>OX465278.1:131532827-132206755 GCA_949987645.1 Tachina grossa | reverse complement strand
TACTAAAAATATTGTGCATCCTCATCCCAAACTAATTAATTAATTAAGGGTGGTAGTTAGCACATTGACTACAAAACCCAAAGTCCTGGGTTCGAGCCCGGTCTTCGACAGTCATTAAATAACAACACCATACATTTTTATGATGTGCATTAGTGTTCCTTTGTATCAGTTGTTGTAGCAAAGTTCAAGTGGTGAAGGCATATTCATTGGTCAGTGAATTATACCGACTTCAGCGGATACTAATTCTAGTGTAGCATCAGAGCACCCTCCTTCGTCTGTATTGTGTAGCATAATCATCAGCGAAGTAAAAATAACCAATAAAATGGCTACCAAGCACAGCTTCAAAAATTTAGTACGTGTCATTGACACCAGAGTCGCTGCAACTCTGTATTATTAAAAACGTGCAAAAAGCAGAGTTGTCAAAGAATGAAGCTTTCCTCTATCTCTTTCTTCACCACCTGTCTTCTCGTACACTATCCCTTTCTGAAAGAAGGTAACACTTAGTAATAGAAATAGCATTCATTGCCTTTGTTACTTCTCATAAAAAAAATAAAGTCGGTTAAAAATAAATTAATTAAGCAAATTGAGTGAAATTCTGCCATGATATGTAATAAGACCTCGTAACTCGTCCCTTTCGTATGCAAAAACTTCAGTAGACTATGTATCGTCTATTTTTCATGCAAAAAATTAAATGCACATAAAAAATTTAATGGGCTATACATCTTCCATTTTTTAATTTTCTTATGAAAGAATTAAATGGACTATAAATTGTCCATTTCGTACGCAAACAATTAAATCGACCATATAAGTCGCCTATTTTTCGTACAAAAAATTTAATGGACTATACATCATCCATTTTTCATGAAAAAAAAATTTATGAAAACAATTTTAATGGGCTATACATTTTTCAGTTTTTTATGAAAAAATTTAATGACCTATAACTCGTCCCTTTCATATGCAAAACCTTCAGTGGACTATGTATCGTCTATTTTTCATGCAAACAATTAAATGGACTATACATAAAAAATTTAATGGGCTATACATCGTCCATTTTTTTAATTTTCTTATGAAAGAATTTAATGAACCATTTCGTACCCAAAAAATTAAATGGACTATATGCGTCGTCTATTTTTAGTACAAAAAATTCAATTCCATTTTTCATGAAAAAAATTTTTTTATGAAAAAATTTAATGACCTATAAATCGTCCCTTTCGTATGCAAAAACTTACGTAAACTATACATGGTCTATTTTTCATGCAAAAAATTAAATGGACTATACATACAAAATTTAATGGGCTATACATCGTCCATTTATAAGTTTTCTTATGAAAGAACTAAATGGACTATAAATTGTCTATTTCGTACGCAAAAAAATCGACCACATACGTCGTCTATTTGTCGTACAAAAAATTTAATGGACTATACATCATCCATTTTTCATGAATATATATACATCGTCCCTTTTTTAGTTTTCTTGTGAAAGAAAATAATGGACCATAAATTGTCGATTTCGTACGCAAAAAATTAAATCGAGCATATAAGTCGTCTAGTTTTCATATTAAATTGATATGATATATTACTATATATGACTATACATCATTATATATCCATTTTTCATGAAAAAAAATTTTTTATGAAAAAATTTTAATGGGCTATATATAGATACATCGTCCATTTGTCAATTTTTATGAAAAAACTTAATGACCTATAGCTCGTCCCTTTCGGATGCAAAAACTTAAATAGACTCTGCATCGTCTATTTTTCATGTAAAAAATTAAATGGACTATACATAAAAAAATTTAATGGGCTATACATCGTCCATTTTTTAATTTTCTTGTGAAAGAATTTAATGAACCATTTCGTACGCAAAAAATTAAATGGACTATATGCGTCGTCAATTTTTCGTACAAAAAATTCAGTGGACTATACATCATCCATTTTTCATGAAAAAAACATTTTTATGAAAAAATTTTAATGGGCTATACATTTTTCAGTTTTTTATGAACAAATTTAATGACCTATAACTCGTCCCTTTCGTATGCAAAAACCTAAGTAGACTATGTATCGTCTATTTTTCATGGAAAAAATTAAATGGACTATACATAAAAAATTTAATGGGTTATACATCGTCCATATTTTAATTTTCTTATGAAAGAATTAAATGGACCATAATTTAACCATTTCGTACGCAAAAAATAAAATCGACCATATACGTCGAATTAAATGGACCATAAATTGTCCATTTTGTACGCAAAAAATTAAATGGACTATACACGTCGTCTATTTTTCGTACAAAAAATTTTGTGGACTATACATAAAAAATATAATGGGCTATACATCGTCCATTTTTTAATTTTCTTATGAAAGAATTAAATGGACTATAAATTGTCCATTTTGTACGCAAAAAATTAAATGGACTATACACGTCGTCTATTTTTCGTACAAAAAATTTTGTGGACTATACATAAAAAATATAATGGGCTATACATCGTCCATTTTTTAATTTTCTTATGAAAGAATTAAATGGACTATAAATTGTCCATTTCGTACGCAAACAATTAAATCGACCATATACGTCGCCTATTTTTCGTACAAAAAATTTAATGGACTATACATCATCCGTTTTTCATGAAAAAAATTATTATAAAAAAATTTTAATGGGCTATACACCGTTCACTTTTTCAATTTTTTTTAAATTTAATCACCTATAAATCGTCCCTTTCGTATGCAAAAATATGCATCGTCTATTTTTCATGCAAAAAATTAAAAATTTAGTGGGCTATACATCGTCCATTTTTTAATTTTCTTATGAAAGAATTTAATGAACCATTTCGTGCGCAAAAAATTAAATGGACTATATGCGTCGTCAATTTTTCGTACAAAAAATTCAATGGACTCTACATCATCCATTTATCATGAAAAAAATTTTTTTGAAAAAATTTTAATGGGCTAATTAAATGGACTATACATAAAAAATTTAATGGGCTATACATCGTCCATTTTTTAATTTTTTTATGAAAGAATTTAATGAACCATTTCGTACGCAAAAAAATAAATGGAGTACCATGCACTTCGTCTATTTTTCGTATAAAAAATTTAATGGACTATACATCATCCGTTTTTCATGAAAAAAAAATTTTATGAAAAAATCTTAATGGGCTTATACATCGTCCATTTTTCAGATTTTTATGAAAAAATTTAATGACATATAACTCTTCCCTTTCCTATGCAAAAACTTAAATAGACTATGCATCATCTATTTTTCATGCAAAAAATTAAATGGACTATACATAAAAAATTTAATGGGTTATACATCGTCCATTTTTTAATTTTCTTTTGAAAGAAATTAATGAACCATTTCGTACGCAAAAAATTAAAACGACCATATACGTCGTCTATTTTTCGTACAAAAAATTTAATGGACTATACATCATCCGTTTTTCATGAAAAAAAAATTTTATGAAAAAATTTTAATGGGCTATACATAGGCCATTTTTCAGAGTTTTATGAAAAAATTTTATGACCTATAACTCTTCCCTTTCGTATGCAAAAACCTAAGTAGACTATGCATCGTCTATTTTTCATGGAAAAAATTAAATGGACTATACATAAAAAATTTAATGGGTTATACATCGTCCATATTTTAATTTTCTTATGAAAGAATTAAATGGACCATAATTTGACCATTTCGTACGCAAAAAATAAAATCGTACATATACGTCGAATTAAATGGACCATAACTTGTCGTTTTTGTACGCAAAAAATTAAATGGACTATACACGTCGTCTATTTTTCGTAGAAAAAATTTTGTGGACTATACATCATCCATTTTTCATGAAAAAAAATTTTTTATGAAAAAATTTTAAAGGGCTATACATCGTCCATTTTTTAACTTTCTTATGAAAGAATTAAATGGACCATAAATTGTCCATTTCGTACGCAAAAAATTAAATGGACCATATACTTCGTCTATTTTTCGTACAAAAAATTTAATGGACTATATACATCGTCCATTTGTAAATTTTTATGAAAAAACTTAATGACCTATATCTCGTCTCTTTCATATGCAAAAACTTAAATAGACTATGCATCGTCTATTTTTTATGCAAAAAATTAAATGGACTATACATAAAAAATTTAATGGACTATACATCGTCCATTTTTTAATTTTCTTATAAAAGAATTTAATGAACCATTTCGTACGCAAAAAATTAAATGGACTATGTGCGTCGTCAATTTTTCGGACAAAAAATTCAATGGACTATACATCATCCATTTTTCATGAAAAAAAAAATTTTTTTGAAAAAATTTTAATGGGCTATACATCGTTCACTTTTTCAATTTTTTTTTTAATTTAATGACCTATAAATCGTCCTTTTCGTATGCAAAAATATGCATCGTCTATTTTTCATGCAAAAAATTAAATGGACTCTACATAAAAAATTTAATGGGCTATACATCGTCGCTTTTTTAGATTTCTTATAAAAGAAATTATTGGACCATAAATTGACAATTTCGTACGCAAAAAATTAAATCAATCGACCATATAAATCGTCTAGTTTTCATACATAAAATTAAATAGACAATACATCATCCATTGTTCATGAAAAAAAAATTTTTATGAAAAAATTTTAATGGGCTATACATTTTTCAGTTGTTTATGAAAAAATTTAATGACCCTTAACTCGTCCCTTTCGTATGCAAAAACTTCAGTAGACTATGTATCGTCTATTTTTCATGCAAAAAATTAAATGGACTATACATAAAAAATTTAATGAGCTATACATCATCCATTTTTTAATTTTCTTATAAAAGAATTTAATGGAATATAAATTGTCCATTTCGTACGCAAAATATTATATCGAACATATACGTTGTCTATTTTTTGTATAAAAAATTTTATGGACTATAAATCATCCATTTTTCATGAAAAAAAATATATGAAAACTTTTTAATGGGCTATATATACACCGTTCACTTTTTCAATTTTTTGTGAAAAAATTTAATGACCTATAAATCGTCCCTTTCGTATGCAAAAATATGCATCGTCTATTTTTCATGCAAAAAATTAAATGGAATATACATAAAAAATTTAGTGGGCTATACATCGTCCATTTTTTAATTTTCTTATGAAAGAATTTAATGAACCATTTCGTGCGCAAAAAATTAAATGGACTATATGCGTCGTCAATTTTTCGTACAAAAAATTCAATGGACTATACATCATCCATTTATCATGAAAAAAATTTTTTTGAAAAAATTTTAATGGGCTAATTAAATGGACTATACATAAAAAATTTAATGGGCTATACATCGTCCATTTTTTAATTTTTTTATGAAAGAATTTAATGAACCATTTCGTACGCAAAAAAAATAAATGGAGTACCATGCACTTCGTCTATTTTTCGTACAAAAAATTTAATGGACTATACATCATTCGTTTTTCATGAAAAAAAATTTTTATGAAAAAATTTTAATGGGCTATACATCGTCCATTTTTCAGATTTTTGTGAAAAAATTTAATGACCTATAACTCTTCCCTTTCGTATGCAAAAACTTAAATAGACTATGCATCATCTATTTTTCATGCAAAAAATTAAATGGACTATACATACAAAATTTAATGGGCTATACATCGTCCATTTTTTAATTTTCTTTTGAAAGAAATTAATGAACCATTTCGTACGCAAAAAATTAAAACGACCATATGCGTCGAATTAAATGGACCATAAATTGTCGTTTTTGTACGCAAAAAATGAAATGGACTATACACGTCGTCTATTTTTCGTACAAAAAATTTTGTGGACTATACATCATCCATTTTTCATGAAAAAAATTTTTTCCATTTTTTAATTTTCTTATGAAAGAATTAAATGGACCATAAATTGTCCATTTCGTACGCAAAAAATTAAATGGACCATATACTTCGTCTATTTTTCGTACAAAAAATTTAATGGACTATATACATCATCCACTTTTCATGAAAAAAAATTTTATAAAAAAATTTTAATGGGCCATTTTTCAGCTTTTTATGAAAAAATTTAATGACCTATAACTCTTCCCTTTCGTATGCAAAAACTTAAGTAGAGTATGCATCGTCTATTTTTCATGGAAAAAATTAAATAGACTATACATAAAAAATTTAATGGGTTATACATCGTCCATATTTTAATTTTCTTATGAAAGAATTAAATGGACCATAAATTGTCCATTTCGTACGCAAAAAATTAAATGGACCATATACTTCGTCTATTTTTCGTACAAAAAATTTAATGGACTATATACATCATCCACTTTTCATGAAAAAAAAAATTTTATGAAAAAATTTTAATGGGCTATACACCGTCCATTTGTAAATTTTTATGAAAAAAGTTAATAACCTATAACTCGTCTCTTTCATATGCAAAAACTTAAATAGACTATGCATCGTCTATTTTTTATGCAAAAAATTAAATGGACTATACACAAAAAATTTAATGGGCTATACATAGTCCATTTTTTAATTTTCTTATAAAAGAATTTAATGAACCATTTCGTGCGCAAAAAATTAAATGGACTATATGCGTCGTAAATTTTTCGTACAAAAAATTCAATGCACTATACATCATCCATTTTTCATGAAGAAATAATTTTTATGAAAAAATTTTAATGGGCTATACATCGTCCATTTTCCAGTTTCTTATGAAAAAACTTAATGACCTATAACTCGTCTCGTTTATTTTTTATGCAAGAAATTAAATGGACAATACATAAAAAATTTAATAGGCTATACATCGTCCATTTTTTAATTTTCTTATGAAATAATTTAATGAACCATTTCGTACGCAAAAAATTGAATGGACTATATTCGTCGCCTATGTTTCGTACAAAAAATTTAATGGACTATATATACATCATCCATTTTTCATGAAAAAAAAATTTTATGAAAAAAATTTTAATGGGCTATACATTTTTCAGTTTTTTATGAAAAAATTTAATGACCTATAACTCGTCCCTTTCGTATGCAAAAACTTCAGTAGACTATGCATCTTCTATTTTTCATGCAAAAAACAAAATGGACTATACAGACAAAATTTAACGGGCTATACACCATCCATTTCTTACTTTTCTTATGAAAGAATTAAATGGACCATAAATTGTCCATTTTGTACGCAAGAAATTAAACCGACCATATACGTCGTCTATTTTTCGTACAAAATATTTAATGGACTATACATCATCCATTTTGCACGAAAAAATTTTTTTATGAAAATATTTTAATGTCAATTTTTTATGAAAAAATTTCATGACCTATAAATCGCCCCTTTCCTATGCGAAAACTTAAGTAGACTATGCATCATCTATTTTTCATGCAAAAATTTAAATAGACTATACATACAAAATTTAATGGGCTATACATCGTCCATTTTTTAATTTTCTTATGAAAGAATTAAATGGACTATAAATTGTCTATTTCGTACGCAAACAATTAAATCGACCATATACGTCGCCTATTTTTTGTACAAGAAATTATGAGAGAATTTATGAGAAAAATTTTTTTATAAAAAAATTTAATACATCGTCCATTTTTTAATTTTCTTATGAAAGAATTTAATGGACCATAAATTGCCTATTTTGTTGGGATTTTCTCGATCCGATTGAAACTTACGTGGAAGTTGACATGTTGCCCAGCGGTTGCAAAGCAAATATTAAAGTCGATCTTTTAATTCAAAAAACTTTAATATAATTCATTTATTCAAAAAACATGTTGCTTAAGATAAAGTTATAAAAAAGGAAATGAGTTTAGTTAGAGATATAACAAACTGTTATGCCCTTGAACAGTTGTAAGCATTTGGATTGTTAAATAAGGTTGCATTTTTCTTACAATCTCCCCCTCAAACCAAATGCCGTTTGAAAAATATTTATATGTAATTACATTTGTATATTCAAATAATTAAATTTACATTTTAAGTTTTAACAAGTTACAACAATAAAAATGCTTCTGTTTACTTAAAATTTTTGTTAATATGTCTGCTGCTTTCCCATTAGTTGTAACATATTTTATATCGATTTCTTTGTCTTCGTACTTTTCTCGAATATAATGGTAACGGATATCTATATGCTTGCTTTTCTTCTGCACTGTAGAATTTTTTACCATAAAAGCTGCACTCTGATTATCGCAAAGAATAGGAGTGGGAGACACGATATAATCAGTAAAACCCATCTCACGAAGTAAACATCGAAGAAAAATCGTTTCTTTTGTACCCTGGCACAATGCGATGTACTCTGCCTCCATCGTACTCAAAGCCACCACTGTTTGTTTTCGTGATTCGCATGAAATGGGACCACCTGCCATGAACGTAACAAATCCGGAGTAGGACTTTCTGTCGTTGGTGTCACAGGCCCAATCAGAATCTGTGAAACACTCGAATTTATTTATATTATGAGAAAAAGTTATTTTACCTATTGGATTTTTCTTGAGATATCTGAGGGCATATTTGGCCGTCGCAAAATGTTCTTTGTGCGGATGTGTGTTAAATTGTGATAATTTTGACACCACATGCATCAAATCTGGTCTAGATATTACGGCTAAATACATTAACGCTCCAATCAAACTTTGATAAGTTTTTGTATCCAGATTTTCACACTGGTTTTTACATTTTTCAAGTACTGTACCACTTGGCCATGGAGTAGCTGCTGGTTTGCAATTCGACATACCCCACCGTTCCAGTAATTCTTCGGTATATCGCTTCTGATGAATACTTATATCACCTCTTGGACCATCTCGATTGACTTCTATACCCAAATAGAAAGATATTGCACCTCGATCTACTGCTTTTACTTGTTGATTTAACTTCGTAACGACTTCATGCATTTCTTGCTCACTAGAGCATGCCAGTAGCATATCATCAACATATATAGCGATTAAACAAAGTTGAGTACCATTTCGCTTAATGTACACACAGCTATCGAATTTACAGCGTTTGAAACCTATTTCGAGCAAAATATCATTCACCTTCTTATTTCATTCTCGGCCCGCCTGCTTTAAACCGTATAAGGCTTTTCTAAGTCTGCAAACTTTATTTGGATGCTGCCTATCTTCAAACATTTTTGGCTGTACCATGTAGACATCGTCTGTTAAATCTCCATTCAAGTAAGCTGCCTGTATATCTATATGGTTTAAAAGCAATTTGTGTCTAGCGGCTAATGCAAAAATCAATCTTATGGTAGAATGCCTAACTACCGGTGCAAATGTTTCGTGGTAATCGATATTATATTTTTGTGAACATCCATGTGCGACCAACCTTGCCTTATATTTTTCTATTACACCATCAGGCGAACGTTTCACGGTAAAAACCCATTTGCAACCTATGACATTTTTATCTTTTGGCCTATCTACTAATTGCCATGTTTTATTTTTTATCAACGAGTTGTATTCTTTTAACATTGCGTCCATCCATTGTTCACAATTTTCTGAATTTAATGCTTCATTAATAGTATTGGGGTTTTCGATTACAGAATTTAGCATTTCAGGCCCACTTTCAGTAACATGTACTTTGCGAGGTCTTCCCTTACTACCCGTTCTAATTATTTTAGGTCTTCCTCTTTTTCTTTTATTATCAACAACAATAGTATCATCTCTATCACTCTCACTACCTGATAGACTCACCTGTTCATCTTCTACTTCATCATCTTGTACGTCATCATCGTCTGCTGCATCATCATCTTCTTCATTATTATCTGCTGCATCATCATCTACTTCATTATCATCTGTTGCATCATCATCTTGATCAGAACCGCATTCATCTTCATCTTTCAATTCGTCACCACCTTCACTTTCTGTGTTTTTATCGCGTTTTTGTTTACATAAATTGAAATAAAATTTTTCACGTTCATCAGTTTCTAAAGACGTGTGGTCGAACGATTTTTCAAAAAATATGACGTCACGGGCAATAACGATTTGTTTTGTTATTGAATTGTACAAACGATACCCTTTTGTATGTAACTGGTATCCAACGAATATCATTTTAGAGCCTTTTGGTAAAAACTTGCTGCCTTTTGGTTTAGGACTTTTGTTCAGAACAACTGCATCACAGCCGAATGTTTTAAAATGAAATACTGTCCATTTTTCATATGGTGTAATGTTTTCAAGAACTTTTGTGGGTGATCTGTTTCTTAGATACGTAGCTGTGTTGATTGCTGGCCTTTGTTGGGATTTTCTCGATCCAATTGAAACTTACGTGGAAGTTGACGTGTTGCCCAGCGGTTGCAAAGCAAATATTAAAGTCGATCTTTTAATTTAAAAAACTTTAATATAATTCATTTATTCAAAAAACATGTTGCTTAAGATAAAGTTATAAAAAAGGAAGTGAGTTAAGTTAGAGATATAACAAACTGTTATACCCTTGAACAGTTGTAAGCATTTGGATTATTAAATAAGGTTGCATTTTTCTTACATATTTCGTATGCAAAAAAATTAAATGGACTATACACGTCGTCTATTTTTTGTACAAAAACTTTAATGGACTATACATCAATCATTTTTCATGAAAAAAATTTTTATGAAAAAATTTTAATGGGCTATACACTCCGTCCACTTTTACAGTTTTTTATGAAAAAATTTAATGACCTATAAATCGCCCCTTTCGTATGCAAAAACATAAATAGACTACGCATCGTCTATTTTTCATGCAAAAAATTAAATTGACTATACATACAAAATTTAATGGGCTATACATCGTCTATTTTTTAGTTTTCTTATGAAAGAATTAAATGGACCATAAATTATCATCATTTATATCACCATATTATACATCATCCATTTTTAATGAAAAAAATTTTTTTATGAAAAAATTTTTATGACCTATAACTCGCCCCTTTCGTATGCAAAAGCTTAAGTAGACTATGCATCGTCTATTTTTTCATGAAAAAATTTAAATGGAATATACATACAAAATTTAAGGGGCTATACATCGTCCATTTTTTAATTTGATTATGAAATAATTTAATGGACCATAAATTGTCCATTTAATACGCAATAAATTAAATGGAATATATACGTTGTCTATTTTTCATACAAAAAATTTAATGGACTATGCATCATTAATTTTTCATTAAAAAAAAATTTATGAAAAAATTTTACAGTTTTTTATGAACAAATTTAATGACCTATAAATCGTCCCTTTCGTATGCAAAAACATAAATAGACTATGCATCTTCTATTTTTCATGTAAAAAATTAAATGGACTATACATAAAAAATTCAATGGGCTATACATCGTCCACTTTTTAATTTTGTTATGAAAGAATTAAATGGACCATAAATTGCCCATTTTGTACGCTAAAAATTAAATCGATCATATGCGTCGTCTATTTTTCGTATAAAAAATTTAATGGACTATACATCATCCATTTTTCATGAAAAAAATTTTTCGATGAAAAAATTTTAATGGGCTATACATCCTCCATTTGTCAAAAAAATTATAATGGGCTATTCAGCGTCCACTTTTTAAATTTCTTATGAAAAAATTTAAAGACCCATAAATCGTCCCTTTCGTATGCAAATCATGAATAGACTTTTAATTTTCTTATGAAAGAATTTAATGAACCATTTCGTACGCAAAAAATTAAATCGACCATATAAGTCGTCTATTTTTCGTACAAAAAATTTAATGGACTATATACATCATCCATTTTTCATGAAAAAAATTTTTATTAAACAATTTTATACATCGTCAATTTTTCAGTTTTTTATGAAAAAATTTAATGACCTATAAATCGTCCCTTTCGTATGCAAAAACTTAAGTAGCATAAAGCATAAGTACTTTCAACTTAAAAATTTTTTTCATTTCTAGATGTTTACACATTCCCCCTGTGATCGGACTCACATTGCTTTTTTTTCTTATTACTATTTATGTATCATTAATATGAATTTTCGCGCGACTTCGTTCGCACCCAGATCTTATCAGAACTGAAATAATATCAAAAGCATAAATATTTTCCGTTTTACCCTGATCTGCGCAACTATCTTAATTTTTTCTTTCATATTCTTCTTCTCCAAACAATAACAAACAAAACAAAAAAAGAATGGGCGGTATTGGTCCAGTCATTCCCGCATGAAGCAGTGCCAAAAAAATTTTATTAATATTTACATATTTATAGGTAACTATCACTAAGTTTATGTCTGGCACTGGTCGGACCTAATAATTATATTTTAGATTTAAGATTTGAATACTTATTGTTAGTTCATATTTGAAGATACATACAATAATTAAAAACATGTATAAAAAAAATCCTTACAGACAAGATAACAAAATACCTGTTATTTTATTGTATTAATATCTAAATGATGAGTTTTACATAACAAATTTGTATTATGTAGATATATTCAACTACACAAGTCTCGATATAACAATCATAGATAACACAAAAAAGTAGGACAACGCCAGACACTTGTTGAAATAGAAGTACTACTTCCAAGGAACCCAAAAAAGAGGATAGTGTCCGGGGAAAAGAGGACGATGGCGAAACCCTACACACAGTATATATTTTATGGTCTGTTGTTGCCAGCAGCTATGTATGTACATCAGCTTGGATGAGAAGCGCCAGAGTGCCGAACATCAATCGGCTTTTTATACAAATGAATACACATACGCTTATATATTTCTCTCGGTTATTGTCTTTGTGGGCAGCCTGGATGTACATACATATGTATGTGTCCTACCTGTTATGTAAATGGAGTCGATTAAAAACGCTCGATTTAGAAAAATTAAATCCACTAATAGTGATTTTTTTCAGACTTTTTTTAGTTTTCTATTTTTTAGAGCTTGAAATATATACATAGATATTATTTATATATATATATATCATATCTGATATTAATTTAGTATGAATGATTTAAAACACATCAATGGGCCGTTATTTATTTTTGTAAAACGAGAAATTTACTCGAATTCGGTTTACAGAACATGGCTGTATGTTTCTTTGAAAAAAGTTTGTATATGTATTTCCTTGTTTGCAAAATATGTTGTTGATAGTTTTGGTGCTACTGTTAGTAACGATGTTGCTGCATCGCCATCATCATTCATTCATGTCATTGACAAATACTGTATTTTTTACTTGTTACTGTTGTTGTTTGTCATCATTGCTACCTGAGCAATTTTGTGCATGTTTGTTGATGTTTTTAACTCTTGAGTGAATATTCAAAAGTTTCATCAGCTTCATTATAATATCTCCATATTGCCATCATTTTCATAATTGTTTTTGTTAAATATTTCCTTGTGTGGTTGTATATATGTATGTGGGTTTGTATGTTAGAGACCCTGCAGAAAGTGCGAATAGAGAAATTGTGGTGATTTACTAGTGACGTTGTCAGTAGTACTACTGACCAGGTGTACCCCAGCCAATGTAATCATCTATTAACATTTAACATTAGCTTGTCATTGAAAATCCACCACTAGACTGTAGCACTACTAACTAAGTAGTTCTTTTGGGATCACATGGAGACATTGGCACCAAAGATTCACTAGTAAATTTTAGGGGCTCTAGCACACAATATCGATATTTTCTCGCTCGTTGTCAATAGTAAAATTATAGTGATTTTCTAGTGACATTGTCATTAGTGCTACTGATTAGGTGTAACCCAGCCAATGTAATCGCCTATTGACATCTACCATATGGTTGTCATTGAAAATCTACCAGTAGGCTTTAGCACTATTGAGAAGGTAGTTCTTTTATGACCATATGGAGATATTTGAAGCAAAGATTCACTAGTAGATTTTAAATACCCTCGTCTACATATATTTATTTAATATTATTGCACAGCATAATAAAAAAGAAAAACAAACTATTGACGCGTTCATTGACAATATCACCAGAAATACACTAGAACATAAAAGGAAGGTTGTTGACATTTTAACTAGTGCAATTGTCGCTGGAGAAAGAGTATTGACACAGAGACATATGGTTCTAGCCTAGAACTAGAGGGAAGATATTTACACATGTATGTATGTTCTTACATATGGATAACTCATGCCCAGCATAATACCACACTTTTAAAGTACGCGGAAGTTTTTTGGAGTCAACTTATTTGAAATAAAAAAAATTCTTACTAGAACAGATATACTTACATATGTACATTCTTACATATCGCTCCTATATTGCAACAGAGACATACATACACTCAGGCAAAAGAGCAACTTAAAAATAAGAACAAGTCACATTAATTCAATGTATATTGAGATACTTAAAAATAGAATTAATAAATTAATACTGTAAATTAATATATTTAGTTACTGTTTCTTATTAATTCAATATTGTTTTTATTGATTTTAAGCTGTTTTTTCTCTGGGTGTAGTGTACACATATTTTATTATTTTCCTGGTCAACTCATCATTTTGTATCATCAATAACTTTGTTTATCCGGTTATTATGTTTGCCAATCTCCGAAATGTTAGTTTTTTTTTAATATCAGAATCTCTTTTGTATTTTTGCTTTGCAATATTAGCAGGGTGTTATCACTTTTGTAACTACTGGGTACATCTGCACGTTCGTAAAGTTATGTACAGACGATTGTCAGATCTTACAATATTGTCAGATCTGGCAATGTACTGGCAATTGCAAATTGCCAGCACAATATTCCTCGTCAGTTCACACGGTTGTCACAAAATCTTAAAATTTATTGCCAGACGGTTGTATGACAATAAATTCATCTGACAAAATCGTCAGTAGAAAAATTGTCAGTTCACACGGTTGTTATTTTCAAAAATTGTTAGATCTGTTGTTATGCGTTGCCAGACTTAAAGCATTTGTTAGAAATTCTTAAATATTTATCGTTTGTGTTTTTGTTAAATGTAAAAAGTGAAAGTATAAATTATTATGGACTATAAAGAAGCAATTGCAATGATTTTTTCTGCATATATTTTATTATCAATTTTTTCTTTAAAATCAAGCGTCTCAGTGTTGCCCATAGAAAGAATTCTCTTACAATGACGCCATTGTCAGATGCATAAACTTCGCACATCTGACAATATTAAAATGTCTGACAAATATCTGGCAATAATTTTACAATGTGTTCACACGATTGTAAGATGTCTGACAATTTGTTGTCAGCTGCTAGTCTTACAACGGACTGACAATGGTTTTTCTAGCAACGACGTCTGACAAAAATTGTCAGTTCACACGGTTGTAAGAAATTTTTTTACTGGCAATATTGTAAGATCTGACAACCGTCTGTACATAGCTTAACTGTTTGTAAATTTTCTACGCACACACACATGGATGTTAACAATTTACATGCATTTATCGTTTGTTATCGCCTTGAGGACATACTCTTTTCCATCAAGCACACACACACACACACACACACGTTCGCACACATTGGTTTCTTGCATATATGTTAGTATGTAAATAACACAATACATTAACAAAAGGTAAACTTATCAAAGTTGTTTTTTGTACATTCAACAACAATTACAAATGTAAAAACAACAACTAGCATGCTCAAAGACAAGTTGTTGCTGATGTCCTTTGTTGTTTTAATGTAGTGAGTGTGCAGCTGTTGTGTTTTTTTTTTGGCTTTCACCTTATTTAAATTTCTGCTTTTCTTCCATATTCATTTTAGTATGTGGCATGGACTTGAGCGTTATAAGAGATTTAATTTAAATTTTAGAAAATTTTTTAGTTTAAAATAAAAAGAAATTTGTTCTGTTAATTGTCCTTATTATGTAACTGTTTGACGACTTCAGGTCAACAAAATACCAAAATGGTGTTAACAATTTCTTCCTAGTCTATTGTATGTACTAAAAATATTTTAAGGGCAAGAAAAGCACATTTCATAATTTAATAAGAAATGAGATAATTATATTCATCTTATTCTGTAACCACCACTTTTGAAATGGTAAACTTTGGTTAAATTTTTTTTTTATACTTTTGTATTTTAAACTATGTGTAATTTTTTCTTTACAAGTTAATAAGTACAATTTAAATTAATCACCCTTTTTCCAGTTGTTGACATCGACGTCACTTTAATATAATACCAAAAATTTGGGGCTTATTAACTCGCTCTCGAGAACAATTTGTGCTACTGAAAACATATATCCGTTCCCTAAAGTATAGAAAAAATCATAAAGCTGCCAACGGGAATCAGTTGTTTTCGACAACGGGTACACAAGCCCCAAGTTTTTCGTATTGTGTTAAAATTACGTAGATGTCGACAAATGGAATAAGGGTGAATATAAATATAAATATAAATATAGCTATCGATATAAATCAATTTTATTAAATAAATATGTTATTTTTGTCATTACATGTTAAATAAAATTAAAAACTTTTATTTTTTCACAAAAGGAAAATTTTAATAAAAAAAAAACTCAATTTGCGAATTTTCAGCGAAGACAAATCAAAAATTGGGGATAAGCTCTAGAAAAAAACTGCCAATACTGATATGATGAATCAATACAATTCACATATTCCATTTGCACTGAATAGTTATGTGAACATGTATTTGGTATACTGTGTGTGATGATGAAGATTGTGCGGCCTTCGAAAACAGCTAGTTGTTCCGTTCTGCTAGTGTTGTCAGAATATTTACAACTAACTTTGATATTATCTGTTATGTTAAAAATTATCATATGTAATTTGGTTTACATAACGATGCGAACTTTATCCTAATGAAGTCATAAATATGGAAAAAACATAATTTTTTTATGTATTCAAATATACTCGTAAGACTAACTTCCACATTCATAAAAAAAAAATTGGTTTTACAAAAGGCTTACTAAACGAATTTTGTGTGGCAAATTGTTTAATAAACGTTTTGTAATCCTTAACTATTTTTTAAAAATACGGCAATTAATATCTCGAAACAAAAGATATATGACGTAAAAATTAATATAATAATTCTTCTAGTTTTTTTTACCTCTTTTTAAATATATATTTTTCTAATTTTATTAAGCTTAAGGTCTCTTAATTTTATTTTTGTTTTTTATTTCGATATTTCGACACTACTTTGTGTGGCATCTTCAGGAAATTGTTTTGTTTGATTGTTTTTTTATAAAAAAATATAATATATTTTTTTATAAAAATATATAAATATAAAAACAAAAATAAAATCAAGAGACCTTAAGCTTAATAAAATCAGAAAAATATATAATTAATATAATCTGAGAATCATTTAAATCATAAAATATATAATTTATAAAGCGCCAACAATTTCAATTCTATGTTAAAGAGACAAGTGTTAAAAATCTCACACAGTCAAAAAATCTATTCAACCGTTTCAATGGAAAAATAAACAAATGCGCAAATATTTAATGTAACAATTTTGGTATAATCCTATTTGCATGCTTAGACTCACACACACACGAACACCCATGTGTCAATATAAGTATTATCAGATGCATATTCACACGCATTTAGACAATCCTGCACATGCATACATACTCATGTGGGAACTCAAATGTGTTTATACTTTGGAAAAAGAATTACAAATTTGTTTTTTTAGAATATTATGCTAAAATCTACAATACGAGTATACATACATACATACATTAACGATTATAATAGCATTTTGCATTTAGTATTATTTATCTGCATACAATTGTTTTTGTTATTAGTGGACGAATTGTCAACAAAATGCAAACGCACCCACAAATATGCAAACAAATTATTTGTAGAAATTAGATGCAAAATGAATCTGACAATAGCAAAAACCAAATGATAGAAAATAAAATTTAAACATACATACGAGGTAAATGTGAGCTTTTCTTTGGAAAAAAGATTGGAATAGACTTTATAAAATTTGAGCAAAGAAAAATGTTCGAAAATTCAAGCAAAGCTCCTTATTTGTTTTTACCCTCACAGATAAAAATACAATTCGTATTTGACAAAAAAAAAAATCATGGATGCAACGAAATAATTTTAAAATTTTTAACCTATGCAGATTTTTGTAGTATCGAAGAGTAAAATAAACGTGGTTTGTCAATGATTAACCCGACTTCAAAAAAGGAGGAGGTCAACAATTCGTCTCTATTTTTTTGGCGGTGTTACTTCATAAATCGATACATTTTAGACCGATTGTAAAAATATTTTTTTGTCTGAGAGGGTAGTATACCTTCCCATTGGTCCCATTGTATAAAAGTGGGCGGGGACACGCCCACAATTTTTTTATTTAATTTTATGATGTTCTACTTATATGATTATTGCGAAACCTATAAAACACCTTTAGTTCTTGTAATTACACATTTTTAAAGTTGAGAAAATGGGCGGGGTTACGCCCTTTAAAATTTGTTATAATATTTCACGTAGTTCTACTTAAATTATTTTTACGAAACTTACCACACACCTTGAGCTCTGAAATAGACACAATCATCCACATAAAAAATGGGCGGAGTCACGCCCATCAAAATTTAATACTTTATTTTGAGTGGTTTTACTTTACCGATTTTAACAATACTTAACACGTACCCTGAGCTTTGCAAAACACACAATCTTGCATTTAAAGAATGGGCGGAGGCATGGCCATTAAAATTTAATTTTATATTTCACGTAGTTACTTCTTCTTATCTTCATCTATCAGATCTTTGCATTTAAGTCGGTTTTTTTGGCATAAAGAATTGTTTTCCTTTTACTAAACAAAAATATCATATTGACAAAAAACTTGTTTGAATATTGTTCTAATTTGTTAAATATATGTACTTTAAAACTTTGGCTAGAATTTTGTAAAAAAAAATTTTTTTTGATGAGTTTAATGCAGATTATGATGACTAAATATTTTTTCAAACAAAAATTTTTTCTTGATTTATGCGTATTTTTTTAACATAACTCGCGGAAAACACCCATTATCTATGGTGGGAATGAACAAACGACCTCTGAACTTACAGGCTAGCATAGCTAACACTCAGTCATAGGGGCACTCATGACATCTTCTCTAATACTATCTCTAATATAATCGCAATACCTTTAATTTAAGGCAAATTCGTTTCGACAATTTTATTTGTCAAAACAGATCTATAACTGATAAAATTCCTTGTTTTGTTGCTTTTCTCCAAGAAAAGATTTTTGACAAAATTTACTTGTCGCTTCAATACATAATACTTTTTGCAAATAACTGCTAATTTGTGATAAAAAAAAAGTTGTGCACAATTTTATCTCCCTATTGTTAGTTTGACAAAAATCAACAACTTTGTTGTCAAAACTAATTTAAGACTGATTGAAAGATTATCAAATATATTTGTTATTTGCCTTTTTTCTAACTTTTTTATCACGTCAACAATTTTTTAATCAGATAATTTTTGTATTTGCGATAAAAAAATTGTTAGTAGTTTCGGCGCTCCAGTTTTTTCAGATATGATTCCAAGAGGGAGAGAGAATCGGTTGAGGTGTCTATATTGAAGTATTCAGGATAAAAATGCCCTTTCGGCTCTAAAATTATTAAAGCATAATTCAAGCAGAAATATCTGCAATAAAAATGCCGGATGTGAGAGGACATGGAAGTAATGTAGAAAATTCAACAGCAGACAAACTAACAAAGAGAAGAACTATGCTTCAGAATGGAGATATTGATAATTCATGCAGCATCCCTCTAAATTCCTGCTGGAAGCGTCTAAATGATGTACTTTCGGCAACGGCACGAAGCAAGTGACATAATGAGCCAATCTGTTCTACAGCAAGATCACTATGGACTTATATTAACAAAAAAAAAATTACCTCGTTGCTATTTAGTTTCCAATGAACAAAGTTATCAGGGTACACGGTGCCCTTTCGGCACACAAGCTAAAATAATGGAACTCCCGTTTAAAAATATGTACACTGAAAGAATTTTTTTCATAAGTTCTATGAATTGCGACATTAATCCAATGAAAAAATTCATTAAAATTCAACCAACGTCACGCTTCGTTGGACTAGTGAAATCAGTTTCGTTTAAATTATTTTAATGAAAACTTCGTCGTATTAAACAATGTCATCAATGCAATGGAATAACTTCATCGAAACAACGAAATAATTTGATTAAAACGACGAAATAGTTTCATTAAAACCTTGAAATAGTTTCAATAAAACAACGAAATAATTTCATTAAAATAAAGAAATAATTTCATTAAACAACGACATTATTTCATTAAAACAATGAAATAACTTCATAAAAACAAAGAAATTATTTAATGTATCAATGATATAAGGATAACTTTTCATTAGTTTAATGAAACAGTTTCATAAGATTAATCAAATTTTTTAAAATTCAAGTCAATCGATTTCATTTATTTAATGATCTAAAAAGATTTTATTAGTTAGATGATTTAAAACTAAATAAATTTTTTATATTTTTAATTAAGGTATTAGACTTTCATAACTACAATTAAATTTTCATTGGGACAACGAATAGCTATAATGAAATTCTAAATTGCTGTATATATTATTTATTTTTTTGGTTTTAAAGAATTTAATCTATAATTTAATTGCTTTAAGGTATGTGCTTATATACATATGTTAATTTCAAGCAACAACTGTAAATGTTTCTTAAATATAAAGGGTTTCTTAATAACTAGAAAATATTGTTGTCATAAACCCAATCAAATATTGTTACAAAATTAGAATACCAACAAAGCAATTCCAATGAAATTCTTTACCAATATTCGTGAAATTTTCATTAGATTTGTGAAATTATCATTAGATTTGTGAAGTTATCATTAGATTGGTCAAAAAAATCTAATGAAATTGTTTCGTTGGATTTATGAAGCAAAATTCTTTTGGTGTAGGCACTTAGTACATATATGTATGTATGTATGTAAATATAAACCTTATGTATATGCATATAATAGTATAATTGAAATTAAAATTTTGCTGCAAGAAAAACTTCATAATATCTGTGGAAAAAAGGAAAAAGTGCTTTAGTCGACATAAGGTGATTTTGAGTTAATGACACCTCCGTAATCTGCATATTCCAAAGTATACCTGCGCAAAATCTCAATTAATTTTTGTGATTTTTCAGGAAGTTATAGCACTATGACTTGAGACTTATCTTTTTTAGACTTCTAATCTTAATTGTAATAATTCAGGTTACAATTCGGTATATTTCAACTTAAATGTAAAACTTAGTCCCAGTTCACACACTTCAACTTTTGCTGACCAACTCGTAATTCAGTTGTAAGAAAAAAAGAGATATTTGTATTTCCATCTTCGTCTTTCCTACAGCTGAATTACGAGTTGATCAACAAAAGTTCGATTGTGTGAACCGGGACTGACAGTGTAGGACGATGTTTGCTTAAAAAATAAAGTTTAACAGAGAACTTCTCAATTTAACTGTAAAAGAAATGTACATATTCTGAAAATCGACTTGAACGCTTATAAGTACTCTACTGCAAATAACAGTCAAAAATGACTTAAGCACTTTTTCCTTATTGCCACAGACACATGTAAACCGGGGCTTACTAATCCATGTCTGTCCAATGCCGTGAATAATATTTAATTTATAAGTACTTTGATATTAATAACATATTTTACCGTGTGAATCAACATCGAATGCATCATATGTGGCATAGTTAAGAAAACAAATGCAACAAATATTTATTACCGTTAGGCTTAGTTTACATCTGGCATTTCTTGTGTGTCATTTGCCCAAAAAAGCGTAACCAACTAATTACTAATGAGAAACTGTTTGATTCAAACATATATTTATTGATTTAAACAGTTTCCAATCATGCTGGATTCTATAAAGCTGTCTATTTGTTATGTATGAAACTATTTAACTCAATAAATACGTGTCTGAATCAAACTGTTTTTTATTAGTAATTAGTGGTTACGCTTCTTTTACGCTTGTGTGGCATTTGGCACACAGATGGAAACCCGGCCTTACTTGATGCTTCATTGGCGTTTTAAACGCAATAAAATAAACAAAACTATATACACTACATAGCAGCTTGCAAAAACAACAGTATAATATTACAGACATACTCACACTCACACACTAGAACTCACGTATTCACACATGCATATATAGTAAATCACTAAAGGGAAATACATATGTACATCAAAATACTCTCACAACACTGAAAGGAAAATCTTCGTGCGAATTATGAATTGTGGTATTTATATAAAAGTATACATTATGCTGCTAGATTTTGCTTTAAAGAAAAGCATTCGCAGCACACTTTTCTTAAAGAAAAATTCACAGAACTTTTTTCTTATATATAATAAGTTGACTGTGTCTTAGCACACTTTTTGAAGAACTGACTGTGTAACAGCCAATAATCGGGATTTCTAAACGCAAAATTTCTTCATTATTTGATGCCAAGATGTATACAAGGCTTTCAAGGATTGGATTGGGTGGGTAGAAGTACATATGTACATAAAACTAAAAACTGTTGTGGAGATTAGTTATTAAATTTTTAAAATATTTTGTACACATTCTTTTCTGTTTGATGTGTCTGAATGTGAGTCATTTATTTTGTTTTTTGTTAACTCACAATGAAATCGAATAGGTGTTAATATAGTAAAGAGTGGGCTCTAATACGCAGTTAAATAGCAAAAGAACGACTTTAAATATTTTTCAAGATATTCATAGCAGAGGTCTAGTGTCTAGTAAAACAATTTTTACTCCTTTAAAATAGTTTTATGGTCGATGCATTGAAATGCGTGCCTGGAAGTCTTACTGGTTCTGTTCCTTTGATTGCTCCTTTCGAAACGTTGTGTGTTGTTCTATATGCTGGTGTACTTTTGCCTTTATGCAGATAATATTATAAAGGTTGTCCCAACAAGAACGCAAGATTTAAATTTTAAATAAAACATAGATATTTAAAAAAAATCGAAAACTTTATTATATCGTAAAGTAGACAAAATGAGGTTATGTGTGGAACAAGAAATTGGGCAGATGGCCGCCGCGGCTTTGCTGGCACACACGCGATCTTTTAATGAAATTTTCAATGGCCGTTTTGCATAAATGCTGCGGTATTTTATTAATGCAGCGTCCAATTTCCTCTTTTAAGGCTTGAGTCGTCGTCGGCTTATTTGCGTAAACCATCGGCTTCAAAAAACCCCAAAGAAAAAAGTCTAATGGTGTTAAATCGCACGATCTAGGCGGCCAATTATGGTCTCCAAAACGCGAAATAACACTACCGGGAAATGACTGATGTAGCAATTGAGTTGTTTCTCTGGCTGTATGACATGTGGCGCCGTCTTGTTGAAACCACATGCCCTCCACATTAATTTCTTCAATTCTAGGCACGAAAAAACTGGTTATCATTTCACGATACCGAACACCATTGACTGTTTGCGCTTGAGCTGCGACATTTTCGGTCGATCGACCTGGTCGAAGGCGCGTTGTTGTCTTTACATCACTAACAGACCCAGTTTCGGCAAATTTATCCATTAATGTTAAAGTTAAAGTTTTCCTAAAATTTATCCATTAATGTACTTACAGTTGACTCTTTTGGAGCATTATTGTGACCCCAAATTTATCGCAAATTCGCGAACTGTAGCCGCAAAACTTTCACCATTTTGGTAAAACAATTTCACAATGAGAATGCGTTGTTCATTCGTGTAGCGCTCCATTTTTACTAACCTCGTAATGTCAAACAATGACACTTCGAATGGCGCCAAATTTAAATCTTGCGTTCTTGCTGGGACACCCTTTACATACATAGTATATGTATGTATGTATGCATGTGCATATATTTTAGTGTTTGTTTTAGTTTCCGTTATCAGCAACGAATGAACCATAAAACGTTTTGGGAATAAACATTAATTAAGCCTTTGTTTGTTTATTTATTTTGTTTGGTTGTTAAATGCGAGCCCAAATCAAACACAAAATTCGCGGAAAACTAAATAACAACAATAGCTGATTGTTTATGCTCCATACACAAGACAGCGTGTCTGTTGATATACATACATATGTAGATGCATGTGGTAGATAGATATGCGGCCTAAAAGTATCTACAATATTAAATTAAGAAACACATTTATTTTACAAATTTGATTTAAGGTGATTTAAATAACTCTTTAAATAGAAGTATGTATGTATATAACCTTTTAAGCTGTATATAATATAGAGTTTTGAAAAATAGAGTATTAGAGAAATGTTTGTATTACAGGCCCTGATACTAAGAAGGAAGAGGGAAGAAATCAAGAAATAGGTGACAAATCCTCTTGCATGGCTAGAGTGACTATTTGCGCCACTTGTAATTTGAATATACGTTGGACCTCAAAGGATATTTTACAGCACATATTTTGCAGCACATTTTTTTGACATTAAAAGTATAAATTTCTCAAAGAGAATTGAGTCGAGTATGCAAGGCCTGTCACATATAGCGGTTTCTCGCCAAATGTGGTGATTTCAACTTCTAAATTTTTAATATGGTGACGTGGCGATTTTTCTGGCTATTTTGCTTTGAAATTGAACTTAACAATTTTTATAATTCAGGAGAATTACTTTGTTGAAAGAGTATTTTCAAAAAATAAACAAGAAATTAAAACAATGCGGCTTGGATGATTTTTCTTTTATAAATTAAAGTCATTAATATCTTTTGAATCTGTATGAGAAGAAACTTTTTAAAAAATAACATATAAAAAATAACATATTATATGCTTTGCCTGTTTTGTTTTTCTACTACTTTTTTACGTCTTATAGAAATAAATTATTTAAAAATCTGATTGCTCAATGTAACAACAGTCTTCTCAAAACATTTACATATATTCATGATCGTTTTCTTTTTCTACTAGAAAAATAATTTAAATTAAGAATATTTTTAGCAAAACATTCTTAAGCTTGCCAATGTCTTTATTTTACAAATTGCTTTCTTTTTTTTAAATTTTCCTGAACAATCTGAATGCATGTTCGTTATGTTTTATCGGTTTTTCTTGAAGCAAGTCTCTTCAATTCTTTTAGAACTGCCAATTTGTTTACACACAGACTTAACTCCTTCACTCATGGAAACATATACATGCTTCCCTTAAATAATTATTCCTTCTTTTTCATAAATTCTGTCAAAATAACAGTTGTGAAAACAAATGTGTTTCTTTGCATGTTGTTTTAATTATTAATAAAACAGGTGTGCATGTGTGCTTAGAGGATAAATATGTATATTTTGGATAAACGAAATTGAAATAATATTTAATTTAATATTTATTATTGCATAGCCTGAGGGTGCATCACAGCATTTTGGTTCACATTAACAAGGAATTTAAACAAAAAATACCATGAAAATATATGTATGTACATAGTATATCAAACAAAAATTGTATCATTGGATAAGCCTTTTGTGCTGGTTGGAACAATGTCAGTGATTTGTACTGTTTTTGTGCATTTGTATACCACATCCTAAAACTATGCTGTATTGTGATGAAAAACAAATTCTACATGCATTCGTACACACACACATGCATATCGCATAGGTGCATGTGTGCATTCAGTTTTGTGTGTGTTGTTTGCTAAATACATACTCATTCCAATGGGTAATTCACTCATTCTAATTTTTTTATTATTTTTTTTTTTGCGTTATAGTGGTTATTGTTGTACTAATTTCATTCTAAACCTTATCATGTGTCTGCCAGTGGCTATGTAAGTATGTACATATTTACTTTTTCCCATGTGTGTTTGTTCAACTCACACTGTGTCGGATGTCTGTTTATCTTTCAAATATGTATGTGTGTTTTGTGTGCTCATTCTCATTTGCTCTTTTTGGTTTCATTTATGTGGGTGGCAGAGTGTGTGCATTTGTGTTATTTGGTATGTGTCGGAATCAGTGTTGCCAGAATTCCTCCACCAAAAATGGATAAATGTAGACAAAAAAATGGCTAAAAAATTGCTAAAAACTAGCTAAAAAATTGCTAAGCAAAATCGAATGCAAAAATCATGAACTTTAGCAAAAACAAGAAGGTATTTCATATATTGTTTTTTTAAGGCAAATCGCGAACTTTTTAAAGTAAATAAAAAAATAAATTGAAGTAATAAATAAAATAATTTTTCTTCAATTAATAAAAAAAAAACTGCGCATATAGTGCAAACTTACAATACTTGCATTACGCCTTCTATTCATTGGACATTCTGCTATTAAGTCTTTCAATTTTTGGGATACTAATCCATTCCTTGCGAAATTTTTGTTTATACTTTTTATTAACTTTCTATGTTTTAAACTTTCATTTAAACTTTGATTTTTCTTGATATTTTCACTCGTGTAAAGCAAATATTTCCCTTGTTTGATTGATATCATAAACCATCAATTACAGTGAAATCTCTCATAACCGGTTTTTGTCTGTTTATTAGAGGTTACCGCTTATGAGAGAGTTACACATTTTTTGGATTTCATTGTAGTTGAAAAATTATTTTAAGAGTAGACTTCTTCAAATAAGATTTGTATAGTTTCAGCTGTTGGGTTTCAAATAACTTTCAATGATTTTATTTGTTGGAATACAACAAAGTCGTCTCTAGAAAAATGCTTTGAAAAGGCAGTTTGTATAAGAAATGTAGCAATATGAATTGTTAAAATACACAAGAAACTTTATATCTTCATAAGTTCGTGCACCGAATATTTTCCTTTTTGAAACTAGTTTAAAATATAATTTTTTTTTCTGTAATGGATAAAAACAATTTTTTCACTGCCATTTTGGGACACCAGCTAAGCAAACAACTTCTTCATATAAACAGCAATTTCTTTGCGTCTCCAACGCATCAGTATTTACATATGCGTTAACCAGGGAACCAGCAATATCATTGACTCTAATATAAATATGAATCAGTGTTGAATAAAGAAAGACCTACTATTTAAATGCAATTCTTGTTGCCGCGTTTCACCGCTTCTGTGCTTTTTTGAGAGTGTCCGGTTGTGGGAGTGCATTTTGTATGGAAAAACTAATGAACGTGTTGGATCTACAAAAATTGTACGGTTATTAGAGGTGTCCGGTTACAGGAGGTGTCCGTTATGAGAGGTTTCGCTATAGACCCGACAACTTATAAACACCTTGCAACGATTATAAGAATGCAGTAGCAAATCTTATTGTTACCAATTCAGCCATCTCTTTCATATAAGCGCTTTTAGACTGCTGCAACAAAAATGGCAATTTTGAACCGGGATTTATAAATATTAATGCGAAAACAATAACATATTACTCTGTTGTGTTTTTCTGGTAGTTAATTAATGTTCCCATGTTCCGAGTTTGAATTTTTTGTGAAAAATCACAAACAAATTTCATGTTTGGAAAAATAGCTAAAAAATAGCTAGATTAAAATAAAAATGGCTAAAAAAATAGCTAATAGCTAAACTCACTTTTCTTCCGGCTAAATGGGATGAAAAATGGCTAAATTTAGCCAGAAAATGGCTAAATTGGCATCACTGGTCGGAATGTAAAATATTCCGGATGTATTTTATGTAAACAAATCCTTATATTTACCACTTCTTCCCTTTCCTTTTCCCTTACAAGCTCATTTACTCCTTTCATTTGCACAATAGCATCAATTTCATTAAAAGTTTTATGCCAAAAACAAACATGCTGGCTTTCAGCACATTTACATTCGAAACAAACACACATTCCACACAGAGAGAAAGAGATTAGGTTTTTTTTATTAACCATACATGTACATACATATTTATGTGGTAAATGTTGATGATAATGACAACGTTTATGCCAATCATCAGTCACCACATGTAATTATTTTGTAGTTTTTATCACAAATTCTGCATCTTCTGATTATATTCCTTTTCGCCTGTTAGCATCATTGATAGCAACTCATTTTTTTTTTGTCTGTCTTATATTAAAACTCTCTTAATACAGTAGATTTTGGTCTCGTCATTTACAACCAATTGCATTATAAGTTTTAGTTTTAAAATAACAAATAAAGGTTAGTAAGCCTCTGTATAGGTATCAATTTGAATAAAATTTATTGCAAATTAAAAATTACAACTATAAAGTGCCCACGCGATGACACCAACTAAGTACATAAGAGCGCGAGTTTTGACATTTGTCAGATTGTTGACGTTTATGACTGTGCAAATTTAAGAACAATATGGAGTTGAATTCCTCCATATGAATTTTTTTTCTCTAAATATTAGATAAATCTTGCAAAATCCGCAATAAATATTAAATAAATATTAAAGAGTAGATTTTGCATATACATGTGTACATACAAACAATTTTTTGTGTTGAAACTTTTATGGGGAAAATATGCTTTGAACGGAATTTTCGTTATTTTTTATGCAAATTTTAAACTTTTAGAAACGATTTTTTTACACAGTTTGCCTAAAAATAAAACTTCATTAATTGAGACTAATACAACTACGAAATAAAATGTTGCAAAATATACAATTGAAATCTACTAAATTAATCCTAACAATAAATACATATGTATATGACTTAGACCACTTTCATAACTATGGACGCATATAAATTAAAAAAAAACAGTTTGCTAGAAATCGAGTTTGAAGTTTTTCATTTACATACAACTTAATGAAAACAAAAAATTTAATTTTTTTCTCAACGATATGAGGATTAGTTTTGCATCACTATCTCAAAAATTGAATTATTTTACTTATGATGTTCTTTGAGTAAATAAGCGTTCTGTATGTATGTATATGAACAAACCCTGCAAATAATATTGGAGTACGTGGTCCAATCTAGATGAAACAGACTAGTTACATCATGGTCCCATGTAATGCAGTCATGGATCATGTCGTTTTCATACAAGCATTCAATGCTGCACGATAAGTGTTCGTGTTTAAACGAATATGATCGTTCTTCTTAGGCACTCACAAATTGTATGCGAGTAGTCTATAACTATTCCATATGGAGTAGTTTTGGGGTTAGTCCGATGTAGTGCAAAGTTGGACCATGTGGTCCAACCCTAGGACATCGCAATGTTAAATCGACCACCTTTTTTCCATATATTTGGAGTAGTTTTGTAGTACTCCTACTCTTTTTTGGACTAGTCTTTACATGCATGTATAGACTAGTCGCATTATTTGCAGGGAACATACCAACTTATATACATACATCTGTATGTTTCAACATACACATATTGTTATCCGCAGTTTTAGAAAAGCTACAAAATTTATAAAATACACACATATAAACACACTCGAAATAGAGATCACCCATACATATTTTAAATATAACACGAACTAATGACAAACTAAATTTTTCTTTGAACAGGTAATTTTAAAACTAGATACTTTAACGTTTTTTTAAATGTATATACAGTGCCATCTTCCGTAGTTTGCAGTACAAAATGTGTATTACAGCTTAAAAGCTGTTTAATTAATTACTTATCTTTATATACAAAAGCTCAGCATCACAAGCAGCTTTTGTATACAACTTGCCATTGGCAAAAGCAGCTGATTGACAAATCAAAGCAAAAAGCTCACTGCTGGAACAATGCTGTCAACTATTGTAAATTAATTGAAGTTTTAAAAAGCTTAAACGTTTCATAGAACTGTTTGATATGGTGGTTCTTAATTATAATCTTAACTAAACAAATTGAAATATTTTCACTTTGTTATTTAGAATTTATACTTTTGAATATATAAGCGAATAATTACGATACATTCATGAAATCTCAAAAGGCGTCTTATATGAAAAATTTAGTATCGCTATCTTCAATAGAAAAAAGCTGAAGTAACATCACTGCCGGTTCAACTTTTTTTTAAGCTTCAATTACATACTTACATATACTTACAATAGGAACAACCTACCGTGTGATATTGTAATTTAAGTTTATTGCATTTATCAAACTGAAACATTCATGCATTTCCATAAAGTAAAAAGTGAACAGGATGTCATTGATCTCCTAGGCCGCATGCTGGAGAAGGTTTCTAAAGAGGCAGTTGAAGCTAATGGCGTATTTCGTATGGGGGTATCAGGTGAGCGAAATTTGACCTTGTTTTTGCCCTCAAAAGTTAACAAATTATGCTTGTGTATTAATTTAAATATTCTCAGGCGGTTCAGTTGTCAATTATTTAGCTACAGCCTTATCACAAATTGATGCAAACTTGGAAAAATTCAAGTTTTTCTTCTGTGACGAAAGATTTGTACCCGAAACGGATATGGACTCAACGATTGGTGTCTATAAAGCTGCATTATTGCCTAGAACTTCACTGAAAGTAGATCAGTTTATTGGCATCAATACGAATTTGACGTTGAAGGAATGTGCTCAAGATTACGAGGAAAAAATTCGAAAAGAATTTGATTTGAAAAGCGGCGATGTGCCACAATTTGATTTACTGATTTTGGGTATAGGACCGGACGGTCATACCTGTTCACTGTTTCCACAACATTCGCTATTGAAGGAAAGAGATCACTTAATAGCTCCTATAGACGATTCTCCTAAACCGCCACCCAAACGAGTAACAATGACATTTCCATTAATTAACAATGCCAAGCAATGTATGTTTGTCATGTGCGGCGAGGGTAAAGCCGATATTGTGAAAGTAAGTACATAATATACTATATAGTACGTGATAATTTATTAAATTTAAAATTAAGTATGTACCTACATACCAAAATTCACTTACTTAAAAAATAAGAATTTTCTTTTATCTAATGCTCTGAACTTCAAGAGCTTTCAAATTACCTTCATATTATTTAACTTAAATTTTTATTTAATAAATATCAAAAACTTCGATATTTGCACTGATATTGTATCTGGTTTTAGTTTTTTTTTTTTTTTTTGCTAAATCACTTATTTATTGTTCACTAATAAATAAAAACTAACGGTATTTGCTATAGGCATGTATTAACATGCGATGACACTATAAACAGTGTTACCATAGAAGCATTTTTATACATAACTAGGAATTCAAATAATTATAGCGGTTTCTTTTCTGACAAAAGCTAATTTTTTATAAATTTTTTTTTAATTTAATCATTAGTAAATTTTCATATAACTACTTAATAAATAAAAACCTTCCTTTCCAGCGCATTTTCAAGAACAAAGAAGACTTGCCAGCTGGTATGGTTAAGCCCTTAAATAATCAACTGCACTGCCTGTTAGATGCAGCTGCCGGAAAATTCATTTAAAGTGCAACTAGAGGTAAAAATGTAGACAGTTTTGTTAAAATCTTTTTCATTTTTATAATTAAATATTAAAAAAAATTGTTTTGTATAAATTTTTTGCAATAAATTAAAGCTATACTTTTATAATGTACATATGTACAATAGTTTGGAATTATAAGTATTTTTATGAATAGACTTACACGATGACTTTTCCATGAAATTTTTCTTATTTGCTAAAAAGAAATTGGGAAAATTACTCTGACACTCATCTTGAGTTAAAATAACCCTATTGGTTTTATTTATTTCGTATAAATGATTCAATGGATTAATTGAAAGGAAAAACTTGTCCAAACTTTGCCGTACCAATGTGAAGGCAGAACGCCGAGACACCAATGAGATAATTTTATGAATCTATCAAGCAGAATTTAGACAGACAATGTTTACTTTGCAAAGTTAAGTTTTTTGATGAGGGTTTTGGATTTGGGTTTGACCCAGAAGGGTGTGTTCAGACTTTATTGTATATAGTCATTTCGAGGTACATTTGTGAAAATTTGTAAACATTCCGTGCCTGTCCATTAAACAAGTTTAAAATAGAGTTCAAAAAAAATTGGTAAAGTAAACTTTGTCTGACTAAATTTAGGCAATAAATTTCATAAAAAAGACGTCGGATAAATCTATCTACATACATATGTATATGGAAATTATAAAATAAACATTTTATAGAGAATATTGCTTTTGTTTTGTAGACATTTTGGCAAGTTTGAATAACTTAATTAATTTAAGCTTAATTTAATTCTATTAGTTTGTCTTTTTTAAGTTTATAATACTTTACTGAACTGATTATATTAAAGAAATTAGCCGAAAAGGTTTTTCTTAATGTAGCCCCAACAACTCAGACCCCGATAAGCTGCAGAATTATTATCAATTTCTTTGTTATATTGCTCTCTTAACAAAGGATCGAGTGGTCCCCAGTCCATTCTTGGCTTAAAGGCACCACGAATTTTTTCGCTCCAAGTAGCGCCTGGCGAGCGTATGATGCCCACTACAATCCAAATGGGTAACTGTGAGATTCCAATGCAGGTAATAGTCCACCCAACAGCTAAAATATAAGAATAAATATATTGTTACATCAGATCGAAAATATGTATAAGAATTCTCACCATATGCCCAACTGGGATAAAGGATGTCATTATACGTCAAGGGTGTATATGTCGATAGGAAGTAAATTAGGATTACAGTCATAATTAAAGGCGTAAGCACACCCCAGCACCAACGCCAATAAGGACCAACCTTACATCCCATCATAAACTCGGCGTCTTTACACAAACGATCAACGCCATACACCCAGCCCAGAACATATAACTCGGCTATACCCAAAAATAAAGCGATCATAGATGCTCCAAAATAGTCCACCAAAGTCAACATAAATTGTCCACCCTATAGAAACCAAAAAAACATTGGTTAAAAAATAATGAGTTAAGTTTTTAAATACATACCGGCGTTACATAAGCCAAACCTATGACAAAACTAATAACTGCAATGGCCAAAGAACATTGCCATTGCTTAAAATTGGGGAAACTATCTCTTATAGCTGTCACAGTACACGATGTCATAGCAATATTAGAACCAATACCCAGCACAAACAACATAAGGAAGAATAGCACAGAAAATATTTGAGGTAACTGCTTAAACTTGGCTATAGCATCAGGATACGATATAAATGCCAAACCGGCGCCACCTTTAACCACACTTCCTATATCATCGGTCCCAATCTCATGAGCCAAATGACCCAAAATGCCAAATATCGTAAAGCCGGCTAATAGGGAGGTGCAGGTATCCAATGCAGTCACAATGGTGGCGTCTCTATGTACATTATGGCCGAATTTATTGAACGAAGCATACATAATAATATTGCCAAAGCACACAGATAATGAGTAGAAACATTGCGTTACAGCAGCGTACCACACCTGTGAAAGGCAATAGGAATTAAAATACATATATTACATACATAAATTTAAACTAATAATTGATTTTTTTTGCAAAGTGCGTACACTCTGTAATTCGAAATGAAAGAAAATGCTTTCGAATTGTAACATACAAATTCGAAAGCTTTCGTTTCGAATTACAGAGTAGACCCCCAGAATTGATAATTATGTATGTACCTTGGGATCCAATATTTTGCTCCAGTCAGGTTTGATGAAATAGATAATGCCATCTATAGATCCTGGCAACGTAACAGCTCTTACCAACAGCACGAACATGATGATGTAAGGAAATATGGCCAAAAAGTAAGAAGCTTTACCGGAACTCTTCACACCCCGTCGGATAATGAGAAATACGCTCAGCCAAGCAACGAATAAGCCCAATACTAGCTCCCAATTAGGTAAACCAATGCCATCATTTATGTCTTGCTTTTCACGCAACACATCATTGCTAATCAAATATTTGAAACATAAAACATTTTATTTCTCACCTTTTCGAAAGACACAAACTAATTTGCTTACACAAAATACCACTCCGAACTTGAAATCGTACGATTAGCAGTACGAGTAGTTCTCATTAAATGCTCAGATTTTATTAAATCATTCAAAGTACTATTTGTTAAATTCGTGCCCTCAACCGTTTCTAGTGAATTTACTTCAGTGAATGAAGAATTAATGCAATTACTTCCCCACTTGGGACGACAAAAGGCCCAAGGTAGAGGATCACGAAACGATTCAACTAAGTAATAACCGATAATAGCACAAACTGATTCATAATAAGTAGCCAATATATAAACCATAAATGCCTGACCCATTCCAATACCTTTAAATAAAAGAAGCATATGAGAGTAATGTAAGAAAGAAGATAGTCCAGTGAAGTTCGAAATACGAGGAAGAAAATATGATGATGATGATAAAGCACACAAAGCAATTTCTACATGAAAAATTTAATGATGCAATCAGATACAATAAGGTAACTTTGAAAATAGAAAAACAGAGAATTGCAATATTATTTATGTAAATTAATTAAAATATACAAATCGAATTAAATTAAAACTCAATCCATTAGTAAAAAATGCTCATTCAATTATGCAAATACACATATTACGAACACATTAACAAAAACTTTTGAAAAATAATATTATACACATCTATACTCGAATTAAGAGATAGTTTTTAACATAAAAATAAACTCTACTTGTCAATTAACTGTAGTTTAAACTTTAAACAATATTTTGTTTTCCAAACAAAGTTTATCTAGATAATAATCTTAGTTTAACCGAGCAACATTGTTCATTTAAACATACATACATGCATACATAAATTAAATGGATGTTTCTTATGAAGTCAAAGGTTTTACTGATTATGAAACCTATAATAACTTGAATAAGACAATTGTTTTTTTTAAATACAAACACAACTCGCAAAGCGATTAAACACCCTGCGAAAAACACCCAGGGTCTATGGTGGGAATCGAACCCACGACCTCTGGACTGAGGGGCTAGCATCGCTACCACTCAGCCACAGGGGCACCAGTGAGAAAAATAAGGGAGATAAGAACACGTCCAAATCATTTTTTTGTGTATAATGAATTGAATTTCTTTCAAATATTTCGTTGGATTTGAAATTTTGTGTTCTTTTTAAGTTTATTTTTGTAGCCTCACTATTTTTTAAGTCCATATTATTATTTTTTAATTCTCAAAAAGCTCAGAAAACACTTATTAAAGTTTATTATGAAAATAAATTTAAAGAATTGTCATATCGTTTTTTAAGTGTTGCACTATTTACACAAAATATTTTCAACAATGCCACATCTAGATTGAAAATAATGTATGGTATCTCTAGCTAAATTGGCAACTCTTAATTCATTACTGAAAAACAGTATAACAGTTAAACCCCGTTTAAATTTGTTTATTGGTTAACTCAAACGTATTTTAAACTAAATTTAACTAATTATTAAGAAACTAACCCTAAATGATCAATTTGTTTAGCCACGTCATATTTGTTGTAACTCATTAACTTTTATGACTGTCATAAAAATCTTGCTGATATATTTCGTATACAATAAAACTGTTACTTGTTTTGTTCAGTCTGCCATTAATTTTAAATTTTATTTTCTTTTACCTTCAAGAATTATGTACATAAGTACATATGGCTCATTTACTCAAACAACGTCAAACCTAGTTTGCCAGATAACGAGTTTGAAGTTTTCAATTCACACACAACTTAATGGGAGAAAGAAAATAAATTTTTTTTATCAAGAGTTGAGTGAACAAGATATTTGTGTGAAATTTTTACACAATATTACCTAATTTACATTAAGCATTTTTTTTCATGAAAAAAGTTGCATGAAAAATTTTTATTTGCCAATAGGAGGGCTGGAGGAGAAACTTATATCAAAAAAGTTGCCAAAAATGCATCAGAGATTAATTTTAAGCCCTCTTTTATATAACATTCTCTTTTATAGCGCTGCAATTAGCAAATAGAAAAAGTTTCGTGCAACAAAATTCATGAAATTTCATGAAAAAATGCTTAATGTAAATCAGGTATATGAAGAACAATATGAGGATTAATTCAGTGATGCCAAATTGGTGCTTTTAGCACTATTTTTAGTGCTTTTTGAAGACTTAAAATGCCAAATTTTGAGCGTTAGTGCCAAACTAAGAAAAATCACTAAGTAGTGCTTTTAAGAATTTTGTGTATTTCTTAAAATTACTTTAATAAAAACTTGGTGTATTTATTTGTTTAGTGTAAGGCATACCTTTTTCGTATGATATATTTCATTAAAAATGTTGATAATATTGCCGAAATAGGGAATAGCTTAGAAAACATTATTAAACTTCACTCTTTTTTCACGTTAGTGCTTTTTACGCTTTTTAGATTTCAAAATTACGCTTTTTGGCGCTTTTTTAAAAAAAGTTGGCATCACTGGATTAATTCTGCATCACTAACTCAAAAGTAAACGCTGGGGCACAATGAATCCGTCATAAGTTAAACTTCGCCTTTTTCAACTAACAGCTAAGTTGAAATTCATGGTTTCTTATGAGGGCTGTTACATTCAGTACGTGTCCGTCAACGCAAAGTACAAAAACTGGTCAACTTTTAACTTTTTGCATACGTTGAGTAGTTTGACAGATATTGGTTGGTTTTTTTGGTATGTTCTGATTTATATTCTTGTGTTTTGTGGTAGCAAAAATAAAATTAAACAAATAAAATAAACGAAATAAATAAAAGAGTTGAATTTAATAAATAAAATGGAGAATCAACCTATTGAAGGTGTTGAAATGCTTCCGTCAATAAAGTACTCATTGTGCCAACCTTCTCCGTCGTTGTGTTAATGTCAGTTTAAAAAGGCGAAGTTTAACGTATGACGGATTCATTGTGCCCCGGCCTTAAGTGAGCGATGTACACTCGTATGTATGTATGTATGTATCTATTGCGGAAATTATGAAAATTCTTGAAAAAATATTAAAAATTGTAATAAATTGATATCCTACAAAACTTCGAAAATTCGAAAGCGTTGGCACAACTGAAAAAAATCGCTAAATTTTTAAAAGCCTTATTTATAAAAATTATTAAGGCTTTATAAAGACTTTTTAAGAAAATTTTGTATGAAAATTTGTTTTAAAACCCCTTTATAAAGACTTTTTAAGTTTTATAAATAAGGCTCTTAAAAATTACCCTCGCAATAAATTATCTTACTGTACATTAATTAAAAATGTTGGCGTTAGATTTTGATTTAGTTTATTTGGCTCCTAAGAAGACTAAATGACGATAACATATATGTATTGTATTTTTACCCACTGTATACTCATTTAAGCTTTAGATTTATATACATAAGTATAAATTTATATAAAAAACCTAACGCATTCGTTTTCTACAGTAAAGCATTTAGAGTTCTACAAGCCCAATAACAATAACCTGTTATTCTTTTTCAAGTTTTTTTTTTTCTAAATTATATGTTTCATAGTTCAATGTAATTTTTCTTTTGTCTATAACTGAGATAAAATTATAATTTTCTCTTTTAGTATTATTAACTTTTTTATATTGTATGTATGTATGCGTACATTATTTAATTAATAATTTTTACACTCGACTGCCCAATTCCAAGTTCATACACTAATAATAAAATAAGCTTAAATTAATTTGTTTGAATGCCTAAACAATTTTAGCAGAACTTTATGTGTAAAAGTATGTACTAGTGTCTTGTAATGATGTGTTTTTTATAAAATAAATTTAACTTTTATTGCGATTGATTGTCTCGTGTTGGTTTTTTTGTTTATGACAATCGGAATAATTTTAAATGAAAGTGTCAACCAATTACGCCAAGCTACGAATATTTTTCATTATTTTTTCTGTACATACATACATACATACATACATACATACATACATATTTATTTACAATAATTTCTTATGATTTATTTAACGCTTGCCTGATGCAGAGCAGAAAAAAGATTCTTTTAACAAATAAATTAAATTGCTTTTAATTTTCCAATTTTAATAAAAAAAAAGAATGTTGCAACTTTTGTAAAATGTTGAATCAGACAATTTCATTCGATGGTAAAGGAATATATTAAAAGATTGATAGCTGACTAATTGACTTATGTATGTATGTTATGTTCAAAAACATTTTAATTGAAGTGAGCACTTTTTGGAAGCATGCAAATTAATTCGATTTAGAAAGTGGCCATTATAAATTGTTTACTAAAGTTCAGAAAGTATTCGAAAGCATTATGAAAGAAATTATTGTAACATTAATTAATTAAATTTTTAAAAGAATTTCTTTCTAATCGTTAGCACAAATAAAATGAAAAACTGCATTAGTAACGTAAGGTGAAATAGAATTTAATATTTGAAATGTATGAAATAAATTTTGTATTGCCTGTGTCCACCATCAACTAAAACTAGAACATCTTGTTGTAAAAAAAGATAACACTTTTTATTTATAATACCCCTTTTAGACACGGAAAGTTTACTTTGCAAAGTCTTAATTCAGCTGGGAGAAAGACAGAAAGAGATATTATTCCTCCCTCACACACAGCTGAATTAAGACTTTGTCTAAAAGGGGTATAACGATGTTTTACTGCATTTAAGTTATGAAGTTTTTTGTGAAATTTCATGAAATTTTTTGCGCGAAACTTATTCTATTCTTTAGCAGCGCTAAAGCAGATAGTGTGGCATGAAAAAAATGGTGTAGCATGAATATCTGAGCCACTTTTTTAAAGTTTTTTATTTGATTTTAGACCCATGTAATTTAAATGGTTTAAATTTTAACAAGTTTGACAGCGTTCTAATCAAAAGTTGTTTCAAACCCATTTAATTTACATGGACGTTTTTCACCGACTTGTGTCCAACACAACGAACTACATAGTTCAAAAAGAGCTGTTGCTGTTTGATCATTGGTTTGTGCCAAAAACGAGCTACTTAGACTTGGGTCGAACTCGTTCACTAGTTCATTTTTGCCACAAACCACTGATCAAACCCATTTAAATTACATGGGTTTGAATATTGGTTTGTGGCAAAAATGAACCAGTGAACGAGTTCGACCCAAGTCTAGAGCTACTGAAAGAGGTCGATACAAGTCTATTATTTACTATACTTGCATCGAACTCGTTCAGTTTTTTATTTTTCAATGGGGTCGAACTCATTCAGTCACTGAATGAGTTCGGTCCAAGTCTAGACTGAATGAGCTCGACCCAAGTCTAATGGGTTTGATATAGAGTTGTGTCCAACAGCTCTTTTTGAACTAGACTTGTATCGAACTCATTCAGTAGATCGTTCTTGACAAAAACCATTTAAATAACATGGGTTTTATCACTGGTTTAAGTAAAAAACGAGCTACAGAAAGAGTTTGATACAAGTCTATTTTGAACTAGTTCATTCGCGTTCGAATCAAAAGTTTTTTTCGAATGAATTTAATTTACATTTTTTAAATCATAAAGAAAAATATTTATTTTAATCAGAAATAATTTCTTAATTGGGTCTTAAGTTCAATATTTTCAATTCTTATAGAATGAAATATTTTTATTAATTAATATGATTTTCTAAACAAGAGAAGGAAAATTGAAAAAGACTTTAGCTGAGGGAAATATCGAAACTTTTCTGAGCTGCCACACACTTCATCAGCACCCGTGTTTATATAATTGGGTAGATATTGTTTATTAACATCAGCTATTTAACATTAATGAAATGTAATATGACAAATGATTATATTGTGTATACAATTATCGATTTACCATTGGTAAATGCATTTATCGACACATTTCTCCCAGCTAAAGTCTAGTTTTATTATTATTTTCCTCAATTCTTCTAATTTGTTGACCTCTTTTTAATTATAATACCCTATAATTTTACCAAGCTTTTAAGTTCTCTTGTTTTTTATATTAAAAATTTGTTTGTTAATATTTCGATATTTCGCCACTCCTTTGTGTGGATTCTTCAGGAAAATATTAAAAAAAATAAAAAATATTTTCCTGATTAAACGAGGAGTGGCGAAATATTTTTCCCCAAAAAAATATTTTCCTGAAGAAGCCAGTTCAGTATTTTCAATTCCTATAGAATAAAATATTTTTATTGATTAATGTCATTTTCTAAAGAAGCAAATAAAAATAATAATGTTCATTAATTTTGTTAAGCTTAAGTTCTCTTGTTTTTGTAATAAAAATGCTTGCTTATATTTCGATATTTCGCCACTCCTTCTATGTATGTGGCTTCTTCAGGAAATATTTTTTCTTGAAAAATTTTTTACTTCAAGAAAAAATCTAAGAAATTTATTATTCGACATATTGTCAGAAGTTTATTTTAATTTGAAATTTATTTGCTGGTGGTTCAGCGTTGTCTATATGCATTTCATTGTTGCTGTAACAAATCATCAGTAGACTTCAACCACACATTTTGAATAGTCACAAACCTCTTATCTTATGCACAGACTTTCAAGAACTATTTGAGAACTCACAAATAATAATATTTTTGAAAATCACAAAAGAAAAATAAGCGTAGTAGGCTTAGAAACTGACACAAAAAACCCAGCAAATAATTTATATTCGATTTGAATCTATTTTATTTTTCTACACCTTTATACAATTAGAAATCCATTGGATAACAATAAAAGTAATTATAAGGCAAAATGAAAAATGAAATCTAAATTTAACATCTAAGAAATTTATTATTCGACATATTGTCAGAAGTTTATTTTAATTTGAAATTTATTTGCTGGTGGTTCAGCGTTATAGACAACAGTTTCTAAGCCTACTACGCTTATTTTTCTTTTGTGATTTTCAAAAATATTATTATTTGTGAGTTCTCAAATAGTTCTTGAAAGTCTGTGCATAAGATAAGAGGTTTGTGACTATTCAAAATGTGTGGTTGAAGTCTACTGATGATTTGTTACAGCAACAACGAAATGCATATAGACAACGCTGAACCACCAGCAAATAAATTTCAAATTCAAGAAAAAATATTTTCCTGAAAGAAGCAACACAAAAGAGTGGCGAAATATCGAAATATAAATAAAAATATTTTTATATAAAAATAAGAAAATTTTAATAAAATTAGAAAATATTATTTTTTTCTTTAGAAAATCACATTAATTAAAAAAATGTTTAAAGCTGGATTCACCCATTGTTTCCGAACAAAATTTTTGTCCAGACAAAATTTTTTTACTGAGAGTTTTCTGCAGCACGATTCATCCATTTCGAACATTTTGTCTGGAAAATCAAAGCTACCATATGAAATACGTGTGTAAACGATGCGTATTAATTTTACAAGTGGCAGCACATCGGGAAATGATTACAATTAGCTGTGTCTTTTCAATTGTTCAATGCAATTCTTTAGTTCAACTCCATATGTATATGTTTTATTTTACAATTTTGCTTTATTTCTATTGTAATTAATACAAGTATATTCTGTGCTTTTACTATTCATATAACATGATGTGGCAGCTCAGTTCAACTTTGGCTGAAAAATTAAAATACTTGGCAGCTCAGTTCGATTTTGTCCGGACAAAATATAAACTTAAACCAATTCAAACTGAGAGTTGTTCGTAAAAAATGTTTTCTCTCTCTCAAGAAGAGAGAAGTCAAACTACATATAAAAAAAAATTTGTCCGGACAAAAATTTTGTTCGGAAACAATGGGTGAATCCAGCTTTATTCTATAGGAATTAAAAATATTGAACTTAAGCCCGATTAAGAAATTTAGGGAGCTCACAATAGCGTTTTCAAATATGTCTTAATATTGCAACGTTTCAATTTTAATACTTTAATTTGGGCTGGCAAAGCCAAAGTTATTACCAGGTAGCAAATTTAAATATATAAAAAGCATTGCATTTTCAATATCGCAATATGGCAATGTTAAACAAAACGAATTAAAACTCAGCGCAGGTATAGTTGATGAACAAATATTTGTGTTTTTCGCTGTCTTTAGGCATTTTGCAGAACGAAAGTTATTTTGATAAATTTATCCAAGCATAATTAATAATTTAAAAAATTTTGTTATTTTAATACTTCAATGTACATATGCATGTACTGTGTTTTATATGGTTGTCTGCTCACAATGAAAAGATGGCACAATGTTGCCACATTAAAATTTTAAAATGCTCATTATTGTGAATTCCCTAATTATTTCTGATCAAAATTCATTCTAGTACAAATTTAAATATGTATCACAAAAAAATATTTATTTCGAATAATTATCGATTACTTTTTGCATCATACAAGCGATTTGTACGGAAGCGAATCCATATCGTTTTGGTTTATCATCGCCTACAACTTTTACAGCTTTTGATAGAAGTTCTTTTTAAACAAACTTGAAATATGTATATCCATATCTCGGTAATGCAAAATAATTTTTCATATCGTATTTTAAATTGTGTAAAAATTTCAAACAATTGACCTGTATATTCATTGAACCCTTGAGAGATCAAAAATTTCTTAATCTTTAGAGGGAGTCGTATATATTTTATAGACTATTTTACAGCTATTTTGATGACTTGCAAAAAGAATGATAAAAGCTAAATTTATCTTAAACTGTTTATGGTGGATACAGAAAGGTAATCAAATAAAATACATATAATGAAAACAGATAGTGAATGAAGGTAATATAAAGAATGAATACAATAAGCATGCAATTATTAAAAGATAAAATTGTAAAAATAATTAATTTCATGCACATATGATAATATGATAAAAACACTTACATAAAATATAATTCAGCTGAAGATTTAGGTGTTTTACTACTCAAATCATTAACAATAGTGATATTATTCAAAATGTTAGATGACACATTTGGCAAGACAATGGAAGAAGTTGATAAATTATTGCTGTCTGTATGCAAAAAGTCAGCAGTATTAACCTCTACAGATGATGGAACACAGCTACTATTCCATGAATCGCTACACTGGGACCAGGGCAGTGGTGACATAAAGGACTCAAACATGTAACGCACTGTTATACCCATTATGGCCACATAATAAGTGGTAATCATTGAAATAGAAAATACCTGACCAATGCCGATACCTACATAAATAGTATAGAAATCAACGAAAGACATACAAAATTATGAAAGACAAACAAGAATGAAGATGTGAGAATGAGATCTAATGATATTTAGAATGTGTGATAATTCATGTTTAGCTACTCACCTCTCATTGCTGGACATAAATCGAATACTTTAACGGATCCTCTGCTGGAAAACTGTCCAATGATCATTTCTAGGTAATAGATTGGTTTGCCAACTAGAAATAGGACCACTAGGTAGGGTATTAAAAATGCTCCTCCGCCATTATCCAGAGCGGTGAAGGGAAATCGCCACACATTACCCAAACCCACCGACATGGCTATGCAGGACATTAAAAATTCAATACCTTTACCCCAAGTATCCCTTTCTGCCGTTGTGCTATCCTTGGGTGGCGGATCATTGTCTTTACTTAAGGAATGGCCTGCTTCAATGTTGTTTTTTCTAACACTATTACCACAGCCATCGTCTCCAACAAAGCCAGGATTCTCATGGGTTGTGGTCATGATGAGTGTATGAGGGAAGGAATTAAGGGTTTAGGTAGGCTGTAAAATAATTAATAAATAATATAAGTAAAAGTAAATAAAGTAAATATATGTACATAAAGTTATATTAAAGTAAAAATTATTCAGAATTTCGCTTAGAGAAGAGAAACAAAAAGAAAAAAGGAAAATTTTTACATTAAATTCCTAAAACTTAAACCTGTTTCCACAACCTGGACGGTCGACTTGAGTATAAAGTTTATCCCCTTTATTGTGAATGGCGTCGTCGACGTCACAATAAGACAAAAGTAAATATTTTCACTCGTCTACTCTTTATCGGCAACAATTGGCTCCTATTGACAATTTCTTACTAACCTCTAAGGCTTTTTAAATTAATGTAACATGTTAATAAGATTCAATTATTGTCTACAAAGAGTAGACAAGTGTTAATTTGACAAAGTATTGTTTTAAGTACTGTTTGAGTACTGGTCTCCAAACAACTATGAATGCGTACCACTAAAAATAAAAAACCACGCTAATATGCAAAAACACGCATTAATTTTAAACCGATTACGTATTATAGGGTTGCATTTGTATACTCGTTTGTATAGCCGAAACAAATATACCATGCTATGTACCATATAATTGTAGTGTGAGCGACAGAACTAGTATAAGAGTTATTGTGTGTGCGTGCTTTTCCAAATTAAAATACAATGAAAACAAATAACAATTGCTTATTGTATTGCTGCTGACCAACTGTTTGATCTGTTTTTGCCCAAAAATACATATTGTAATACAAACATATGAAAAAACCCATTGTTGAAACAAATACATGATGGACAGATGTATGTGCAGACGTTCGCTATGTTATTTTGTGGCGCAGCCAAGTATACAGAGAGAGAGAGAGAATATTTTGCTCTGAGAGTAATTACACATGCATGTGTTTCATGTACATGTATCATTTACTTACATGAGTATGTGAAATTTCTCTTTCATTCATTCATTCATCAACCATGGATTTTTTTTTCAACACACCATGTGGTACTTATGTTAAAACCAGTTTTATGTATCTTATTTGTTATAGAAAAACAAATACATACAAACGTGTTTTTCTCATTTGGTCATTGCACAACCATACAATAACTGCTTTAAAAATTAACATTTACAACTAGTAAAAGAAACGCTAAATAACATATTTTTTCATACAAGAACCAAAAAACACGCAAAACTGGTGCAAACAGATGCATCTGCGCAATGCTATAATACGTATAACTATAAACATCCAATAATTATGTTTATAAACATTTTTTAAATTACGCAGCACAAACATTTTTATCTAAAATTTATAGACTCTATGAGCTACAACCATACGCATTAAGTATAAAAATACTCTGACTATTCTAGTCATGACTTTCGTTCAAAAATATTTAGAATAGGGTGAGTACGAACCGAGTTTTTAAAAGTCATGACTATAAAATGACGTGTCTTATTAAAGACTGAAATGTAGCCCCTACAGAGCCATGAACACCGGTATACAAAACGTTATGATCGGACTAAAAATGGCGAAACAGTAAAGAAAATACTAAAAGGGCGGTATTTGTAGGCGTGGCAGAAAAATAAAAAAATATTATTGGAATTGTTTTTACATTATCTTTTATATACTAGGGGGTGACTGGCTCAACTTTTTTTTTCGAACCACTATTGTGTACCAAATAATTTTTGCACTTGTCGGAATTTAATAGCTACACAAAGTTACCAAAAACGAACTGAACATACTCCATTTACGTGTTTAATGAAGTGTTTAAATATAATACCATGTTCACACTTATGGTCTTAAACGTGTTTAAGGCAAGTGTTTTAAAAAATTAAACACAACCGTTCACATTACATTTGAGATGTTTAAGGTTGACGTTTTGTCAATAAATTATTGTATTTGTAAAAAATTACGAACAATTATGATTTTTTATTGGTTTATTATTTTCAAACAACAAATGTTATTGTAAATATTTGAGTATTTTTTAACTAATTACTTGTTTACCAAATAATTTTTGACGTGACGCCAAAGTTGCAAGAGTTATAAAAAACGGACTGAGCATACTCCATTTACGTGTTTAAGGAAGTGTTTAAATCTTAGCAGTTCGTTTGAGATATTAAACAAAACAAGTCAATGTATGGTATAAAACCTGAAAATCGAGTTGTTTAAGCTCTTAAACAGGAATGAGGCGTTAAACACGTAAGTGTGAACATGGTATAAAACTTGTTATTTGAGATGTTTAACAAAACAAGTCAATGTATGGTAAAACACCAGAAAATCTAGGTGTTTAAGCTCTTAAACACGAATGAGACGTTAAATACGTTAGGCTTTTACAATCTTAAGCCCCGTTCAGACTATTATACAAGTATTAATACTTTCATCACATTTTACGATACAGAAATCTAAATACATTCGTTGCGACTGTCAAAAAATCTAACGTAAAATCACACATTGTGTTCAGACCATCACACATCAAATAAAATATGTAATACAAGCAGAAAACAAAACAGCTGTTCAATGAAAATGTCTGTGTGCCGGCACTTCAAAAAATTCAGCAGTTAAAAATATTCTACGTAAATAACAAAAAAAATTTAAGAAAAGATATTACAAAAACGTTAAAAAATTACGTCAAAGAAAAATAACTTCCATAGGATTCACTAATTTAAAATTTTGAGCCGATATAAATATGATAAAACATTACATCAATGACGACACGCTATCGGCGGCGAAACAGCCGACTTGGAAATTTGGTTTGTGTGAAAATGCAACCCTGATCTAATGAAATTTATTATCGTTTAGAAAATTTTCTAAAAACGAAAAAGTCTTATGGGATGTCAAAATTTTTATCGTATTATTTGCCACTTTGATGACATTTTGCGTTCAGACTATCACATTTGCACGTATTATTTGAATTTTTGACAAGTATAAACACAAAGTATAATAGTCTGAACGCGGCTTTAGCATTTATAGCCGTCTTTGAAACCTCATTGTATTCGTTTTATTTATTTTTGTTTTACAACATTAATATTTCTTATTATTAACTAAGACTTTTATGATCAGCTTGTATACATTTTTTTGCTTGATATCTAACTTTAACAAGCATGTGTATGTCTGTATAACTTTTATATACAAATTATAAAAATAATAAACATAAACACGTTTTAGTTGAACTGTCAATATTTGACAAACACAATTTAATTTTAATGAAACCCTGAACTAAATACAATTGCAGGTGCATTATGTCAGTTATATGTTCTATTTCATCATTCCGTTTGCAAACAAGAATTAATTAAATTATTTCACGACAGAAATTTTTATGAAACAAATAAAGAAATAAAAAATGTTCACCACGCAAAAAGTTGATGTTAATGTCTGGCGAGAAAAAGAATTAAAAAGATTTTACTCATGAACTTGATTACAAAAATGCTCTTGGTAAATTTGTTCGTTGGTAAGATTTTTTTACAGGAAGGCAGTGTGACCAGATTTGAAAAGAACATGCAGCTAAATTTGGGGTCTAATCCTCACTTTCGATATCGAACAATATTGTTACACTGTTCGATAGGGAATGCCATAATCTCAAACTGAAAAAAACGTGATCGGACCAGTTCGTTATCGAAAGCCAAGAAAATGGAAACAGCTAAAATTTAATCACAATTATTCTTTTTAGCGTGGATGAATGAATTTTTGAATTAGTTGTTAATAGTGTTTTCACACTGACATGGTTTTAATAAAAGTTGGTTTTAACGTTAAAACCAACTTAAAACCAATTCTAAAGTGGTTTTAAGTTAGTTTTATGAAATGCAACCTTGTTTTCGCTGTGCTAAATTTGGTGCTGCAAAGTCAAAATGACAGGGAGCAGCTGATAATGTTTATGCCAGTGAATAAAAATAGATGTCGCTTGAAAGATTTTCAACTTAAAAAGCGATGCAGCAGCAACAATAATCAAAAAATTATGGAAAAAAAGAGTTGGAATGAAAACAACGAAAATATCTTCATTGACTTCTAAGAAGTGAAAATAGACGATGTGACTGACATCGATCCGCAGATAAAAAAGTTTTAGTTTGTGATGTATTTGTGCATTTTTAATATACAATAACTTGATTTCCAAGGACTTCTTCACTTTGTATAACTAGTTTCATAATTTTAAAATATTTATTTACAAAATATAAAATAATTATTACCATTTTACAACGCATTGCGAAATTCCCGACTTTTTCATACAAACAAAAACAGTTGTTGTACAATTTGTCAAATAAGTGTTATAAAAAGCAGAAAAAACTACAACAACATATGCACGCATTTCTGCAGGAGATTTATTTTATTTTTGAGCGAAATTATTGGACAGTCTGTGAGTTAAAATTTAACAAACTTGCAGTGTGAATGCATAATCAGCTGTTTATGCTTTCTAAATGTAAAGTTGTGAATTATTTTTTTTTATTATTTCCCTGCACCCCATATAAAAAATTTTCCGGGAAATCCTGGAAAACCCCTACTTGAAAGGTCAACTGATTCCCAAATTTTTTTATTATCATTTTGAAAATACAAAAAAAATTAAATCTACTTTAATTAGTAATAATTACTTATTAATTTTACAAGAATATTTGCAAGACTTTAAGAACCACCTTGAAGGATAACAATTTTTTTCGCCCGACTTGTTTTATATCACAGAAAATATATAAATAAACAAAATTAATAAGGAAATTCCATATAGATATAAACTTTCGTGATTATTAAAATATTTTTTAATCAGCGTAATGAGAGCTATCATTAAAGATAAAAAGTATAATAAAAAAATAAGAATGTTTCTTACTTGTTGGAATATAAAATTGTAAATGTATATTTCGCATAAAAATCAACAAGATGATTCTGTGTAGGTCTTGTTTATCATATTTTATTAGCAAACCCAGCAAATTTATTTTACAACTTTAAAAGCATTTAAATATTTCTTTGTTTATTTTCTCTTATTACTAAAGAAAATGAAAACAGTATAAAAAATATTATAACTTAAAAATAAAAAGTAAAGCGATTTAAAAAGATTCCACTAAAACGTTAAAAATAACAAAATTACAAATCTAATTCAAAATACTAATATTTATGCAGTCACACATCTAGGATTTGTTTACATAATGACAAGTGGAAAAAAAATTAATTAAATAAAATATTATTATACGGGGACAGGTTTTTACTCTCGTACATATAGTTTTCAATTTACACACAACTTAATGGAAAAGGAAAATTTAATTTTTCTCTCAAGAGCTGAGTTAACAAAATATTTGAATAAAATTTTTGCGCAGTATGAATAACTATATGGGGATTAATTCTGCATCATTAACTCAAAAATTCCATTGTTGTTGTGTGACTAAATTAACGATATATGTATATTGTACATGTTGTGAAAAAATTATAAAATTAAAATTTTATTATTGCAGAGAATTTTAAATTAGAGCGGCAGGCGTTGAGTATCTGGCAAAATTGTCATTCATATATCTGTGGCAAAAAGGAAAGAAGTGCTTAAGTCGAGATAAGCTGATTTTAAGTTAATGGTACCTCCGTAATCTGCATACTTTAAAGTACTCCTGGTTAAAATCTCAATCAATTTGTGTGATTTTTCAGGAAGTTATAGCGCTGTGACTTGCGACTTATCTTTTTTTAGACTTCTGATCTCATTTGGAACATTAGCTTAATTTAGGTTATACTTTAGTATATTTCAGCTTAAATGTATTACTTAAATGTGTAAAACTATGTTTGTTTAAAAAATAACGGTTAACAGAGAATTTCCAAATTTAACTGTAAAAGAAACAAATTTCTGTGAAAATCGACGTGAAAGTTTAAATGTGCTCTCCTGCAAAACAGTAAAATATGACCAACCTACAATTTCTATCCCGCTCTATCCCGCTTTGTAGAGTTTTGAAATTTTCAATCTCTTATTAGATTTTTGTTAAAATGTAACTGATTCAGTAAAATTTTTTTTTTTATTATTTTTGATCGATAATGTCCCGCTTTGTGCAAAAACCATCTGGTCACATTATCAATATATAGTTTGTATTAATCAAAAGTATGTAGATAGCGACAGGAACTCTTTTCCGTTCAATCTGATCTTTTCGACTTTCCTAATCTAGGATTTGAAAGTGTTAAATAACAAAAAAGTCAGAAAAAGTACACAGAACTCATAAAGAATAAACAAGAGCATAAACTATAGAGAGAGCTCACTTTTGAGTCGATCCTACCAGTATTGATTTTTAAAATTTTGTTCAATCGGCCTTGACTCCGATTTGGATTTTTTCTCTGAAGTTACTTATAATCACTTGTGAAGAATATTTCAAGTGACATGTAAAAATAAAAGTTCCTTTTTATTCTGTCACCCAAATTTATGTATTTCAAGTAAAATTGCGTTTCAAGGGTAAAAGTTCGCTCAATGAAATATCTTAATAAAATAACCAATATAGTTTTTTTTACTAAATATTTACAATTTTGATCCAATCAATAAATGTTTTGTTTTAATTTTTTTTAATGTTTCTGCATGTTACTTTACAGGAAAAGTGTATAAATAAGCATAAAAAATCATTATGTTATAGTAAAAAGTTAAACTTACTGTGACATTGCAAGTTGGAAATATTAATTTTTCAGGTTATAAGTTTTATTTTATAAAATACTTTTTAGTCATTATTTCTTGCTATCGGTTTATTCCTCGTAAACTGTCGCTCTCGAAAAAATTTTGCAGTCAGTATTTTTAACGTTGTCAACAATTTTAGAATTTTGATAATTCTAAACTAAAATTTTAATTTCAATAAAAAAGTGGATTTTTACTACATGTCGCTTACGATTAAATCGAAAGTAGGGCTCGATATGACAACCAATATAATTATGTATTTAATTTTTCTCGATGTGAAAACTTCTCACAACTTCACAGAAGCGAAATATTTGTTCTTAATTTGGGTTTTTTTAATGATACAATAAAGACAGATCAATCAGGAAGTCAAAAACATCTGGTAATACAAAATGGCAAGATTTTGAAGACAAGTGGCATCATTAACACGTGTGTAAGAGATGTTAAAAAGAAGAAGACTAAGACCGTTATGCAGCTGGTAAGTCCTAGCTTAAACTATGCAAGTCTTATTGCTAAGCTGATTAGTTTGTTTGGAGAGAGAGAGACGAGAGGAATAGAAACGTTTCTTTTCCCCTCGTCTCTCTCTTCTAACAAACTAATCGGCCTAGCAATAAGACTTGCATAGTGCAAACTAGGACTAAGCAGAGTAAACATAAACACAGCTTAACACTTGGCTCGATATGAAGACAAAAATCACTTCATATAGTGCTACCAGTTGATAGATGTGGGTTGAATACAATTTTGGGTCTGGTAGAAGAATGATAAAAAATTGCTCGTAACGAACCTGAAATTTTCACAGAATATGTAAAACTTTGGCCGCTATAACCACAAATATATCAGTTAAAAATTAAATTAAAAAAAAACAATAAATTAAAGGGAATTCTGTCAGTTAATGTAATTTTGACAATGTGATTTTGACAAATTGCTTTATCTTGGAAACCGTAAGAACCAAACTCTTGAAATTTTCAAACACGCTAAAACTAAAAAAAATCCAAAATTTAAAAAATGCCAAAACAAAAAATGGCCAAAATTAAGAAATCCCCAAAAATAAAATAAATCGCTAAAATGAAAAAAAAACTTCAAAGTAAAAAATCCGCAGGAAAACTAAAAAAATCGTCAAAAACCGAAAAAATCGCTAAAACTAAAAAACAACCGAAAAAAATCCATAAAACCCGAGAAAAATAGTCAAAGCAAAATAAAACGCAACAGCTGACTAAATCGCTAAAAGTTAAAAATCGCCAAAAATCGAAAAAAAATCTTCAAAACGAAAAAAAGCGGCAAAACTAACAAAAACAACAAAAAATTAAATTTTACAATTTTCTAGATCAGTAGTGCGATTCAGTAACTTTTAACGATCCGACAATCGTAAGTTTTGTCTGTACATTCTGTCGTTTGCAATATTTTTTGTTGATTTTTGTCGATAAAGTTAACAGCACATAAATTATTATCGCTTGAATAACGACACAGCTGATATTAACCTATAGCGAATATTGTTAAAAATGTTACTGAATAGCAAATTCGATAAATTTTCGTTATAACTATTTTGACGATGCGATTATCGTTAAAAAAAAAGTTAGTGAATCGCACTGCAGGTAAGATATCTGATTATATCGACTGATAACCACTAAAAAAAATCTTAAGGACTTCGTTTTTTGACGAAAATAATGGATTATTTGATTCTCGTCAATGATTTGCGCGTTACCCGTAGTCAAAACGAAAATGTGTCCCATTTTTTTCATGTTAAAAGTAAGATATTTTTGCCATCGTGTCCACTTTGCCAACACATATGAAATCTTTAACTTTTTCCTGTATAATTCAAGCCTGTTGTTGTAACATTTACGGGTTAGTAAACCAACGTTTCCCATTTAACCACTAGTTACAACCAGTAACATTACTAAACATTTGCAATAAAATTACCAGTTGCAACCAGTTACGTTACGCTAACGTGCAGCAATTAAAAAAAAAACAAGAAAAAACATAAAACTAAAAACTCGTTCCAATTAAAACTGAAAGTGAATAAACTGATATTTAACACTTTTTGTGTCTGTATGAAATTCGCAACAATATCTTTCATAGACTTAATACAAGAAGCAAAAAAGTGCTAAAACAAAAAAAAAACCTAATGGAAGCAAAAGTAATACATAAAACTAGTTTAAACTAACAGTTTTGACGGTCAAGGCCATCAAAATGTGGTCTACAAGAAATAAAATGTGGTACTGAAGCATGATGTGAATAATTTTTTTTTCTTTATTTTTAGTTGTTCAAAAATATTGAACCACTTTAACAAAAACTTGAATCTGGTGATGTATTGATTGGAATAAATTTAATAAATCCGAAAATAGATAAAGAAGGTTATCAAAAAAAACTACATAAAAGTTGTTAATAGTTTTTTTTGTGCGATAATTTGGAAGAATTGAATTTTAGCGAGTTCGATTGAAAATTGTTAAAAAAAATTGTTTTGATAACTTGGAATGTAAAAGTTAAAATTTTAACAGCATTGTTTATAAAAATTATTACGGCTTTATAAAGGCTTTTTAAGAAAAAATTTTTTATGAAAATTTATTTTAAAAACTAACAACTTGGCAATTTTGCTAAATTATCTTAAAGAATAAAAATAGAGGATATCGTAAAGTAACCCCCTGAACTAAAATTATTATTAATATAATTTTAAAACAATTTTTTAATGCTCAACTTAATAAAAAAAATTACAATGCAACATTCTATAAGTCCATAATGTATGTACCATCCTGTACCCATCTGAATTGTTGGAGCATCTTTTGGGATTCGCTTGAGTGTTCTTACATCTTTTCGAAGAGGAACATCTATGCTTCTTAATATTTCTAGTAACTCATTCATAGCTTTATTGTTTATTAAATTTCTTATTGACCAACTGCTTAACTTAAATTTTGTGGATTCGAATCTATCCAAAGATCCAAATTTGTCATCACAGGAGTCATCATCTGTTTCTTATAAAAATAAATTTCCTCACCTAATATTTTGAAATTTTTCTGAACTACATTTCGCTTCCTCGTATGGCTTAAAGCGTGTATTGTTATAGTCTGGATTTGGCAATCTATCTGCTTTTTCTTCAATAGTCTGAACGGGTTTTGCAGTTAAATTTGAAAAAATACTTGATAATATTTTTGCGGGTTCCCTTTTAGGATTCCGTACACCAAAGGTGAAAAGGAACCCTATTGTTTTCGCTACGCTGTCCGTCTGTCCGTCGCAGCTATTTTCTCAGAAACCATAAGAACTACGGACCTGAAATTTGGACACAGTATACAGAACCTTGGCCGCCACAACAAAGAATACATGAGAGTTGAAAATTAAAGGGTGTTCCAAAACAAGCGACGAAAAATGTTAAAATCCCATGTAATATATATACAATTGTATGTACATATGTATATTGACACTTGAAATTTGTAAAATTAGTGTATTTTTATACAGACTGCAACAATTAACACTACAATTTAAAAAAATTTAAATTAAAGGATGTTCCATCAGTTAAATCAATTTTGACTATGTAATTTTGACAACTTACTATATCTTGGAAACCGTAAGAGGCAAAGTCTTGAAATTTTCAAAAACGGTTAAAGTAAAAAATCCAAATCAAAAATAAAAAAATCGCCAAAAACCAAAAAAAAATCGCCAAAACGAAAAAAGCACCAAATTAAAAAAAAATTCTAACACTAAAATAAATCGGTAAAACCGAAAAAATCGAAAAAATTAAAAAATCGCCAAAATAAAAAAAACGCCAAAAACGGAAAAAATTCGCCAAAACGCGAAAAAGGCCCCAAAACTAAAAAAATAGCCTAAATGAAAAAAAATCTTAAAATTAAAAAATACCAAAAACCGAAAAATATCGCCAAAACGAGAAAAAAAGTTACAAAACTAAAAAATCGCCAAAACTTGAAAAAATCGCCAAAACCGAAAAAACGCCAGAACTAAAAAACGCTCAAAACTATTTATTATATAGGCTTAAGTTCGTATTGAATTACCTGTCTAGTGTCCATACGGAACTCTTCGTGTGCGGGTTAAAGTCGCACTTCACTGGATTTATGTTTTTCTTTTGCAATTATTAAAACTTTTTCTCATATTAAAAAGAATCGACGTTCAAATAAATACTATTGTTTCTATATTTATGATTTGAATAGGCTAAAGTTCGTATCGCTTTTTAAGCCAAATTACATGTGATAATTATTAATGAACAAATAACTACAAAGTTAGTTGTAAATATTCTGACAACACATAATTGAACGGAACAGCTAGCCGTTTTCGAAGGCCACTAAACCTTCATCATCAGCGTTCTTCTGTGTTTGGTCCACTGTGTGTGGTGTCAGTAGATGTAGATTTCTGCTTTATATACGAAACTTTTTTGCAAATGGAATATGTGAATTGTTTTGATTCATCGTATTTCAATTTGCTGAAAGATGTTTTGTAATGAAAATCTCACCTTAATCTCTAAATTTGCAACAGTCTTACCATTGTCGTTTGTTCTTTACTAGTTATACACATGTTAGTTAATTTGCTTATTTTTGTTCTACTTAAGACAAACTTTTTTGGTTTGTTACTATTAAGTATATTTATTTAAATTTTTGCCACAAGCCAATGACTATTATGATAAATATAGAAACAAATGAAGTTCGAAAAATAATAATTAAATTAACTATTGTTTTTATTTTAAATTAAATAATTTTTTTATCTTCTAGTCAAAAGCATATTGATATTATAAATTTATTGTGCGTGTGATAAAAAATCAGGCGGAACAAAATGCAAAATTTTAATAACACAAAAATACCTTGTTAAATGGAAAAAATAAATAGTCAATTTCGAACTTTTTATTCCAAAAAGTTTCACTAACACGAAAAGATTTTAATATCAAAAAAAGTATTGCTTTGATGATAAAAATAAGATATTCGGCTCTGTTCTCTAAACCGATCGATTCGAAACCGATTTTAGAAAACTAACTACGATAATAGAAATTTTTTTTTTATATTTTTTTTTAATTTTTTTATTATATACATACATATGTACATAGATTCCTAAATATGTATCATATCTAAAAGAAAGGACCATTATTCATTTTTGGAAAACGAGAAATTTACTCAAATTCGGTTAACATAACAGGGCCGATTGTATATATGTATGTATGTATATCTTCTAAATAAATATTTTTAAACCCCGACCAAAAAAAAAATGGATGCAGTGTATCTGTGTATCTATACAAGTCCACCCACAGACCGATTTTGATTTTTTGTTTGTTTATGTTTGAAAGGTGACTTGATCCACAGAGCTCTTAGCTATGTTTGTTATTTAATATTAACTCATAGTAACTAACAATGGAATGGTAAATTTTGCGCAATCCGATACACTTTTTAAGTCCATAAAAATAAGTGAATATCAAAAACCGATTTTACGAAGACCTTTGAATTTTTTAGGAAAAAAAACGAAGTCTTCGAAATTTTTCATTAACGATATCATCTCTCAAACGAATCAGCAATCGGTGACGAAGTTAAGAGCTGATTAGATTTGAGCGTGATCGGCTTAGAGAATTTTTTAAATCCACTGAACAGAATCGATTTAATAACTCAAAAGAAATTCTAATGACGTCATAGCCATATGTGCATGTGGCTTTTTACATACATGTCGTGTACTAGAGGCTTAAGTGAGCTCAACATCTTTCGAATGCGGCAAATTTGCTTTCGATCCATTTACCAGTTCTTAAGTATGTTTACAGACATACACACACTCACACACACACACACATATGCACACACACATAAAAACAATCCGAATCGACTCGAAGGACCTCAAAACGTCGAAGAATTAAAAATAAAAAATGGTAAAAGCAATGAAAATATTCCAGAAACCATTACTTTTGCGATTTCTTTGTAGGACCATAAAAAAATTGGTCACCAAAATCGCCAAACTGAGTATACGGTTTTTCTACGCTTTGATAGTTCTATCGAACCCATACTGCCCATTTCGTGTCTTCATTTGTTGTGTATCAGTGTACGATCAAGATACCTTCACATTTCAAATCACTTTGACTAAAATTGATTTTCCGAACAGTCGTGTTTGTTTCACATTTTTTCAACAGCTCAAACAAATAAACAACAAACCAAAAACTATTTACAAGCAAAGATTAAATAAAGTTAATTTAATCTTTGGTCTCGAACTAAAAAACTGTCCCTAAAGAAATTTGATGAAAATTTTACTTTGTTGAAAAGAAAGCATTCCGAGCAAGTTTTTAATTAGTTTTATTTTTTTGAGTTAAATTTCACCACGTCATTGAATTCAGTTTTATGTTTTCCAATTGGTTCAACTTTATATTAAAAAACAAATTAACTGGTTTAAGATGTAAACATCATTAAATTATATAGAGATGCCAAACAGGTAATCATGCTCACAACAAAGAGAGAAAAAAAACAACAAGCCCAGCGGGAAAAGTTGTCATTAATTACATAAATAATGGAAGATATAATGCTTTATTTTCCCTTAGAAACGCGAGTGTAATTTAATCAAATACAATAATTACGCATTGATTACCACGTGCATTGCCACATCTGCAGAAGAAGGAATTTACGCATTAAAATAATTTATTACTTTCCTAGCACATGTTCTGTGTTAAAAGTAATGAATTCTGGAATGAAACTTACACATGCTATGCATTACCTTCTCCTTTACTATTCATGACCTTTTCCCACTGGGAACAGTCGCGACTGGCATCTCACTTTTTCTTTATATTTTCGAATCTAAAAAGTTGTTATTATTCAAAGAAGCAAATTATGCTTATATTTGTGTGAGCAAATTTAAATATATATTTTTCATTATAATAAATAGATTTAGCAGAAAGAGATAGCAATTTTTGTGAATAATTGTTATTTTTTTACAAAATAAAAATAAATAAAAACTCGCACACAATTAAATAACTTGTTATTAGAAACTTATTATTTTGCAGAATAACTAAATGAGTCAATTATTTTCTAGAAAAAAAAAACAAACAATTTAAATGTTTATTTTTAATTTGGCTTAAAGTGAAACAATTAAATTGAAGTAGGTTCTATGTATTCAGCTGCAATTGTATGATATAAAGTTAGAAAGTTTATTTTAGAATAGGTACATATGTACATACATACATATCTTCAAGACAACGCACATGGAAATTCCTCTTAATTATAGTTTCCAATTCAACTCACAAATTGTACGTGACATTGAGAAATAGTAAAGGCTAGTACGCACTAGTGTTCTGCACAAGACCATTTATAAGACCTTTCAAGACATGAGAAAGGTCTTATAAATGGTCTTGTGCAGGACTTTAGTACGCACTATTCTACAAAATCGTACGACTTACGAAAAAATACAGCTACGAACTAATCAATTTATTGTCTTTTGAAAATGTTCATAAACTCCATCCTACCAGGGTTGTTTTCCCCTCGAAAGTCGTACGATTGTGTATGAAAGTAAATTCTTAGTCTTTAAGAGAGTGTGAGGTGTTTTACAGATGCCTGGTGTATACCCATTAGTACTCGTATGTAACGAATATAATTTTTTAGATATTCGCGAACGCGAAGACAATATTCGCAATATATTTAATTTAAAATTAACAGCAATTGAAAATATATATAAATATAAAAATATTACCCCAATAGTCTTGTTCGCTTACACAAAAATTGGTAAATATCAGCACAAAATTTTCATGCACTTCTTTCGATTATTTTAAACACAAAACAGCCCAATCATGAACAAAAATTTTGCGTAAGTTTTTTTCACTTTTCCCTTTTCTCCTATTATGAATTTTTCCCCCTTTTTTACCAAATGCGGGTATAAAAAACTCCCTGGGAAATAAGCAGGTAGTATGAACGCAGTTGAACTTGCTTTTTTTAGAAAAAATCTTTCCCTTCCAAAACACAAGGGAGTACATTTTATACTTCGTAATGCGGTGATGCCACTTATTAATATTTTTTGCTCTCAAGGAATTTATGATGGGAGGAATTTATCCTTGGAAAAATTATTTATATTCCGAGGGAATATTCATGATTGGGCTGAAATTGTTATTACAAATTATTAACTTCAAAGCACTCGAACGCACCTAATAGCTATAAATTGGGAAAATGATGATCACACTGCCATATTTAACATTATTAAGGCATACCGACAATAAAGCACTTAATTTATGTCTACAAAAAAGTCTACATTTCCATCCAAAAAGTGCAATTTGTTTAGTTTCTTAAAAAATGTTTGCTCTCTAAAAGGGTAGTATATTTTATTATAAAAAAAATCACCCTCACTAATTGTGGAAGGAATTGATTGCACCTTACGGCCCGTATTAGTCGGCAGGGCTGGCAAGATATTTTATACATCTACCTTTCAACAAAGTGAAAGAGTAGAGTAATATAACTTCGTGCTAACCTAAATAAAAAAATGAAAAATGGAAAAACAGAAAATGAATAGTGATACTTACAAATGTATTTACCAAAGGTAAATCAATAATTGTATACAGAACAATCATTTCTCATATTTCGTTTCATTAAAATTTAGGTTAAATAGCAATAATAACAATCCCTACCCAAGTAGATAGGGTGCTGATGAAGTGCGTGGCTGCACAGAAAAATATCGGTATTTCCCCCAGCTAAAAGTCTAGTTTAATTTTCTTCTCTTCTTTAGAAACTCACATTAATTAATCAAAAAAAATATTTTCATTCAATAATAATTGAAATTACTGAATTACTGAGCCTGAATAAGAAATTATTTCTGGTTAAAATTCATTACAGTTCAACTAAATCTAAAAAATGTCTCAAATAAAATAAACTTTTTGCATGTCATACAAATTTAGACAGATTATTATCTATAGCTCCTTGAAATAGAATTATCAATATTAAAAGAAATTTTGTGCATGGAAATTTTTAAGCTATTGCATAGTTTTTATCGCAGGCTTTGCGGGTGTCGACCGAATCAAGAAATTCCGTAACGAAAAAAAACCTAAGACTATTTTTATTTGAATCGCCCAGTGTATGTTAACCCCTAAAGTATGCTATTGATTTCATTTACATACAGTATTGCTAGAGCAGATTTTTACATGTAGGAAAGCACAATGTGGCGTACTTAAGAGCAATTGTGGTTGACAAAAAATTATAAACACAAACAAACAGACAATTCGTAGGTTTTTTATTTTAAAAATTAATTTGCATAAGTTGATAAAAAAAATGCTAAGTCCCGGTTCACACGTTTCAACTTTTGTTGCTCCACTCGTAATTCAGCTGTAAGAAAGACGAAGGCGGAAATAGAAATATCTCTTTTTTTCTTACGGCTGAATTAAGAGTTGAGCAACAAAAGTTGAAACGTGTGAACCGGGCCTAAGCAATAGCTTAACCGCGGCAGTCCCCGAGTGCCACAAGTATTTTTTTATTTGCACGAGTCATGGAAGAGCAAATGCTGCATTGAGTGAGAAATGATACCAAATTGTTGCTATTAAGATTGTAACGCTGGTCTAAATTACAATTTTACAAAATTTCAATAAAGATAACAAACTAAACGTTTTTTTTTTGCCTTACCAACATACCACGAGTACATGCATCTACTATACAATATATATATATGTATATGTATATGCGTACAAAAATACACATATGTACATATGTATGTGTATAAATACGTGAAACAACATAGTACAATCATGCATAACCATAATTAAAAATAAAATACTAAATTATTAACAATTTAAGTGTAGTTTCTCAACCGGTATTACTCATATTTGAAGAGCTTTTTGTATTTCTAATTAATTCATAAACGTGTTTGCATTACCAAATCATCTAATGTCTGAACGTTTCAATTGAATTTTTACCAAAAAGCCAAAAATGTATTTTTACAGAAAATCCAATACACTCCACTTCATAATTATAGTGGCAGATGTAATTCAAGTGATACCTATACGTATAAGCATATACATATTATAGCATTGCACAGATACATCTGTTTGCACTAGTTTTGCCTGTTTTTTGGTTCTGGTATGAACAAATATGTTATTTATCGTTTTCTGTTACTAGTTGTAAATGTTGATTTTTAAAGCAATTATTGTATGGTTGGGCAATGAGCAAATGAAAACAACACATTCATTTTTTTTTGTTTTTCTAAGGCAAATAAGATACATAAAACTGCTTTTACCATAAGTGCCTTATGATGTGTTGAGAAAAAAAGTAATTGGCTGATGAATGAATGAATGTAAATAATGTAAATGATACATGTACATAAAACACATGCACTTGTAATTACTCTCAGAGCAAAATTGTCTCTTTCTCTCTATACTTTGGCTGCGCCACAAAATAACATAACGAACGTCCGCACATACATCTGCACATCATGTATTTGTTTCAATAGTGGTTTTTCATATATTTGTATTACAATATGTATTTTTTGAGCAAAAACAGATCAAACAGTTGCTCAGCAGCAATACAATAAGCAATTGTTATTTGTTTTCAATTGTATTTTAATTTGGAAAACCACGCACACACAATAACTCTTACTAGATATACCAAACGGACGACACACTCGTCCGTATTCTAGAATTAAAATGTAAATAATTTAAGATTCAAAGAAAATGTATCTCAACTTCATAAAAAATTCTTTAAAACACAGCCACACACAAACTTACATACATATGCAAGCATAATTAAATAAGACATGAAATTAAAAAAAAACATAAACAAAATCCCTTTAACCTTTAAGTTAATTCAATTTATTCAACTCTCTTCCTTTAAGTATTATGGCATTCATACAACAACAAACAAGAGAAAAAAATTGTTAGATCAAGAGAAATACTACAAACCCACACACACACTCATGTTTTGTTTCTTTTTTACTTGTAAGCTAATAAATGCGTGTGTAATATGTTTGCATGTAGTAGTAGCAACTTTAAACGCTTATAGCTCCCAAAATACTAAACCGTTTTCAATAAAATATAGATTCTGCACATTTGTATAAAAAATCCTTTAAAACCATATAAATCTTTTTAAAATCGGTGCAGCGGTACCAGCGTAAAAGGGATTACAAAAACATGTTTGCATATTAATTATATAGATACTAGTTCTGTCGCTCACACTACAATTATATGGTACATACCATGGTATATTTGTTTCGGCTATACAAACGAGTATACAAATGCAACCCTTTAATACATATACAGATGTTTTAATATCATATGTTATTTAGAACAAAGCTCCTCCTACAATATAAAAAAAGTTTGGAAAATATATTCACCCCTATCATGAACATTTGTTCCCTCAAAATATTTCCCCTTTTCGCCAAATTGCAATAGTGAATAATTTTTCCCTAGGAATGTTTGCCTTTCTTGGATTTCCCTTATCATAAATCAGCGTTTGTGTATTTTTTTTCTTCTGCTCATACTCCTGCTTCTGAAAATTCATGTGTCGTTGTAGAAGTTAAACAATAAACGAATAGTTATTAGACTTGGGTCGAACTCGTTCACTAGTTCATTTTTGCCACAAACCACTGATCAAACCCATTTAAATTACATGGGTTTGATCATTGGTTTGTGGCAAAAATGAACTAGTGAACGAGTTCGACCCAAGTCTATTAGTTATACAAAACGAAGACCTTCAGCATTCGACATGTTCGATAAGTTTTCTGTTCGTCAGCGCACTGTTTTAAATAAATTCTGAAGTAGACTTGGGTCGAACTCGTTCACGAGTTCATTTTTGCCACAAACCAATGATCAAGCCCATTTAAATTACATGAGTTTGATCATTGGTTTGTGTGAAGTTATCGTAGTAGAGATGTTGTGTGTTTTTTCTTTTCTTTTGATTTTGCAGTTTCAATTGCGTATTCAATTGCTTGCTGGAAGAAATGTTGTTGTTGTTGTCTTACTATTATATTTGTACATATAGGGAAAAAAAACACTCATACACACGCAAAACACACATTCAAACACATACACACAAACATTTTTGCTTCGTTAACTTCGTATTTATTTAAAGTAGCCGTCGGTCAAACCGAAAACTTTTCGAACATGTCAAGAGTTGAAGCTCTTCGTTTTGTATAGTTATTCGTTTGTTGAGTTAACTTCAACTACGACACTTTCAAATTCAGTAGCAGAGGTGTTCATACACACGTTGTGATTGTGCATTCAAACAAAGGAATAGTCCATAAAATAGCACAATTTTACGACTTTTGCTATTTCGACTGCAGTTTTTTAAACACTGTCATAAATAATATGTTTCACGGAGATTTTTTCTTGGTTTTATTCACTTTATTCTTGCAGGCGAATTGAATTATTTCATCGCATAACTTCGATATTTTCCTTATAAATATTTTTTTTTAGAACAGGATTACTAAATAAAGTTCACGATTGTTAGCAATAATTCCGTGTAACACATTTTTTCATGGAGTACACACAGTAAATTATTGTGGGTCAGCGGTTCATTAAAGATTTTTTCCACTGTAGCTGAAATATTTAAAAACACATTTAAAAGTTAAAAAATTTCATTTGGTACATAAAAATTTGTATATTTCTTATTATTAAACTTAAATATGTTTGACTTTCAATTAATTTTTAGTAATTTTACAAATCTTTTTCCCTTTTTTACATTCACTGGGACTGATAGCGGGAAAAAAATTTCACGTGAACAAAAATTCCACTTGTTTTTCACGATAGGGGTGATTAAACCAATTTATAAAAAAAAATATGGGGTACGGTTGACTAGGCGGACCATTCTTAGATTTAGAGCTAATTTCCAGCTCAAAAGCTCAAAGAGCTGGGAAGTTCATAGATTTTTAGAGTAATTAAAATAATTTATATATGCGGTTTTAGGCGAAAATCTACAACTTTTAGAGTTGTTAAAATAAAGAGATCCATGATATCTCGCGAATGCATCCACCGATTTTAAATTTTAAACTACAGCAGTAGACGTTTTGAAGTTAAAAGCTGACAACATTTTGGATCCAATCGTGGCAGTAGTTAAAAATTTATTTTGAAAAAATTCTAAAATTGTCAAAATCTATCGCTTCGAATCGGTGCTTACATCATGAAATCTAAGCCTAGAACGCCGCAAATTTTATATCGATCGGTTCAGCCAATCTTAAGTTAGGGAAGGTTTACAATCGATTTCCGTGACCTCAAAATTTGGAGAACTGATGAAAACTCAAGTTTCGAAAATCAGTATGAAATTTATAAGTTTGAAGTATTTGGATTGAATATGGAATCAACTAATAGTTTTAACATGAATTTAATTGAAAAAAATATTGTACTAAGCCACAAAAAAATGCACAGCTCAAGCTGGTTTTAAAGACGAAGCCACACATTGAAACGCGTGACGGCAATAATGTAATTGTATCCAAGCAAACTAATAACTCAATAAAATCCTGCGATCAATAAAAAAATTCTCAGATCACTTATATCAGAGGTGCGCTTACAATTATGAAACCCACTGTGTGATTAAATACTTTTGCTTTATTAAGTATGTTCGTGTACTTGAATATTTTTAATAGCTTGAACAAGTTGTTACTGGATTTTACCAGTTAGATTGTGTGGAGTTTTACTGCTCATGAACTACTTAATTCTGCAGAAGATTCATCGAAACAGCTTGTGGGTAGTTTAATAATTATTTGTTAAAAAATGCTTTCTATTGTTGTTTGGAGAAAAAAAATCATTTAATTTGAAGTGAGAAACTCAAAATAAATCTATGGTAATGGTAGATCCATGGATAAAAAATTAAAAAAAAAATATTTAGAAATTATCTGCAAATAAATCTTAGTACTTAATTGGATTTAATTGTACAGATTAGGGAATAGAACAGAATAGTGCTATCAGCATCAGCGGTTGCAGGACGGGTTTGAAAATTCATAAAAAATTGCGGTTTAATATATCACGGAAATTTTGTAAACATATAAGGACTGTTTATGTGTTTAAATAAATGAAAAAATAAATTACAGTTAAAAGATCAAGTTTAGTAAATCTACTCTCCTGGCTAAATTTTTAAGGGGAGCGGGTAATAATTAAAAATCAGATTAATAACAACAAATGTATCTAACATAATTTGTAGAGAAATTTAAAAAACTCAATTAGTATTTTTTTAAGGTATTAATTTAAAATTTCATAGAACAATTCACTGTATTCGTCAAATGCTGAATGTAGCGTGCATGCCTTAATCAATTTTAAATTTCAATTGCAGTCCTTTTTAAAGTCCTTCCCTTTTGGAACACTAAAAGAGAAAAAATTTAGTTGCAAAATTTTTTTGAGAAAAACGTCCAACAAATTAAGCACTATTTTTCCTAAAATTTAACCGTTTTTCATTTTCATTTCAAATTTTGTATTATGGTTTTTTCACGGCTATACAAATTGAGATACCTCAAGAATTTCTTTTATATGTTATTACGAATTTTATTGAAAATTATAAAATACTTTTTGGAAAATTTTGGCTATGCTACTATCGGAAATATTTACGAAATTTAAAAAAAATTATGAGCGCAACAAGGGATTTCATGCTTGAGATAGCAAACTTTGGCACCCTGTAGATCACGGTGTGTTTCAAAAGAGTAGTTTAAATTTCAATGTTCTAAAGCCTTAGTTAGGTCTTCCTCTATAATTTCTATATACAACATTCTGCTATCGGATCGTAAATTTCACTGTTACAGACTTATTACATTTTTTTTCTGCTTGCAGCCACTGTGCGATGTCTGTCTGTCACAGGCAATTTTCTCGAGCACCGTAAGAGCTACGGACCTAAAATTTTCACAGAATATATAAAAATTTGGCCGCTACAACAACAAATATATGACAGTTAAAACTTATGGTGTGTCCCAAAGCGAGCAACAAAAAATTTTGAAATCCTTTGTAATATACAAACTTGAAATTTTCAAATTTAAGCACTGAAATTAAAAAAAAAAGTCAAAACTAAAGGGTAGTCTATCAGTTAATGTAATTTTAAGGGGCAAACGCTTGAAACTTTCAAAAACGCAAAAACTAAAAAAATCCCAAAATTTAAAAATCGCCAAAATAAAAAATGCTTAAATGAAAAATGCCACAAAAATAAAATATATCGCTAAAATGCAAAAAAATCACCAAAAGTTTTACTTTCGCAAAAAAATAAATAATTCACCAACAACCGAAATAAATCGCTCAAACGAAAAAAATCGCCAAAACTAAAAAACTGCTAAAACTAAAAATAAACAAAAAAAAATCGGTAAAGCTAAAAAAATCGCTAACACTAAAAAATGTCATCAGGTAAGATATTCGATTACACGGTGTGACAAAAAAAAATATCTGTGACGTGCTACTATTTTTCTGGTAGGTATTGTCTGTATTTGAAATTTTCCAAACGCCCCCAAAACCTTGAGTTACGGGTAAAAAATAGGTTTTTCGTACCCGTATGCGCTTATCAACATCTAAGTTGAATATCAACCGATTTTAAGGGAAGCTAAAGTCTAGTTTAATTTTTCTTCTCTTCTTTTCTTTTTCATTAATAAAAATATTTCATTAAAAAGAATTGAAATTACTGAACTTATAAGTCTGATTAAGAAATTATTTTTGAATTATTTTTCAATTAAATTTAAAATGTCTAAATTAAAAGATAACCCAATTCACAATCATGTGCAAATGGTCTTGCATCGTATCATGTGCAAAATGGCATTGTACTCGTATATAGATACTAATCACTAAGGAAAGGATTTTCATGTAAATAAATGTTTTCTGTCGTTGGTCTTAGATCAACGTAAATAACATATCTTTGCGAATCAACAAATTTGTGACAAAATGGCATCGATTTGTTAGTGCATATTTTTGCATATTTTATAATAAGTACATATTTTTGCATATTTTATTATAAATGTATATTTTTAATACATTTTTTAGTTTTTTCATGTTATAAATCTTTTTTGTTTTCTTATTAGTTGTAAAGTATTTAAAAGCTGCAGTTTTTACGACTGTGTAAGAACAAAAAAGAGGGAAACGAGAAAAATTTACGATCGTATTTTTTGTGATATTATTCGATATACCTTGGTTTAAGTCAAGAATACCAATACCATTGAAAATTTAGAAAAAAAAAAATTGCATGGGATAATAGCGCTTTTAAACCCAAAAATAATTTTTATGTAATTTTTTTTCAGCGCTCTCTACTGGCTCCGCATTAATTTCATGTGGATATAAAGAGCTTTTGAAAGCACCTTTGCATGTTTCAGCCTTTAATGAAAAATATCGAATGATATGATAGGGATACATCATATAGTAACTAGATGTGGAACGCGGCAGAAGGCTGTAGGATACTAAATTTCTATTAATAAAATTAAAGAAATTTTAAAGTAAAAAAACTTTCCCCATATGCAGAAAAATAACGTGTGCTTGAAGTGTACGTTAAATCAAAATTTCCATACAAAAACTGGTTTTAACGTACACTAGAAGCACACGTTATTTTTTGCATATGGGTTCAAGTTTTTTGGCTTTAAAATTTCTTTAATTTTATTAATAGAAATTTAGTATCCTACACTGAAAGGAAAACCTTCATTCAGACAATGAAATTCTTCATTGTATTAATGAAATGTTTCATTAAAAGTCAGCTAATAAAGCCATTCATTGAATCAATGAAGAATGATTCATTGTATTTTAGTGTTGTAAAAGTATTGAGTATTTGAGTACTGAGTACTCAATACCGGGAGTTTTTCCTGGTACTCAATACACAAAAGTAACTACTCAGTACTTTCAGGGTTGCATTTTGTAGTATTCAAGCGAAAGTCTTCCTTTAAAATACATCAGAATTATACAACTCTGTGAGCTTGATACAAATAAATATGACTTGAACCTCATGGAGTTAGTGTAACAAATACCAATTCTGTTAGGAATTATTTTGATACGAAAACAGCCACTAAAAAAGTACTACAAAATGTATTATTAAACTACTTCAGTCATTAACAAATACTATTGGACAGAAAAAGTGACCCTTTACAATAGTGGAAGGAAGGCACGTGATACAATATAACCAGCAAGTCAGGTCCTCACAAACATGAAAAATATTTTAAATTCTTTCAACGTCGGTAAAATTTTATTTCTACATTTCAACAATGACTAAGTAATAACATCAACTGTGAGAAAAAAATGTTTATTAAAAAATATTTAGAAGATAATTTAAGAGATTAATGCACTAGAAGTTTTAAGAGTACGTTAAAAAAAATTTATGGACAAAAACTAATCTTCATTTATTTTCATTTTCATTCATTTTCATCTTCTTATTTATTTTCATGTGTTATAAATTAAATAATAATTTTTAACTTCCCATATACATACATATATAAAGTATTGAGTAGTATCGAGTACCCAATTGAAAAAGTATCAAGTAGTACTGAGTATTCAAAAGTAGCCGCTTTTTACAACACTATTGTATTTATGAAGTTAATTTTGGCGGCTATATCATAAATAGAGTGAAACTATTTCATTAGTTCAATGAAACTTTTTCATGAACATAATGTAGTTGTTTCATTGATTTAATGAAGTTTTTACATACTATAAATGAAATTAATTCATTAATATAAAGAAAATTTCATATATATAATGAAATTTTAGCAGTAAATAATGAAAATTTTCTATTAAAAACATGAAATCATATCCCTTACAAACCACCTACTTAAGAAAAGATATACAGATTTTTTTATTTTATTTAATATATAGAAATACATATGTATTTAATATATAAGCATATGTATGTATTTATTAACGTAAAACATTTAAAATTTAAGGAACTCATTAGTAGAGTTCAACCCAAATAATATTTAAGTATGCCGAAAAACTTGCATGTTTATAGTAAAACTCTTAATATGTTGTTGAGAATCACAATACACAAACATAAGTTTAAAAGAATCAAACAAAAATTTTAACAAAACAAGCATCTTTATAAGATGTTTGGCACAACCTTCTTGCGTTTGTATAGTGGTGAGGGACGTGAATGAAATAAATGAAATGAATTCGCCAAAAAGAAAATTCGTTTAAACAATGTAACGATTTTCATCCATACAATGAACTATGAAAATTGTTCATTGTATTAATGAAAAATTTCATTAATATAATGCAGAACATTTAATGAAACCGTTTCATTCTCTGAATGAATGATTTTCCTTTCAGTGTACAGCCTTCTGCCTAATTGATATTTGGATACACATAGTATTGCTTTCTTGTTCACAATATAGGCCAATCAGAAGCTTTCGTTACTTTAACACATCAATTATAAATACTTGTACAAAAAAATTATGAACTTAAAATACATGCAACAAATTTGATCAATAGTTTATAGTTTTAAGAACGAAAATTTAGAAACTGAATATTCCACAAACGAAATAGCAGCATTTAAGTACGCACCAATAACTTCTGCTGACGTGGAACATTCATTTTTATTACATAAAATTTTTTCAGAAAAAATCTTAATTAAAAAAAACATTTATTAATTCATGTACGTAAATAAAAGTTCTACGGAACTTTATTTTGTGTTCCATATGATTTGCCAAATATTTATTAAGAAGGCATTGAAGTTTAGCTTTTAATGTTTTTTAAGTTTTTAATGACAAAATGTTTGTTAAGAAAGCAATGAGGTGATTTTTTTAAGTTTTTAATGTTATTAAATGTTGAAAAAAAAAGTTAATAAATACATATTTTATTAGTTTTAAATACATATTTTTATATTTTTACTGCATATTTTATGTACATAAAACGTGATTTTAAATGCATGAAAATCCTTTCCCTACTAATCACTTAACATTTCTTAGTGGTGAGTATCAATACAGTATACCATTTTGCACATGCTACGATGCAAGACCATTTGCAGAAGATTGTGAATGTGATGTTTGGTATTAATCGTATGCAACATATTAAATTAGAGCTGTGCTAGTCTATTTAATATTTGGAAGAAAAAATGCATATGTCTCTGACCACTTTCACAATTATGGGCACAATTGTAATTAATACAACTCAAACATGCCTCATATGGATGTAATAAAAATTCTTTAAACCGTTAGAAGTAAATATAGTATATTACGTTAAATATATTACGTTAAACGACTATGACAAATATTTTTTTTTAATTTACATTAATTGTGTAGCAGTCAGTTATTTTTATGATAAATAAATATCAACAACGGTTATATAAATAAAAAAATTAAAAAAATTCAAAAGCTCAACATAAAAATAGTTTCGAAAACTTACACTCAGGGAAAAGCTGCAACTTAAAAATAAGATCGTGTCACATTAATTAAATAATATTCAATAAAATAGAAAATGTATATTGAGATACTTAAAAATAAATAAAATTAATAAACTAATATTGTAAATTAATATTTTTCCATATTGAAATAAGAAATTTCAACATGACTAGACTTTCATTAATGTTTTTTTTTTATTAATTTATTGATTTTAAGCTGTTTTTTCTCTGGGTGTAGCTATTGTATGTATGTATATATTTAGTACACATGTATTTTTAAAGTAATTATTAAAAGCAATATAATTTTAGACTTAAAGAATCAGGGTTAAAGCCATGGAATATTTTAGTTTAGAAATTGACTTTTTTTTATTGTTATGCACAGATTCCAAAAATTGTTTTTTTTTATTTATTATTTTATAATGCCGGAAGTATTTATTTAATTAATTTTTTTTTTGAATTCCCAAACCAAAAAAAATATCCATAATTATCTTTCATTTAATTAAGTCTTTTATATTTGGTTTACTTAATGGGAAATTAATTGTTTTAAACCTGCAATAAATACCACGTTACAAAATTATTTTCACAGCAAAAACCACAACTACGAAATCAACTTTTAGCGGTAGAGACTTAGTTGACTAATTGCCGTAATTTCTACTAACACATAATTTACCTTACGTTCACACCTACGAGTTTGAATTACAAAATTTTACTTACTTAACTTATAAAATATAATTTATTTGTAGAAATTACGTTCATAAGAATAACAATGAAGACTGGAGTTATCAAGTATTCTACATATTGGGTTTTTATTAAAAACTGGTTTGAACAACAGGTTCTAAAATCTTTATTATAATTTTTCTTTGTAATTAAAGAATACTGGTATAAAAGTAATTACTTTGTAATTACGTATTGAAATTTTTTTAAAAAGAAAGAACAAAACAACAAATAGAACAAAAAAAAATAGAAGAAAAAAGTAAGTAAGGCTGAGTTTACATCTGGCATTTCTTTGTGACATGTGCCCAAAAAAAAACGTAACCACTAATTACTAATAAAAAAATGTTTGATTCAGACATGTATTTATTGATGTAAACTGTTTCCAATCATGTTAGATCCTATATAATTGTCTATTAGTTATGTATGAAACCGTTTAACTTAATGAATACGTGTCTGAATCAAACTATTTTTCATAAGTAATTAGTGGTTACGCTTTTTTACGCTTGTGTGGCACATGGTACACTAGACTTGGGTCGAACTCGTTCACTAGTTCATTTTTGCCACAAACCAATGATCAAACTCATGTAATTTAAATGAGCTTGATCATTGGTTTGTGGCAAAAATGAACTAGTGAACGAGTTCGACCCAAGTATATGTACACAGATGTAAACCCGGCCTAAGATATACATCTGCAGTAAAACAAAACAGGCAACTATGTAGCAAAAATGACAATAAATTCAAAAAAAAACAATAGCACTAAAGAAATGTTTTGTATTTAGTGGTATCAGAAGGCTGTCATTCATCATGAGTTGCAAAAGCTGTGAAAAACGCTCATGGAACACATTTGGGGGGGTTCAATCAGTAGTCATAAAGGCTTTATTTAAAAAACTTAAAAAGGCTTAATAAAAGCTTTTAAAAAAATTTTATGCAAATTTGTTTTAGAAAACCCTTATAAAGACTTTTAAAGTTTTATAAATAAGGCTGTTAATGTTATAAATGATTTTAATAAAATGTTTTTGATTTTGTTTTTTCTTTCAAACAAAAATTTTAAAACTCTATGACTCTATGAGCTTTATGACTATCGTTTTAATACTTCAATTGATTCTTTTGAAGACAGCATGAAATAAGTAAATAAAAAACCAACCAGTACATGCATGCGGTCAAATACGAGTCTATAATTTTCCATCACTTCTAATTAAAAACTCTTATGAACTTAATGAATATAAATTTTTGCCCCATTCACCTTATAGCCCCTATATTTCCTCTTCTGATATCCTTTTGCATCCAGTGATTGAGAATTTGAAAATAAGAGCAGCTTGATTCGTTTTTAATAGCAAAATATGAGAATTGGATTCAGGATGGAATTCATAAAATTCAAAAAATTATATTTTTAATATTATAATGCTGAAAAGTTTGAATGTTTCTATGTTTGTAAGAGGTAATCTTCGGAACTGCCAGTCCGATTTAAAAATCGGATCTTTTTCAATAAAATGAAGAATGGAACCTTCTAATAGCCTTTTCACACTTACTCACATCTTTCATCTTTCATCAATTTGGCAAGATGATAACATTTTCCCATAAGAATTATACAGGGCTGAATGTTCAACATTTTTCAACATCTTTAAAAGATGTTCCTATCTCTCTTTGTTCCGTTCAACATCTTTCGATTATTTTAGTGTCATCACTAGAAAAAATGTATGCAACTATATACATACATGCATACATACTATAAAAATATATACATATGCATGTATGTTTGTATGTATGTATATTTCCATATGCATGGACATATTTACATACATTCAAGGCTACATTTTGGAATATCCTTCTTAAAAAAAAGATCCGTAATTACTCTAAGATTTTATTATATACATACATATTTATGTATGTATATGTATGCATATAATAAAATCTGTTATATATTTTCCAAATCGAAATAAATTACATAAAAGTAGTTGCAAATGTCTACGCGAAATCTTTGCGGATAAAGTTTGTAATATTTTTTCATTATCATTGTCCGCTGGCATAATTTCAACTAATTCTGCACATTGTAGCATTATTTGTTTCTGCTCCTCAGGAGCCAGCAATTAAATCAATTTCTACTGAATTTTTAAATTGCATTTTATTATTTAATTTTTAGTAGCTCACATTCGTAAAAATAGTATTATAATACATGACAGATGAAAGATGAAAGATGTTGTAATGTGAACAGGTTTTTTCAATTTTCAACATATTCCACGCATTCCTCAAAGATGTGAGTGAGTGTGAAAAGGGTATAACGGACAAAGGCTTAGGATAGGGTACAGGGGTTCTAAGATCTATATACTCAGAAAATATTAATTGTCGTTTTATAAGACATCCATTAAGCAATAGGTTTCGTACTCAAAGAAAAAAACAAAGCCATTTTAACCTGAGTACACTGTTTTCCCTTCATTTCGCCTCTAGTTTATCTGACCGCTCAAAATATGGAGAATTACTGCCTCCAAAAATATCTAACCAATTTTGTTGCAATTTAAAATAAACAAAACACACAGGGCAAAAAAAAATAATTAAGGGTAAAATACACTTTAGCATTATTTTCCAATAAAGATTAATTTTTAATTTGTTAAATCACAAGATAATCGATAAGTGTAAAAGCTGTTAACTTTAAATATTTTTAATGAAACTTATTTGGCCTTTTTTATTTATTATGTATAGACATATATACTATATACAAACGTGTACTGCCGTATTCATAAAGAATAATTTAGGTCTACAAAACGTTTATTCAATAAATTTCCATACAAAATTCGTTTTTTATAATAAAATTATATTTTTATGAACACAGCAGGTACACACATATCTATTCTTTTTTTATTTATAGGTCTTAGAAAATCTATTAATTATAGTTTTTACAAAATCTATTAATAATTATAGCATTAACTATTATTAAAATTCCTTCAACGAGGTCATTGTTCTTTTACTTACATACATTAAAATAAAACAAAACAAAAAACAACATGCATAAATAGTTTTTACCTCTTTGTGCTTTACGACCAACTTGATGTCGAGATTTTTGGTGGTTTTTTTACAATTAGTATTTTTTGTTTGTCTGTTTCTTTTTTTTTATAATAAGACTTTAATCAACAATGAAGATTTCTTCCCAAGAAAACAAAAATAAATAATTTTACCCAAAATTAATTGGTGAATCTGGTTAAAACCGCTTCTTAAGTTTATTGGTTTTTTCCCCAAAAAGATCTTGGGACATAAAGAGCAGAAACAAAAATAAGTATTTTTAACACGTCTGGTGTTTTTTTATTTATTGAACTTTTGATTAGTTTTTTTTAATTTGATTAATTCAGCAATTTTGCCTTTTTAAGTTTACATGTATTTTCTGGTTCTTTAACATTTCTTTTATGAATATTCTTTTAATTTGTGAAATTTTATATAACGGTTTGCTTTGATTTCATTTAAAATTTATGGCAAACTTCCGTTTCATATTCTTCCGTTATATTTAGATATAAAAGAGATGAAATTTTTATATTTAAACGTTTCCCGTTCTTATTATTATTTAACTTGTAATTTGAGCAACTTTTTTTTTAACCATCAACACGATGACAAGTTCAAATCGTAACTGAGCTTCGTTTTGTTGTTAACTTCTGTTATTATAGTCTCCATTTTAACATTTCCAGAAACAAAAATGTGTGTGTATGTGTGTGTGTGTGGTGTCGTGCAATAAAACCCCTCTTTAACCGTTTTAATATTATTGTATGCGTTTGTTTATTAATTTGAGGTGCTCTCAAGTACGATCGATCATTCAATGTACGAGTACGTATCTATGTATGTATTTGTAAGATCTACTTTGCGTCTATTTGGCTTTAACGAGATTCGTCTTTAACACTCTCGCTCACTCTTTTTGTTCTTAGCTGTTTTATAGTTACACAAAGTAAACAATGCCTAGGACTTTTTAATATTAAGTTGCTTGCTACTTCATAAATAACTTGCTTTTGAGAAATACGAGGTGCAGTAGAGAAATTTCGTTTAGTTTTTCTGTTGTCTATTTTTTCTGATTTCTTATGATCGTTTTCTTCAAGTCATGAACTTTGGATTAAAATAATCACACTTATTCCAGTTGTCAGCATCCATAGAAAATGATATTGTTTTGCCTTGCTTACTTCAAATTGTTATTCCAGTTATCGTTATCAAAGATTACACTATGCAACAAATTAAGAATTTTGAAAAAACACACGGACTGGAAAGTATAGGTTCGATAGTACTACCCAAACCCTATACTCAATTTAGCGATTTTGGTGACCAATTTTATTTTATGGGCCTCCAAAGATTTCGAAAATCAGTGCGCCCTCAAAAAATGGTGCCATCAGTTCTTGGCCAACAGCTAATTCAGACTTGGTGATAGCTCTAAACTATAATATGGCAAAAATGTAGCTAAGAGTCGACCACACAAATTATGTTGAAATGTTGTGCCAAAAAATTATTTCTTCGTTCCCTTTTTTATCCAAAAATTAAGGAAAAATTTTTTTTTACTTTTTTCAGAATAACTTACAGGGACTCCTTCCTAATTTTTTGCTGGCTACGGTAAGGCTGGAAAAAATTTTGTGAAAATATCAATATAATCTGAACGTGCCTAAGCACCCTAAATACCTCATACGTTTTTTAGAAGTCACCTCTTGTTTGTTCACATCAACCAATGACTTCTTGTAATGACAGAATAAATAATTCAAAAGCTTTAAAGCATACGATTTTAAGAGTCAATTCACTATCTCATTTCAAAATATAATGCGTTAGCCATGTTAAAATTATACTAGGTACATGCACGACTACAACAAAATTACAACACCAAAAAACACACGCATTTTGTTGGTAGAAACAAATAGAAATTAGTCAAAAACAGATGTCTTGTTTTTAAAAATAAAAAGACGCGGCATTCGTGCATGATTACAGTCATTCAGTGTTGCCAACATGTGTTAATTACTCTCATGTGTAGGCCATGTAGGTAGATTTATGTATAATCTGTGTGCAATTCTACTTTGGGTTCTGTTTTTATTTATTTTTATTTTAATTTTGACCTGCAAAAAGATGCGTAGTGTAATTCTCTTCAATGTGTAATTGGAAACACAGTCATATGTAAAATTAATGGTAGCACTGTCATCATTTTATTCACAACACATAAATACACTAACATACACTAACATTTTTGCAGCTTGTAAACAAAGTTTAGCAACTATTTGTATTGTATACAATAACAGGCTGGGCTTGTACATGTGCCTGTTATAATTTTTTAATGGCGTTGGCAAAATGTTTTCTCTCCTACACTGATGAACCTGAGTCTGTCTTAATTCATAATTTATTTTGTAAATCTGTTTTTATTTCTGTTGTTGTTTTTGTAAAACTGTTTTTATGCAATCAGCCCAATAATGAATAACAATTCCCCGGGAGTTTTTTCCCAAAACTACTCTGGGAAAAAGGAGGTATTCTAATTAAATATGAGGTACAGGTAGAAAAAACTTCCCGGGAAAAGGTAGGTATTCTAAATACGAGATTTAAGAGTTTTCTCCTCACATATGCAAAAATTTAAAAATCAAATAAGTAAATGTTGTAAAACAATGATATAAGCACTTCAAATGTGGAAAATTTTCTAGTTGAAACCCCATCGCTCAAAAAAAAAATGTCATAGTGAAAGTGAAGATTAAAGCGGGCATGTGCTGTAAATCAGGTTCTGTGGTGGCTTACAGCAGCATGTAAGTTATTCACAACTTTTGTTGGTTTTATGTTATGTGATTATTGGGGAAATATTTTATATGTGTCTATGTACATACCCTGCAGGAGAACGAACTAGTGTTCAACTAGTATTTTAGTAGTACAGATATCACCACCACTAGTTCCCAACTGTAAACCTTCCTATACTATCTTAATGCACAAATTAGCATTGAGTGTGTTTAGAAAACTACTAGTACCATTGGTACTAGTTTAGGACTGGTTTATTACCAGTTCTTTTGTAAAGAAAAATTCTATAAAATAGCTGGTTTATTCCTTTGTTACCCAGTGACAACGCTAGTTAAAATTTGCAATTATTTATCAAAATTCAGATATACAAAAGGGTAGTTATAATTATTTAATTATAATTATTTTTAGATCAAGCTAAAATTTTAGTAATTATCTGATACCATAGAGTGCAAGAGCTCTGTTAGACAGTTAAAATTTATTTTGCAATGAGGTACCTTGGAACTACTTCATATACTAGTACTCATCAGCACTAGTAATTTTACACAACAAATTTAACCCATTTTGCACTAGTTCTTGCTATTCTAGTAATTACACTAGTAGCTTTTAGACAATTATCGCATATTCTCCTGCAGGGTATTTATGAATGTTTTTATGTGTGTATGTTTGTGTGGAAATATGGATGTGTGGATGGATACATGCACTTAATAAATATTTTGTTATTCAGTTATTTGTGTTTTTTTTACATTTAGTATTTGTGTGCACGTGCTAAAATTCTGGATTTGATTAATAAAATTACAAGTTTTTGTTAGAATTCATAAGTCCCTATTTACACTATGCAAGTCTTATTGCTAAGCTGATTAGTTTATTATTAGGAGAGAGAGACGGGGGGAAAGGAAACGTTTCTGTTCCCCTCGTCTCTCTCTCCCTGAAACTAATCAGCTTAGCAATAAGACTTGCACAGTGCGATTTGGGACTAACGGGGATAAAATAACTCTCTTAGAAGAATATCAGAGATGGGCATCGTTTAAGTGATTTACATGAGTCACGCATTATCATGCATGATTGAGTAAAAGCTGAGTGTGTGTGAGAGCCAGGGTGACCGATGACATTTTTCAAAAAGTGGCACCAAATAGGGGATTTATCAAAAAAAAGGTGCAAAATTAAAAAAAAACGAGAAAACTGCACTAAACTTTTTATTTTAATGTATTTTCATATAACTCACCCTAAATAAAGGGGATCAAAAAGTGGCAAGGCAGTTGAAAAAGAGGAAACGCAGTCGAAAAAGTGGCAAATTGCCACTTTAGTCGGTCAAACGGTCACGCTGGTGAGAGCACACAGGTAAAATTTTTCTGTGATTAATGCTAGGAACACAACTGGGACGAACGACGAATTTTTCGGTGCGAACTTTCGTCATAAAAAATAAAACACATTTGTTCATATGAAAATGAAAACAACACTGCCGTAGAATGAAATTCGTCGTGAGTGACGAACTCTGAGATAGATTTATTTCTATTTTGTACGCCGACGAACGACGAAAAAACAATTTTCTCTCACTCTCTTTACATACACAACAAACAGTGTGACCAGATTTTAAAATAAAATTAGGCTAAATCACGTATGTCTTTAATATAAATATTTTTAGACAATACGCAATTTGGATTAAAAAAGGCTAACAAAGCTAAATCCATTTTTAAAAAAGCTAAAAAAGAAGCTAAGAGCTTAATAAAAATTTTAAAGCTAAATCCAGAAGAAATAAGCTAAATTTAGCCCAATATTAGCTAATATGGTCACACTGACAATAACCAACTTTATCAATTATAAGTGCTGGAGTCAAATCGTTACATCCGTGAACGTACAACTCGTCACATAAAAACACATTTTTCGGATTATGACATACGTGAACGTATTGAAATCCCATTCAGTTTATACGATTGATGTATCATTTAATTTGTTTTCGTACGATTGCCGATACGATCACGTATGTAACGATTTGAAGCCTGAGTTCGCTGAGTAAATTCGTCGTTATTGTGCTTCACACGACGAATTTACGCAGCGAATTCTTATCGACGAATTCGACGATGTGGGCGAAATTCGTCGTTCGTCCCAATTGTGTTCCTAGCATAAATGTGAATTTTCATGTGTTTTCGGGATCGCAATTAATTTTCCTCTGCAATCGCATGATCGTGTATTGTTGTTTTATTTAATTTATAGCCAGCGTACATTAAAGTTATAACAAACGTTGAAAGATGTAAATATTCTTATAGCGGTTAGTGTATTTCAACTTACATTAAAGAAGCAGGATAGCGTCCTAAATAATTTGATGTTTTTATATGTTGGAGAGACTTCCTTTCTAAATACTACAATGTGTGAACACTGTATTAATATCGTATTTAAACTTTGTAAGCTAGCGCTTAAGCCTACAGTACACGGCATGTAAAAAACCACATGCGCATGTGGTTCTGACGTAATTTTGACGTCATCACGATGCTACATTTGCTACATGCCGTGTACTAGCAAAATATGTACATGTATATATTAATATGCTTACAGACGAGCTGCCACAGAAAATGTCTTCGATTCGGGTACATGTGCCACATATGTATTTTGGAACAAAAATACTAAAAAAAATTTACGGCATCTAGGCACTACTAGTAATTTTAGAAAATGCAACTAACATGCTGAAAATTCTCGTGACGTCATCGCTACATACGCATGTGGCTTTTTACATGCCGTGTACTGTAGGCTTTATGATGTCAAACTCAATGTCACATTGTCACGGTTTTACCACTGAGACATATACAAATGTTCAAATCTCAACGGTAAATTATGATGGTAGTGCAGTGCATTCGCTTCCACAGATTGGTAAGAAAAAGCTTTTGGTTTCGAAATATGCTTGCAATGTATTTAAAAAAAATCAATGTGAGTCCGATCACAGAGGAGATGGTAAACATCTAGTAATGAAAATTTTTTTTTAAGTTGGAAGTACTTATGCTTTTTAGTATCTTTTTTTAAATTAATTAATTAAAAGTATCAAAATTTTCAATATTGTAAATACATATGAATTTGTTGGTTTTTGTTTGTTTTATTAGACTTATTTGGTTAGTAAATGGACACACTGCAGTATATGTATATATACTGCATTCAAAATTACAGTAAGCAGTAAATTTACTGATTACTAAAAAAATTTAGTAAATTTTTACTGCTAATGAAATTTAATTTGCATTACCAGTAGGGCCGTAATCATAATAAAATTGTAGCAAGTGGCAAAGTTTTTTCATTCAAATTTTGAAACTTTTGTATGAAAAACATTTAGAGACTTGGTAGAATTTCATTATGAATACGGGCATTACTGATTACTGAAAATTCAATGCACCTCATCATATAACAAATCATTTAGGCAATTTATTAAAATTGTAGAAAAAAATTTTAGTAATCAGTAAAAATTTACTTGTTAAACATTTTTTATTGTTTTTACTGAAACTTTAGTGGTACTGCAGTGTTCATCTATGTTAAATGCCTCTACTTTTATTTTTTAATTTTTAATTCCTGTTGTTCATCGTTTAGTTGTTGTTGTGTACGCATTGCAATTAAAATAAATTCAGTAAAGTGCGACTTTGACTCGCGCACATTCGGTTTTGATCATTTTTTTTCGATTTAGCTTTCTTCCTTTTTTAAGTTTTTTCAGTTTAAACGATTTTTTTCAGTTTTATCGCTTTTTTTCTCGTCCTGGCGTTTTTTTTCTCTTTTTGGGTTTTTTTAATTTTCGCAATTTTTTTCATTTTGGCGATTTTTTCATTTTGGCAATTTTTTCATGTTTTTTAGGGGTTTTTTCATTTTGGCGATTTTTTTTCTGTTTTTGGGGCTTTTTTATTTAGGCGATTTTTTTCATTTTGGCGAGTTTTTCATATTGGCGATTTTTTTGTTTAAGGATTTTTATCATTTAGGCGATTTTTCCGGTTTTTCGCGATTTATTTTAGTCCTAGAGATTTTTTTTAATTTATTGCCTTTTTTCGTTTTGGCGATTTTTGTTTTTGGCGATTTTTTTATATTTGGCGATTTTATATTTTTTTGATTTTTTAGTTTTACCGTTTTTGAAAATTTCAAGAGTTTTGCTCTTACGGTTTCCAAGATTCAGCAAGTTGTCAAAATTACAAAGTCAAAATTAACTGATTAAATTTAGTGTTAATTGTTGTAGTGTGTATAAAAATACACTAACTTTTAAAATTTCAAGTGTATATATGTACAGTCAAATCCCGATAATTCGTACCCCGATAAATCGTAATTCTCCATAATTCGTAATAAACTATCGGTCCCTTGAAAAATCTCGTTAATTCGTAAAATTTCCATACATTTTGGTCCCCTCACTAATTCGCATTTTTCTTTTCAAATCAAATCTTCTTTACCTCTTATAAATCGTGATTTTTTGCTAACTACCCCTTATAATTCGTAATAAAAAACAGCAAAAACATGGAAAGAATGATGTTTTGTTTTCCACAATTTTTTTTGCGTGGATTTTTGCTTTTGCCTGTGTGTGTTTATTTTCTTAAGATCAGTTTGCTAATGAATAATAAAGAAAAATGTCATAGCGCACGCATAAAACTCTGTCGGTGTTACAAAAACAAAAAATTTTTATTTTGTATTTTATTTTTAACAATTGTTTCTTATGTTTTTTTTAATAGTTTTAGTAAATAAATTAAAAAAACCCGTTAAATCGTAAGAAATGGCCGGTCCCTTGCTATTACGAATTATCGGGATTTGACTGTACATACAATTGTATGTATATTACATGGGATTTTAAAATTTTTCGTTGCTCGTTTTGGAACACCCTTTAGTTTTTAACTCTCATGTATTTGTTGTTGTAGTGGCCAAATGTCTACACATTGTGTCCAAATTTCAAGTCCGTAGCTCTTACGGTTCATTTTCATCTTGGTGTACGGAAATATACAGAAAAATAACCGGCGGCGGCGCACCGTCGGCTTCGAGCCGGTCGACTTGTTTCTCTGCTTGGTATTGCTTCTTTCAAACACTAATACGCTCACACCGATTTGACAATGCAAAGAAATCTCAGCAAAGAAATCAAAGTCAAAAGATTTTTACCCCCTAGCGTATAGATGTTTACACATCAAAAACTTATTACTGCCAAAAAAGGTGACCAAAGGTTTTCAAAAAATGATTCAATTCGAATTAAAGCAGTGCGCGGCACACACGCATTGTTTTTGAGTAGTAATTTATTTCCTCTCTTTGCACATTTGATATTACTGAAAATATTATCGTCATTTACATGAAGTAATGCAAACAAGGTCTTTACTAACTTGAATAAATTATGAAATATAGTTTCATCATTATTTTTTTTTTTTTTTTTTTTGTATCGAAATATATATTAACCGCCGTATTTATAAAAATTATTTTAGGTTTACTAGTCTTATTTGACATAATCCTATGGAAAATTTGTCAAATAAGCCTGTAATAAACCTGATAGATTTTTTATGAATACGGCAGTTAGTTTAATTTAAAAAAATAATAAGCATTCGATTCACTCGTCAATACGTTCAACCCATACGTTCGACGTGAATATAAAATTTATATGAAAAAACACTAACTTTTTTGAGAGATTTTCATGCAAATTTTCTAGTCTAATTTTTACTCCCCCTTTTTTATCTTCAAAAAACACTTTCTTTCCATTTGCATAATTATATGGAAAAATAAAATTTGAAAAAATACTTACATTTTGGTGAAAATAAAACATCCTTCCAGTTTTCCTGACTTATCTATTTCAGTGACTTCGAGCAAGACTTAGAGCCAATTTTTGAGTGTAAGATTAAAGTTAGTTGCATTCTTTAATCAGTTAATCTGCAAATTAATTTAATCTAGCATTAATGGAGTTGAATGTTCTTGTAGGGTGTTTTAACTACTTAATATTGCAAATATGATAGTGACATCAAAACAATAAAAAAAAAATTCTTCTATACAGCCTGATTGTATAATATATTATAAAAACGTTAAGATTTTCATAGAGAACAAACAATTTATTTTATAAGTCAACATAAACCAGCAATTAAAATCAGGTAATCGATATATCAAAAGCTACAATCACCTTGTGTTTCACAGGATAAAAGAAAATTTTTTGACTCGAAAAGTTCTAACATTCCTTACAGAAATGAGGACAGAAAATGACAAACCGAACTAATCACAATGCAACTGAAAACTGTCAAAATTGGCTTTAAACAACACAGTGTTGTCAGTGTAAAAATGCGAAAGTTTCAAATATCAACATTTATGTGTATACAACAGACAACGACAAAAGTATAATTTTAACTACTCTTTGAGTATTGGCCATCATTACGCAGCACAAACGACAGCAACTAAAATTTATGGACTGTGTGACATACAATCATACTCATGAGTATAAAAATACTCTGACTATTAATCGGCTACACATGCGTACATACACGGCTATTTTATTTACACACACATTTTATTTATACACACGAAGCATGTTTTCAAACCGCTACACATACACTCATACATTTTTAATTCTATTTTATAGACACAAATATACATATGTTTACTGCTGTGAATGACGAATAAATATCCCGAGAAGCATGCCTATATTTTTTTACTTCGGTTAAATATCCAAAGCCTGAGTATAAGCCTACTCAGACCGTAAGTGTGAAAGCCAATGCGCATGTGCCTTTTTATTTTTAGTTGTAGCAGCGTATATTATTATATTTTTCGTTGCTCATAATATGAATTGAATATTCGTTTTTCGATGTTTGATAACCAGCAAAGATCGAAAATCAAATCCGGCTCATTATAAGGGCCTTAATTTTTGATAAATTAACTTTTATATTTACATATATTAACAGCGGCTGTTTGAAAAGCTTTCCATAATATTTAGACATTTTGTAGTGCTGTCGTAGTTTCAACGTGATATAAAAAGAACTTTAATTAATCATTAAAAAAATTAGACCGCATTTAAATACAACTTAAATTTAAATAAAAATTATTTCAATAAGTATTTAAATATTAAGGGAAAAACTGGTGGTTAGTTTAACGCATATCTCACAATATTCGTTAGACATTTTTTTTAACTAATATATTGTTAAATTTATTTAAGGATAAAATTCCTGAATGTATTTTACAACTTCGTATTACACTAATTTACTTAAAACATTAAAAGGCATTAAAGGTAATAATAAACTTATCATCGTATTTATGCATGTATGTAAGTATGTAAGTATCTGTAAGTATAACTTTGTTCTTGTACGCACGTTTATTTTATATACAATATACTTATCACATATATGTATATACTTAGATCGAAATTTTTCACTTAAAATACAATAAAAAATATGTATGTATGTAGATATGCTTAAAAGTATGTATGTATGCATCTATTCACTTTCATTAAGTATGTATTGTAACATACAAACAGATGTATGAAAGTACGTATTAGACTAGAATAGAACTCGTAAACTAGTTCACTTTTAAAGGAGTTCAATCCAGGTCTAGTACATATGTATGTATGTATGTACATATGTAAGTTTTTTTTTTTTTTTTGGCAATTATCTGTTAGCCTGTCTAAACATATAGAACAAACATGGCCGATATGGCAGCAAGAGCAGACAACACTGACGAAGCATAGAGAATAGCACTTGTTGTTTGCATCCAAGCTACTATGGGGCCCATGCATAAGGAAACAATAAGCTGTGCAATGAATACAACACTGCTGATAATGGCAACATCGGTACCCAAACCACGAGTCTGTTTTAGCGGCACATTTTCACCTTTACGTACACGGAACTGTAAAGGAACAACAATAAAATTTTATTTTATAGTTACTAAAATATATTTCCCTAAATACTTACACAATCCTTGGCATGATAACTGGCTACCAATATATAAGGCATAGTAAAGAGTGTACCATACAAAATACCAGCTGAAGTACTAAAGACCAGCACACCCCACTTAGTGGGCCACAAACCCAATATTAACATACCCACACCATAATAAGCAATACCAGTAATGTACACAACTTTAGCGCCCACCCATTTCATTAGTTTTGTTACCGACAACGAATAAACTGAACAGGAAGCTGCATATATGGACATGCCTAAACAACCAAAACGTACACCAGCTTCATACAAATTGGCCGCTTCGGAATTTGGTGGAGCCTGAAATTTTTAATTTGATTAAATTTAACAATCTTGATTTAACTGACATAATATGCTAAAGGCCATGACTCACTACCCTACATAACGACTTACGAAAAAATACAACCCTGATCTGATGAATTGTTATTGCCTTTTGAAAATATTCACAGACTCCATCATAACAGGGTTGTATTTTTTTTAAATCGTACGATTGTGTAGAATAGTAAATCCTAGCCTTAAAGGACAGCTTACAGTCGGATCACCATTGAATACAGCTTCACCTACAAAATCGGTAAAATACAAGCAATAGGTAACATGTCCCATCCAGCAGAAGAGATTGGTCAAAGCCAAAATTCTCAATGACGGAGGCATCACAAAAATACTCTTCAGGTATTGTGACAAAGATACTGGCTTCTCATTTTCGATGTCTTCCAGTTCGGGTATGGCCTTAGAAGACAATTGTTGCATGGCTATTTGTCCTTCATTAACTAAATCACTATTCATTTCTATGGCTGAATTGCCATTTTGATAACTATCGCTGGCAGAATGGTCTTTGTTGTTTTCAACCATTTGGTTTTCAATAGATTTGGTCTAAAAGGAAAAAATTAGATATTAAAATTTTTTTGTTTATATAACAAAAAAATTGGAAATTATTAGTAGATTTTTTTAAGATTTTATCTCCATATAACCACATTATTTAACAAGTTTTGCTGTTGCAGCAGAGCTAGAGGCGAAACTGGAGTTCACTTTCGAACAAAATTTATACAAACAATCGAGAGATTTATATTTTTTTTTTCGAAAGAGATAAGTTTTCTATTCAGCTGTCTTTTTAATTGTTGTTACTTTAGAACAGCTACATACGTCCAAGCACACACATTCTCATATTAGCATTTGAGGTAAGCAACATTGAAAGCTCTTAAGCCTAAATCACACTATTAGGACGTTGTGCCGATTTTCGTCTGCTCAATGAAATAAAGTCATAAGTAATAAAATAAATTTGCCTTATTTCTCAACTAATTGAAATATAAGAACATAATTGCACCACAGTGCATTGGTAATAAAGCCATATAGACTTATTCCAGAATTACTTGAGTAATAAAGCCATTTTTGCTTATTACTCACGACTTTATTGCAGTGAGCCGACGAAAATCGGTACATTGTGCCGATAGTGTGATCCAAGCTTTACAATTGGATTGGATGTTTCGTTCTCGTCGGTATGAAAGCACAAAGCTATTTTTATAAAAGCTTACACACTGTGCACATGTCTTGGACGTTTCCAATTGTTCTAAATTTGTTAACCGAATTTAAAATTTTCTCTTCTGTTTGAGAGGGTTGTTTATTTCTGGTATTAAGTTGACTTTTATTTAAGCTTAACATCCCGAGGTATAATTATGCAAGTTTATTTACAGTGCAGGGGTTCTGTATATCGAAACGAAAGAAAATGCTTTCGAATTTGTACGTTATTAACATTGCAATTCGAAAACATTTGCTTTCGTTTCGAATTACAGAGTGGACCCCCAGCATTGGCATATGGGCGCTGATGGTTATGGGAGAATGACTGGAAACACATCTGCACGACCCTCCTACCGGAGTAAAGTAGGAACCGTGATTTATACATACGGTTGGAAAATTGATGACCGAGCGCTCAAAGAAATCCTTTCGTATGCCGCATCATAAAAGAGTTTTTTAGACTGAAATCATGACCCTTACCGAAAGCATTAAATGATTAAAGAAATGCATAGCAGGCTGCCTGCCTATATGCTTTACGAACAGTAAAGCTTTTGTCAAAACCTTAATGAAGGAGAAGTTAACTCCCGAAACGTCTTTCAATGTAGGTAAGGTTAGGAAAGATGGTGCTATAACGCACCTGCACTAGGAGACCCAGTTGGGTCTATTGTGATTCTCTTCTATTGCCCCTTTTATCCGTCACTAAGCCACTGAATTCCAATGATGAAACCCCTGATATCCTCCAGTTTACACTTAGCGATATCACTAATACTCTCATGGAAACATCTGATCAGCCATCTAAGCCTATGATTTTGCAGCTTCGGGCAATGGTTTACGGTTCGTCCTCACCCTCACACATCCTACAGAAATCTGGAGTGCCAGTTTCCCAAATGCTGGTCCTTGCTACTCTGACCGAAAAGTGACCAGTCAACGCGCCTATCATGACTGACATCGCCTTTCTATTCATATCCAGTAGAATTTGGGATCTTTCTAAGTCAAGTTTTGACCACATAGCCCTTGAGGCTCTTCAATTCTCTCTACTTCGCCATTAAAGGTTTCTCCTGCTCTCCACCCAATTAGTGAGTTCCCTGTAGTAATGACATATCGATAATTTCACCAATCGGCCACTCATTCCCTCATCTAATGCCAAACCTTTTCTTGCCAGCTTATTGGCATTTTCATTTCCCTCAACCCTGCTGTGGCCAGGAACCCAACATAATCTAACACTATATTTGTCCATAAGCAAGTTGAGAGCTCTCCTACAGTCACTAACAAGTTTCGATTTCATATTGTGTCCTTTCAAAACTTATAGCACTGCCTGTCTGTCAACGTAGAAGGTTACCTTATCGCATTTAGCTACATTTCTGGCTACTATTTAAACAAAGCGTGAGGTACCATGCTCGAATGGTATCGTGATTTCGAAATAAATTTGCTTAGCTTGAAAGCGTTGCGCTGGCATTAGTCTATCGAAGTTACAACTAGGTTTACCAACCATTTCATAATCTCTGTTGGAAAATGAAACTTTTGAAAAACGTATACATACGTATAGTATGTATAAATAATATTTCCCAACCATGAGATAAACGTAATTGACTTGTTCAACGATGTCGAAAGAATACGTAAGGTGCTTTGAATAATTTGAATTGAACACAAAAATTTTTTTTTGTATTTTATGGTCATGTTAGAGAGCGAATCTTTTTCTAAGCACTAAGCATAACAAAATATTATAAGAAACTGAAGATCTCACCTGATCAATGTAGAATACATTTGGATTACATTTTTTTAACTCCTTTTTAATAGCAGCATCCGATAAAGGTCTCAACAATTCGTCCTTTTCAATCAATTTTAAAGGTATCTCGCGGAATGTGGTTATAGTGACCAAAAAGCAAACCACAAAAATGATAGTAACAATACCAAACACAGTGGGTATGTTGCCGCCCAAAACTGAACCTAAAATGGGGGAAAATAAATTAAACTTTCCGATCAATGTACTAATTACAAACAAAACTTACCGATTCTAGTATTTTCCCAATCTATACCGCCAATACCATAACCAATGGTACCACCAATACCAGCGAATAAAGTAAACATGGTTAAAGCTTTGGGTTGATCCTCTGGTATACACATGTCCAACAAATAAGTACGAGCTGGTGTCTGGCAAGTATCAGCATCGAAATCCAATAAGACTAAACCGATTATGGTAAGAATGGTGGCATATTTGTAATTAGAAGGAGAAGGTCCCGTCTGTTCGGCTGATTGAAAAGCCGCCACAGTACCCTCCACAATGCTAAAGTTTCTATTAACGGTTGAGTTCACACTATACGTATAACCTTCATCTCCCAACAGCAGACCAAATTCTTTGCCATAAGGCACCAAAATCAAACCCAAAAGAATACCAAACGACAGCAGTGTTATGATCGGTCTACGACGACCCATCTTCAAGTAGCAACGATCACTGATGGAGCCCAACAGGGGCGACAAAAAGAAACCTAACAGGGGCGACAGACCCCAGGCCATTGTCATGACCTTATGATCAACCCCAATTTGTAGTAGAATCGGGGAAACGAAAGAAGTTTCAGCAGCATAAGCAAACTCTATGGCCATAGCTATGGCCGACAAACGAAACATTTCCAATCGCGTTCTCTTGCGAAAGACATGCGAGTAATCGTGTTCCTGATTTTTAGCATGACTTTCACGTTGCTTTAGCATGTATTTAATCATGGGATTTTTAGCCAATAGCCTTTCACCGGCATCCGAACTGGGGGCAACTCCCACCATTTTGACGGCCTTGTGTGTTAATGAGCGTTCGCGGCGAATTCAAAAAAAAAGAAGAAAATAGTTTCCAGGCCGCTTTGAACAAACAATATCTGTATTTAATAAAATGAAAAATATAAATAAGTAAGTAACTAAAATTTAAATGGAATATTTTTGTTTAAAAACATATCGTTAGCTTTAATCCAAAAAGGCGTTACTAACAAAAATTTCATTTTACAGGAAAAACAAAATAACTAAAAAATAACTAAGCAAACTTGTAGTTAAAGGCCCAACTATAATATGAATAAGCTGGCTTAAGCTAATGTCAGAATTGAACGATAAGTCTGTCAAATACTTAAACAATTCAGATGTGACTTTTAGGTGGCCACAATGTACTTAAATGCACTTAAGTATTCTTTAGCCACAGCTGCACATCTAAGTATTGTCAATAATTTTGTATTAATTTTGTTTCTTCTCATAACTAATAAATGAATGCAATTCAATCGAACTAACTTGAAAGAATGTCCTAATCTATTAAAAATTCACATATAAATATATCCATCACCTTATTACTTGTTTTATTTGTTTTGCCTACTAAAAAGTACAACAGTGAATATACATAAGTAAATACATGTGCATGTGTGTATATGTGTATTGTAAAACAAACAATAAAAATAAAAATTTTGCTTTATTTTCCGACTTTAAAAAAAGAAACAATAAAAAAATATTTAAAATCAATGAATATTTCCTGCTGCTGCTTGTTTGAGTTTAGAAAATGCACAAACAGTTGTTTCCTTACGGAATGTGCGTTCAGTTTGGCACTTTACTTAAGCAAATGACATTTGACGAAACTTGACGAAAAGTTTGTTAAGTACATTATAGTTTACCAAATACGTTTTATACGTAACCGCACAGTTGCTTAAGCTAGCTTATTCATATTATAGTTGGGCCTTAAGTCTTTTTGTTTTTTTTTTTTTTTTTGTTAATAGAGGCAGAAGTGTTAAATTTTGTCAAGACATGTAGCTTAATGACATTCACAATAATCAAACAGAATTAAAATTTTTTGTTAGTTACGCCTTTTTGCATTTTTGCTAACGATATGTATTGTAGTGTAAAAGTATAGGAATTTTTTTTAGTTAATTATTAAAAGCACGCAAATGCAGCTGCCTCTGTGTGTAAGTGTCGCTATTGAATTGCTGTAAATTGAAAATTAAGCCACCATGTTGAATGTCTTTTGCCAAATATACGATTTCGTACCATTCGAAAAATGCCAAAATCAAATGGATTTAAGAAGAGACTTGAGGTTTAAATGATTCTTATATATTTTTTGAATTTTTTCACTGCCAAAACTTTAAGACACGTTGTACAGTGCTTAGTTTCGTACACATTAAAACAGAATTAAAATTCTTAAACGTCACAAACAGTGATGAATTATGCTTATAAATACTTTTCCAAAGATAACAAACAGTCTATTAAATTTAATATTGAAGCATTGTTTTCAATTTACCTTTTCTTGTCGATAAGAGAGGGCACCAGAGTCAACCAATTTAACGCAAAACATTTTTAGTGAACTAATTATTTTTAGGTGTTTTAGCAAAATAATAACGAAATACGTAAATTTATTGTTTTGTTATGAGAGCAGGGCTCGGATTTCGATGAAAAGTTATCTTTTTTATAAAAAAAATACTTGGTAATTTTTTGTCATATTTTTTTGTACATTTTAGTTCTTGGTCATTTTTTATTATTTTAAGTAATTTTTGCACTATTTTATTATTTGTAGAGATTAGGTTAGGTAAGGATATATATATATATATATATATATATATATATATATATATATATATATATATATATATATATAAGGTGCTATAACGCACCTCCACTGGAGGAACCAGTTGGGTCCATTTCCCTTCTATTGAGCCGTTAAAAGTAATATTTAATCCCCATTTATAAGCAGAAGTACCCCTATTATTCGTCGCTAAGCCACCGAATTTCCCTGATAAAGCCCCTGTTATCCTCTAGTTTACACTTACCGATATCATTAAGGCTCTCATATAAACGTTTGCTCAGTCATCTAAGCCTATCGCATTGCAGCTTCGGGCAATGGTAGATGATATGTATGTTCAATGGTTTATGGTTCCTCTTCATTAACGGTTGGTTGGTCCTGCTCTCCATCCAATTACTGAGTTCCCTGTAGTAGTGACCTATCGGTAATTTTACCGATCTTGTCAATCATTCCCTCATCTAACGCCAAACCTATTCGTGCCAGATCATCGTCAATTTCGTTTCCCTCAACACTGCTGCGACCAGCACCTGGATTCTGTAACTTTTTGCGAACCGGAAATCGTAATTTTTATCGACATGTTTTTTCGCTTGCGATAACGATAATGTGATTCTGTAATTTTTTTAACGATAATCTCCCGCTTTATCTTATTCACATTTTAATTCAATATTATGTGGTATCTCTGTATACAAAATGTGAAAACAAGCGAAAAGCACAAAGAATAATTAAGAAAAACTCAACAAATTAGATCTTATGACTTAATTTTTTTTTCTCCAACCGACACCGAATATCGTTAAAATATGTTACTGAATAACAAAGTCGATAAATTTTCGTTATATTTATTATAACGATACGATTATCGTAATAAAAGTTACTGAATCCAGGTACAGGAATCCAACATAGTCTGACATTATATTTGTCCATAAACAATTTGAGGGCTGTCCTACACTCACTAACAAGTTTCGATTTGACATTGTGCCCCTTCAAAGCTTTTATCACTGCCTGACTGTCGTCGTAGATGGTTACCTTATCGCTTTCAGGTACATTTCTGGCTACTACGCTGTATTCATTCGGCAGTCTGAAAGAACTACGAATGTTCGTTCCCAAGATAAAGACACAAGAGCCTGTACCTTCCCCCATTTTTAATCTTCTGTAAAGACCGCACTTCTCTCGTATAACTTATCGTGTTTGACCCAATAGTCCGTATCTGGAATTTCCAGTGAGGGTGTACTACTAACGCCGCGGATTACTGATCCCTGATCACTAAAACTAATCTCATTTAAGATTGATGTGTGATCTGTTATTCCTGTCCTCACCATATCTGCTCCACAAACGAGTCTAAGAAGACTTTTAGTCGCCGTTCCCACCACAAAGTCCTCTATAGATGAAGAATGATGTCCAAGGTTATCGCTGATCAAAAATTTGAAAAATACTCTAAGTTCTGTTGATGGCGGAATTTTCAAACATTTGATAGTGTTAGCGAGACAAATCTGTGTTTCCAGACATTGTAAATCACATTTATAGAGATTTCTATAGTTAATTTTAACGCTACAAGCTACGAGTACAATTGGAAACTTATGTAGTAACGATATTTTATATTTTACGGATGCACCGATTGTGAGTGTCGATGTGGAAAGGAACTTTTTATTCTAAAAAAATATTTTAACAGATAATCGTAGATATTTTTGCTTTTAATAAAATATTTCAATTCACAGCTAATTGATTGAAATAGACAACAAGTTTCAAGTGAATTTTTAAAGCCATTTTGTAATTTTTCTTGGAGGCATTTTCTCGTATTTTTTTAGGTCATTAAAATCCGAGCCCTGATTATGACTGAACCATTTGGCAAGCTTTTATTTAACTTCAAAAAATCATACATGTTTCCACTAAATCGAGATAGTTCGCCATGACTTGAACCCATGATTCAATACATGTATACATATATACGTATCTACATATATACATACATATACAGTGGTGGTCATTAAAATATTAGTTACCAGAATGAAGCCTATGCATAAAAAAATAATTCTTTGCACTAACAATAACAATGTTTTTATTAATGAAGTTCCATTAAAAAATAGATCAAAGCAAATAGCTGCATAATTGGTTTTTGTAAAAAAAAGAGAAATATGCAGAGGAGTTTATCAATTCGTCTTTACTTTTTTATGTGTGTTACTTCATCACTCAGTAATTTTCAGGCCGATTTTAAAAATTATTTTTTTTTCAGGAATAATTTCTTAACCGGGCTTAAGTTCAGTATTTTCAGTTCTTATTGAAGCAAATATTTCTATTAATTAATGTGATTTTCTAAAGAAGAGAAATCAAATTAAACTAGACTTTATTAGCTGGGGGAAATACTGGCATTTTTCTGTGCCACGCGCTTAATCAGCACCTATATATGCATTTATATCTACGTGGGAAGAGATTATTATAAACATCAGCTATTTAACATGAATTTTTAATGAAATGGAATATGAGAAATTATTATATTGTGTATACAATTATTGCTTAACCATTGGTAAATACATCGGTAAGTATCACTATTCTCTTGTTTTTAGGGATTATTATTATATTTTTTCTTAAAAGTTTTGTTGCCGAAGAAATGGGCAGAACTAGCCCATTTAACTGTAATATTATTCTTATATTATTCCTAACGTACTTAACCGATTCTTATTTATAATTTTTAGAGTGCAACGGTTGTGTCACTCAAAAAATTATACGATTTTGCATTTTAAAAGAATAATATTAAATTCTAATATTAAATTATATAAACTACTACTTATCCGATCCCCACAAAACTTGGCAAACAGTTTTGGCTTTTGGAATGACATGATCTTACATTTAAAAAAGTGGGCGGGATCACTCCCATTAAGTCTTAGTATTAAATTATATGTACTTCTACTTATTAGATTATCACGAAACTTGGCGCACAGTTTGGGCTCTTGAAATTCCTTAGTCTTGTGCTTTCAAAAGTGGGCGGGATCATGCCCATTAAAACTAAATATTCTAGTTCATGTGGTTCTACTTGATCGATTCTTACGAAACTTGACACACATCTTGAGTTTTGAAAGTGGCGATATCTTGCATTTCGAAAAGTGGTTGGGACCGCTAATATTTGCAAAAGTGGGCGTGACTAAACTCCCGAAAACTAAAATTTTTACTAAAAAAATTAAAAATTGTATAGTGCTTTTCAAAGTCGTTGACAATCAGGTTATAATATTCTTTTATACCTAATTTACATTAAGCATTTTTTTTCATGAAATTAGTTGCATGAATATTTTTTATTTGTCATTAGGAGGCCTGGCCTATCAAGCAAGTTCCCAAAAATGCAGCAGAGATTAATTCCACGTCCTTTTTAACCCCCGACTAAAAAAAGGGGTGTTATAAGTTTGTAGTGTGTGTCTGTGTATCTGTGTGTCTGTCTGTGTCCACGTACAGGCCAAACGGCTGGACCGATTTTCATTTAGTTTTTTCTGTTTGAAAGATGACTTGATCGAGAGGGTTCTTAGCTATGTTTGAAAAAAATCGGTCCAGACGTTTAGAAGATATAACATCTTTTCTGAAAAAATTCGGGGGTTTTTAAAATTTTTAATTTTTGTTATTTATATAAAATTCCTTCTATAGAGCTGCAATTAGCAAATAGGAAAAGTTTCGTGTAACAAAATTCATGAAATTTCTTGAACAAATTCTTAATGTAATTAGGTATTAGACTCGTTAGAGCTTTATTACGAGTTTTTTTTTTTTTTTTTTTTTTTTTTTGCAAAAGTATGATTTTGTTACACACTGTTATCTATGGAAAATGGCAGCTGTTATTTGCAGCAACTAGCAACTCAGATAAAGTTTGGCTTTAATCCACAATCGATCTATAAATCCTTTTTAGCTGCCTTACGAGAATGAGTGCTGATTATACTAAATAATAATCTTCGAAATTTTTGGATTAAAGACTTTACTAAGAAACAACATCATCGCAATTGTAAAAATAGCTGTTAGTTTATCCAAAGTACTCTATAAGAGAATTGAATTATTAGTCCTTAGTTACAAGTTATAGATATGAGGAAAGCGCACGTAAACAATGTATCACTAGAACTCCAAAAGTATCTATAATCTGTTATACAAGTTATTCGGGTATGTTCTGTATTCCACGTGCAATTAAAACGTGCGGAATTGCCAAAGAATTAATGCTGGAATTAAGTATTTTATAAGAACAATGGTATGGCTATTCCGAACTATTTAATTTCACGTTGACTACAAAACATACCCGATTAAGATTTTTTTTTTATAAAAAATTGCCTGCTAATGAAATCCTGTTATACTCAAGTTCATAATTTTTACTAGTAATACCGAAAAACTACTTGTTAAATTTAAATTCATCATTATTAATTATAAGATCTTTATATTCATTCCATGACACACCCAAGTATTGTATAATTAAAAGAAAATAAATTTCATTCATAATACAAATTAATTTACTACCACATCCCATGTTGTGAACTTTACTAATTAATTAGAAATGAAACTGTATTTTAATTTGCGTGCTTTTTGTAATTTAATTAAATGGAAACTTTTTTAAGAATAATTAAACAATTTTTTTGATCATTCTTATTATTATTATTTTTTTGTTTGTTTTGTTTTAATTTGTCAAATACTTAAACAATTACTATTCATTTATTATGGATTATTTGTCAATTTAAAAACTGAATAAATTTTTTCATTAAGATGATTTTTTAAATGAAGAAGGGATTTCTTTTTCTTATAATGTTTTCAAGGACTTTGAGAAAGTTTAATTCCAATAAGGAATTAAATTTATTTTATGTAAAAACGAGTATTTTTAAGTGAAATCATAGTCACACGTTAAATTTTTGCCTTTCAATTCCATTAAATTTTGCAATACACTCACACTCTTTTAACTAACACAATCAAACTTTTTAAATTGAAAACTAGATTGCTTGCAAATTCACCTATCCATTTATATGGCAATTTAATTTTCAATTTTAACAGCTGGTCACAGCACACATTGATTGAAGCTACAAATTTGAGTTATTTCTTCGTCGGTGGGATTTCAAAGATGATATTGACTATTAATTTGTTTCACAGCAGCGTTAAGCCAAAAAATTGGTCACGTTTCAAAAATAATTTTGTAAAAAGTCATGAACTCCGAGTTGCATTTCTTAAAAGTCTTACCATTTTGTAGGATTATGAATAACGGTTTTATTCATAAAAAATATTTTAGGTTTATTAAGCGCTTATTTGACATATTTCTATGGAAAATTTGTCAAATAAAACTGCGCTTATTTGACATATTTCTATGGAAAATTTGTCAAATAAACCTGCAATAAACCTAAAATATTTTTTATGAATAAGGGCGTAAGTAAATAAGTATAGAGTTGGGAATAACGCGTACATAAGCGCATTAAATTCGCCTCATACAGTCACCACCAATTGTAATTACAGTCATTTCCTAAAACAACACCATAACTCAAGAAAAAAGCTAGTTTGCCAGAAAACGTATTAAATATTTTAATTTTACGTACAACTTAAAAAAAAAGAAAATTTTATTTTTCTCTCAAGAGTTGAGTAATAAAAATACACAATATGTATAACGATATGATAATTAATTCTACATCATTAACTCAAAAATCCCATTTGTTTGGTTATGACGATTTTTTAGTAAATGAGCGATATGAATTCACATTTCACATTGACTTTTTTTTGCGATTTATCACATCAATTAATTTCATATTATAGAAGATTTTATTTATACATATTTCTTTATATTGGAAAAATAAATAAAATCTGATTTTTTTTAAATTATGCACATTTAATTAAGTTTTTTTCCACATCATTTACAAAATACAATTAATTGTTTGGAAAATATTGCAACACTTAATGAGGAAGTGACATATTATTTTTTGCAATTTTAATAGTATGTATTAAATATCACCAAAACATTCATTTATTATACATACATACATATTTGTATGAGACTAAAAATTGGATAATAGTTAGTTACTTGATTTATATTTCAAAAATAACTATAGAAAAGAGCTATACTTTGTTTTAGCTGGTTATTTATCTTTTTCTTTTTTGGCTTCTGGTAAAATTGTGGATGTAGTAAAATGTATAGAAAAGCTATCTCTCGAACAGGAGTTTGATTCGGGAGCTACTCCTAGAGTTAATATGGTCTCTAGCAATGTGATTCAGATTAAAAAAATCAGCTTACAGCAAACTTTTTTTACAGAAAAATTGACTGCGTCACAGCACACTTTTCTGATAGAAAAATTGACTGTGTCACAGCACACTTTCCTTATAGAAAATTTTACTGTGTCACAGAACACTTTTCTTATAGAAAAATTTACTGTGTCACAGAACACTTTTGTTATAGAAAAATTTACTGTGTCACAGCACAATTTTCTTATAAAAAATTTACTGTGTCACAGCACACTTTACTTATAGAAAAATTTACTGTGTCACAGCACACTTTTCTCATTGAAAAGTTGACTGTGTCACAGCACACTTTTCTTATAGAAAAGTTGACTGTGTCACAGCACAATTTTCATATAGAAAAGTTGACTCTGTCACAGCACAATTTTCATATAGAAAAGTCTTCAAATTTTAATTGTTTCCAATTTTAATTTTGCAAAAAATTATTACATCCGCCATATTTTGAAAAAAAATTTTGTTGAGAATTAGCGTATGAAAAGAAATGTCATATATCAACCAGTGGTAAAACAACAAATATTATGTTTAAAATTTTTTAAACGCACTAATAATCCCAAATTAATATTTTACTTACTAAGCAAAATATTTTTTTATTAAAAATACATTGAAATTGATTACTGAGGGGTTTAGCTGGATCCTATGCGCATTTCACTGTTGCTAATGCAGATCATCAGGGAACATTTACCCAAAGTTTCTTAGAACAACTAGAGTTATTATGTTATAAACTTTCATTTAAACAAATGAGAAGCTTAAAACCAGTAACAAAGTTGAAACAAGAACTCAATAATCAACATGTTTTTTTATTTTCTTTACCATTATTATTTGTTTTAAGCTTCTCATTTGTTTAAATGAAAGTTTATAACATAATAACTCTAGTTATTCTAAGAAACTTTGGGCAAGGGTTCCCTGATGATCTGCATTAGCAACAGTGAAATGCGCATAGGATCCAGCTAAACCTCTCAATAATCAATTTCAATGTACTTTTAATAAAAAAAAATATTTTACTTAACAAGTAAAATATTAATTTGGGATTATTAGTGCGTTTAAAAAATTTTAAACTTAAATTTTAACAATTCCCATAAAAAATCACTAACAAAAATTATGAATGACAAAACAAAATGAAATAAATAAGGAATACAAGCAATTGTGTTCCCCATAGTATTCCTCCTGCCTCTGTCTCTCTCTCTCTCTCTCTCTTTTATAAAGTCAAAAGCAGAGCAACTAAAATTGCTGTGTGTGCGCGCAGTTTTGGGGCGATTTCTGTTTTGATCTGACAGAGCATGTGACATCAGCTGTTTTGGTGTGTGGTGACAAAAATTTGAAGAAAGAGATTATAACAGATGTAATTTAATATTAAGGTATGAAAGCAAAAATGATAAGTTGTTGGAAAATTTGGTGATTTTGGCAGACATTCAGTCAGATGTTAGATACATGTCTTGTAAAGCCATCTTATCTGCTTTTAGTTAGTGTGAATAAAGATATGATGATTAATTTTGCATTATACGAGTATGTATGTATGTATGTATATCTACTAAAAAAATTGAATTTTTGAGTTACGACGTTGTTCAAGCAAATGAGCGATATGAGCAGGATTAAAAAATTAATTTTTTTTTTAGTTTATTATTTTAATATTCAATTTATGTACAATAAATATGTATGTACATATCGCTACCTTAATATAGAAAGGTCGTAATTCATTATTTTTTTGAAATCGAGATTTTTGTATATTTGGAAAGAAGAACATCTAATGTATGGAAAAATGCAAAAATCTCGATTAAAAAAAAATAATGAGTTAGGGCATTTCTATGTTAAGGTAACAATAAGTACACAAGTTGAATTAACTCATTCCAATCAACAAATTGTTTTTACTTCTTTCTCCAACTTCTCTTCAAATATCCACAAAGCAGCAATAAAAATATGCAGCTAAACACAGTGGCGGATTTAGGCTTAGGCCCGGGCCTGGGATGGAATAATTTAAAGCGTGTCAAAATTTAAAGGTTGAATTTGAAAATTTATTTCTTTAAACTAATTTTGGATTGGAATTAGCCAAAAGTTTGAAATAATTACACTATGCAACCAAGTAAGACTTTTTGAAAAACACGCGCCAAGTCTGAATTAGCTTAGCTGTTGGTGATGGCACCACTTTTTGAGAGCGCACTGATTTTGGAAATCGTTGCAGGCCCATAACAAAAATTGGTTATTAAAATCGCCAAACTGAGTATATGGTTTTACTAGCCTTTGGTAGTAGTATCGAACCTACACTGTCCAGTCCATATTGCACAATGTAATTTCTCAACAATAATTTTTTTTATAAAATTGGAATTTTTTACCAAATTTAACACAAAACCACCATGCAATAATACCAAAATATGAGACAAAAATATGCATTTCTGTCCAAATTATGCAAAAATATGCATTTTATGCTAAATATGCAAAACTATGCACTAAAAAATCCATGCCTTTTTTATGCAAATTCATTGTTTTGTGAAGATATTTCTTTCTTGCCATTACAAGGGTTAAGGCAAAGAACCACTGTCCCTGGTCATAAAATATTTTTAATGAAAAAAAAAACAAAAGCAAAAACAATTACATATATTAAAATTATTTAAGATATTATGACATTATGAATTTTATGACTACCGTTGGTATCCCGCACTTATGAATATAACTTAAAAAAAATTAATGCATTGAACACATTCACCACAGCAAGCTACCGACTACAAAATGTCAAGAATATAATACACATGTTTATATGAGAATGATTATTTTGATGGCAACAAGGCAACAGGCTGCAAGTTGTGGTCCGTGTTAAATTTGTCGTTGCAGTCAATTTAAAATAATTTCTATTTTTGATGGCTACAAAACAAAAACAGTGCTGAGACAATATAGCAAAATATGGAAATCATATTATTGCCAATAAATATTTTTTATTGCAAAATAAAAAAGAAAGTTACAAAATTTTAATGTTAATTAAAAAAGTAATTATATTTTTACAAAGCGAAAGAATGATAATTCGCGAAAAGTTGCAAAATTTTAAAAAGGTTACAATATTGATTAAAAATCGCTAAAACTACAAGGAATTCAAAAAATTCGGTAAAAATCGAGAAAATTGCGAAAATTCGCTTATTAAGAGAGGCTTGATAGAAAAGTTTAATATTGTTTAAAAATCGGCAAAACTGTTATGAAGCTGAAAACATGCAAAAGGACGCTTTTATCACGAAGTTTGCAAAAAAAAAAAAATCGCGATAAGTTGCAAAATCGAAATCCATTTAAAATATAAAAAGTTTGGAAAAAACGCGAAAAATTGCAAGTTAGCCAAAAATTGCTAAATGTATTGAAGAAATTACTAAACCTGAAATAGTTTAATAGTTAAATTTGGCTTAAAAAGCGATACGAACCTTAGCCCGTTCAAATCACAAATATAGAAACAAATGGAGTTCGAATAATAATTAAAATTAACTAAAAATTAATAGCCATGGACCTGTGGCAAAAATTAAATAAAAATATACTTAATAGTAGTAACAAACCAAAAAAGTTTGTCTTAAGTAGAACAAAAAATAAGCAAATTAAGTAACATGTGTATAATTAGTAAAAAGAACAAAAACGACAATGGTAAGACTGTTGTAAATATAGTGATGGTAAAATTGAGCTTACAATACAAAAAAGCTTTCAGCAAATTGAAATACGATGAATCAAAACAATTCACATATTTCATTTGCTATAAAATGCTAAGTATATAAAGCAGAAATCTACATCAACTGACACCACACACAGTGGACCAAACACAAAAGAACGCTGATGATGAAGGTTTAGTGGCCTTCGAAAACGGCTGGCTGTTCCGTTCAACTATGTGTTGTTAGTCAGAATATTTACAACAGACTTTGGTGTTATTTGTTCATTAATAATTATCACACGTAATTTGGCTTAAAAAGCGATACGAACTTTATTTAGCCCGTTCAAATCACAAATATAGAAACAAATGGAGTTCGAATAATAATTAAAATTAACTGAAATAGTAAAATTCTCAAAAAAAAGAGGAATTATAGAGAATATATTTTTTTTTTATATTTTTTAATAAACTGTTTTATTTTTATAAATGTGAAATATTTGAAAGCGGCACCACTGAAATATATATATATATATATATATATATATATATATATATATATATATATATATATATATATATATATATATATATATATATGTATATGTATATATATATATATATATATATATATATATATATTTATACTTCAATATCAGGTTCTTATGGTGCTGCTGTCGTTTTCAAAATAATTAACGGCCTGTCACACAATGTCACCAGAATTCGTTCGATCGACAACTTGTATTGCAAACAACAATAACATTACAAAATTTGTTGTTGTTTTCAATATAAATATTCGATCGAACGAATTCTGGTGACATCGTGGGACAGGCCATAAGTAGCTGGCTACCAGGCAACATTTGTTGCCAGCGGCACTTGTAGTCGTGCAGCCATGTAGCCTGCTGTGTTGAATGTGTTTAATGCTTAAAACACAATAATTTTAAGTATTTTTTTTTATAATCACTTCTATATGTATATTAAAAATTTGGGGCATAGTGCGGGACCAGGCCTAACTCCGCTACTGGCTGCAATACACACACACTCACACTGTGACCAAATTAATAAAAAGAAACTTGTTGCTGATTTTATCAAATGCTAGTTTTTACTTCTTTCAATTGGAAAAAGAAAAAATATTAAAAAAAATTTAAGCTGCACTCACAAGTCAACCAACTTGAAAATATACAGAATCACAAAAAATAATTAATAATTTCTTGCTTTCTTTTTTTTCTTTTCTTTTTTTTTACACACAACAACAAAAACTTGTATAAGACTGGTGCTACTGCTGGCAGTTTGGATTTAACTGAAAATAATATTAATTTCAATGTTGCTAATTACACTTATTGATTTGATTTCATGTGCAAATCGACAACAAGTTAAAGCGGCAGAAGACCATTTTGTAATGGATTTTTAGAATTAAACAATGAATGTTATACATACATGCATATTAATAAACATAGTGAGTGGGCTTTGTTTACTTTCAATTAAATAAATAGCTATTATTTTTTCTATTACAATTCAAATGCATGCATGTGTGTATCTGCTGATTGGCCAACATAAATATATGAAGCATTAAACACGTTTTTTCGTTCTACCTGAATGGCTAAAACATCACGTTTCGCCGGGAACAATCACATCATTTTGTAAGTACGAGTATGTAAAATTCTCTAATGTGAGAAATTGAACAAAAAAATTATTTGCCCATACATACATATATCAAATACAATCAATAAATAATTAATGTGTTACTGACCATTGAATTTGTTTGGTGGCCAATAAAAGGCAGAGTTGTTTATTGAATGGATCAAGACATGATTTTTAATGTAGTTGCGTAAAGTTTTATTTCTTAATATTGTTTAAAAATATATTAATACATAAATTCTTTTCTATTTTTTTGTGCAATTAACCACTCAATTGAACAAGAATTAGCGGTTTTATAATACTTTTTTAATGGATTTTGTAATGTTATTCTTATTATGTTTATTTGTGCACAGTGCAACGGCCGCTTAACGAGAATTACGAGAATTTTTTGTGCTTATGAAACCAATTTCCTTTTATATAGATTGTTAGAATACTGTACCTATTCTTGTGAAGTGGATTGTATGCATAATTGAAGCCGCGAATAACGTTGTAAAAGGAAAATTTTGCAAAACCTGGGGGCAAATCACGACATTCGTTATCGAACGAAATTAGGAAATATTTCAACAGAGTTTATATGGAAACATTTTAAAATTTCGAACCGTATCCAATGCCGTAATTTGCCCCCTGTTTTTTTTCTCAGATTACCGTTAACATTACTCTCTTGCATTGACCAAACATGAAAGCATCGTCGCGACGGGTCGTCAAAATGCAATTAGAAAGAATCAGTCACTGCAGTTGAAGAATGTGGTAAGTATGTATGTATTAGTGATGCACGAATATTCGTATTCGAATTGCCGAATATTCGGCGATTTTTAAATATTTCTATTCTCCTTCGAATACGAATATTTTTCCAAGAAAATTAAATAAATAAATGCTTAACTACATACTAAACGAAATTTAAATAAATGGATAAAAATATTATTTTGTACGAATCCATTAAATTTTTGACAGAAATTTGTGCTTTGTATCATTTTGAAATATAATTTAATGGCGGTCAATAAAATTTTGGATAGTTTTTATTAACTTTAAAGTACGCCAACATAACAATTTTTTTATATTTTTTATAAATAGAACCCTAATTTAATGTCTATAAATTTCACATCAAATATTCGTATTCGTATTCGCGAATATCGTATCAAATATTCGTATTCGCGAATATCAAAAATTGACATTCGTTACATCAATAGTATGTATGTAACTAACAAAATGATACGAATGGGAACTCTCGAAAGTAATTGAAAAATGTAACAGAGTTGCAAAAAGAAAATTTAATCTTAATTATAATTATTTTTGAAATAATCTTGCCTTTAAAAGACCTTTTTTTTGCTCTACTGTAAAATTATTATTTTGTCATTTACAAACGTTGTTCGCTGCAAACCTTCAATTTCTGATTGAAAAATATTTAAAGCGTTTTAATTTCTATAGATGAAGAAGATAAACGAATTAAGTCTTATATTTGATATCATAAATTTTCGTATTCTTTGGTTTTGCTTCAGAAGTTTTGCTGACTGCGGTGGATCAATTTTACTAGGTCAATTCATAAAAAAATTATGTCGATTTTGCATAACTTCCACAATCATAATATGCAGAAATATACATAATTTTTTATGTATGTATATATTAGACATACATACACTACTGCGTTTGTTTAAGAAATTTGATATTGCAACCAAACGCTTCAAAGATCGAAAAATTGACAACAAAATACTAAAAAAAATATTAATAATGATCGTATACAGCAAATATTCGATGCAGTAAGTTTAGCATGAGAAACAATGCAACATATAATGTTCATGCAAAAGCAAAAATCATATTTTTCATTTACAAAAATAAATAATTCTTAATATGTCATATTGTGATATTTACAATTTGCTGATTTATCTTTACACTTTGCAGTTTTTGAAAATCTTTGCAAAACATTTGTTTTTTTTGTTTGTTTGTTAACAAAACCAAAGGTCTTCGCATTTAGCAAACAAATGCACTCGTATTGTCGTTCGTTAAATAAGATTGTTTATCAAATACCTCTTAATCATGGTCAAGTGTGTTGTGCGACTACTTGGTATTTAGTTTATTGAGGACAGACTTGTATTTTAGTTGTTTTCTTAAATAATTAGTAGAATTTTTTTTTACATATTTACACTAAAGTTTTATTTTGATATTTGTTGTTTGCTTTTTATTCTAACCTACATATTGAAATTGTTCAGTAACAGCGACGATTATCATCACATCATTTATGGTATTTTTGCATACAATACGATCGTAAAATGTTATTATTATTATTATTATTGTTTTAATATTTTTATTGTAAGCCAAATATGTTGATAACACATGACACTATCTTTTATAAATAATTACTTAGTGCAATGAAAATTGCGCTAAAGTGAGAAATAGTGAGAGCTTTGAAAAATACATTTGCAGAAAGCCAGCTCTCAAATAGTCCAGCTTGAATGGAAAATATAAATATACATACATGTATCACTGCTTCGTTTACGCGCGTCCTTGCTACCTTCAAGCAAGCAAGTAGAATCGTGAGACTACCTTTTAACAAGTGCCACTCTTCTCGTTCCAGTCCTAAGCTATGAAAAAGCTCTGAATACAATGCTTGATCCAGTGATAAGACGTATTATATCCACCCTTTTCCATTGAGTTACCGCACGAGGTACCCTATATTAATCCGTGAAACCTCCGATAGGACTAGAAATTAGTGTGGCGTATTGTGTAACAGAAAATGGCAAAAGTATCGTTTTAAGTACTTTTTGAGTACTGGCCGCCAAACAACTATGAATGCGTGCAGATAAAAACAGAAAATACGCTCATATGCAAGCAGACGTATTAATGTCAAACCGAATACGTATAAATATAAATATCCAACAACTATGTTTACACACATTCTTTTAAATTACGCAGCACAAACAACTATAACTAAAATTTATAGACTGTATGAGCTACAATCATACGCATTAGTATAAAACTACTCTGAGTATTAATCGACTATACATGCGTATATACAGGGCTTTTTTCTTTACACACACATAAATCATGTGTTCAAACAGCCACACACGGACTCATACATTTTCAATTCCACTTTATAAACACATATGTACATATGTATACGGTGGCGACTGAAGAATAAATATCCCGAGTATCATGTGTATATTTTTTTGGTCCGATTAAATATCCATAGCCTGAGTACAAGCGTACTCAAACTATAAGTATGAGAGAGACTCAAGTCTAGGATATCTTAGCTTTTCGCATATGTATGTTGGAATCGGATATAGTCATAGCTGATTGAGAGAAAGTATGTGAGAGTGCAAATTGTTTGCGCCACATGTGATTTTACGCAGTTATGTATATATTTTGATTGCTCATTGTTATTCTCGAGGAACTCGCCAAGCAGGTGAGAAAATTCTCCTTATCGTGGCTGACGTATTTCGACTACGATCTATTTGTAATAGCCCTGTCGGAGAAGGTGTGGTTGACTACAAAAATAGTTAACTTTTCTCAGACTGACTAAAAGTTAACTGCTATGTTATCCAGAACAAACCCAAAATTAATTCTTAAGTTGAGTACGTAATCGAATTTGATGAGAGCCAACAAATTTATTCTCAGCTACTTTGAAACTCATTTTAGTTTTATATTAACATTTTGCTGTTGTTTTTTTAGATGGCACCTTAGCTTAGTGGTAGCGCCTTGAGTACACAACGTGTGATGATACATGTTCGAACCCCAGAAAAAAATTTTTAATTACTGACTACCAAGTGATTTAAAAAAATCAACTTTAAGTTAGTTGAAAAGTAATACAGAGTGAGACAGGGAAATGAAAGAACATCTTTAGTCTAGGACAAAAACGTCGTAGTTGAAGCCGAAATGTGCCAATCACGATAAAGCTGAATGTCTCTTTCTTATCATGTTCTTGACAGCTGCATGAGAGTGTATTATGGGTACAACCTATTCTACTAGCATGTCTGCAGATCATCCGTGGGACCGCCAGCAAGCTCATAATGATCTTCCTACTTTTGTTTACTATTTGCTCTGAGAGTTTATCGTGGAATCATGGTAACATTTTCTCTGCGACCCTACACGTACTCAACCTTTTGCACCTATCTTCTTGCTTTTTTGAAAATAGTGTTTGAGAACATTCAGCCTTATTCCACTTGTCAATATCGAGGTCACGTAAACACAATACAAAAAATTGGAGTTTGTCTATTCGATCTCAAAATAAATTGTACTATTGACAGTATTTTTATGTTCCTTAAGGCCTGAAAAAAGTATGAGCCTGTAAATAGCAGTTAGTTGTTGACGCCAATTTTTTGAACTAAAACAACAATTTCTTCCTCGACAAAGGCGAAATAAATAAGTTATCATAATAAACGCCGTTGAATACTTTTCCTTTTTGAGATAATCAATTTAATTAACCCAAACGAATATCAAAAAAAATATCCCAAATCAATATATTCCCGAGAATTTGTTTCCCATTAATAAGATTCTTCGAATTTTCGACACCAGCTGTTTGGCTTCCAGCTGTTTTGTTTTACCTGCAAAACAGCCAATAAGGGAAAAAATAACCGGAGAATGGTTTTTCAGAATCATTCTGTTTGAATATGATAATTGTCCTTCACCTAATTAAACTGAAGAAACTTTAAAAAATCTTAAAATATGAATCCATACGTATGTGTGTGTTTTTATATATAAATGTCTAGAAGATTTAATATGATAAGACATTGTGACGCAAATTGACTTATCGTACACAGTTTGATTGACACTTAACTACATACATATATATGTATTTTAATTATCTTCAAGATTAGGTTGCCTAAAACTTTTAATGAAATAAAACAATAAAAACATAAAGTAGCAGTATTACAAAGTAATAAACTTTGCTTATGTACATAGTTTCTCTTTTGAGAACTGAAGAAGCATAAAATTCTTTCTATTTTTAATTTCACGATACCAAAAGTTTGATAAGATTAGAAAATTGAAACCTATAACATTATATACATACATACATATGTATGTAAAGAGCCAATAATAAATTGCAAAAAAGTATATTTGAAATCTTCTGAAACACAAAAATTTTTAATTTTATTTGCAGCAAAATCATTTGTCTAATTCACCATATATTGTATATTGTATACATGTGTATGCTATAAGTTTGTAGGTAATGTCTAAAATCTCTTCAACTTATTGCCCACCCCAGTCTCTATACAACGTTCACTAGCAAACTCCAAAGTCGTGACTTTAAAGTTAAGAAAGAAAAAGCGACAAACAATGTGAATGTAGTGTGAGCGATAAAACTAAAATAGCAAAAAGTCTCATTTCTAAATTATCACATTTCAAATAATTAAAAAAAGATTAGAAAAATAAACAAAAAAATGTCATAAAAAATTCAGTGTGTCCTAAAAAACGTGTGAGCTAAAATATATACATAGTACATATGTATGTGTCTACACATGTATGTTGTATATATGTGACGCGCAAAATAGAAAGGGAACTAAGGGTAAAAACCGGTTTTGTTCAGGAGAGCCATTTTAAAGAAGTAAATACGTGTATCTTTGGTGTACCATCACATCATAAAACGAGCATATCTCTGGGAGGGAACACTTTTGGGGCATGGGATCGGTCTCATTCGATGCTCAGATGTTGTCCACATCAAAAAAAAAAAGGGAAAATTGATTGTTTTACCCTTAGGTCACTTTCTCTATGCGCTGTCACATATGTTCCCTGTAGGAACACCCTGTCGGAGAATGTGTGGTTGACTACAAAAATAGTTAACTTATAAGCATTAAACACATTCACCGCAGCAGGCTACACGAACACACGACTTCAAATGCCGCTAGCAGCATTTGTCGCCTCGTAGCCGGCTACTTAATTATTTCGGAGACAGCAGCAGCAGCACCCTCTGCAGCTGATACATAGGGTACAAATACATAGTTCAGTATTGCCATTTTTATATATTTTGCATATATAAAAATTAATTACTCTTTTAAAATGTACTTATTTCACGTAAAAGTTTAAAAAAGAATCAATTTATTCCTTACATCAATTTTTGGATATTTCATAAATAATATGAAATAATTGTACAAAATCATGCATTCAATATTTTGTAAAGGGTCCGCTAGATAATTTTTTTTTTTTTGAAAATGCTATAAAAAAAAACTGAATCTTCGGCTGTGTGGCACGTAGCGCCGTTCTGTTGAAACCAAATATTGCCAATATCCTTCTCTTCAATTTTTGTGAACAAAAATTCGTTCAACATGGCCCGATAACGATCGCCATTGACTGTAACGGCCACTCCTTGCTCATTTTCGAAAAAATGGCCCAATTATGCCTCTGGACCGAAATCCGCACCAACAGTTACTCGTTTTGGGTGTGTCGGCTTTTCAATGTATGCGTACGGGTTTTCTGTGCCCCAAATGCGACAATTTTGCTTTTTTACATACCCGCCAAGATCAAAATGAGCTTCATCTGGAAAGATGATTTTTTTTTTTTGGCAAGATCGACATCTTCTGTAAGTCGATCGCAGACCCACTTAGCGAAGCGAAAACGCATTGGATGGTCAGTTGGCTCATTCAGCGGAAGGATAAAACTAATTATCTGTCAGATCAGACATGAGCTAAGTGTTACCATTCACGAAATAAGCACTAGTTGAAAAAAAGCGTTAGATGGCTGACCCTTTATTATACTGGCAACACTGAATTTTCTCATTGTAGCCAAGAAATAGAAATTAGTTTAATTGGACTACAACGACAAAATCAGCATAGACAGGTTGTTGTCTATGCTGCTATGCTGATATGCCCTGTTGCCTTGCTGTCTTCAAAAGAATTATTCTCATATAAACATGTGTATTCTATCCTAGACATTTGGTATTCGGTAGCTTGCTGTGGTGAATGTGTTTAATGCTATAGTTAACTTTTAGACTGACTAAATGCTAACTGCAATGTCATTCAGGAAAAACCCAAAATTAATTCTTAAGTTGAGTAAGTAATCGAATTTGATGAGAGCCAACAAATTTATTCTCAGCTCCCTTGAAAAGCATTTCAGTTTTTTATTACCATTTTGCTGTCGTTGTTTTAGGTGGTATCTTAGCTGAGTGGTAGCGCATTGAGTATACAACGTGTGATGATACATGTTCGAACCCCAGAAATTTTTTTTAATTTACTGACTACCAGGTGATTTAAAAAAATTAACTTTAAGTTAGTTGAAAAGTAAAACAGGGTGAGGCAATTGACTACCGCCTAGGACATCGAAATGTAAAAATAGTCAGCTGATTACATTACAAGTAATCCAAGTGTCAGTCAGTACTAGTTGCGAAATAGTTAGCTTAAAATTAGTTTAAAGTTAACGTAATTTCCGACAGGGAAGTGTCTATAGTAAATCAGTAGTGGTACACCTTACTTTGTCGCCAGTGCTACTGACGACTTATGTGTATCTCAGGCAATGATTTTTGCTATAGATATTTAACATGTGCGTGTTATTGAAAATCTACGTTGCTAATGCAGACTAAGTAAATCTTTTTTTTTTTTTTTTAGTAACTCTAGTCTACACTACTGCCATTGCTACTGTTGACTAGGTAGTTTTTTTGGAACAAATACTGTTTGGATAAAAAGGATTATGCCACCGGCAAATTATCATCAAATATCCATATGTAGACGCTCACAATGTTGCCAATAGTTCATTAAAATAGTCGACAACAGTTAGAGGGTTCAAATGTTCTATAAAAGCTCCTAACATATCGCTCATTTGCTCAAACAACGTCATAACTAAAAAAAACCAGTTTGCCAGAAGACGAATTTAAAGTTTTCAATTTACACACAACTTAATGGAAAGAGATTTTTTCAAGAGTCGAGCTAACAAGATATTTGTATGAAATTTTTACACAATATGAAAAACGATATGCAGATTAATTCTGCTTCATTAACTCACAAATTACATTTTCTTACACTCTTTATTTTAATTTTTTTTTATTGTACAGAGCATCAAATATCATTTATGAAAGAAATTTATCATATATGATTTTAAAAACGTCAGCAGGACCATTACTAATTTTAAAATCACATGTGATTTGAAAAATGTGATTTTCAGAACATTCCCCTGTGAAACGCATTTTTTAGTGATTTTCATACAAATTTTCTGAGTTATGGTTAGTTTTTTTCCTTCTATTGCACAGTGTTATTTATTTATAATGCGAATATTCGGAAAATTGCCAAGAAAAGTTCAGTCAATAAATTGAAAAAGCGCCAATAACGAAAATTACACGAAAATCAAGAGAAATTCGGAGTAAAAATCCCATTAAAATAAATTAAATCATATCCAACAGTTATTAAAAAAAAACCTTCTCTTTTCAAAACATTAGCAGCATTTTTGTAAGATACAATGTTGATTTATTTAATGTGTCTTGCTCCTATTTTAATTATGTACATAAATTTGACAAACTTAATAATAGTACAAGAGGGACACACAAACTAAATGACGTCAATTTTACGTCATTTTTTATTTTCATCACCCACAGTGAACGTACGCACGCACAATGAGGCCGACCGCGAAAATTGTTGAAGTATAAATAAATCTCATTAAGGACAACCAATACGAGTGCGATAACTAAATAAGCTTAGTAGCAACATAAATATTGTATTTATGCCATGGTAGATTATTTCTTCTATAAATATGTACAATATTTACATAATAATAATAATATGCGTGAATCTATTTATATACTCGTACATATAGATATACGAGGGCCGCCCTTTATGTTTTGGGTAATGTTTTTTACACATCTTAGATGTGTTATTATTTTTATGAGTTGCATTCGATTTTCGATCTTTGCTGGGTATCGAACAGCGAAAATCGAATGTCCAATTTCAATCGAACAAAATTTTCTTTCGATACAGTATTTTAATATGAAATAATTATTAATTAAACACAAATTGTAAATTATTTTTTTAGATTTTTTATAGATTATAAAAAATATTTTAGGTTTATTACAGGTTTATTTGACAAATTTCCCATAGATATACATATGTCAAATAAGCGCTTAATAAACCTGAAATATTTTTTATTAATAAGGCAGCTAATATCCAAATGTACTTTAAATTCCATTACCTTTTGTAATTCTTGAGCACAAAATCTTAAAATTATTGCAAATTTTTTAAATCAGGGATATTCACAATAGCCACATTTTTTTTAAACTTCTTATGATCAGCCAGTGTTGTCAGAAGTTGGGGAAAATCCCTACATGTAAGTATTTTTGATACTAAAATAGAAGCGTAGGGATTTTTTCGTTATTTATAAAATAAATGCAAACATATTCTACATTCGTAAAATGAAATGAAAGTGAAATTTTCTCTTGGTTTGTGTTCTCAGTTTCGTAAAAGTGATTTAAAAAGTAAAATTTCATTTTCAGTTTGTTTCAAATGAAATTGAAGTGTTCTGTAATCCAATTTCACTACAAAAAAAGTAATTTGAATTCGGCAGCAAACAACATTGTGAAAGAAAATACTTTTTAGTAAAAATGAAATATTTGTAACTATTTCTTGCAAAAATGCGAAAGTGTAAGCACATAAATAACATTTTTATATAAATTCTTTTTTATTGTTTATTTTATTTGTGTTTTAAACAGGGAAGAACAAAAACCCGGAGTAAGAGATGGCGTTGTTAAAATATGTGGAAAAAATCCGGGATTAGCTAAAGGGTTCTGTAAGTGATTTCTTCAAAGCGTTTAAAAATTTTTTGCGAACTTGCGATTTTTCCGCGAACTTGCGATTTTTCGCGTTTTTTCCGAGTTTATTTTCCTTTTAACAGATTTAGCGACTTCTAATGAATTTCAAGGCTTGTTTCCGATTTTGCAACCATTCGCGAATTTTTGCATTGTTCGCAATGAAGTTTTTGCAAGTGCTTCCTATGAGTTTTCGCGAATTTTAAACAATATTAGACTGCTATTATGCCACTGTTATTAAGATTTTGCGAATTTTCGAGATTTTTTTACAGAATTTTTAGCAGTCCTTAAAGTTTTAGCAATTTTTAATAAAAATTATGGCTTGTTTAAAATTTTGAAATTTTTCGCAAATCTCTGTTATTTTTGCGGAAGATGTAATTTTTGCAACGTTTTTGGCTTTCTTTACTTATTTATATTTAGGGACTTAAAATTTAAATTTTTGCAAGGTTTGGCGAATTATCATAATGTTTTGCGATTTCTCCCGAGTTAAGCTTACAGTTTCAGCGAGTTTAATCAATTTTAGTTTATTTTTTGTTTCCAACATTGCGAATTTTCAACATTTTCGCGATGTGTGATTTATTGTACTTTTAATCAAGTTCAAGACTTGATATAGATTTTTGCATTTATTTTATATATGCAAATATTGGGTTGTCAAATTTAATTGTGCTTTAAAAGGCGAATTTTAGCAACGAATTCTTGAAGGCAAGTTCGTCGAACTATGCGAAGTTCGCCGTTCGTTCCAATTGTGTTTATAGCATAAAATGTATTTTTTCTATGTTGCTTGAAATATTTATTTGAAATAAACTGAGAATGAAATCGTCGTGGAAAAAAAATTTCATTACTTTTCTAGAACACAGTGATATCGACTTTACGGAATTAAAAACGTTTTCATTTTCATATTGTAGTGGAATGTAGAACCTGGCCGATAATGTTTTTTTTTAGTAATATTTTCTTTTTGAAAGCGGTTCAAAAATGCTATTTTCGTTAAAATCGTTTAAAAATATATTCCCAGAGTTGTTTGTAGCTTAAAAAGTTGACGACACTAATATGTAAGTATACATATATGTATATGCCAAGGCGAATTCATATACCAAGTGGTATCAACCATACAACAACAAAAATCTGACTAGTACTTTATTGCAATGAAAATTGACAAATCAAACTTGCTACAAATTTTATTGCAATGAAATTTGACAAGCCAACCTTCCTAAAAACAAAGCGGCAGTTAACTTGGTTCCACCTGCCACATGATACGACTTGTTATATGCTTTTTCTATGATATCATTCAATGTTGAAATATTACTTGAACTTATATCTTAAAGTTTTATTTCAAAAGAACTATTCATATTAATTTTTAAAAAACTTTATGTTGTTTAAGTCCAATTTAATTAAAATAACATATGTACATATGTATTATTTTTTTTTTAGTTTTTTACTTATTTTTTTTTACCAAAGCTTTAATAAACATATGTACATATTTTTTAAAACTAGTGGAGTTTTGATATTTTAATGACAAAAATGCGTAGGGATTTTTGTAGGGAAAATTTTTTCAACTTGTAGGGAAAAATCGGATTTTTTAGCATGTGTAGGTATTTTTTCAAGAAATCTACTGGCAACACTGTGATTAACGCTTTCGACTACAGTCGACGACCATAATAAGGGCCTTAATTTTTCATAAAATTTTCTTATAACAAAATATTACCTTCGAAATGGAATGAAGAAGTTATTTCGAATATATGAGTTTTCTCCAAAAAATTTAATTTACTCCAAAAAAGATAAACAAAAAAACTAAAAATTGTGCAGTTTCAGTTAAAAAATATATCAAACCATAACTGCTAAAAAGCTTAAACGACACATTTTTTGGATCTCTTTTTTTTATTGCTTATGATCGCAAATAATCAATTTCGGTCAAAAAATTAAGTTCGGAAACTATTCGCTTAAGATTTTTTGCGGTTATAGCACGATATGATATGTTATGATACAGCATGCATATTTTCCCCTAAAATTTTAGTACATTTAGCTTTACCTAGAAGATTTTCCGGAATTTTTAGAAATGGCCAATTTTTATAAATTTCTTTGGGAATTTTAACTTTCCCATTTTTACGATATAAAAAATTTTTACCAACAAAATAGCAATTTAGTAATTGTTTAATTTACAGTCGATAAATGATTAACATCGTATGCATGGAAAGAAACAATTCTCGTATTCCATTTCATTAAAAATTTAATGTTAAATAGCTGATGTTTGAATTACAAAACTATAATTATACTAATTATAAATGTTAAATACTCTAACTAGCTTTTCCAATGCCTAAATTCCTGAAATGGGGAAAATATGTTCCAAACCATCGTATTTTTTTTACAAAAAATTACTACCCTGTCATTATTTTCTTGTGTTATTTAAATCAATTTCCATAAATTTAAGCCAAACGCAAAACGGCCTAACTAACATTTTCATAATTTTATAGAAACAGGGAAAAAAACATGTTAAACTGGAAAATATTTAATGCACATTTTTTGTAATGTAATAAAATAATAAAATCGCTAGTTTTGGAATTATATCGATGAAATATCAAGAAATTGATAAAAAAAAAAGTAATTTAAAATTTTTTTTGAGTTTTAGGTAACGCTATGTATGTAATTATTAGGTTTATTCGTTGATTTGCACTCTTGGAAATTCGGGAAAATTCAGTGCATCTTAGATAATGAAATGTTTCTTGTTGAAGGTCTTTTTTGCTCTCGAAAGGGGAATGAGCAAGATTCATGTACTGGAGGTGCGTTTTGTTCATTCGTTCGTTATTTAAAACTTGAAGCTAGTTTGACTAGAAAAATTACTTCACGTAAACACAAAAACAAGTTTAAAGAATAAAATAAAAAGTTTCGGCAAGAAAACTAAAATTTTTCAAGCGGAGACTTTCATAAAGGTTCTTTTCAAGTTTGTATAGATCTGCTAGGAGAACCAATACCTCATTGGACTTGATTTTGCATTTACACGTGTTTTTTGTAACTTTTTTTTTTTGATAAAAAAAAACAGAAACACCCTTTTTGGGAAAGAATACAAAAAGTTTAGCGCTATTTACATTATCCAAGCTGAGATGCGCAGCTGATGATCTCAGACACCAGCCCCAGCCAGTAAAAAATCAATTTGATGTGTCATACCGTGAACAACCCTGAGTGGCAACCAGGGAGTTTTTTGTATTATCTCATACATATTCAACAGTTGCAAATGCGGTTGATAATTTTTTTTAAGGTGGCTCAACTAGGGCGGAACAATTCTTTTGCATATTAGTTCAATAGTATGAAAATTAGTACGAAAAACAGTTGACTCATTTTTAATTAAAAAAATCCTTTTAAATGCTTTTAGCAATACACTCACATATGTATGTATAAATAACATCCCTCGCATATATTGGCCCTGATTACGAGTGTTGCATTCCGACTTCGACTACGACACTCGTAATTAGAACCATTATTATTATAAATATTTTTTGAAAAAATAATAGTAGTTACTTACCTTTTTTATTATAAATCCGCAATATTTCTCTTCTCTTCAAAAAAAAAAGATAATTAATTAATTTTTGCTGTTGTAAACTTTACAAATCACTTTTCCTTTCGTTGAATGCCTTTATTACTCTTTGTCTTCTTCTTCTTGGGAGTTTCGTCTAACGAATTTGGATTTTGATAAACACTGTGTGTAGGAAATTTCACTATGAATTTATTTGCTTAAAATATTTCGTAATATTTAATAAATAATTTCTTTTGTAATGGCAATAGTGTTGTCAATTGTTTATCTAATAAAGTTTTTCTTTTGCACAAGTTATTAAACATATAAAATAATTGTAATTTCTTTAATTTAAACGTATTTGAAGATTGCAACGTTTCCAAGGCACTTAATCGTTGAGGATTTGCTGTGAATTTCAATCTCATAACTTTTCCCATGCAGGTGTAAGCAAATGATGAAAAAATATTTAAAATTTTGTGTTATTGACACAGATTTTTATGTTTTATTGGCAGTTTTAATTTTTCGTTGTTTTTAACTTTTTCCGGTTTTATTTTCGAAAATTTGGAAAAATGTTATGCTAAATTTCTGACATGACCCTCCTCACGTCGGCAACTAACGTTATTGGCAAATTTTAAAAAATACATTTATTTTTCCCAAATCGTTAGTATATAGTATCCAATGTATTTTGAGAATGGCTTTTCAGTTCTTTGACGACAAAAGAGAGTAATAGTTGCTGTTGTTGTTTTTCAATTAAACAAATTTTTTTCTTTGGTCCCACCAATTATCGTTTGGGAGACAAATTTTCAGTGATCCACGATCGCTCTTAACCCGAGTGCCTACTTGCTCAAATGTATGAAGTCTTCTAACTGACTGATTTTCCAATTGTAAGTTCAATGGTTTTTATAGAAGTTTGCGTTGAATATTTTGCGTGCTCTTCCACTTTGGGGTCTTGTGTATGTTTTTGTTGGTTTTTATTTCACCGCAAATTAATGTATGCACCCAGCAAACATTTTGGCCCACAAGTCTGATGTAAAAAAAAAATTAAACTACCAGAACCTCAGAGATTCAACAGAACTTTTATCACTTTTCTGGTACACTGGTTCAGCACATTTTCTGACATAGGAACTAATAGGGTAATATTTAAGAAATGTTAAAGTTACAACTAGAGGTGAGCGCAAGGTATTAAAAAGTGCACAGTATTGTATTTTTTTAACCGACTTCAAAAAAGGAGGAGGTTTACAATTCGTTTCTATTTATTTTAGGTGTGTATCTTCATAACTCACTATATTTTAGACCGATTGTAAAAATATTTTGTTGTCTGAGAGGGTATTGCTTCCCATTGGTCACATTGTAAAATAAGTGGGCTGGGATACGCCCACAATTTTTTTAAATACAATTTTATAATATTCTACTAATAAATTATAAAAAAGCATCACATGCGATTTAATACGCTCAAAAACTCTGTCTTATATGCTTAACATATTGTCACAATATAAACAATATTTCATTTCATTTGACACTATTGGCAGTCGGTATGCATTAGTGAAATTTGCTACGACACTGCAATATATAATGCCCTTGCTTTGCAGATAAATAAATGCTGTTGCATGCTTTTGATAAAAGGGAGTAATAGTTTTAGTGTTATCATAAAAGCAAGAAGAATAAAAAAATAAACAACTCAATAATCTACATTATAAAGATTAAGCCAGCAAATGTTTTGTGTTCACCTCTAGTAACAAACCCAGTGGGAAAAAGTTAATGAAGAAGGTAATGCACACCATGTTCTTCTTCTGCAGATGTGGTAATGCACATGGTAATCAGTGTGTAATTATTGTGTTTGATCAAATTACCCTCTCGTTTCTAAGGGAATGCATTGTCTTGCTTTAGAAAATAATACATTATTTCTCCCCTTATTTATGTAATTAATGCTTACTTTTCCAGCTGCGAAGTATCGAAAAATGTTTGAATGATTTGCTAAATGTCTGAGCTTAGACCATTCTTTCCTTAATGAAAGAATGTCTGAATTTTATCGGAAAACAATTTTTAAACTATGTGTGTTAAATGTCTGATCATTTGCTAAAAGTGAATTTGGGACATTGGTGTAACATATCGTAAGATATTACGGACTCTGCCGCTTTCTTATCAACCCTTCATACATTATTTGGTTACGGCCCTATGCTCCTTATAGGAACAACAGGAAATAGTATATACAATGTTCGGTTCTATAGAATTCTCTCCGAAGTCGGTAAAAAATGTTCGTTGGGTATGCTTATACATATCTTTATCCATATGTATGTAAATACATACACACAAGACTTTGCCATGTGTATAGAAATTGTAGTGCTGTCAAACCTGCCAAGTTTTTCCTGAATTGGGGGATATCTTCTACAAAATGGGGATTAAAAATAGTTTTTGGGAATTTAATCTGTTGCAATTTTTTATAAATCGTTACCTTAATATAGAAAGGCCCTAACTCATTATTTTTTTGAAGTCGAGATTTTTGCATTTTTCGATACATTAGATGTTTTTCTATCGATATATACAAAAAACTCGATTTCAATAAAATAATGATTAGGGCATTTCTATATTAACGTAACGAAATGTATATATTTTTCTTGTTATTTTATTATTCAATTTGTAGTCGCCAAGATATTTTTTTTCTCTTAAAAGCCAAATTTTATGACGCTTCAACATATATATCGGCTTAAAAGAAATAACAACATAAGAGGACTTAAAACTTGTGACCACAGAAATGTTGTTCTTATGTCAAAGGGAAAGTGTTCGATTACAACAACACTGGATATCATTAGTAAAATGCGTTGTGAAAATTTTCGAATGATTTAAACTCTGAAAAGCTTGTGAAATTTTTCGAAAGTTTTTACATAAAATTATTCACAAAGATTTCACTGTCGGAAAAGGTGAAAAAGGTAAGTTTTTAATTTACATTAAAAAGTTAAATTTTCTTTGAACAGGTTTATTCGGAAATTATTACATGTGGGATTCATGGCGTAATTAAATTAAATTAGGGCTTTATTATATTTTCTTTTTCAGAGAAAGTCTGAAATATTCTCTTACTTAGTCAAATATGTACTTCTTTCATAAGCCAGTATGCTAGAAAATGTTTTCTATGTGGAAATAAGTATGTATGTATGTATGCATACTTAACAACAAAAAAATTATCTCTGGTTTCAGCGCCGCAAGACCCTTAAGGTATATTTGCAAATATTTTTTAATAGGTATAACGAACATTTAAATGTTCCATATTGATATGTATATATGGTCTTAATTAGACCATATGACACCTAGTATGTCTTTATTTATTGTAAATACTTGCATAGAAAACAAACACAAAGAAGAAAGTTGCCCCTTTTCAAAATTTAAATCGCTTTTTACTACTTTTGAGCCAATAAATTTGAAAAAACATTTATATTGTGCATATCTACACAAAAATACATTTTGAATCATATATGTTTCGTTAATATTGGTGGACGATAAGATACTTAAAAGTGTACGACAAAAAATGTGTGCCGTATTTATATATAAGATATATGTACATAGATATATACATAATTCTTTATAAACAAAAATTTTATAACTGGGTTCAATAGAATTTTAAAAGCTTGAGTTTCCACACCTGGCATCCATGATACCACAATGGAGAGAGATGCCGGTAAAAATACTTATGTTCTCTTTGAATATATTTATAAATTTTATCTATACAATACATATCAGGGTTGGAAAATACATCCCCATAATGTTACATATTGATTTTCTATCACGCTTTTTATCGCATGTTTTACTTTAAATATGAATTCTTATAGCAATCCGCACGATTTTTGAAAATCGATGTTTAGTCAGATCGCAACGTTTTGATCATATTTACAATACAGTAAAATCTCACAAATTCGAACCGTCACAAATTCTAACTGTCCAAAAATTAGAACCGGGCGTTTCAATTTATTGGACGTTCTGAAATGAGAACCTGTGGTTTTAATATCTGGAACTGTTTTTTTTTTGGTTTTTATTTTCACTAGAAAATATATATGTATATATGTTTTTAGTTGAACCAAATAAGCAAAATAACAAAATTAACACTCTAAAATTAAAACAATTTATAAATTCGAAGTTTTTTTCATTTATTTTTTTATTTTCACTACAAATTATTTTTTTTCGCTCATTTAACTAAAAATAAAACGGGGAATAACCGAGTTATTCGTTGCATATACAATTTGTTGATATGCGTGTGAAATTTGATATGCTTGTACAGACTTGGATCAGTTGATAACTGAAGGTCAAAGTGAAGTGTTCATACGTGTGAAAGTTAAAAAAATGCCAAACAAACGTAAAAAATACATTAATAAATTAAATACTAAGGCTAAAATAATTAAAAAAAACTTAATGATAAAGAAGAAAACTCAATTACTGCAAGTGATGGATTTTTTTCCAAATTGAAAACTCCTCAAGGAATATGGTTTTTAAAAATTGGTGGTGGAAAAATTTTGAGTGATGTTAGTGAGATCACTCCATTTCTACACAGATTTTGTGCAAATGTCACGGAAATGGGGTCATTGGAAACACGAACTTATAATGCTGATGAAAGTGGATTATTTGTTCATTGCCTTCCACATCAAACATTGTCGCTGCATATGAAAAAAGTGTCCAAGGACTTAACATTCAAATAGAACGCGTTTCAATTTTATTATTTTTTCCCGAGACTTCGTTCGAATCCCAAAATAAAACTGAGCGAACCTTAAACTGTATTTATACCAAATTTATTATCAAAATAAAATATACTAACAGCACAAATGTTTCCTGTTTTTTCCTGATCCGCTCAACTTTCGTAATTTTTTCTTTTGTATTCTTCTTCTGCAGACAATAACAAACAAAACATAGAAGGAATCGGAGTATCCGTCCAGCCATTCACGCGTGATGCCGTAACAAATAATAGGGATACATTTTTTATGTAGATTTATTATTTTTTTATAATTTTATAATTTTCTGTAAAAAAAATTGTTCCAGAAATTCGAATGTACATACATATATGTATGTAGTTAAATGTAAAAAGTTTAAGTTTAAGTTGTTTAATAGTCTAAATATAGTAACTTTTTATGAAAAATCGACTATCTAGATAAAATGCATGTACATATGTATGTATGAACATGAATTGTTATATTTTTGTATCCTAATAAAAATAAAATATAATTATACATGTTAAAAAATACATTTTATTCCGATTTTTTGAGTATGAAATGACGATCTTTGTATAGATTATATTGGGAATTCGACGATTTTTCGATAATTTTATCTGGCAGTCTTGATGCAATCTCACATATTTTAATATAGGCTTAGTATGGAATTTTCCATCTCTGGCGTGAAATTTATGAGATACATTTTACACACCAACACATCATAGAATTGTTTGACTTATGTGTGGCTATATATCAGGCTTTTTTTCCACATGGTCGTCTAATATGAAAAAAACCAGAATATTTTATTGCAAAGCATATTTACTTTATAGTCATAGGCGTAGATAGGCGATTTTGGTGGGGCACCAGAATTGCTCACTCGAGAAAAAAATTCTAGCTACGTCCATGTCTGTCTACAATAAGTTGTTAAACCGACAGCTGATTGTATTTTCACGTAGTATCTATGTATGTACGTATCCAATGTATGCATGCAAGTGTGTATGTAGGCACATGTTGACACAACACACATACACTTTGTTTATACAAACATATGTATGTATTAATGTATGAACTTTATGTTTCCAGACACGTTTATATTAGCAAGTCTTGGGCAGATACATACATATTTCGTGAAAACTTATTGGAAAAAAGTATTAAACATTAAACATGTATATTTGTATGCACTTACACATCGCTCGTTTACTCCAAGAACGTCATAACTCCAAAAAATCTAATTTTTGAGTTAGTGATGCAGAATTAATTTTCTTATCATTCTTCATATTTTGCTTAAGTTGTGTAATAAAGCCTGGCATTCTGTTCAAATTTTCACGCGAAATGTTGGCATTATACATGTAAAAAAAGTTCACATGAAATATTCATGGAAAAATTTTGCAAAAGTTGTGCTCTCTTCAACTCGTCAAAAAGTTATGAAATGTATCTGGCAACATTTTCTTGACATCTGTGAAATAATGTGACTGGCATTTATTTCGCGCGAAATATTGACAGCTTATGTTTTTGTTTACAAAAGTCGACTAATGTTGCATACTTCTAACCAATAAAACCGAAAATATTTTCGGAAAAAGTAATATATATAAGCATAACTTGTTATACATATGTCAAATTTTTTACGAGAAATTTTTTCACAACTTCGAACAAAGTAATAGGCTTTAATTGAAAACTTTAAACACGTTTCTTGGCAAACAAGTTTTTTTTTGAGTTATAGCGTTGTCTTAGTAAATGAGAGATATGTTGTTGTATATGCATGGAAATGTACAGTGTCTAGCACTTGTGGTTGTATATTATCACCAGATACGATATAAAACTGAAGAAAAACCAATTAAATAAAAGAAACACAATCCAGTTTTTATTTAAAAGATGCAATAAAACAAATATTTAAAAAAAGAAAAAAATGTTTGTAGAAGGCAATGCTAAAGGTACCCTGCAAAAAATGTAACTGACACGTCATGGGAGTGGCCTAAGATGGATGAAACTGTTCAACTTAATAAACAAATGTCTGAATCAAAATGCTTTCCATTAGTATTTAGTGGTTACGCTTTTTGGGGCCAATGTTTGCACAATTTTTAACATTCCTTAACATAGCGTCTATAACTGCGATTAACTCTGACATAATATCTGAGAGAACGTCGGCAGAATAACAAAAAGAAAATATCGATATTTGTCTTCATCTCATACAATAGGAACACGTAAATTTAGTTTTCTTATAACAGTTCATTTTATACAAATTCTCATAGAGTTAACATGTATTATTTTTGTATAATTAGTTATTTTATTTTCACTTTTTTACACCAACTTTAATTTATAATTAAACACACAAAAAATCCCAGAAATTTTGTCCAAAACATAGTTTTTCATTTATTTTAATAAACACTCACACATGCATACTAATTTATTTCCATGTACGTGTGTTTTTTGACAGTTCATTGCATAATATTGTTGTTATACGATTTCTTATAACAACGTTCTCATAAAAAATCTTATAAGATTGACATAACATTAATTTGAAGTCTACACGTAACATAATTCTCTCTGCGATTGAATTTGACGCTCTCATCTTACATATTATTATGTTAGGTGTAGACCCTATGTAAGGGATGCTAAATTTTATATTGAAAAAGTTTCTATTACAAAATCAGAACACATACAAAATTTCTCAGTGCTTAAGGTAGCCACATATTTGCAATATTATTGTGCAATAATTGATATTGTAAAATACAGTTGGCTGTGTGTATATTATTTTAATTGGTATATGACACAATATCTTGGATAAAATTAATAGTATTTTGATTTATATTGCGCAGCAAGAAATATGTAGACAACATTGTATAATAATTATTTCCACTAACCATTATTTTTCCATTTTTTAAATAAATAAAATATTTTTCAATAAAGGTATTCACATCAGTTTTTTTATTGTTGGAAAAATTTAATTTTTTTACAAAAAACACAGGAAAAAAATTCCACCTTAAGTTGAATTTTTAAATTCAACTTTAATAATAATAGCATAAAAATACTCAATAATATTGAATAGTCTATGGCTACCTTTAGGGATGCGTTTTACAAAATTAGACCCAATATTAAATATATGAATATTAAAAGTTAAACTTAAGAGTAAGTCAACTTTATGAAAAAAAAAGTCTATGTAACTATTCACTCTTGCACACTTCAAAAAAAATTATTTTATTTGAATTTGTTTGGTACTTTGTCAAAAGCTCCCTTACTTTAATTACGTTGTTAATGCTATTTGCTACTAAGCTCTCGGTGGTACGGTTCGGAATATTTGCCCATTCCGTTTGGACTCGAGACCAACGTTTCCTAAATAAATTTGATATAACTAATTTTTTTATTATTTTGTTTCGTTCACGTGCATGCAATCTCAAATATTTTACACACTTGACCAGTTTTATAGATCTTAACTATTTCATTTGACAAAGTGACATGATTCTTAAAGTTAAATTGACGAAGAACTAACAAACCTGCGAAAAAATATATAGAATTACTATATATTTATATTATTTTCAAGAATTTTCTGTATTTCTTTGCAATTGCTTAAAGTTCTTTACTTAAATTTTATGTTACTGATTTTATTTTAATAAATCTTCCCGCCACGATTGCAAAATTCTAATAATGAATTTATTACAGCACGTTTAATATTAAAAAAAAAATTAAGTTGGGTCTTTAGCATAGCAAAAAACAAAAATATTACAGTGGATATCTCCCTTAACGGATACTTCCCATAGGCGGACACCCCCTTTAGACGGACAGTTTTGACAGGTCCCGACAGCTCCATAAGCAAAGAAATTGCTTTCTCTTGAGTGGACAGTCCCCTTGTGCGGACACATTTCAATGGTCCCTTCGGTGTCCGCTTAAGAGAGATTCCACTGTATATGAATTTATTCATGGTTGTTATACAATCTAATCGTGAACGTAAAATACGACGGTTAAAAATGATTTCTATCTATAGTTCTTGTCACTTTATATTATACACTTCTCAAAAAGTGTAAATGGTATTTGTACAACTACCCATACGTTTGGCATTTCATAGGTAACATTGCACAATTTATATATAAACGCGAAGAAATAAAAAAAGGGAAAAAGAGAAATGAATAGTTAAAGTTATAAGTTCATTTACCAATGGTAAATCAATAACACCATTTCTCATATTTCATTTCATTAAAAATTCATGCTAAACAGCTGATGTTAACAAACACTCTGTCATGATGAAATGTGGATTAGAATATTTTTGGTCATCTTTAGAAACTCACATCAATTGGTGCAATATTTTCTTCTATAACAAGAATTGAAAAATACTGAATTGGAGTCGGATTAATAAATTACTGCTTGAATAAAACTTCATTAAAGTTCAATCAAAATAATAAATATCTATCTCAAACAAAAATATCACAATTTAGCGTACTAAAAATTTTTAATTAGAATATTAAAATTCAATTCAATTGTTATATACAATTTGTCTATCACAATGGATCCAATTGGATCTTCGAGTGGAGGTGCATTATAGAACCACCCTTCCTAACCTAATCTATCCTGTAGGAAGTATTTCTGTCGGGTTCGTTTTCTGGTATTGACCCGAACCTGTGTTAAAACTTTCAGCTTCACAGCTCTTATAGTTCCACATATCATGCGCTACGATTTTATACATATATATAGATATAGATTTGTAGGTCTGCATTCATACAATATATTTACTTGTTCAATGAATTTGATTACTGAAATTGAAATTTAGTTTTTTTCTGTGTTCTGTTATGTATATCAAGTGCTCTTCGCGTTTCTACACCTGTTCCCATTGTGTTTAGTAGACAAGGAGGTAGCTGCAATTTCCGCAAACCGTCTTCTTTGAATTTCTCTGTGGCGGAAACGACATCGTTCACTGCATAATAGTGGAGTCCACTCTCTCTCTCTCTCTCTCACTCTCTGCTTTCCTTTAAGAGTTTCTTTCCAAAACCTGACTGCCATTCTGAGGAGCGGGGAGAAATGTCACTACAGGCAGAAGAAGGGGTGTTGAGTTTCATACCGATGGCTCCAAAACTCAATTAAGTGTAATTCACGGAGCTTACTCATGTACATTAGGTCTTCGTATTGAAGGAGAGAGCCGTTATTACTCGTAACATATAATGCATTAAACACATTCACCACAGCAGGCTACCGACTACAAAATGTCAAGGATAGAACACACATGTTTATATGAGAGTGATTCTTTTGAAGACAGCAAGGCAACAGGGCGGCAGGTTGTTGTCTATGCTGATTTTGTCGTTGTAGTCCAATTAAACTAATTTCTATTTCTTTGGCTACAACAAGAAAGCTCAGTATTGCCAGTATAATACAAAATGTTGAATGAATAATATCGCACAATTATTTCATATTATTTAACAGAAACAATATCCAAAAATTGATGAAAAGCATAAATTGATTAATTTGTATACTTTTACGTCATATAGGTACATTTCGAAGAATAATTTAATTTTTATAAATGCGAAATATTTGAAGGTGGCAATACTGAATATGAGGTGCAGATGGTGCTACTGCCGTCTCAAAAATAATTAAGTAGCTGGCTACGAGGCGACAAATGCTGCTAGCGGCATTTGAAGTCGTGTGCTCGTGAAGCCTGCTGTGGTGAATGTGTTTAATGCATTATATTGATAGTCGAGACGCTTGCATGGCCGTAGAACTAGAATCCCCGTTCCTTGGAAGAACAACAGCCTTCGACTCTAAACGAGATCAAAGCAGTTTAATTATAGGATCATCCGGATCCCACGCCTTAGATGCTTTCCGGGAAACTCTACAGCTGATGATCTTTCAAGAACTGGAATAATCTTACAGGTTCCACTAAAATTTAAATGTGTGGGATTACCCCTACTCTCGTGCAAAATATGACTAAGGCCGGGTTTCCATCTGTGTGCCATGTGCCACACAAGCGTAAAAAAGCGTAACCACTAATTACTAATGAAAAACTTTTAGATTCAGACATGTATTTATTAAATTAAATAGTTTCATACATAACTACTAGACAATTTTATAGAATCCAGCATGATTGCAAACTGTTTAAATCAATAAATACATGTCTGAATTAAACAGTTTTTCATTAGTGATTAGTTGGTTACGCTTTTTTGGGCAAATGACACACAAGAAATGCCAGATGTAAATTCAGCCTAAGGCAAAAGACTGATTAGGAAAATATTTTGAGTTACAAAATTTTTTATTAAACCAATTGCCATAAAAGTCTTGTTTTGTAAGCCAAAAATATTTGTTTTTCAAATAAAGACATAAATAATGATCCAACCAGTAGCAGGATATATTACAGTTATTTGCCATGTACTCGTATATTGCGGAAGAGTGTCTTAGATACCGTACAGCCGCCCATTTCAGCATTTATTTAATTTATTTTCAAGTTCTTTTTAAATGAACTGGCTATTAATTACTCGTATACATATTTAAGTGGACAAGATATATTTGGGCGACATAGCGTTAAAAGCCAATAATATTATCAGTGATTGTTAATAACCCTTCTTATCGTTGCTAGCGTATTTTCGCAGAAAATTAGGCGTTTTTAACATATACATATTATCTTGATTAGAAAATGGGCTAATAACTACTTGTTGCTCGAATTAACGTCACAGTTTGAATTGCCTTTGATTTAATCTTTCAAATCACAGTAATGAACATAAGAAATAAATCAGTTATTCAATATACACGTAAATTTATATACATACATATGTATGTATGTGTATAACTCTTCCATATTGCAACATAGACATACATATCTCCAGAAATGCATTTTTGGACTTACTAATGCAGAAAAATTCGTTATATCACATTTAGTATTGTGTACAAATTTAATTTCATACAAAAGGCTTGATATGATTTGATTTACTACTCGATTTTATTGTTCTTAGAAATATCGCTAGGAAGCTTTTTTTATGAATTTCCGAAGTGCCAAATTGAATGGCTATGGCGTCATTCAGGTAAAAACCCATGATTTTTTAAATACAAAGCAAATGGTAACAGCGAAAATATATCCTGGAAAATCTAAGGCAGACCATTTAAAAGAAGTGACAAGTTGCCAGGGAAAGTCAATCCCTAATGATTGATTTTTTTCTTATTTTCATATTAGTTACTTCGGATGTAATATTTTTTTATACACTGAAAGCAAAGTATGTAACATTTTACAAAAGTTGCTTTCTCAGTTATTTCTTTCGTAACATATAGGAAGCTTTCGTATACATACATTTCGAAATAAATTTTGGGCGAAAATTTTTATATTTTAGGAAAGTAGGGATACTTTTTCGTATTATTTTTTTCTATGGTAAACATAAGATTTTCGATATAAAAAATACGTTGAAATCTTTTTCAGGTGTAAGCAGTGCTTGATAAGGTATTCAATTAATCGGGTTTTTATGTTAATCAGTGTATCGGTAGATTAATTATTTGAGGTTTTTATTTAATTTGTTAATTTTGTATTAATCGGTTAACCGATTAAAAACTATTTTCATAAATTTATTGATTTCAATAAATAAAAATTAATAAATTACACTGTTAGACATGTTACTATTTTTCTGGTAGGTATTGACGAGCATAACAACAATCTGTATTTGAAATTTTCTAAATATCCCCAAATTTACGTTCTCTCCGATTCTAAATTCAAGTTACATGCAATATGTTTAATGCGCCAAGTATTTTTGTTGAGATCAGCTGTAGTGTAAATATTTTCATCGAATAAACACAATTTTAGAGAAAAACAAAATAGAAAGAGAAATTATGACTTTGAAAGAATTTGTGAAATTAATTGAGTTAATGTACATAATGGGTCTAACTACGAGTACGATGGTCATTCACACGTGATCATAATTGTACTGGTATAACCAGCGATGCCAACTTGGTGCTTTTGGCACTATTTTTAGTGCTTTTTGAAAACTCAAAACGCCAAATTTTGAGCGTTAGTGCCAAAATAAGAAAAAGCACTAATTAGTGCTTTTAAGAAATTTGTGTATTTCTTAAAATTAATTTAATAATTACTCGGCGTATTTATTTTTTCAGTGTAAAGCATACATTTTTCGTCTGATATATTTCATTAAATGGAGAATAGCTAAGAAAATTTTAAACATTATTAAACTTCACATTAATTCACGTTATGGATTTTCATTAGTTTTTCACGAAAGTGCTTTTTACGCTATTTAGATATCAAAATTACGCTTTTAAGTGCTTTTTTTAAACCGGTAAATTCCGGTTTTACGTACCCGTAGGCACTTATCAGCCTCTAGCTAAGTTGAATATAAACCTATTTTAAATTTATAAACGGATTTAGAACGATGAGACAAATACCTTTCGAACAGAATATATACTTTGTTTCAGATATATAATGTGTGTATTTTTTCACCAAACTTCGGATTCGTTCTTAGGCAGTATTTTTGTACTGGATCCATACTGTTTATGACTTTATTTATACATAATTGATTAAGAGTAACTCACAGGTTTGTGTTAAAAAGTTCTTTAGAAATCGAATGAGTTATTAAATATTTTATTAGAAGACTTTTTATATAAAAAAAACTACCGGCATAATGTATTTCGCGTTCTATAGGTATTTACACGTTTTTTTTTTTTTGTAATTTAAGCCACAGGATGATTAAAGCGATTTTTAAAATCAATTTGGCGAAACAGGTCAGAAAACATGTGACAATCCTGATTGTAGTTCGTTGAAAAATGATGCCAACTAAAGGCCACTCTCTTCGCCTCTCTCATCACAAACTGACATGTTATACCCAGTGATGCCAACTTTTTTGGCTCTAAAGGCACATCAACATTTAAAAAAAGCACTTAAAAGCGTAATTTTGATATCTAAATAGCGTAAAAAGCACTTTCGTGAAAAACTAATGAAAATCCATAACGTGAATTAATGTGAAGTTTAATAATGTTTAAAATTTTCTTAGCTATTCTCCATTTAATGAAATATATCAGACGAAAAATGTATGCTTTACACTGAAAAAATAAATACGCCGAGTAATTATTAAATTAATTTTAAGAAATACACAAATTTCTTAAAAGCACTAATTAGTGCTTTTTCTTATTTTGGCACTAACGCTCAAAATTTGGCGTTTTGAGTTTTCAAAAAGCACTAAAAATAGTGCCAAAAGCACCAAGTTGGCATCGCTGGTTATACCAGTACAATTATGATCACGTGTGAATGACCATCGTACTCGTAGTTAGACCCATTATGTACATTAACTCAATTAATTTCACAAATTCTTTCAAAGTCATAATTTCTCTTTCTATTTTGTTTTTCTCTAAAATTGTGTTTATTCGATGAAAATATTTACACTACAGCTGATCTCAACAAAAATACTTGGCGCATTAAACATATTGCATGTAACTTGAATTTAGAATCGGAGAGAACGTACAGAAACGCATATGCATAGAACGGATGATGTGGACCTTCAGCTTTCCTTATTACTTTATTTATCTGTGCAAAAAATTTTAGCATTATACATAACTAAAAGTGAATAAAATTTATACCAAATAACAACCTGATAGAAGCTTTGCAATTACTAAGAAATTGAAAGGTTTAACCGCAATTTAATAAGTTTGATAAACTTTTTTTTAGATAAGGATTTGCAATAAAAGAACGCTATTTGCCATAGTTTCTATTATGTTTAATTTTAATAAATTTAACTTCAAAATGTTCCTCCTATTCATTTTTTTCTTTTGCTTTACATAAATAATTTTACAAAACGCCCCATTGAGCGAGCATGTTATAATTATTAAAACCAATATATTTTGATATTTTTGATCCAGAATGACCAAAATCTCAAATATATAATTTGGCACTTCTTCCAGCTAATGCACTTGGCGGATCACTAGGTCTATCTTATAAAATATTGTATTAAAAATTAACAAATTTAATTTATTCAGTGCTAAGTTTTGGCGTTTTAAAGCTGCTAAAATAATTTGTGTTAAAAAATAAAACACAAGTAAATAACACAGTAGTCGTTTCTTTTAAAACTTTAGCAACTATTATAATTTTAAAAACTTTAAGAAAAAGTTTTAAGAAAATATTTGCTTTTTATTTTGCTTAATTAGCGCTACCCCACACCAGCTCACGCAATATAAGAGATCAAAAAAAAATGTTTCAATGATTTTTTTAGTTGTTAAAACCACTTAACATATCAAATTAAAATATACGAGTATGTATGTTTGTACATGGTTTAATGCTTGAAATTTTTCATAAAAATTATTTTGTAAAAAGTAATCTAGTGTGTTAACTTTTACATGACACCAAACGAAGGAACCTTCCTTCGCACTTGTCCGGGATTTTGTAGATCGTTGATAAGTTAATTATTCTTATTTGATTTTATTATCGTAAACCAGTTAAATTTATTTTTGCACGTGAAATTTTGAACAAACAAAAATCAACAAATTACAGTTTGTCAAGCAAACATTTGCAAATTGCATGCTTATTTATCAGCTGATATGAATTTAGAAAATTAGTGTGAATCGAATCGATAAATAAGATTGATTTAAGTAATACGTCACTTGATCAGTTACATATCAGTTATCTTCAAGGATCACCAAAAAAGCTCACGAGGGCTTGAAATTTTCACTTTGGCCGCTACAACAAAAATATATATGACAGTTAAAAACTAAAGGGCGTTCTAAGGCGAGCAACGGAAAATTTTCAAATCCTAATGTAATATACATACAATTATATATAGACATCCGAAATTTTATTTTATGCAGACCACAACAATTGACACTGAAATTTCAAAAATTAAAATTAAAGAGTATTTTAAAAGTTAATATAATTTTTACCACCGAAAAAAATCGAAAAAAAGCGCCAAAAATCGAAAAAATTTCCGTGTGCTTATATATATATATTTTTTTTTTAAAGTGTCTATATCAGATAAGATATTCGATTATATATGCTAAAGTTCGTATAGTATTACATATTTAGTGTGGGAGTCAAAGTCGCACTCTACAGAATTTATTAAGCTTGTCATCAACGAGATATGCATTTCAATATACAAAATGGATAACCCAAAAATTCAAATACAAATCTTCTATTTTTACCCGACTGCGTAACGCAAAGAAGGGTGTTGTGTTTATTAGTCTATGTATGTATTAGTGTCCTGCACAAGACTATTTATTAGACCTTTCAATACATGAGAGATTTTTTCCAATGCTTTACTACAGCGAAATATTCTAAAAGAATCGCTAAGCAACACTGTTGGCAAGTAATTTTTTTCGGTGGTTTATCTTGCCAACAGTGTTGTTTAGCGATTCTTTTATAATATTTCGCTGTAGTAAAGCATTGGAAAAAATCTCTCATGTCTTGAAAAGTCTTATAAGTACTCTTGTGCAGGACACTAGTATGTATGTATGCATGTATGTGTGCATGTAAAGGGTGTTTTTTATTGAGGTATAGAACTTTAAGTTGGCATCACTTTTTTAACTGGCGGCCATTTTGTCAGTTGTCAAGTGATTAATATTTAGTTTGGTTTGCCATTTCATCATGAACAGGTTAACAAAAGAACAACGCTTGCAAATCATGCAAATTTATTTCGAAAATAATGGTTCAGTTCGCGAAGTTTACCGCAAGCTCCGTCCATTTTATGGTCGACATAATCGTCCATCAGAGCAATTAATTCGGTTAACCATGGATCGTTTTCGCACTACGTTTACTCTATGTGATAATACGCATCCGCAGAGACGTCGAACAGTGCGCACCGAAGAAACAATTGCCGCTGTAGAGCAAAGTGTTGAAGAGGACCCGAATGAATCGATTCGCCACCGTGCACAGCAATTGGAGCTTTGTCCATCAACTTTATGGAAGATTTTGCGCAAAGATCTTGGCTTGCGACCTTACAAGATCCAGCTTGTGCAAGAATTAAAGCCGCGAGACCATGCAATGCGTCGTGATTTTGGTGTATGGGCCGAAAATGAGATCGATCTCGATGCTGATTTTCATCGCAAAATTTTGTTCAGTGATGAGGCTCATTTTTGGTTGAATGGCTACGTCAACAAGCAAATTTACCGCATTTGGAGTGAAGAGAATCCACATGAGACCCTTGAGACGCCATTACATCCACAAAAACTGACTGTTTGGTGTGCTCTATGGGCTGGTGGAGTCATTGGGCCATACTTCTTCCGAAATAATGCTGGAGAGTCAGTTACCGTTAATGGAGACCGGTATAGAGCCATGATAACCGACTATTTTGTTCCAGAACTGGATGGCATGAATGTGGATGAGTTGTGGTTCCAACAAGACGGCGCTACATGCCACACAGCGCACGTCACAATCGATTTATTGAAGGAAACATTCGATGAGCGCATAATTTCGCAGAATGGACCTGTCAATTGGCCACCAAGATCGTGTGATTTGACACCATTGGATTATTTTCTTTGGGGATATGTGAAGTCGCTCGTCTACGCCAACAAACCAGAAACGTTAGGGGACTTGGAAGCCAACATTCGTGGCGTTATTGCCAACATACGGCCCCATATGCTCGAAAAAGTGGTTGAAAATTGGACCTGTAGAATTGGCTTTATTCGAGCCAGCCGCGGCGGCCACATGCCCGAAATCATATTTAAACATTAATGGCATAAAATTATCCTTCCAATAAAGCCAAATTGACGGACATTAAAACGATTTTCTTGTGATTTATTTCAATTTGAAGCTCTATACCTCTAAAAAACACCCGTTATGTGTGTATGTATGTGTGTTACTTTGTGGCACTTATAAACCGAACGCGTGGACCGATTTTGATGATTCTTACATCAATCGATTTGTCTTAATCTCGGAAGTCTCACTAAAGATATGCCAACAGACGCTATTTTGTTAATGCGAAAAAAAAAAATAATAAGTCGGCGAACTATATCAAAATGGGTATCATTCGACAGGTATTTTAAAATCATCTTTAGGTTTCTCTTATGATTTTTCATTTCAAATGAACATTTAGGATATTTAACGGTTCAAAGTTTGTCGCAGTCTGGTTCTTTTATTTTTTTTTTGTATAAAGACTTGTTTCTATTCTTGGCTTTACATATATTTTATAGACAAACTGTACGTCACGAGCATTATTATTAACTGCCTGTCTCACGATGTCACCAGTAAACGTTCGATCGACAACTTATATTGAAAGCTGCAACAAATTTTCTAATGTTATTGTTGTTTGCAATACAAGTAATCGATCAAACGTTTACTGGTGACATCGTGGGACAGGCAGTAAAACAAGTAATTTACAATTGTTTATAACCCTTATAGCACGTGTGAAGTAAAGCAACTTGGAATATAAATGGAAATTATGAATTAATGAATTTTTTTAAGAACACTACGATCATTTTCCTTCCTAATTTATTACTTTCTGGTTTCAAACTAGTAAATGCATTCAGAGAAATGTAGTGATTGCCATAAAAGTTATATGCTTGCCACAGTTTTACAATTGTTAACAATGCTTTGAATCCTTGTAATCTTTTTATATAAATTTTTTTTTTTTATAAAATATATCAACAACAATTTCCTATTGTCTGCAACACTTTAGCGAAACAAAAAGCTGCAGGAAACTCTCTGATGAGTGAATATCTTCATGGTTGATAATCAGCGTGACCGTTTGACCGACTAAAGTGTCAAATTGCCACTTTTTCGACTGCCTTGCCACTTTTTGTCCCCCTTTTTTAGGGTGAGTTATATGAAAATACATTAAAACTAAAAAGTTTAGTGTAGTTTTCTCGGTTGTTTTTAAGTTTGCCCCTTTTTTTTGATAAATCCCCTATTTGGTGCCACTTTTTGAAAAATGTCATCGGTCACCTTGTTGATAATGCAATAATTACTACAGATTGGGTCAGCGTTCTCATTTAAATTATAAGTGAATTAACATAGTAGATCAATAAATAACTATGTACGCAATGTTTTGAAATACACCCATTAATTTTAAACTGAATACGTATAACTTTAAACGTCCAACAATTAGGCTTATACGCATATTTTAAATAACGCAGCACAAACAACTATAACTAAAATGTATAGACTGTATGAGCTACAATCATACGCATCAGTATAAAAATACTCTGAGCATTAATTTGCTATACATGCGTATACACAGGGATATTTTATCTACACACACACACATATACCTAATTTACATTAAGCATTTTTTCATGAAATAAGTTGCATGAAAATTTTTTATTTGTCAATAAGAGTCCTGGAAGAGCAACTTATATCAAAAAGGTTGTCAAAAATGCATCAGAGATTCATTCTACGCCCTCTCTTATATAACATTCTCTTTTATAGCGCTGCAATTAGCAAATAGAAAAAGTTGCGTGCAACAAAATTCATGAAATTTCATGAAAAAATGCTTAATGTAAATCAGGTAATAGAGCATCTTTTTAAACAGTCACACACACAAATGTATGTATACCATGGTGAATGATGAATAAATATACTGAATATCATGCGTATATTTTTTTGTCCCATTAAATATCCATATACTGGGATACTCAGAATATAAGTGTGAGAGAAAGAGTCATGTGCCTTTTTGTTTTTAGTTGTAGCGTTTTTTAGCTTTTCGCATAAACGAATCGGCTATAGTCATAGCTATGTTGAGAATGATCATCATATAGCACTCACCATTGGAAATGTTGCTCTCGTCGTTTTCAAAGAAATATGGGTCGATGACGACGCCACCCCATAACCCACAGCAAGTAGCGAATTTTTCGGGATCATATGTGGAATTCAAAATTTTTTTTGACATGCCAATATGTCCAAAAACAACAACAACAGTCCAACAGTTAGAGCAGTAGTATGCTATAATAATATAAGAAAATCTAATCAACTTTGGTATTCAGTAAGATATTTTAACGATATTCGCTGTCGAGATGCTACATGATATAGAATTAAATCGATAAATACAACGATTTTCGCAATAAAATAATGCTTTCTGAATGGACGATGTGGTGCCACCTCAACTTGAGTCTTTATAATAATATGTATATGTATCTATGCACGTTTTATCCGGCAAAAATTAACACCCATTATTATACACTTAAGACCACAAACTTGCTACCATAATTTTTTTTATTATTAATATAAAAAATTATCATGTTTTTATAAAAATTTCCATTAATATTATTGTTTAATGATTTAGCACTTAGTTTCTAAAAACATTTTATGCATACATGCACACATACATACATACATAGACATGTATACTCGTATATATGTATAACTAAATTTTTTAAATTTTTAATTATCTATGGCTTTAGATACTTTATCTCGACTATATTTTTGTTGATAAATAACTATAAGAATAATTCGCCACATCCTATTTTATTTCAATTAAAAAATTTCAAAAAAAAAAAATGATTTTTATATTATCTTCATGAGAAAAAATTTTCTTATATCTTCTTTGAGTTTTATGTTAATTGAAAACTAAAAAACTAATTTTTTTGAGTTACACTAATTTTTACTTAATTGACTTTTCAAAAACTTATAGTTGTTAGTGCAAGTAAGCTGATAAATTATTTGTGCGATGCTCTGTTAATTCACTCACTAACGCAATTACATGCTTTTCGAATTAACTAGGCGTGTAAATCAATAAATAGTTCCCAAATCATCTGTTTGACGTTCAAAATTATTGCGAATGACAACGTTCGATATCGTGGGTTCGTTCGGCTCTTAATGTTAGAAATAGTCAAATTTATCTTTTAACACCAGATGATAACGTGTGGACCGAATGTGTTAGAGTCGGAACAATCAATCAAGCAATCAGTTACAATGGACAGATATTTAATTGCATGATTTTATGTGTAACTCTTAAAAATATTTTGATTAACTGATTCTACATTATTTTTGAAGTCGGTTAAATGTTTTAGTTTAATTTTTAGCGCCAATTTTATATCTTCTGGGGCATAGCCCCTCCCAATTCTTTGAGCACAAAATGAGAACGTTCTAGAAGCCAAAACTGATTGCATAGTTGTGTGGGAAGTACATATGTTTAACTTAACACTGACCTGTCATTCGTTCATGGGCATGACTCGCCTACTTTTTTAAATGTTACATTAAGTTATTTTCAGAGCTCAAGCGGTGTGTCAAGTTTCGCAAAAATCGGTTAAGTAGAAGTACGGGAAATAAAGTATTAAATTTTAATGGGCGTGTCACCGCCCACTTTTTAAATGCTATATTGAGTCTTTCTCTGAGCTCAGGATGTGTGCCGAGCTTCGTAAAACCGGTTTGGTAGAACCACATGAAGTGTAATATTAAATTTTAATAGGAGTGGCTTCGCCTATTTTCAATTTTGAAATTGCATACTTATGATGGAGAACCAATTATGTCGTCCGTACCACGTCAAACTATCCAATATGCAAATTTGAACTTTTCAGAAGAGCACGAAGACCCGTCAATTGTGAATTTAAAGTCGGCGTATTCCTAAAAGTGCAGGGCTTCATATATCTCTTATTGGGTTATCTATCGTCCATGAGAATTTCAGCATTCTTAAACGAAGCATATCGTATAAATTCGGGTACCAAGATGACGAATATAAAAAACCAATTTTGCATATTGGATAGTTTGACGCGGTAGGGACGATGTGTACTAAGTTTCGCAGCAGTCGAATCAGCAAAAGGTAATAAAATCAAAGAAAAAATTATTGGGCGTATTTCCGCCCGCTTTGTTGACAATGGAACCAAATGGAAGCTATATCCTCTCATACGAAAAAAAAATTATTTCTAAAATCGGTCTGACAGGTAGCGAGTTATGAAGTACGAATGTACACGAATTTATAACATTGTCCTTTTTTGAAGTCGGTTTATTAAAACTCGTCATAATTTAATATTTGTTATTTGCGTCAAAGGCTATATTTTCTTTTATTGTGGAACATTTAATTTCAAATATTTAATTTATTTGCTTTTATATGAATATTTATCAAAAAGTTTCTGAAATTATGTTTGAGATTACTCTATTTCGAAAATATCTGTACTATGTGGCTAAAAAGGTAAATTTTGTATTAAACTAAAGGCACGGTCACATTTGGCAAGCATTTGCTCAAAAAAAACGTAACCCCTTAATACTAATAAAAAAAGTTTTGGTTTAGAATCGAATTTATTACATTAAATAGTGTTTGAAACTATATAACTTAATAAACACATGTCTGAATCAAAAATTTTTTATTATTGTTAAGTGGTTACGCTTTTTTGGGCAAATGTTTGCATTATGTGACCGTACCTTAAGATATACATATGAGCTTTCTTATGCAGCAATAAAAATTTGCGCGTTTTTGCGCCAATAAATGTCATTAAACATATTGTGAAAATAGTGTATATTACAGAAATAAAAGGCCTTTGTTGCTGCTAATTTGTGTTGTAATTGTTTCCCTTGTTGCAATTATTATTGTTGAATTGCATTTTTGTTTTGTGTTGATTTGTGATTGTAAATACTTGAGATGGGTTAAACAATTTAGGTAACTAGCGTAATTCAATTTACTTTAATTTAGAAAAGGTATTAAACTTTTTTATTCATATATGCTATAGCAATACCATAAGGTTTTATGTTTTAAAATAACTATATTAAATTGACAAAATCTTTTTTTAAATATGCATTGAAATTGATTATTGAGGGGTTTTTGCTGAATCCTATGCACATTTCTTTCAATAATCAATTTCAATGTATTTTTTAATAAAAAAATATTTTACTAAATAAGTAAAATAATAATTTGGGATTAGTAGTGCATTAAAAAATATTAAACTTAAATTGTAACAACACAGCAAAAAATTTCAAAAAAGGTAATCTAGTTTGGAATTAAGCATTTTTGGTGGAAGCTCTTCCCTACTGGATTACCAACTTAATGATTTTAACAAGGTGTGAGACTAAAATAATCGATTCTTGAGAAGTACTTACCTTTTTTATTTGGCAACTTGTTCATGTAATCTATTTAATCTAAAAAAATCATTCTCTTCATTTAGCAACTTGTACGTCATTTTTTTTTTCAATTTTAGGTAATGTGATTTGTAAGCGAGTAATGAAATTTGGCAATCAGAAAAGTAAGTCATAATATGGCAAGTAGTTCTAATGGTAATGTGTAATTTTTTGCTGGGAGTTCCTATTCAAAAATCACTAAAAATTATTTTTATTTCACATAAAAATAGTTTGAAGCCCAAAAATATCGTTAAAACTATATTTATTGAGTCATAAAATAAAAGTTAACTTAAAAGTTTTTATAATAATAAATCTTTAAGCATTAGGAAACTGCACTCAGTTGACATTTATGGCTAAGTTTTACTATAAAAAAAAGTTTTTGTACATATGTACATATTTTTGATTTAGTTGCAATAAAATGAAAATGTCAATACAAAACCATAATTTAACACATTTATTCCAATACAATTTGTAGTGGCAGTAGCAAAAAAAAAAAAAAACAAATAGCAAATACATATGTGACAGCGCAGAGAGAAAGTGACCTAAGGGTAAAAAAATTAATTTTCACTTTTTTTTGATGTGGACAACATCTGAGCATCGAATGAGACCGATCCCATGCCCCAAAAGTGTTCCCTCCCAGAGATATGCGCGTTTTATTCAGTGATGGTACACCAAAGATACACGTATTTAAATCTTTAAAATGGCTCTCCTGAACAAAACAGGTTTTTGCCCTTAGGTCCCTTTCTCTATGCGCTGTCACATATGTATTTGTGGAAACAAGTGATAGATAATAAAATAAAATCTGAATATAAGTCTTACATTTCTGCAATTACATAAACAAATAGTGGACCTTAATTTTAATTTAACTTACTTTTAAGTTTTTATTAATAAACACAACCAAAAATATTCAATAATTTCAATTCTTTTTATTGAATGAAATATTTTATTAATTAATGTGAGTTTCTAAAGAAGAGAAGAAAAATTAAATTAGACTTTTAAGCTGGGGGAAATACCGATATTTTTTTGTGCAGCAACGCACTTCATCAGCACCCTAGTCTATCTACTTGGGTAGAGATTGTTATTAACATCAGCTATTTAACGTAAATTCTAATGAAACGGAATGTGAGAAATGATTGTTGTGTACAATTATTGATTTACCTTTGGTAAATACATACATATGTAAGTATCACTATTTATTTCGCCTGTTTTTCCATTTTTTCATTTTTCTATTTAGGTTAGCACGAAGTTATATTACTCTACCTACGTATGTTTAACTATTCTTGCTTATCTTTTACGATCATCGCATTAATTATTTTTACTTATTCGATGTACCGTCGGTACATACATATAAGTATTATAGTAGTGGATATTTATGTTACTTTGTTGTTGCATTCTCCCGTTTATTTGGTTTTCGAACATTAGTGATTGCCAAGTGAACAGTGATTGCCAAGTGAACATATTTTTGTCACGTGCCCATGATGAATTGAGACATTTTTAGATTTTTAATTGAACTGTAGTGAATTTTTAATCAGAAATAATTTTTAGTCAGGCTTAAGATCAGTAATTTCAATTCTTTTTATTGAATGAACTATTTTATTAATTAATGTGAGTTTCTAAAGAAGAGAAGAAAAATTAAATTAGACTTTTAAGCTGGGGGAAATATCGATATTTTTCTGTGCACTCACATTAATTAATAAAATATTTCATTCAATAAAAAGAATTGAAATTACTGATCTGAATGAAATAACGCAAATATTTCAATAGAGTTTATATGGAAATATTTTAAAATTTTGTTGTGTATCGAATGTGGTAATTTAACTCCAGAGCAATATTTGCAAATTGTGATTTTTTTTTTAAGTTTTTGCCTCAGCAAAACTAAAAATAAAAGGTTAAGACCGGTAGAATAGAGCCGTAAATATCTTTGCTATATATATCCAAAATTTATAATGATAGCAGCTAAGAATAATTTTCTATTAAGAAATAAAAAGCCGATGCTAACAATTTGCTAATGAGATGCTAATGGAGTTGCTAATTAATGAAAATTGACGCTCTAGCTGCTAGCAGAATATGTGTCTGCATTATTAAAAAGTAACTAATATATTATATATTATTATTTGTTTTATTAAAGATCCTAATTTTTTTTACAGCTAAAAAGTTAATAATGAATTTTAAAGAAAACTTTCATTATTAATTCGTTATTATGTCCCATAATACATTTTATACCATCATTATGGTTTTAGTACCCAGTTTGCAATCTTAACTGAGAACATTATAATTTTTCTAATTAAAAATCACATACCAATATTTGCTGATAAACATTCCTCAAAAGTAATTACCTAAAAAGAAAAATAGAAAATTTTTTTTATTTTTTTTTATTTATTTTTTTTTAATGCATGTTTTTTATTTAATGTATCTTCAAATATGAACTAACAATAAGTATTCAAATCTTAAATCTATAAAAAAAATTATTAGGCCCGACCAATGTCGGATATAAGCTTAGTGATAATTATTAGTAATACATAAGTAGTGATAAGGAACAAAAAGAAAAAAGAAAAAAGAAAATAATTATTATTATTATGCAACTATATAAGAGCATTTGGAATTAAATTTTGAATTAATAGTACGAAATTTATTGATATTAAAAATTTTTTAACAAAATATTGTTTTATTTTTTCTGAAGAGAAAAATCGGATTTTCGTTGGGTCAATTTTTGTTTTTTTTTTATTTTAATTATTCCCATATTAGATAATAGAAAATAAAAATTATTTTCTTTACTCATATTCATTAACACGTTCCACTGTAAAAGTCTTTTGCAGAAAGCTTTATTGTTTTTGATTGCTCCTAAGAGTAGGCTATTAATTTTTCGTTGTAAGCGTACATATCGCTCATTTACTTTAATAGTGTCATAACTCAAAAAATGCGTTGTTTGAGTTAATATCACAGAATAATTTGGTATTTCGTATTTTATCTTGTGTAAAAATTTTGTATAAATAACTTGTGTACTGCCACTTCTTAGAGAGAAGAATTTTTTATGTCTGCATTGGGCTGTATGTAAATTGAAAACTCTAAGCACGTGTTCAGCAAAACTATTTTTTTTTTAAGTTGTGATACTAAATGAAGTAAATGAGCGATTTGTATTATTAGTTTGGGGGCAAACGCTTCAGCATAATTATTGTTTTAAAGAAAATTAATTGTATAAGAGGTTTTAAAAATACATACATATATCGTTACCTTATTATAGAAAGGCCCTAACTCAATATTTCTTGAAATCGATTTCTTTATATACATATTTCGAAAAATGAAAAAAACCTTGATTTCCAAAAAAATAATGAGTTATGAGTCGTTATTAAGGTAACGATATAAATTAATGATAACATGTATATGTATTTGTTGTTGGCAAAGATTGCCTAGATTAGGTAGGCATCACATGAAATTTGATTTTTGATGTGTAAACATCTATACGCTAAGGGGTAAAAATCTTTTTCACAATACAATCACAAATTTTGAGTAAGATATGCGATGTAATCGTTAACCAATCGTAAAGCGTTATCAAATCGGTGTGATCTATGTATGAGTGTATTAGTGTAATCATACGAACAAGAAGAAGTACAGAGAAATTTAACAGCTGCATAGAAATACACTCAACACCATCTGGTGTGCAATAGTAGCTACTAATTTTCACTAACATATAATTGTGCTAGCGCTGTACAGTTCGAAAACCATTGCTGTAAAATTGCATTACTAGATGTTTACACATCTCCCCTGTAATCGGACTCACATTGCTTTTTTTTTTAATTATATGTAGGTATTTATATACAGGTAATTCCCGAATGCGGTGCATTCAGGATGGCCTAGTCTAGATGCATTTCTTTGCTGCTCAGTTCTAATAAATCAGTGCAAGCTTAAACGCTAGTTTAGTTGAACTTAATTTAATTTATTTGTAATTTAAACTCAACAACAGCAAATCGGAGCACCACATCAACACACAGCTGTGTTGCAGCAAGCTATCAATTATTTGAGCAACCAAAAATGCAAAAAAAAAAGTTTAAAAAAATAAACGAAAGGTCGCCAAATTTTACTGAGACTGAAATAACTTTTATGCTTGACGAAATAGAAAAGTATAAAAGTATATCTTACACTCTAAGATAACAAAAATTAAAAATTTCAAAAACCCATGATATATCTAGAAAAGATGTGATATCTTCTAAACGGCTGGACCACTTTTCTTCAAACGTAGCTAACTCTCGATTAAGTCATCTTTAAACAGAAAAAATTAAATCAAAATTGGTACAGTTGTTTTTTATGTACGTGGACTCGTACAGACACACAGATACGCACATTGCAAACTTATAACACCCCTGTTTTTGGTCGGTGGTTAACAGCTCGAACAAAATCTGAAGAAAAAGTATATGCTTCGAAAAAAAATTGAGTGCTGTCTTAGCGCAAAACATATGGCCTGCATCAGAGAATGACAAAAGTATACTTTAAGTACTTTTCGAGTACTTTAATTACGCAGCAGAAACGACTATAAACAAAATTTGTAGACTGTATCAGCTACAATCATAAGCATGAGTATTAAAAGATTAGTAAGTATTTATTCGGCTACACATGAGTATATACAGGAGTACTTTGTTTAAAAACACTTAAAGCATAAGTGCTGCCAGAAAAAGGACTTGATAAAACGCTAATATGGCAACAGTGTTTAACAGATTGCATGACAGTTATGAAAAGTGTCATTAAATAATTGTTGACTGTGTGTAACTTGGGAGCCACACGTTCAATTTTTGACTTTCAATTCCATTAAATTTTCAATACACTCACACTTTTTTCACTAACACAATCAAACTTTTTGAATTGAAAACTAGATTGATATCAAATTCACCTATCCATTTATATGGCAATTTAGTTTTCAATTTGAACGGCTGGTCACAGCGCAGATTGACTGAAGCTACAAATTTGAGTTGTTTCTTCGTCGGTGGTATTTAAAAAATGAAATTGATTAGCAATTTGTTTCACAGCTATCAATTTCAAAGAATTTTGACACACAATATGTGTGATGGAATTGAAAGTGATTTATTGAACGTGTGGCTGCAGTGTAAATTACAAAATATTCTTTGCGAACTTTATGTGATGGTTTTATTACTTATTTGTATTATTCTAGTTCAAATATACAAGATAAGTTTCATTTCTATTCAAATACACGCAAACAATTTTAACAATGTTGTTGTTGCTTCGATATTTGATTCTTAAAGCAGCCCAAACAAAAAAGTCTAAGGTCGCCTCTCGGAGAAATTTTGTGGAGTTCAGGAAACTTTTCACGATAAACAGAGTTACTTGTGTGTGACAGAGAGATGAGAAAGAAAGTTTTCGTTATCATATCGTTCTGTGATTTATTGGGTTATGCCATTTTGAAAATAAACTGTTCATACTTCTCATTTTTTTTTAATTTTTATCTAAATACTTATTTTATGGCACCATAATGAAATTTTTATGGTAAGAAGAAACAAATAACTTTAGAGCATACTCGTATATTAAGCATCGAATAAGTTTCAGAAGTGTCATTTGCCAAAATACAATAGATCATAAATTTAAAATTTTTTTCAAATGTTTTTAATTGGAAAGTTATTGATTTGTTTTGAATGCGGTTTTCGGAATCGTATTTGTTTTAAATTTTACTTTCAGAAACGTTTTTGAAAATTTATTTTATTGGCACTATAAAGATTGTTTAAAATGTTTACAAAAACTATTTTGTAGGGAGATCGGTCAAACTTTTCATGACAAATGTGAAGATAAAGAGCAATAGGTTAGATTAGGAAGGATAGTGGTACTTAGGGAGTTCATTAGGGCTCATTATGAATCCCTTCTAAGCTACATTCTGACTATCTGTTTCCCGTGATACTTCCCGGGAGTACTTCATAATTTCCGAGCTCTTTTGATCCACTCATAAGAAGCCAAACTCAGGGTTGCAAGTTTTCCTTAGGACATTTAGAACATTGTTATTCATACCTAATGGTAATTCGTATCTCTCCACGTAAAGTCTCGGCCAAAAGGCTCTAATGTTTCCTACTATCCCAAAATCGATTCGCTCCTACTAAAACCAAGTTATTCAGCTGTATATAATAATAATTTATAGATAGTTTTAATCCATCCAACATTAAACCTAACCTCGCCAACTTCTCGCCAGTATCATCCCACACAACACTACAATATTGTAGAGCGCAGCTCTTTACATTTTTATTAGTCCGTTCAGTGTCCTCCTGGAGGCGCTTACACTTATCCATCTGATAAATTTGTACCTTTAAGGTCTTTGACGATGCCTACCTGAAGGTGACCTCATCACCTTCAGTAACATAATCGATCACTAATCCCATGACCTTCAGTATTTTAGTCATTCGAAAACGTGGCGGGATATTAATTGAAAAAGTGCTTTACCATAATATTGTTTTTTATAAAATTCGTTTGCTTTTGGATTACCTGAGTGTAAACTTATAAAAATGATAAGTAAAAGACACATTTCCAGTTAAAAACTAAAAATTATATATAGACAATATTACATTTTTAATTATCACATAACCGCAAAGTGTAGAAGGGTATTTACAACCAAAGTGTGAGAGATTTGGTCGACCGTCAGTCACACTAGTCACAATTAAAATCAAAACAAAGTCTCTGGGCGTGTCGATTCGCGTTCTGCAACACTATGTAATGAAAACGATTACGTATCACTTTTAGTGAAAAAGTGAAAAGAATTTAAATATATTTTTTATATGAAAAAAGTGTAACGGAATAAAACTTTTGCACAGTCACATAACTCTGCCGATTCTCGTTTACACTAAACGTGAAAAATAAAAAAAAACGAACTTGACAAAAATTCTTAAAATATTCGTATTTCATGATGTAAACTCGGTATATAAATTTAAAGATTCGTTCGACTATAGGCGAATATCGAAAGTTACTCATAATAAGGGCCTTTATTAAAAAAACACATTTTCAAATCTCAAATATTACAAACAATTGAATCTATCAAAATGCCTCTACTATATCTTAGTAAGGTTCACGATAAATAACTTTTATGACCAGTTAGCAACCCCCCCTCCCCTTCCTTACTGGGACGTGGGAAAGCTAGAATTTTTTTCCATTGTTGTTTTAATGCTGTTGATGTTGATGTTATCTGTACTTTTATCATTTTGGTAATTGTCTACAAAAAGTTTGGATCACTTCACACTTAGAGCACTTAAAGACTGTCTGTCAATTCAAACTGACAAGTGATTCTCTGTGAAGCCAAGTGCGGAAGATGTGTAACAGTTGAAAACTAAATAAATAAATATAATATATTTTTATACATATTTTTTTTAATAATGAAAATAAAAGCAAATAAAATGCATAAAGAAAATGGTACTTTTCATAACTCTGATTGTATGTCCTCCAAAGTGGATTTGATTGCAATAAATTCTTCGGAAAGTGTTGAAAACAATGTTAGTATGTGTTATAATATTTATTAATAAAAATTTAATTAATACAGTCATTAAGATAGACATGCATATAAAGAAATTAATTAAATGAACACAAACAATTTTTTTTATTACTTCAATAAATTGAGATTTAATTGCCTGAGTAATTTGTAAGGGATTTAAAAAAGTGTTTTACAAATTTAACTCTACAACAATAACAATAATGTGCTTCGATAACGATTTTACTCTCCATATATTATCTATCTTGTGTTTTTTGGGAATATTTTTTATTTGCGGCCAGGGATGATAAAGTTGGTACAATTGTACTTTTTTTGGTACTATTCAAACCCTAAAAGTACGTTGGTACCCCCGTGACTCATTTGGTACTATTTGAAAAATTTGCGAGAGACTATCCCTTGCTTTATTTCCACAAAAATAATTAATCGCAATCATTTAAAGTATAATCACTTTGAGAGAAAAGTGGCGAATTTGTTTTGTTGTTGAGAGCGAATACTTTTTAGATGTGCGTTACACTTGATTGGTTTATTATAAAGAACTACATCTAACTTCACCGGTGTTTCGTTTTCAATATGATAGCGCCGTCTTCATTTATTTTATCTATTGAATTAATATAAAATTTGTAAGAAATAAAAAACTTGCTATATTATTATCATATCAATCGTTTAAGTGATGAAATTAAATGAAGCCAGGTATGCTACATACGTATTTAAACGATTAAAATTTACTTTGAAATTAAAAAATTTATACATCTAAAAATAAAATTAAAAGTTGTATAGTTAAGGATTTTAAAAGAAATGTTAAACAACCGAATTTTAAAAGAAATGTTATAGAAACTTTTGCGAAACTAAATAAAGATGCTTTTTATAACGATATTTTAACACGGCTAACAAAATTCACTCCCGAATATGTTAGTAGTATAGTATCTCTCTTATTAAAAAATATTCCGAAAAGAAAATGGAAATTATTATACAATAAATAACGAGTTTCGAGCTTTAAAAAATTAATTGGATGAGTTAATGAGAATTCTTCACTCATCAGCGAATGTGGAAAGAGAATTTTCATAATCAAAACGAAGACTTGAAAGTCTAATACAAACAAAGGACTTATTGAGGAGAGGCTGTAACTCCTATTTTTTTATGAAATTCAGTTTTTCAGTGATTCCAATATATTTAAAATAGTTTGAAAAGTAACGCTTTTACAATCAGTTGTACAAAAATATTACAGATAGAATATTACAGTTTCTATTGTGTTTTTACCTTCTCCTGTAAAATAGCAATTATTTGAGTTAGGGCCTTTTTACTTGAGACCAACGATATGTATTTACTGCTTGTTCCACTGTCTCTAATTTTAATAAAATTTCAGTTAATGATGCAGATTACTCCTCATATAGTTTTTTTTTTGTTGAAACAAACACAAAATTTTCATTTTTCATTAAGACGTGTGTAAATTGAAAACTTGAAATTTGTGATCTGGCAAAATATTTTTTTTTGAGTGATGACGTTATTTGAGTAAATGAGCGACATGTTCCAAAAATATAATAAAAAAAGTTAAAAATACAAAAAATACCGATTTTAGTACTATTGGGTTCGAAAAGTACATTTTTAAAAGATAATTGGTACGAAATTGAATTTCTCATTTATCATCCCTGTTTGCGGCTTATACTACAGAGAGAGAGAGAGAGAGAGAGAGAAGTCAGTCGTTTGAAATATCCCTGGAAGTTTGCACTAAACTAAAACCTAATGTGATCAAAAATTTATAAGTTTTAGATCAGTTGAATTTCTTCAGTAGGAAAAAGCAAAAGAACTTAGAAAATCAAATTTTCGACGATGATATCTCACGAACGGACCACTCTATTAGAGCTGGGTCCAGCTCGTTCGAACCCGTTTAGGGGATTTGTTTAGGGGATTTGTTTAGGGGATTTGTTTAGGGGATTTGTCCCCAAAAAAAATTTCGTGTCGGGTTTGTAGGGATTTGTTGGGGATGATAACCAAATTTGAGGAGATTTTTAGGGGATTTGTTTAAAGCTGATGGTAACAATAATGATTTTTGAGCTAAAAAATATGCGTCTGGCAAGTCTTAAAATGTGTGTTATTATTCGTAGTGAATGGTTTCTAATAAAGAAGAAGTATCAAGGCAGATTAACCAATAATGAATAGACTTGGGTCGAACTCGTTCACTAGTTCATTTTTGCCACAAACCACTCATCAAACCCATTTAAATTACACCCAAGTCTAGTTCAGTTGGACACAAGTCCGGTCAAAACCATCAATGTAAATTAAATGGGTTTGAATCAATTTTTGATTCGAACGCTCTCAAACTAGTTCAAAAAGAGCTGTTGTACACAACTCTAGTTTGTGTCTCACCATGCCGAATGGGCTCGATTGGAATTTTCTGGCTACTACTGCGCATTACAGATGCAACAGGTACTACGATGCGCACTTTACGATATCTCTGAAGATTGTGCTTTGGAATCAAAATTATGCGAAAATGATCCATTATTACACGAATTGAGCTGAGTTCCGCGAATTCAGTATTTTTTTCGCAAAAAATTTGCAAGATTTGCACACGTTGTTCGTTTATCCGTGTTTTTAGAGTTCCATACACCGTCTGTCTGGCTGCCACGGGCTGCGAACCCTAACAGGAAGGCGACCTGAAATTTTCATTTAAAGATTAAAGGGTGTGATAAAGCGAGCAACGAAATATGTTGAAATCCTAATGTTATATACAGACAATTATATATGGACATTTGAAATTTTTAAAGTTTGTGTATTTTTATGCTGACTTCACCAATTAACACTAGCGGCCTGTCCCAGGATGTCACCAGAAATCGTTCGGTCGAATACTTGTATTGAAAACAACAACAAATTTTGTTATTGTTGTTGGCCATACAAGTTGTCGATCGAACATTTGTTGTTGACATCGTGGGACAGCCCTTAAAAATCTAAAAAATTAAAATTAAATTGTATTCCATCATTTAGTGCAATTTTGACAACCTGCTATATCTTGGGAACCGTAAGAAGCAAATTTTTGAAATTTTCAAAAACCCTAAAACTAAAAGAATTCCAAAATTTGAAAAATCGCCAAAAACTGAAAAAAATTGCCGAAACGAAAAAAGAGCAAAAACTAAAAAAAAATATAAAACTAAAAAAGCGCCAAAACCAAGAAATAGCCCCAAAACTAAAAAAACACCAAATTTTATTTATATTTTATCCTATTATATAGGCTAAGTCGATTATACAGTCACTTGAAATTTCCAAAATAGTGTATTCGTATGCAGACTCCACCAAACTGAAATTCATGTAATTTTGAGTATGTCATCTTGACAACTTCCTGTATCTTGGAAACAGTAAGAAGCAAATTCTTAAACTAAAAATTCCAAAATTAAAAAAAAATGCAAAATGAAAAACCTTTAAATGAAATATATCACCAAAAATTAATGGTCAAAATGCAAAAAAAGTCACTTAAAGTACAAAGGTCGGAAAAAATCGCCAAAAACCGAAAAAATCGCCAAAATAATAAGATAAGTCGCTAAAATGCAAAAAAACTACAAAAAAATGCTAGTACGAAAAAAATCACCAAAACGAAAAAAGTGCCAAAAATAAAAAATTTCTAAAACTACCCAGCAAAAAGTTTCAAAAAAGGTAATCTAGTTTGGAATTAAGCATTTTTGGTGGAAGCTCTTCCCTACTGGATTACCAACTTAATGATTTTAACAAGGTGTGAGACTAAAATAATCGATTCTTGAGAAGTACTTAATTTTTTTATTTGGCAACTTGTTCATGTAATCGATTTAATCTATAAAAAAATCATTCTCTTCATTTAGCAACTTGTACGTCATTTTTTCAATTTTAGGTAATGTGATTTGTAAGCGAGTAATGAAATTTGGCAATCAGAAAAGTAAGTCATTATATGGCAAGTAGTTCTAATGGTAATGTGTAATTTTTTGCTGGGTAGAATTACATTTGTATTGTAAAAAAAACAAACAAAATTGCCAAGAACCGAGAAAACCCGTCAAAAAGAAAAAAACGCCAAGCCTATAAAAAATCTATAAAATCGCCAAAAATCTAATAAATCGTTAAAAAAGAAATAAGCCATTTACGGAACCCCTCGTGTGCGAGTCAAAGTCGCACTTTACTGCACAGAAAAAAATATTCCTGCAGTAAACAACTTTACTTGAAAATAAAGCCAAAAATCGATTAAAAGCGTAATTCAGTCAATTAAACTTTGTAATTAATTAAAATTTTTAAACAAAAGTTTAATTGACTTAGATAAATTTTTAATTGATTTTTGGGTTTATTTTCAAGTAAAGTTGTTTATTGCAGGCATATTTTTTCTGTGTGAGTTTATTTATTTATTATTATTTTTTAATTATGAATTAGCAAACCAAACTAAACACAAACAATTAACTAAAATATGTCTAAGTCCAGCATACATAAATCATTTTAGAAAACTTTAAATTCTACACCTCAAAAAAAAATACGACAGCCATATTTCATTGACATTGAAGTAGTCGTAAAAATAATGAAAGGTTAACTTAAAAAAAAAACGAAAATTAACTTACGGCCACACCAATTTTGCTGGGGTTTTCATGGATAAATTTATGTATTTACATGCACGTATAATTTTTTTATAGCCTCACATTTATTTAACTGATTTCAGACGACCTGCAACTCCACACCTAACAATGAGTCCACGAAAACAGTGAAACGCGATCGCTGGGGAAGTGGTGTAGAGTTTCTTATGTCCTGCATTGCTCTCTCCGTGGGTTTGGGCAATGTATGGCGTTTTCCTTTCATTGCTTTGGAAAATGGAGGCGGCGCCTTTCTTATACCCTACATAATCGTATTATTTCTGGTGGGAAAACCCATTTATTATTTAGAAATGATATTGGGACAATTTTCCAGTCGTGGCAGTGTGAAAGTGTTCGATTATGTGCCGATAATGAGGGGTATTTAGAATATATTTTGCATTTTATAAAAAAAATATTTGTATTAACATTTATTTGGCTTCGTTTTAGGTATTGGCTATGGACAGGTTATGGCAACCTTTTTCATAGCGACTTATTATGCCTCCTTGATGGCCTTAACTTTACGTTATTTAATTTTGTCCTTTTATGCGATACTGCCTTGGAGTTACTGCCGCGAAGAATGGGGTTCTGAATGTATCGATTCTAGACTGAAAGTAGATGACATTATAGATGAGCATGTCAAAATGGAATCGGCAAGTGGTTCGATAAAGAAAACATCAGCTGAGCACTATTTTTTGTAAGTTTTGTCATTTAGATTTTAGAATAAGTTTAATGAAACTTTGTATGTCTTTTTCTAACAGCAAAGTAATTTTACATGAAACGCCCAATATAGACGATGGCATTGGTGTGCCCGATTGGTATCTTGCTCTAACATTGGCCTTCTCCTGGATGGTCATTGTATCGATTGTCATACGTGGCATAAAGTCTTCGGGAAAAGCGGCTTATTTCTTAGCTCTCTTTCCATATGCCATTATGATTGTGCTTTTAGTGCGTGCACTAACACTGCCCGGAGCATTTGATGGAGTTTTGTATTTTCTTAGACCGCAATGGGATAAACTACTGGACGCTGGTGTTTGGTATGCAGCAGTTACCCAAGTATTCTTTTCTCTAACAGTTTGTTATGGAATTATATTGATGTATGCTTCATATAATAATTTTGATCATAATATTAAAAGGTAGCTTCATATTTTGTTATCTTTTTTTTTGCTAGATTTAAATTTCTTTTCAACTTTATATTTTAGAGATTGCATGATTGTTACCACTTTAGATACTTTTACATCTCTGCTGTCTGGCATTATTATCTTTGGTATTTTAGGTAATTTAGCTTATGAAACAGGTACAACGGATATCAAAAGTGTGGTAAAAGGAGGTCCTGGCTTAGCCTTTGTTTCATACCCAGATGCCATAGCGAAATTTATGTTTGTTCCACAAGTAAGTTTCATTTTAAAAATTAGAATATTGTAAAGTTTACTTAAGTCTGTGAAATTCATGAAAAATGTTTGATTATAATTTTGGCTTGTGACGGGTCATACAGACGTGATCTGTGACAGGAGCCTTTAATACTAACATAGGCAACAGTGCTGAATATATACCAAACACTCGATTATTTTCTGCATTAGGCCCATGGGGATATGTGTATATATATATGAATATGCAATGAAAATTTTAATTATTAAAATTTATTTTGATTTTCTAAAAAAAATGTCGCCAAATAGTTTATTTTAATGATCGCTCATTCCAGCTAATAGTTCGTGAGTGAACTTTATTTTACTGTGCAGATATACTTATGTATGCCGGGCTATGGAGCACAGCGAAATATCGCATCGAACAGAGTTGAGACAATAGTACTTTCTCTCAACGAATAAATTCTGGTTGCCGGCAGTCATGTAACTTGTATATAGGTTTGGCATTCCATGTGAACATTTTCACAATATTCATATGCGACTCCATAAAGTATATATAGCACTCGTTCAACGTATTCAGAAAAGACCAGAAAACAGTTTTCGAAATAAAACAAAAAAGTTACTTAGCCTTAATCAATTAAACAATTACAACTTAATTACAATAGCCCAATTCACAAACTTGTGCAAATGGTCTTGCATCGTAGCATGTGCAAAATAGTTAGTATATTGATACTCACCACTTAACAATTCTTAGTGGCTAGTATCAATATACTATACCATTTTGCACATGCTACGATGCAAGGCCATTTGCACAGGATTGTGAATTGGGCTAATAAAAACATAAGCTCAATTCACAATCCTGTGCAAATGGTCTTGCATCGTTGCATGTGCAAAATGGTATAAGCCCAATTCACAATCTTGTGCAAATGGTCTTGCATCGTTGCATGTGCAAAGTGGTATAGTATATTGATACTCACCACTAAGAATTGTTAAATGGTGAATATTAATATGCTATACTATTTTGCACATGCAACGATGCAAGACCATTTGCACAAGATTGTGGCTATAGTATATTGATGCTCACCACTTAACCATTCTTAGTGGTGAGTACCAATATACTATACCATTTTACACATGCAACGATGCAATACCATTTGCACAAGTTTGTGAATTGGGCTATACTCTTTATTTAAGAAAAGCAATAGCCCAATTCACAATCTTGTGCAAATGGTCTTGCATCGTTGCATGTGCAAAATGGTATAGTATATTGATACTCACCACTAAGAATTGTTAAGTGGTGAGTATAATATACTATACAATTTTGCACATGCAACGATGCAAGACCATTTGCACAAGATTGTGAATTGGGCTAATCATTTGTTATGGCAAATCACTTGATACACACAACATTTCAGCAGGAAAAAAAATCACAACATGTACTTTTGTGAAGAAAGAGTAGTCAGAACTATGGAAATCTTTTACCATAGCTAGACATAAGTATTAACAAAGAATATAAATTGTATAGAATGCGCATCTGAGCTAAAAAATTAAACATTTTTTGCTTACGCTTTAGATGCGGGGGGAAAGTATAAAGCAAGCAAACACACACTGAGAGCATTATATTCTTTGCTCTTATCACCAGCGTTGCCGTTGTGCGACTTAAGTCGGATTTTGCTACTTTTTCAACAGCAAAACATGCGGCCAATTGCAAAAAAAACTATGTAAAAATATCCGAGTTTTACCACAAAAAATACCGATTTTCGGAGGAAAGTTGCTGTTGCTGAAATAAAACTTGTTTTAAGGATGATAAGTTTCCAAATTCTGCAGTTGTAAAGTCAGTGAATTACGCCTTATTTCTTCATCTTTATAAAATATAATTTACAAAAAAACATAAAGTATAAACATAAATTAGCGTTACTAAACAATTATCAAATATACTTAAAGTAGACACTTGTTAAAGATTAGATTCCAAGTGAAGAACTTATTAAGAAATACAGGATGTTCAGTTAAAAAAAATATGTATTTAACAACTATGCATAATGCCTTGAAAGAATAGTATAACTACATTATCCTCTTCAGAATCGAAATTTAAAATTTTCTACAAAACTTTAAATGGTTTTTCTTCAAAGTAAATTTTTTTAGTTATACTGGTTTTAAGTAAATAAGTGAGATGAACCATGTCCAATATATGTATTTATGTTTTTACAGTCTCTAATTTTTTTTATAAATCTTAAGTAATTGGGTAAATTACGGCACTCGATATCGAACGAAATATGCATTTAATTTCGATTGGAATTTCATTCGATATGAAATGCCACAACTTGACCACTCTTTTTTTAGATTTCATGATTTTTTTACATTTAGCAGCTATCTATAATAGGTTTATACTCGTCTTATTTGCAATTAAAAACTGTATTTGTAGATACTCTACTAGCCGGTATTATAGAAATATGTTCGTAGTTAATTAATTAATTATTTGAATTATTTTTACTTTTTTCATTTATAAATGAAAAATTATAATAATAACAAAAATGAAAAATTTTAGAAACCCCCGAATATTTCTGGAAAAGACGTGATATCTTCTAAGCGGCTGGACCGATTTTATCAAAACGTAGCTAAGAACCTCCTCGATCAAGTCACCTTTCAAACAGAAAAAACTAAATCAAAATCGGTCCAGCTGTTTGGTCTGTACGAGTACACATACTACAAACTTATAACACCCCTTTTTTTAGTCGGGGGTTAAAAGATAACGAATTAACTTCAGTTTTTCTATCTATATATTACTTTACTTTTCTTGATGCTGATCATTTATATATGTACATACATGTATACTTTAAGGTCCCAATTTTGGCTTTCAAATTTACTTCATTTGAACCTATTTTAACTTATAAACATTTTATAAAAACTTACTTACTAACTTATAAAAAGTTTTATTAAGATTAAAGATGAAAGTAAGTTAAAATACATATTTTTTTAATTGTGATACTCCGAGAAATAATTTGCATTTGGAATCAATGATTTGGGTGTCAGATTTTTTGCAATATTTTCACCATTTATTGGCTTTTCTATCGACCAAAACAATAAAATGATCGACATCATCGAGCCGAATATCGCCAACTGGACGAACAGCTCTTTTTCTAATACCTGATATGCTAAACTGTGTATATGATTGCCCTACGGCATACATTCTGTTAAAATGATACAAAGGGATAAATTGAAAAAAGGGTCATAAAAAGTTTCATTGGCACGAAAAGGGGTCAAAAGTGATACTTTAATGTCACAACGGCAACGCTGCTCGCAGCAATGCGAGCGTAGCATACACTGCAAAAAGAAATGAGAGTGCGTAGGCTGGATGGGTAGTACTGGTAATACCCGTCATAGAAAATTTTAGCTTGTATGAGATGCGCAATCTATATGTTTTATATTCTTTGGTATTATGTATTGTTTTAATAATTTTGAGTACTTTTTAACGAGTGGAATTTGTATGTATGTTCTGGGTCCGCATGAACAGCATAGTCGAACAAGCGATATACAACTGTCTTTCTGTGTGCAAGGGAAATCAATTTTGCAGCACCTCTCAGAAAAGGTAAATACTTCAGTCTTGGATTGATGTGTCAGAATTTATCATAAAAATATATTAGTACTAAGTTCAGGGCTGGAAAAGTTTAACAATTTCTCTTATATAAGAGTAACTAGCTAAAACTGACTTTTTTCTTAATTTATTAAACATATTTTATGTTTAAGGAAAAAATATTGGTATTTAAATTCAGTAAAATTAAAAAGATGGTTTCAGAGCAGAAAAATTGGCACTTTTTTCGCATATAAAACAAACTAACTAGAATTAATTAAGTTTTTTCTTTTATTAATTAAATACACGCACTATATTTTGGAAAGATCTTTTCTCAATAGGTTTTTAATATACAATTTTTTAATAAAAATCTAGTCTAACCATACAATCATCAGCTTTTGTCCAACATGGCCTCTCGTTACATAATTAAAAGCAGTACCATATCGATCCAAGACGCCGATGGTCAAAAGTTGACAACACGTAAATGAGTTCTTATTAGGTTTTAGTAAATGGAAACAACATGAAATATTCATAACTTCAAAATAAATAAACGGGCATGTTCTATTTCATTTTTCTGAAACTTTTCCTTTCTGTCGAACAAAGTCGAAAAATTAGCTAGTATAACGATATAAATGAGCGTGTTGGCGATGAGGTGCTTGAATTGAGATATTCAACAGCTTTGTAATATTTAATTTTATTAAACACCGTAAAATATGAAATAGAATATGAAGTACAATACTAAAATTATATTAAGAATATCAAATAGTGATACGATTTTTGAACATCATATCGCTCTTTTACTTCAATAGTGTCGCATGTTTTTAGTTAATAATGCAAAATAATTCGGCATTTTGTAATTTATTTTGAGTAAAAATTTCATATAAATAGCTTGTACACAAATAGAAGTATTCACCAATTAATATTGCATTAATAAATTAGAGTGGAAAAGCTTAATTGATATTATCAAATTGTTTATAGGTGAAAATTTAATTATATTTTTAATTGATATTACAAATATTTTAATTAATATTACGAAATCATTCATATTATTTTTTGTGTGTACCTCCTGAGAGAAGAATATTTTTTCATGTCTTCATTGAGTTGTATGCAAATTGAAAACTTCAAACGCGTTTTCTGCCAAACTAGTTTTTTTGAATTGGGACACTATTGAAGTAAATGAGCGTTATGTTATCAACAAAAATATCTACTTTTCCACATTTGCTATAGTTTGTGTTGGTTTTTGTAAAAACCATTATTAAATATAGTCACATCAGGGGTGGCATTGAGAATTTTAAAATTGTACCAAGAATTTTCAAATATTGTACTTTTTTGACTTTCATTGTACTAAAATATTTTTTTAGTTCAAATAACCGAATGCGTTTCACAAATGTGCATGTGAGCTATACCTGTTAAAGTTCAAATTCAGGATAAACAAATTTAAAGCATATGCACTAGAATTCGAAATAATTTGGAAATAGACTAGTTAAATTTTTTTCCTTGCGTTTTAATTTTACAATGCTGTTTATAACTGAAAATAAATGCAGTATGAAACTGGGGAGATTCCTTAAATGTACTAAATTAACCATTGGTGTACTATTTGCACTTTTCGAGTTTAAATAGTACCAAAAAAAAAGTACAATTGTACCAATTTTGCCAAACCCGAGTCATATTATGCATGCATCAATTTTTGCTGCTCAAATTTTGATTTTATACTATAAAGTTTATATTTACTCTGAGTGTAGAGAGTAAGTGAAGTGCAAAAGATCAGCTTCTCCTTCTTAAAAAAAAAATCGATAATTAATTTAATGACTTTAAAGATAATTTTGAATAAAATAATTTTTCTGCCTAAATATATTTTCAATACAAATCGCTAAAACTACAACTAATTTAAATATTTCAGGTATTTTCCGCTTTATTCTTTCTCATGATGTTCATCTTGGGAGTGGGCAGTAATGTGGGCATCATCACCAGCGTAATCGCAGTGGCATGTGAAATATTTCCCAACACTAAAAGATGGCGCATCGTAATTATTATAGCGGCAGTGAGCTATTGCTTTGGCCTGATTTATGTCACACCTGGTGGTCAATATATGTTGAACTATATTGACTTTTATGGCGTTACATTTGTGGCCATAGTGCTGGGTATTTTCGAATTAATATCGACGGGATGGATTTATGGTAAATACCTTTAGCTTTTTTAGTCAAAATCTAAGTTTTAACTAAATCTTTTTTTCTCTTTTCTATATTTTAAGGCGTTAAAAATGTTTGTCGCGATATTGAGTTTATGTTAAATATTAAAACTTCTGTGTATTATCGCTTATGTTGGGGCATTATAACGCCTGCCTTCATGACAGCAATTTTAATATACACTTTGGTTGAATATAAGCCCTTGGATTATAATGGTGTTAAATATCCTGGTTATCTATACGGTAATTGTATTTCTTTTTGGTCTTCAATAGAATATGTAATATGGACATTTTTAACTATTTTTTTGTTTCCAGTAATTGGCTGGTGTGTTTCGGCTTTTGGCATTGGCCAACTATTTGCCTGGGGTTTTATTGCCATATACAAAAGACCAGAAGCTAAAATTTTTGATCGCGTTAGAAATGTTTTAAAACCACTGACGAATTGGGGCCCTTTAGATCCTTGTACATTAAAGCTATACAAAGATTTTTTGAATGAAAACGAAATTGCTGGATCAATAAAAGACGGGTTTTGGTTTAGAGTTTACGATAATATTTTCAATTAAATATCTTAATTTGTATTTATGTATGTATGTAATTGCAAACTATATTAGTTTCATTATAGAATAATTTTTTTCTAAATAGCTTTAAATGTAAAATTAAATGGTAAATGTATAGTGGCCAAATTACCAAATGAACTTCGCCTATTAATTTTACTGTGTGAGAAAATCGAAAATATTGAATATAATTTCTAACAGGCCTAATATAGCTGGCACAAATGTTGAAAGCTTTACGGGCCCTGTAGACGATCATATAAACCATCAACCGGTTTATATGTGTTAGTGCAGTCGTGCTCTTTCGACTACATACACACACACATCGGCTTTGGGTGATGCAAATAAAGAACTTTTGACTTTTTTTATTGGACGGCTGGTTTTTTTGTCGTCTCCAACTCAGACTGAAAAAAGATATATAATTAGGGTTCCGTACATCCATGGTGAAAACGAACCCTATTGTTTTCGCTAAGCTGTCAGCCTGTCTTTCCAAGGCTGTTGTCTCGAGAACCAGATATTTTCACAAGACAAATAAAATTTAAGCCGCTATAACAACAAAAAATTTATGACATTTAAAAAATAAAGGGTATTCTAAAGCGAGCAACGAAAATGCTAAAATTCTAATTTAACAATTATATATAGATACTTGCAATTTTTAAAATTAGTGTATTTGTATGCAGACTACACCAATTAACATTGAAATTTAAAAATTCAAAACTAAAGGGTATTCTATCAGTTAATGTAATTTTGGCAACTTACTGTATCTTGGAAACCGTAAGTGGTAAACTATTGAAATTTCCAAGAACGCTAAAAAAATTTTAAATTAAAAAAAACGCCAGAACGAAAAAATTGCAAAAAACCGAAAAAATCGCTAAAACGAAAAAAGCGCCAGAACTAAAAAAAATCGCTAAACCTAAAATAAATCGCCAAAATCCGAAAAATTGCTAAAATCGAAAAAAAAACTCCAAAAACAAAATGACCAAAAACCTAGAAAAATCGCCACAAACCTCAAAAATCGCCAAAACGAACGAACGAATTGGCATCCCAAAAAATACTTCTATGCTTATGGTTATGTCAAGCCAGAGCGGTTAAATTACGATTACGATTAGTAATCAATTAAATTACATTTTAAAAAGAATTGTAATGATTATATAATTGCCTTCAAAGTTTGCTGATAAATAATTGATTACGATTACTAAAATCGAAAAGTAATCTGAATTACTTGAAATTGCTACAAAATAATCTAAAAGAATCAAAACTAATCAAAAAGTAATCCGATTACTTTCAAAGATTACTTTTGATTCTTTTTGATTATTTTCAAACATTCTGAATTAAGATTACTTTATTTTGAAAAAGTTCTAAGGAAAGTTATATAATTAGATGTGTTTTGTTTAAGAAATCCTTAACATATTCGTTTACATAAGAACATTAATAATATCAATATGAGAAAAAAATATAAAGAAAAACATAAAGTGAAATTTTTTGCTGGTGGTTAAGCATTGTCTGTATCCACACAATTTGAACAGGCACAAACTTCTTATCTTATTCACAGACTTTTAAAAAATGATTTGAAAACTCACAAAAAATATTTTTGAAAATCACAAAATAAAAAAAAATATATGCACGCCAATTTTTTGAGACTGTAAAAATGTATCAACAGATATCTTTCAAGCTTTCCTCAAAATTTTGCTAATTTGTCAAATTATTAAATATTTTAAATTTTAATATATATAAGTGAAATGCAATAAGCTTAATAAATAATCAAAAAGAATTAAAAGTAATCCTTAGAAGTAATTGGATTATTTTTTTAATACTTTTGATTCTTTTTGATTATTTTGTAGTAATTTCAAGTAATTCAGATTACTTTTCCATTATTAGTAATCGTAATCACGATTACTAAGTACGAAACTGAATATAATCGTAATTTAATCATTACTTCACCTTTAAAAAAAAATAATCAAATTAGTAATCATTACGATTACTAATCATTACTTGACAGCTATGACTCAAGCAAAGTCATAACTCAAAAAACCAGTTTGCCAGAAACGAGTTTGAAATTTTGTTTTCAAGAATTGAGCAAACAAGATATTTGTATGACATTTTTACACAATGTGATGAACAATATGAGTATTAATTCTGCATCACTAAGTCAAAAATTATCTGCCATTTCATAGAAGCCATGTGAAAATTCTCGTCTGCTATTTATATTAGAGATGTGCACGTGAGTGTTTTCTGACTCACGACACGCACGCTCACGCAGAAAAATATTTTACTCACGCACTTTCACGCACGAATGATTTTGAAAATTTTCACGATCACGCACGCTCACGAATAAAAAATTTTTAATCACGCACGAGTGGTTTACAACTTATCACGATCACGCACGCTCACGAAAAAAATATGTATAATATAATTTTCATGTTTTTTGGGTTGAAAAATAGGTTCTTACATATCGTCACCTAAAATCCAAAAGGCCGTAACAAACAAAAAATTCAAAATAGACTTCTTGATTGATTATGATGTGATTAACCAAAATACATATTTTCCTAAAATTTTACTCACATATGTTTAAAAATACCGATTTTATTCATTATTCAATTTGGCATCTAACATACATGTAAATAGAATAAATTTATGATTTTTTTGCTTTTCCTGTAAAATAGTAAAAAGTGTACTTACGGCCTTTTGGATTTTAGGTGACGATATACATACCTATGTATATATGTATGCTCGTGTTTTTGTAAAATTTACAATGTAAATTAAAATAAAGTAAAGTTAATTGAATATCGTTTTAAATATTCGTATTCGCGGATATCATTTTAAATATTCGAATTCGAATTCTCGTATATCAAAAATTGACATTCCGCACATGTATGTATGTATACATACATATATAAATGTGAAGGTAAGACGTATGATCAATTAAATAAATGATAATCAAATAAACGAGAAAAGCATATTAAATGAGAAAACATACAAATTACTAAAATTTTTCTGTTACGTAACATTTTCAAAGACTCCCCCCCACCCCCGCCATAACAAATCATAACAAAACTCGAACCGCACCCCTCCCCCCTTCAGCGTTACGTAATATATGGACGGCCCCTAAAAAAAACATTTTCTGCGGTACAATTCGTCAGTATTATTGTTGACAAAGGCACTGTTGAATCAGTAGTGTTTCTCAATTGATACTTCCTACAGGGTATCTAAGAAACATACATACATACTTACAAAGGTGTATGTACCCATCAAACAAAATGGTCCGAATTCGTAAAGAATTCGTAACGATTGGTTGACAAAATCTTCCGATTTCGGCATCGAAATATTACCGAAATCGTAAAAATTTTTGTATGAAATGGTTGACACGACTTCGTAACGATATGTCGGTACGAATTCGTTACGATAAGTCGGTACGACCACGTAACGACTTGTAGGTACGATTTCTTTTTGCCGTTCACCGTTATGTTGCTGCTATTGTCGAAATAAATTGCACATACTCACGTTTTTTTAATAATTGTTACAATCCTTTTTTTTTATCAACATATACATACATATTTATTTAAAAAATTTTTCACAGACTTTTACTTATGTATTCAAAAATCAAAGTTCGAATTCGGTACGACAAGTCGGACTTCAGAAAAAGTCGAAACATTTTGTTTGGGGGTATTCATTGTGTTTGTAAGCTCATACTACCATACATATTACTATACATACATATATGCATTTATTATTAAAAAATAATTTATTTCAAATGATTGAATACAGTTACATATGTACCTATGCAGGAATGTTATCTCGTGAGAGCATGAGAATTCGTGCGTGATTATTAAAAAAAGCTCACACACGAGTAAATTTTTTTCAATCACGCTCACGCACTCACGCGTGATTAGTTATAATATTTGATCATGAGTCACGTGAATCACGCGTGACTCACGCGTGACACGATAAAATCACGACATTCGCACATCTCTAATTTATATTGAAAACAAAAACTAAGCACTCACAATTTGTTTTTTTTTTATAAATAGATAGCCGAGAATTTTTACATGGCTTCTATAAACTGGCAATATATTTCTTGTGTTGTGACATTGTTTGAATAAATGAGTGAGTGATATGCAATGATTGACGAGTTTATTTTACCGCCTCCTGGCCACTAAAAGGTTTTTATTTTTTTATTTGACGTTTGCTTATTATATCATACCCAGCTCTGATTGATGAAAAAAATGTCATTTGCCTTATGGCGTCATGGAGAAGTGAGTTTAAGTGTGGGTTTCCCAGAAACAGTCAATGTGGGTTTTTCCGAAACAACTAAAAGAAGGGCACTTTTTTCATAATTGTAAAAGTTTAAATTATCAAAAATTTGCGGCAGTTTTAGCATTACTTATCATCAATGACGTACAGAAGAAAAATTAATGTTTGAGATAGAAAAACTATAATTTAAATGTATAATACTTTTTAAAGTACTTATTAAAGTGCTTCTTTTTTATATCACAAGATCCAGTAAAAAGAGTTGCGTAAGTAGTCATTACGATCTTGAACTTGTGATTCAGAGATAGTGTAAACTTTGATAATTTCTAATGATTTTCACATAGGGTTGTCATTGCAAGAAATTCTCTTTTTTGATCCATATCTACAAAGCTCAGTACTAGAGATCTCATTAGTTTTTAACAGTGAAATTTTTAGAGACTAGTAATTTTTGGCAACAACTTGCATATGAAATATATTTGGCGTGATTTTTTTATCTAAAAATTAATTCTGTGAGCAAACAGTTTTTATTTGCTATTATTTTTATTGATGTCATAATATTCATTACTAAATTTATGTATACATATAAAATATGACGATATAATTAATATACAGTTGAACCTAAATTATTCGATTTACATGGGATCGGCCTTAATTCGGATAATCGCAAATAAATTCAATAAAGTGGGACTTTGACTCGCACACGAAGGGTACTGTAAGAACATCAGAAATATAATATTATACGAACTTTAGCCTATATAGTATATAATTTTGTAATTTTTTTAGTTTTTGGGTTTTTTTCGGGTCTTGGCGTTTCTTTCTTTAGTTTTTGCGTCTTTTTGCGTTTTTGGCTTTTTTCGGTTTTGACCATTAATTTTTGTTTAAGCGATTTTTTCGGTATTTTGCGATTTTTTCATTTTGGAAATTCTTTTCCATTTTGGCAACTTTTTCTTTCATTTTGGCGATTTTTCGGTTTTTGGCGATTTATTTTAATTTTACAGATTTTTTAGTTTAGCGCTTTTTTCGATTTGGTGATTTTCTTCGGTTTTTTGGCGATATTTTTCGGTTTGGCGATTTGATAATTTTGAGATTTTTACTTTTAGCGAAATTTCAAGAGTTGGGCTCTTACGGCTTCCAAGATACAGCAAGTTGTCAAAATTACATTAACTCATAGAAAACCCTTCCATTTTAATTTTTTTAAATTTAAGTGATAATTGTTGTAGGCTGTATAAAAATATACTAACTTTGAAAATTTCAAGTATCGAGAAAATAGCCTGTGCCGGACAGACAGACAGACGGACAGCGTAGGGAAAACAATAGGTTTAATTTTCACCCAAAAGAAGTACAAGATTCCTTATCTATTCCTATATTAGAAGTTAAGGAATGGATAATGGAGGTCAAGAAACAAAGTAGCAGCATCCCGGTTAATAGATGTAGCCGGTTGATATAGGCCCGGATAATCGAGGTTCAACTGTGTATACTTATACCATCATATAGTCTCCTTAAATGTAATAAGTATAAAACACATACAGTTTTTTTTATAATATTCAAATATCTTTTTGAATTGACCCCTTCTTTCACAATTCGGGTAGTTGATTCGTTTAGAAAATGTTTATGAAACTCACTTAAACAAATTAAAGTTTTTCATATGAATTTTCTACTCAAGTCGATCGTCTGTGTTGTGTAAACAGGGGATTAGAATTATTAAGCCTAGATCCCACTAGCGGCACAGCGAATAGATTTTCGTTGGCTCACTGAAATAAAATCATAAGTTATAAGATAAATTGGACTCATTTCTCAACTAATTGAAAGAAAAGGACATAATTGCATCACACTGCAATGGGTTATAAAGCCATATAGACTTATTCCGGAATTAATTGAGAAATATATAAGTACATTTTGGCTTATTACTTTATTGCAGTGATCCGGCAAAAATCAGTACATTGTGGGATCTCACCTCTACAGTCATATTCATAAAGTTTATTTTAAGTTTATTACAGGCTTGTTTGAAAAATTTCCCTCAATAAATAATAAGCCCTTAAGAAACCTGAAATATTTTTTATGTATACTCCAGTTAGTCTTTTTACTTAAGTTAGTAAACTCTATATTTTTGAGATTTTCTGTCCTTCCAATTTCATATTACCATATGTAAATTGTAGTTTAGTTGCTATTTAAGCCATTTAAAATAATTCTGATAATAACTAATGCAAATATCTTGCAAACGTAGTCCCTTAAACAAATAATCCGATAACATTTTATTCTTCAGATACAAGATTTTAGTGTGGCAATGGCTTATCAGTCTTCTGATTATTTTATATTCTACGTATTTATAATAAATTAAGTATAAGCGTATTAACTCCAGGGTAAACAGATTTAAGTAAAAATTCGAGAAAGTCGTGCGAAGTGAAAAAGAAATTACGTTTCATTCTGCCAGCGCTATTTGCGATATATCCAGTTGATGCTCAATTTCGGCAAATCTAAGAATTCTGTGCATCTTGGAGTCTTTGAGCGACGTTCGCTCATAATGATATATATAAAAGCTTGCCTTTACCAAGTCCAAGTTTTGTTGGAATAGATCCATTAGTTTAGAAATTGCATTGATATATGGAGAAATTAATTTGCCTCCACAATTATCATATCTGTGGTAATAAGCAAAAACTGCTTAAGTCATATTTTACTGTTTTGCAGGAAAGCACTTTTAAGTTTTCAAATCAATTTTCAGAAATTTATTTCTTTTACAGTTAAATTGGGATATTATCTGTAAAAATCGTTCTACACACTTTAAGTAATACATTTAAGTTGAAATATACCAAAGTATAACCTAAATTAAGCTATTATTCCAAATGAGATGAGAAGTCTAAAAGAGATAAGTCGCTATAACTTCCTAAAAAATCACACAAATTAATTGAGATTTTGACCAGGGGTACTATCGAATGTGCAGATTACGGAGGTACCATTAAGCACTTTTTCCTTTTAGTCCCAGATATTAAAAGTACACTGAAAAAATATATGATACGTTTTTAGAGCCATGCTCTTTATGTCAGACACAAGAAATAGGACGTGATTTTCCTTACGAAACTAATCGACAATATTACAGTTATAAATTTATATTTGTTTTGATTTCTTTGTTTACATTTTTATACCCTTTACCAAAAAATGGTAAAAGGTTATATCGAGCCATAACCGCTAAAATAGCTTAAGCGACACATTTTTTGGACTTCGTTTTTTGACGAAAATCGACTATTTACTTACGATCGCAAAAAAATTTAAGATTGAAAATTATGTCGCTTAAGCTATTTTGGCGGTTATGTCACGATATATAGGTTTGTCATTCTGTTTATAATTTCCACAATATTAATAAGCGAGCCATAAAGTATATATATTCTGAATCCTTATCCATAGGGAAGACGAATAAGCGATGTCCGTCTGTCTGTGGTTGAAATCGGTTTTCCGAAGCTCTCAGAAAAACTAGAGACTTCGTTCTTGGACTGGTGTATCAGAAATAGTCTGAAAAAGATTGATATTGAAAATCAGACGATTTCAGAGCTGGAAAACTCAAACTTTATTTGTCATACTAAAGTAACTACCGAAAACTAATTTGTATTATTTTTTTTTTATTAAATAAACTTATTTTATACTTCAGTATGAATAAGATTGGTATTTCTAATAAAAAAAGACGTTTCCAGGGTTGCAAAACTTTAAATTTTTTTATACAAAAGTAACTTACTAAAACAAATTTTTCCTTATATCTTAAAAGAAAGAGATTGGTGTAAGAAATCAGAAAAATCAAAAAGGATGATTCCAGGGTTGGGAAACTTACTCTTTTTGTGGTATCCTATATACCATATAACTAGATCTAATTAATTTTTTTCTTTTTAACGCCCGACTAAAGAAAGGGGTGTTATAAGTTTGTAATGTGTGTCTGTGTATCTTTCTTTCTGTGTCTGTAGAAGTACACGTACATACCAAACGGCTGAACCGATTTTAAATTAGTTTTTTTATGTGTGAAAGGTGACTTGATCGAGTGTGTTTTAAGCTATGTTTAAGGAAAATCGGTCTAGCCGTTTAGAAGATATAACATATTTTCTGAACAAATCGGGTGTTTTTAAAATGTTTAATTTTTGTTATTCTTTATAAATTATATATAAGTATGTATTTTACGTTTTGGAAAGAAAAGTTTGGTGTTGAAAATTATGAAAATTAAAACCACAGCTCCAGAGCTGGAAACTTTGACTTTTGTTCTGGATATTAAAGTTACTAAATATAACTATTTTTTTAATTTGATTTTTTGATATTGTATGACGTGACGTCTTTTTTGACAACTGGAAAAAGGGTGAAAGTAAAATATTTCTTAAATACAGAGTGTAGAATAAAATATTCAACTTATTGCTAATATCGAAAAATAAAGATTTAATCGAAAAATACCAAGAGGTCACTTCCTAAAAATTACACTAGAGCAAAAAACTATAAATTTTTTCACAAAACATATGTATATATATATGCATGTGCTTATGAATGTGTCTCTATACTTTATACCAGCACTTTGGTGAAGGGTATATAAGATTCGGCACAGCCGAATATAGCACTCTTACTTGTTTAGCTTTCGTTTTTTTTCTCTGTTCGTACAGAAGGAGATGCCAGATGACCTACTAATAAGAACTTTAGAAAAATAGACAAACAACATAAATAATAATAAAATAAATAAGTTGTATGAATATTAAAGAAATAGTTCTAAAAATACAAATAATTTTATTGCATTGTTATTTAACACGTGAAATTTGTTTTATATAGCTAAGTTACAAAGCTTCGGTTGTCCTAAGACACCTCTCTTCTCTTTTTGTTTTATTTTCTAATTATTGTTTTCGTTATTTGGTTGGATGAATTTATAGCAAATTATTTTAATAAACTTTTTGGTAGTATACGAAAGAAAAAAAAAAGAAGAAAAGAAGAAAAAAATACGGGGCGTATGGTCCTTCTAGGAATTAAAAGATTGAAATATAAAACAAATATATAAGTATAGTTACAGGACTGGTTTCAGAGTCACATAGTAGGGATCAATCAGCATTATATTTATTTTATAGGTCCATGTATTCAACCACATGGAACATGTTCAGTGCCGGTTACTATAATAATAGACCGAGGCCCAGTTAAATTTGCTCAAGATACATCACGAAAATGGTGAATATGTAACCATTTGCACGATATGTCTTTTTTCACCAATTGGATCAATTGTCACCAAATTTTCTGCAGGGAATTAAAAAAATTATTTATAGGTCTGTCTGCATTCCTACAAAATATTCACTGATTCAATGAATTTGGTTACCGAAAATGAAATTTAGTTTTTTTCTGTGTCCGCATGACGTAATTTATTTTGGTTTTAATAAAAATCATAATTTAAGAAATTTATTATTCGACATATTGTCACAAGTATCTACATCCATTAATTTGAAATTTATTTGGTGGTGGTTCAGCTTTGTCTATATGCATTTCATTGTTGCTGTAACAAATCATCAGTAGACTTCAACCACACATTTTGAATAGTCACAAACCTCTTATCTTATGCACAGACTTTCGAGAACTATTTGAGAATTCACAAATAATAATATTTTTGAGAATCACAAAAGAAAAACAAGCGTAGTAGGCTTAGAAACTTTTACAAAACCCAGCAAATAATTTATATTCTATATGAATATATTTTATTTTATAATAGTATATTTTCTTGTTTAATCGCATATTTTTTAATTGCAATCGCGATTATGAAAATCTGCGATTATTTGCAAACCCTAATCAAGAGTGTTCACGAATACAATACATGATCACCAGGGAAACCAAAAATTAGTTAATATATTTTAGTGCCTTGAAATATAAAATAAAATTTCCCTATGTCCACCAGTTAACACTGAAATTTAAGAAATCAAAATTAAAGAGTATTCTATCAGCTAATGCAATTTTGGCAACTTGATTTATCATGTCTTGGAAACCGCAAGAGGTAAACTTTTGAAATTTTCAAAAACGCTAAAGCGCAAATACCGAAAAAAATCACCAAAAAGAAAAAATCTCCAAAGCGAAAAAATCGGCAAAAACTGAAAAATCGTTAAAACGAAAAAGCGCCAAACCAATCAAAAAATCGCTGAAACTTACATAAATCGCCGACACGAAAAAAGCTCCAAAACTAAAAAAAATACAAAAAGTGAAAAAAAGTGAAAAAACGTTTAGCTGAAGTAGTTAACACGTTGACTACAAAACCGAAGGTGGTGGGTTCGAGCCCTGTCTCCGATAGTCATTAAAATAACAACACCACACATTTTTCTGATATGCATTAGTGCCTCTTTCTATCAGTTGCTGTAGAAAAGTTTAAGTGATGCAGGCATAGGCACTGGTCACACTTCAGGGGATACTAATCCTAAGGTAACATCAGAGCGTCCTTCTTCGTCGATATTGTGTAACAGACCAGGGAAGGAAAATGATTTCTTGGGTTTTGTACCAACTATGAAAATAAAATGTACTTTTTAGACCATGACGGTACCAATTTTTAATATTTATTAATAAAAAAAGAAACGTAAAAAGATGAGTATAAAAATTCAGAAGTTTACAATAAAGAACAGTAACTTAACACAAATGTGTATAAAAATTCAGTATACAATAAAAAATAACAAAAAAAATATTAAATATTACATTCATAAAGGTACATTCGTAGATTAGACTATTATATTAGAGATTAAAATAAAACACACACCAAAAAATTAAAGAGAACATAGGCAAAATTAATATTACCATAAAGCGAAAGATTGACATTCTGAAATTGTACCAAATAACTCGCGGTAGTACGTACCATGGTACCGACAAGGTCAAAAATGTACCATAAAAAGTACAATTGTACCATGATTTCCATCCGTGTAACAGAATCATGGGCAAACTAAAATAACCAATAAAATGCTTACTAAACACAGCTTTGATAATTTAGTACGCCTCATTGACACCAGAGGCGCTGCAGCACTTCATTATAAGAAACGTGCAAAAGGCAGTGCGAGTCAAAGTCACACTTTACTGAATTTACTGATATCGCTCAAAGAACTATTTGAAATAAAATCAGTAATTTTTCAAATCGTAGGAAACTATATAAATATACAAACTTTAACTATTTATGGTGTTAAGTTTAGAATAAAGAGCTTGATATTCTTCATGCTTATTGAACAGCTCTCTTAACATGATTTAAATAATTATAACATGCATATTTTATTAACAGCAAACCTGGTATGCAATATTTTTCATAGTTTGCTACATGAAAGCTTCAAACAATTGAAGTGAAACCTTTGTTTAAGTCTCAAAAGAGTATAACTTTTCGAATAATTAATTATCTACATATGTTTGCACCAAAAAGTTCAGGCTTAAATTACCTCTAGCTTTTTTGCATACCTTTTTGTATTTTCAGAGAATAAAAATTTAACATCATTGTAATTTCTTCAAACTACGACCAGTTTAAAAGTTAACGTTAAACTGTTAAGACGTTCTGACAAATTGTCTCATTTGTGAATAAATTCTAATAAAAATTTAAGTTAAAGAAACCAGAAAAGACCGCGAAACAAAGCAACAAAGTGTTATTTTGTAAACGTACATACATGCAAACAAATTTTTAAGAAAAAGCACACAACATATAATAATAAAAAAAATTTTATTAAAATATAAAAATACAAAAACAAAAAAAAATTTATTTGCCTTGCGGTTATTCTTTATTGACTAATACGGGTTATTAAAAGTTATTAAGTACTTCAAATATACAAAACAAATAAATTTTATTGTAGTGATTATTTTGTGGAATTTATAGTTTACACAGGTACCAACCAATGTATTTTTGAATTATTTACTGAAGCATAATATTTTTAAGTTTGTTACACGTATATGAGTCATATCAAGACTTTTTAGCAGACAAGGAATCTTAATTGTACTCACATCTACTAGACATGGACTTGCAAAGTAATCGTAGCAACCAGCCTACCGAGATGCCTCAATAGTTTTATATAACCATTTATTTCTCTGTCTACTTCCATGGTAGAGTATAGTAATGTTAAAGCTTCAAATACATGTATATAATTTAGAGTTGGTTCAAAAATTCAAAAATTGTATACAAAAAAGAAATTTGAGAAAAAAAGAAGAAAAGTGTCTCAGGGCATCCGGTTATAGCTATGCTGCTTAGCTATATAAAACAAACTTAATGTATTAAATAACAATGCAATAAAATTGTATTATATGATGATGTCAAATTTGCCGCAAATGTTTCAAAACGTTTCCATTTACTTCCCATTATTTTCTTTTCTAGCGGCGTACGATTAAATTAATGTATTGCTTGTGGCCGGTGACGGCTGTTAGCCTACTTACAACCGATCAGCGGTGTTCTCTGGTTTGTGCTCATGTGCAAAAACAAATTGAGCAATCGTTCTCATTGTTTTTGTTTTTGTTTCACTCACTTCAAAGAACGAAACAAAACAAAATCAAACAATCTGTTAGTTATGTACAAATAATTCAAAACAAAAAAAAATTATATATGTAATAGTGTCGATTATTTTTGTTATAAAATGTTTTGCAATAAATAGCATAGCTATAAAAGCAGTTCAAGTGAATTATGATTCTCAATAACATATTAAGAGCTTTACTATAAACATGTAAAGTTTTTCAGCTTATTTTAAAAACTTTGGGTTGAAGTCTATAATTGAGTTCTTTAAGCAGGAATGAAATACATATAGACGGTGCTTAACCATCAACACAAGTAAAAATTCCTGAAACAGAGTCTAAACACAATGTTTGCGGGGCGGTGCGATACGATTTTTCGTTGCGGGAGAGAGAAATAAACATAATGTAACAATGGAAGACGGCGACGGCAATACTTGTCAGTTTTTGTTTAAATTTTTGTGCATAAATTTTTATAAAAAATTTACTTTTTGTGTTAGATATTTTGTAATGGCAGTAACTAAAAACAAAAAATTTTTAACATTTTATACATTCGCAGAAATATTTCATATATTTTTAAACTTTTATGTTTTATGACAAAAATTTTTGAACTTCAAAATCATGTATAATGTTGTGAACACCGCCAATTATTCAAAAACTATGGCAAAATCAGAAAGAGAAAGAGTGTCAAAACTTGAGAGAACAAGAAAGCCCGCAATGAAAATAAAATAGGTTTTAAAAGTTTAAAATTTTTAAACGCACTAATAATCCCAAATTAATATTTTACTTATTAAGTAAAATATTCTTTTATTAAAATACATTGAAATTGATTATTGAGGGGTTTAGCTGGATCCTATGCGCATTTCACTGTTGCTAATGCAGATCATCAGGGAACCTTTACCCAAAGCTATTATATTATAAACTTTCATTTAAACAAATGAGAAGCTCAATAACAAATAACAAAGTTGAAACAAGAACTCAATAATCAACATGTTTTTTATTTTCTTACTTTATCATTGCTACATTGACTACTTTTTTTCAGCTTCAAATTGTAGTCGTAAGAGTATGTAAAAGAAAATAAATGTAAATAACAACAACAGCTATTTAAGAATAGAGTGTTGCCACACAAGTATTTTTTTTTTTTTGACCGGGTGCAGTCAAGTTAATAATTAGTGTTTTTTATGGGAATTGTTAAAATTTAAGTTTAAAATTTTTAAACGCACTAATAATCCCAAATTAATATTTTACTTATTAAGTAAAATATTCTTTTATTAAAATACATTGAAAAATAGATTTTAATTTTATGGCGTTCCGCACTACGGTTTTTTACTTCAAAACGGTATGAAAAACCGCACCGCAATAAATAATCGTTGCATTGTGTTCAGACTCACATTAAAAACTGAATGCCAAATAAATATACTTCGGTATTTCTTATACGAATTATAAGTTTATAAATCTTTCTATTCTGGTTTGAAACTGATCTATTCAACCGTAGGGAATGGGGGAAAGTGTCACCATTGGGACTTGGCTCCATTCAGCGTTGTCAAATCGCCTAATGTGGCAATTTCTCAATTTTTTTGGCGTCTAAATTTTTTATTTAACGACATGGCGTTTTTTTTGCCACAAATAAATTTGTTGGTGCCTTAAATGGCTATTTTTTAACAAAATTGTAATTCAGTAAAATTAGTTTGTTGAAGGGGTAGTTTTAAAAATAAATCCTACCAAAACTCGTTTGCAAGAATTTAAAACAATTCGATTTTGATGGGAAATTTGAATTCGAATTTGGATGAGAAAAATTTACAAGAAATAATTTTTGGCGATTTTATTTCTACTTTTGTTTTATAAAAATTTATGTGAAAGAAAGTCTTATATAAAAACAAATTTATTATCAAATATACGTATATTAAGAAAATCTACATAAAATTGGTTTGCCGATTTTTGGCGATTTTTAAAATCGATTTTGCGAAATAGATCTGAAAAAAATCTGGCCACCTGGGCAACACTGTTTTTGATTATTCGCCATAATGCCATAAAGTTGATGATTTGCCATAATGCCATAGCCATAACCAAACCAAAATTCAAAATTCATTGCCATGGCGTTATGGCGACTCAGCAATAATCAAATACAGTGTTGCCCATAAGTTTGGTTCGAACAGCTGCTTTCTATGGTTATCGTTATGCCACGTCCGATTTTAAACTGATGAATCAATAAAGCCATTTAACTCTGGTGTAGGAGTCGTAGGACCTACAATTAACTAACGACTATATGGGAAAAGCTCCTTTTATTTTTCAATCGGAAGTTTATGCCATTGAGAGGCACAATTTAATCTTGGCAGAGGCTACAGCGGTACAAGTAGATAGAGGCACATCCATGGTCAGACCAGGAACGATCTAATGATTGGAACGTATAACCAAAATTGTTTCATAGGTCTCGTGTCGCTAAGTAAAAACAATCTAAGAATTCTCACAGATTTTCTTAGAGGCCATTGGAGACTGTGAAAATAGCTCAACAGACTGAGTATTGAGAGTAATAGCCTGTTTAGATTCTGTGATTGTTAGGATGAAACTCCAGAGCATATTCCGAAAGACTGTAGGGCTTTATGCCATAAAAGAAACAGTCAATTGAGCAAGCGTCTGGCAATCTTGAGATTCCTCAGGAGAGCGGGTCTAGATGAGATGCTCTAGCACCTGTCGCGGAATACAATAAATTATCTTCGGTCGCAGTGTTCTATTTCCCGTATAAATTTAAATTGATTCATTCATTAATTCTTAAAAAACTTCCGTTGTATGAACAGGATCCAAACTTTATAATTGCATTGACAAACAATGCTTATTGGTTGTTGTTACTGTTATCTTTTTGGGTTAACAATATTTGAATATTATATTAAAAATTTAGATGTGTGCACATACTTACGTAAATTAATAAAAAAAATTCAATGAATACACGAAGATGCTCAGTTACAGTGGAGAACAAAAATATAGAAATAATATATCAAGATATATATTATTTAAGTTAAAGCAAACAGCCTTGTATTCATAAAGTGATACAAATCTAGCATAAAAAGCCTTCAAGTAAGCTTGGATAATAAAGTTATGAACTGTAGAAAACTCTCCGAAATGTTTGGTAAAGTTCAAGATTTCCTAACATGCATATATTTTTCCTCACATGTGTATCTGCATCATTCATTGCAAAACATCTTAATTATGTTAATTATGTCTACCAAGATGTTATTGTTTTATTATGTATGTACATGTATTTAAAAAATGCAAATGCTATCTACTAATATGTACAATAAATATACGATACCAAAACTCAGTTAAGCGAATGTCATAGCTTTTTATCAGTCAAATGTTGTCTGGTTGTTTTTAGATAAAGTTTTGTCAATAAGTTGAAAGAGAAAACTAATTTAAACAGAAAACGTTGACAATTTGAAAAGTTTCACTTTAAAATGTTTACTAAAATTTTGTGTTCGCGTCATTAGAGCTGCAAAACTATCGATAGTGGCTCCATTCGATAGTTTCGACAGTATTTTTTGATGCCATCGATACTATCGATAGTTTTTGATTCTTAGAAACTTATCAATTGTGTATTTTTCTAATATAAAATATTGAATTTTTTAATCATTCCATAAAGTAAAAAGAAACTTGATTTTTTTAAAACTTTTAGTTCCAATGTTTTTAATACACATATTCAACAAACATATATCCACAGTTCTATAAAAAATAAACGAAAAAGCAAACAGATAGATAGATGGATCAATAAAAAATAAATTAAAAAGGAATAAAATAAAAAAAATCTTTCATCATTACTTAAACTATTGCAGTTAGCTAAAAAGTATTGGTTTAACAGAAGGGGAAGCAAACTATTTAGCGTCACCTGTTATTTAAAAGTAAAGAGCGGAGACAGTCCAGTATCCGTCAAATTTCTTCTTTCTATCAAAGCCGTTGGTATATAATAATTGTTTTTTTATGCAATTTGCATCTAGTAGATAAAAACTGACATCTTATGTTGAAAAAAATCAAAACTAATTAATTTGTTTTCACATTTATATATGTAATGATAACCATTACCAAACCAGGCGGCGAAATTTGAATGTTGCATTTTTTATTACACAGTCGCCATCATTCCGTTTTTATTGACTTTGATTTTTTCCCTTTTAGTAGCGTGTTCTTGTCGATAGTATCAGTATCGAAAAAAAAATATCGATAGTCTACTCAATATAAAACTATCGATACTATCGATAGTACCATCGATAGTTTTGCAGCTCTACGCGTCATGTTACTATAGTGTCCAGCTACGGGAATGCATTTTGTATGGAAAAACTAATGAACATGTTGGATCTAGAAAGCTTTTCGGATTATTAGAGGCGTCCGGTTATGAGAGGAGTCCGTTATGTTAGGTTTCACTGTAAAATCATTTTGTGCGGGAAAAATTTAATATGTTTTTTTCGATACAAAGAATGCCAAAATGATATTTATTTATTAAGTCAAAACTTATAAAACCGTTTTGTTCCCATTTATAAAAAACATATTCTTGTGTATACAAAAAGTATTGAAAAAATTCCACATTGATGCTTTTTTAAATTTTTATAGTTAATTATTTCAGCTTTACAATGTATTACTATTTTTTTTATTTAAGTAAAAAAGAAATAGGGTCTCTTCAAGACGAATTTGAGCGAAAAGATTAGCTTGAATTAAAATGGATAGCATAAAATATAATGTTAAAATTTGATAGGCGTGGATCTGCCTACTTTTATAAACGCGGTATCATGTCATTACAAAAGATCAAGGTTTGTGAAAAATGAATCTACATTTTAATAAGTTAATAGGTCCTGGGTTAGAGCCCGGTCTCCGACAGACATTAATAAAAAAAAAGGAAAAGTTCTAGTTATATGCACTGGTCAATAGACTACATCGACTTCAGCGGGGATGCTATTCCTAATATAACATCAGAGGACACTCCTTTGTCGGTATTGCGTAGCAGAATCATCGCAAAGTAAACTAACCAAGAAATTGTCTACTAAGCACAGCTTCAAAAATTTAATACCGCTCACTGGCATCAGAGGCGCTTTCACCACCTGTCTTCACTTTCACTATCCCTTCCATATCACCATCTCTCTCTCTCTCTCTCTATCTTCTCTTCAACTCACAGGTAGCACAAAAGGGATCATTGCATTGGACACAAGTGAGCTGAACTCTAAATTTCACCCTTCCTTACCAGCAGCCCGCTAACCTAGCAAAATCTAAGGTGCGAGATTGTGTCATTACGGGATCGCAAAAAAAATTTTAATTGCAAGAAGGGTTGTTTTAATTTGAGGAAATGGGGAGAGAGGTATGAACATTCCCGTCCTCATATCACACACATAAGGTGTGTGTGTGGAGGAGATTCTTTTACACATTCCAGGAAACTCTTTCAGTATATATACATATATTTTTTTATAAAAATCTTTTTTATGTCTGTGATTTCAATGGTACAGAACTTTCATGTCTTTGGTAGGCTTAAATTTTATTATTTATATAAACAATCCATAAGGAAGGAATTTAACTTCTTTACCTGGTCTATTTGTTTTAAAAACTGGATATTAAGTTCATTTTACACCAAAAAATATATTTAACAGGGGTCTGTTAGTATGTTAATAGAGCATTTACACCTGCACGAAATCCAGCAGATTTCACCTAAAATCTTTATCAAAATCAACATCGTTTACAAGTTTGTTTTATCCAAAACAAAAACCATTGACTTAAATTGTTCCTAAGCTAGAACCACACAACTGAAATGTATCTAATTCCCGCACCTTTTTAATTACATCGGTTAATTTTTTAGTACAAACTTGCAACAACACATTTTTGCATCATTAAGTTACGCTACATTTTAAGTAGATTCCGACAACATCTAGTGACGAAGTAGATTTAGTTTTGTATGTTAAACCTACTCGAAATCTAAAAAATTTTACTCGAAATCTCGCGAGTACTAGATTTTGCTTAGATGAGATATTTTAAATATGGCGGTTTATATAATCCTTTTTCCTGATAACAATTTAGTAGCTTAAAAAATTATCCCTTAACAAAAATCTTATGAAAATCAAAACTATTTAAATAAAATATTTAATTTAAATAAATTATGACTTCTACTATGCCCCTCGTATGTCTATCAAACATTCAACTGCGAGTATTTTTATTTCTAGTATCTACTTTTGTTATTTGCAAAGGCCAAACACAAAAAATAACTACATTATGCAATTGTTATTTTAACATATATTTTTTTCATTTCGTTATTGTTTCAAATTTGTTGTATACTTTATTCTTAATTATGAAGTAACTTTAAGAGTTAAGTAAATTACCAATTCATTGTGTCAATATGTCTTTGTGCTGCATCACTGAACTGGTATGTGAACCATTACCACCAACAGCAGTAGGCAAAACAACAATATACACTACCAACCTGAAGTGATGCAAAGTACATTTGCTGTGCACAGTGAGCGAATATATGTAAAGCAAATGGTGAATGGTGCCCCTCAATAAGTTGATGCATTAACTTTAAACTGGATTAAAGCGGAGAATCACATTAATGCTTAAATCGCGCAAAATATATTTTTCTCAATAATTTAATATAATTTACATTAAATTTTTTTTTGTGGTCAGAGTGGAAAACGAAAATCTTCATGGTATTTTAAATTGTTCTATAAGAAAAGTATGCTGTGACACAGTCAACTTTTCTATAACAAAAGTATGATGTGACACAGTCAACTTTTCTATAAGAAAAATTTGCGGTGACGTAGTCAAATTTTCTATAAGAAAAGTATGCTGTGATACAGTCAACTTTTCTATAAAAAAAGTATGCTGTGACACAGTCAACTTTTCTATAAGAAAAGTATGCTGTACAGTCACCTTTTCTCTAAGAAAAGTATACTGTGACACAGTGAACTTTTCTATAAAAAAATTATGCTGTGACACAGCCACGAGTGTTAAAACTAAAGTAGGTTTTAAATCCGGTTTCACATAAAAAATTAAGCTTACAGTAGCCTTTATAAGCAATTATGAATACAGATAATGAAGTCAAGATACATACACATGCTTTTTTTAATATTAATTAAATTTTTGTGACAGATTTCATTAATTTAGCCTTTTGAAACTATTTTAAAGTTTAAAACAGACTACCATGAAGCTAAGCATAAATTTTTTAGGTTAGACAAATGATTCACCTTTTATAACAAACTAACTGACGATTATATTATACAACATAAAATATTGTATGTGTATGAGTAGGCTTAAGGCGAAAAATGTATGTTATAGTTTCATAGAAATTTTTATGACTTATAAAACTTAATGAAGCATGTAGGGTAGTATTAAAGTTATTATTATTACTATGCACACATCATACTTTTACAATGTTAACATGTAATCATGAAGCAGCTGCATAATTTAAGTATAATTTCAAAATCATTTACAACAATATTTTTAAATCTTAATTTTTGTTAAGTGTAAATTATAAACACAGTCCAATGCACTTGTGGTGCAAGGTTATTGTCATTTATACTTATGAATGTAACACATACATATGGACATATTTTTCATCACTATGAATGCCTGCATTCTTTACTTGCATTACAATTAATTGCTACTTTTCTTTTCAATCAACTGCTGTCATTTATTACTCAATATTTATTTGTTTGATTCTCTTTTTTCAAATAGTTGTCTATCTGCTTTTTATTCACTTTTTTTCTCGTAGATCATGTTATTGTCCTTGACAAATATTTTACTACTTTTGGAACACAGTAAAAAAGTTTAAACAATTCTGTGGAAATTTTGTTTTACGCTGTTTGTGTGTTCTAATCAATTATGGCAACGTCGAATGTTGATTATGAAGGTGCTTTTGTCAATCCAGCATATGTGCACTCCAGATATGCATCGACCGCTTCCATACCTGGAGAATATCGCAAAGCTGATGATGACAATGGTTCGACCGCAGCGTCATCGAAAAGAGAATCATTGAGAACTGCTAATATTTCAACAAAACAAACATTGGCCGGGAATGGCACAGACCTAAATGGAAATGTAAGTATTCCATACTGTTTTTTTTTTTGTACTTTACAAAAATAGGCAATATGTTTTAACTTTTCTATAATTTAAATTTATGCTTTTGAAGAAAAATAGTGTTATCAGTTACTGTTTGAAGTTTTCAATTTTACAATTACAATTTCTTTATTTATTTCAAACCAAAAAGATAATTACACTGTATAACACAAAAAACAAGGCTCTAAGATCTGATTCATATCGTCGGCTTAGAGTGTAAACCTATTAACTCACTTCAACCAAATTTTAAAGGAGAGACAAAATACCAGGGTGGATCAATAAGTCCGTGACTTTTCGAACTTCCCTCGTAGTTATATGAAATGCAACACTGTTCCCATCAATTACTTTCTGTTAATAGACTACTGTCAAATTTTGAGCAAGTGTCGTCATTTACTTTGCGTTTAACAGCTGTTCAAGTGACTACTTTCTATCTCCAAACCTAAAGAAATGGCTCGGTGGAAAGAGATTTAGCTTCAACGATGAAATTATTGACCAAAAAATTCCTATTTTTTGGAAGGGATACAAAAACTGGTGTCTTTGAGTTAAAAGGAGATTATGCTGAAAAATAAATTTTTGTTTTGAAAAAAAAAATACTGTTTCATTCAAAAAGTCACGGACTTATTGATCCGTCCTTCACGTCACTCACTAGCTTAATATATTGAGTGTTTTCGACCTGTAGAGTTTTACATTAAAATATTTATTTTAGCCAGTCGCTGCTGTGCAGCGTTGCCATATTATTTTCTTCAAAAACCTTCAAGTCGAACAAAACATCTTTTTTTCTCATTAAAAATCTTTTTTTAGTGATTTTACCCAAAATATATCAATATGCATTGATTTTACTGAATTCAAATTCAGGGGGCAAATTACGGCATCCGATATGACTCGTAATTTAAAAATATTTCAATAGAGTTTATATGGAAATATTTTTAAATTACGAGTCGTACCTAATGCCGTGATTTTCCCCTTTGAAAAATTTATATTGTTTCAAATGAACTAACAAACGTAAAAGTAAATAACACAAAATATTTACTGAATAGAACATGTATATTTATGCACATAATCCATACTTTAATGAAGGAAAGAAGAAAATATGTCAGTACTTTAGTACCAAATATCCTATTCTTAAAAATCTTATTTTTAACAAAGAAATCTTTTAGTCTTTTTAACATCCTGAAAAACTTCGAAAATAAGATAAATCTTCAGATATGGTAACGCTGATGCTGCATCTCATTCTCTCTTGAGTGTCATTAAAATGTCATATGTTATAAAAAGTGAATTTAGCAGGTTTATACTCTAAGGGTTAGTAAATCAGTCAAAGTTTAAACGCTGGTTTAGTTAAACTAAACTCAAATTTATATGTGGTTTAAACGCAACAGGAGTAAATCAGTGAACCATACCTTATGTGTAGTTTAAAAAATAATATTATGACAGAACTAGAATAAATGCCAAAAAGCAGCTGTTTTGCAGCAGGCTATCAATTCTTTGTACAATCAAAAAGGCAAAAAAGTTTAAAGAAAATTCAATTAAATGTCGCCAAATTGTACTGAGAGAAGAATTATATTTATGCTTGGCGAAGTAGAATAGTATAAAAGAATAATAGAGTATAAGCAAACAGGTCGAACAAGATCTGAAGAAAAAGGACAGGCTTGGAAAAAAGTTGAGTGCTCTTTCAATGCAAAACATATGGTCTGTAATTAAGAAAATCATATGGCCTGTATTGGTAGTTTAAACGCCCAATTTTATGCGTTTACAGATGGTTTAAATACTGTATTGATTTATAGGTTTGCTAGTTTAAACACATTTTAAACCAAAAATAGAGATTAACTTGCACTGACTTATTAGCGCTAAGCCGACGATATATTTGTGTATGTACCTTGCCTTAGTCTTGCACCCCATATATAAATGTTTTCTAATTTAATTATAATACGTCTGTTTGAGAAATTACTCCCAATAAAAACGTTTGCAAATATAAGTACGCGAACAGGAAAATTGTAAAATCCAGTAAAATATATGTAACAGGAGATTGCTTACAATTGTAACTGGTCCGTAAAATAACTTCAATATATTAAAGAAAGGGAAAATATGCACAAATGAACTTACAAAGTTAAGTTTTTTCCTTAAACAAAACCTTCCATTTAGCTTTTTATTAAATTTTTAAATAAAAAATTTTTTTATTTGCAAATTTTCTGATTAATTTTTCAGTTTCATATGTAAACAAAAAACAGCTGATTACTTAATTCCTGTCTGAACTTACCCAAAGAAAAAATTCGTATAAGTTTGTACAAGAAATGAAAAGAAATTTACTCTCTCATTCGTTCTCAAAATTGCACAAAAATTGTTAATAATGGAACGCTTTTGGGTAACTTCATACAAGTTCGGTGTGTTTCGTTATGCATCTGGAACAGATCCATTGATAAATTTTCAACTTTCTTATTTATATTAAACAGCTGTTGTTTGGAAAGCTTTCCATAATATTAGGAAATTTTGTAGTGCTACCATACTTTCAACGTAATTATTAAAACTTTGTTTAATTAAACACTGAAAAAATTAAACCTTATTTAAATACAACTTAAATTGAAATAAGTATAAACTGAATACATATTTAAATATTAAAAGAAAAACTGAGGTTTAGTATTTGTACTAAATTTTAAATATGTATAACGAAATTTTCGTTTTAATGTCCCGCCTTTTTTTTGTAGAAATATCCTGCGCTTAATGGAGATGTTGAATGTGCGAATAAAAAGAAAGCTCAACGTGATAATTGGGGCAATGATATGGAATTTTTGATGTCCTGCATAGCATTGTCGGTGGGTCTTGGCAATGTGTGGCGTTTCCCCTTCACCGCGCTCGATAATGGTGGCGGTGCTTTCGTGATACCCTACATAATTGTATTATTTTTAGTGGGTAAGCCAGTGTATTATATGGAAATGTTATTGGGGCAATTTTCCAGCAGAGGTAGTGTCAAAGTGTTTGATTTCGCTCCAATTATGAGAGGTATATGCAAATAAGTTATGGAATTATATCTCTACTTGAAAGTTCAATGAACATATTATATTGTTTTATTAAAATAAAGGGGTTGGTTATGGCCAAGTCTTGGCCACCGGTGTTGTGACTACATACTATGCAACCTTAATGGCCTTGACGTTGCGTTATTTTGTGGAATCGTTTTTCCCCACTTTACCCTGGAGCTTTTGCCGAGAAGAATGGGGTGACATGTGTATTGATTCGAAACCAAATTCTTCTGTGGGGGAGGACATAAAGACTACATCAGCCGAATTTTATTTTATGTAAGCAACCATTTTTGTACATTAATGGAAATAATAAAATATATTTTTCTTTTTTAAGAAATATAATTTTACGTGAAAAAGATGGTATTGATGATGGCATTGGCTATCCCAGCTGGAGTTTGGCAGTGACTTTAGCCATTTCCTGGGTAATCATAGTTGCTATAGTGATCAAAGGAGTTAAAAGTTCTGGAAAAGCTTCTTACTTTTTAGCCATTTTTCCTTATATTATAATGTTAATTTTACTAATTCGTTCCTTAACTTTGCCGGGGGCTCTAAATGGCGTTTTGTACTTTTTGAAACCCCAATGGGATAAATTGCTAGATCCTAAGGTAAATTAGTTGTTGTATTTATCTATGCATTTGAAAGTTTTTTGGTTATTTTTTAGGTCTGGTATGCGGCTGTAACACAAGTGTTCTTCTCATTGGCCATTTGTTTTGGTAATATTATTATGTATGCTTCATATAATCGCTTCGGACAAAATATTAAAAGGTAATTATGAAGTTAAAGATTCGACAGCAAGAAATGAACTAAGAATCCCAAAATTAGACGTGGGAAAATTCACACTTAAGCCAAAGGCTTAATTAAGGCTTGCATAGCAAGGAAAAAACACAAAATTAATAAGACTGTTAAGAGTATAAAATATACAAGGGTTTTTTTGCTAGAATTGTCAGGCAACTCGGTTAGCATTTGTGGTCAGTTTGGTTTGCCATTTTATAATGCAAAGTATAGACGTTACTACAAATCGTACAAGTACAAAATTAGTAGTGAAGCTTCAATAAGTACGACAATAAATAAGGATCATGCTGTTGTACAGCAACATTTTTTTGCTGAACAGCTGATTTGTAAAACGAAGTTTTTCTGGGACTCGTTTTTAAATTTTTAAAATTTGAAAGGGCAATTTGTATAAGCAATGTAGCAATATGAATTGTTAAAATACACAAGAAACTTTACATCTTCACAAGTTCGTTCCTTTTTCAAACTCGTTTAAAATATAAAATTTTTCGGTAATTGATAAAAACAATTTTTTCTCCGCCATTTTGAGATACGAGCTAAGCAAACAACTTATTCAAATAAACAGCATAAAAATGAATCAGAGTTGAATAAAGAAAGACCTACTAGTTAAATGCAACTCTTGTTGCCGTGTTTCACCGCTTCTTTCCGTTTGTGAGAGTGTCCGTTTATGAGAGTGTACGGTTATGTGAGTGCATTTTGTATGGAAAAACTAATGAACGTGTTGGATCTACAAAAATTGTCCGGTTATTAGAGGTGTTCGGTTATAGGAGGTGTCCGTTATGAGAGGTTTGACTGTAGACCCGACAACTTATAAACACCTTGCAAGGATTATAAGAATGCAGTAGCAAATCTCATTATTACCAACTGAGCAATCTCTTTCATATAAGCGCTTTTAGACTGCTGCAACAAAAATGGCAAGTTTGAACCGCGATTTATATATATCAATGCGAAAACAATACCATATTACTATCTTGTGTTTTTTTTTTTGTAGTTATTAATGTTTCTTTCTTGCGAGTTTAAATTTTTTGTGAAAAATCACAAACAAATTTCATGTTTGGAAAAATAGCTAAAAAAAAAAATAGCTAAAAATAGCTGGGATGAAAAATAGCTAAATTTAGCCAGAAAATGGCTAAATTGGCATCACTGGTGATCCTCTACAAAAACGCTGAAGCTAAAAACCCCAAAAGAAAATATCGCCAAAACGAAAAAGTCGACAAAAACCAAAAAATCGCCAAAACGAAAAAAACCGTCATAACTAAAAACATCGCTAAGACTAAACGAAATCACCAAAAAATCTTAAAACCTAATAATGGGTGTTTTTTTATTGAGGTATAGAACTTTAAGTTGGCATCACTTTTTTAACTGGCGGCCGTTTTGTCAGCTGTCAAGTGATTAATATTTAGTTTGGTTTGCCATTTCATCATAAACAGGTTGACAAAAGAACAACGATTGCAAATCGTGCAAATTTATTTCGAAAATAATGGTTCAGTTCGCGAAGTTTACCGCACGCTCCGTCCATTTTATGGTCGACATAATCGTCCATCAGAGCAATTAATTCGGTTAACCATGGATCGTTTTCGCACTACGTTTACTCTATGTGATAATACGCATCCGCAGAGACGTCGAACAGTGCGCACCGAAGAAACAATTGCCGCTGTAGAGCAAAGTGTTGAAGAGGACCCGAATGAATCGATTCGCCACCGTGCACAGCAATTGGAGCTTTGTCCATCAACTTTAGGGAAGATTTTGCGCAAAGATCTTGGCTTGCGACCTTACAAGATCCAGCTTGTGCAATAATTAAAGCCGCGAGACCATGCAATGCGTCGTGATTTTGGTGTATGGGCCGAAAATGAGATTGATCTCGATGCTGATTTTCATCGCAAAATTTTGTTCAGTGATGAGGCTCATTTATGGTTGAATGGCTACGTCAACAAGCAAAATTGCCGCATTTGGAGTGAAGAGAATCCACATGAGACCCTTGAGACGCCATTACATCCACAAAAACTGACTGTTTGGTGTGCTCTATGGGCTGGTGGAGTCATTGGGCCATACTTCTTCCGAAATAATGCTGGAGAGTCAGTTACCGTTAATGGAGACCGGTATAGAGCCATGATAACCGACTATTTTGTTCCCGAATTAGATGGCATGAATGTGGATGAGAGTTGTGGTTCCAACAAGACGGCGCTACATGCCACACAGCGCACGTCACAATCGATTTATTGAAGGAAACATTCGATGAGCGCATAATTTCGCGGAATGGACCTGTCAATTGGCCACCAAGATCGTGTGATTTGACACCATTGGATTATTTTCTTTGGGGATATGTGAAGTCGCTCGTCTACGCCAACAAACCAGAAATGTTAGGGGACTTGGAAGCCAACATTCGTGGCGTTATTGCCAACATACGGCCCCATATGCTCGAAAAAGTGGTTGAAAATTGAACCTGTAGAATTGGCTTTATTCGAGCCAGCCGCGGCGGCCACATGCTCGAAATCATATTTAAACGTTAATGGCATAAAATTATCCTTCCAATAAAGCCAAATTGATGGACATTAAAACGATTTTCTTGTGTTTTATTTCAATTCAAAGTTCTATACCTCTAAAAAAACACCCGTTAAAAGCACCAAAACTAAAAAAAGGCGCGAAAGCTAGAAAATCGAAAAAAAAAGAGAAAAAAGTTTACCGTGTGTTTAAATTTTTTTTAAATGTCTACATCAGGTTACCTTACCTTCGATTGTATAGGATAAAGTTCATATAGTATTACATATCTAGTGTCCATACGGAACCATTCGTGTACACGTCAAAGGCGCACTTTACTGAATTCATTATTGGTACATAAAGATAAAATATTGAATTTTTTTCTTCATTTATTTTGCAGAGATTGCAACATTGTAACGTCTTTGGATACATTTACATCTTTGCTATCGGGTATTATTATTTTTGGCATATTGGGAAATTTGGCCCACGAATCGAACACCACAGATATCAGAAGTGTGGTCAAAGGTGGTCCCGGTTTAGCATTTATATCATATCCTGATGCTATAGCCAAATTTAAATTTGTGCCACAGGTAGCCAAAAATTATTTCTTAGAATTAAATTATCACATTAAAAAAATGTTCGAATGTTTTAGATATTTTCAGTTCTATTCTTTTTGATGTTATTTGTACTGGGTATTGGCAGTAATGTGGGCATGGCTTCGTGTGTTCTCACTGTGTTGAAGGATCGCTTTACCAATACCAAAAATTGGATTCTAGTTGTGTGTTTAGCGGTGGTATGTTACTGTTTGGGTCTGTTATATATAACACCAGGTGGCCAGTACATATTGAACTTATTGGATTTTTATGGTGCCTCATTTGTGGCTCTGGTGTTGGCTATATTTGAAATGATAGCTGTGGGTTGGATATATGGTAAAAAAAATGCTTACGTTTTTTTTTAAATTATACATATATGTATTTAAATGTCTGTGTATAATCATTATCAGCAAAACCAGAAGTTTATTTCAAAGAAATTTTTTATATTCATTAATTATGACTTGACAGTTTTAAAAATAAATTTCTAGAAATCGAGTTGAAATTTTAAAAGTGCTCTCCCACAAAACAGTAAAATATGACAGAAGTGCCTTTTCCTTATTGCCAAAGATATATTGCGAATTTTATCCGTTCATACCACATTTACTAAAACATTCTCATCACACTTATAATAGTAGTTTAAAATCAAATCCTAAACGAAGTACATATCTTAAATTTGAACAGGTGTTAAGCGTTTGTGCAAAGACATTCACTTTATGTTGGGCATTAAAACTTCAATTTATTATCGACTGTGTTGGAGCATTATTACACCCGTATTTATGGCGGTCATTTTGATTTACACTCTCGTAGAATATGAACCGTTACAGTATAATGGCTACACCTATAAAGATGGTGTATACAGTAAGATCTGATGCATAATCAATGCTTTCATATATTTATGAATTTCTTTTTTTTTATTTTAGTTTTTGGCTGGTGCTTATCGGCTTTCGGTATTGGTCAATTGCTTATCTGGGGTATATATGCGGTACACAAACGTCCGGAAAATACACTGTGGGAACGTTTTGTGAATTCTTTTAAGCCAAAGACCGATTGGGGTCCTTTAGATCCTAATGTATTGAAAGTTTATAAATTATGCATGGACGATTCAAAAGAGGAATTGATGTTTAAAAAGAATGGATTTTGGTATAGAATTTATGATAATATATTTGGTTAAAAGTTTTAAATTTTTAATAAATAAAAAACAATTAAAATAATGAGAAAAACAGGCTGATTGTCACAAGTTTGAATAAATATTTATACGTAATATTGTAAACTTTCAAAACTAATTAAGGCAACTAAATGAAGTCGTACTAGTATTATACCAGACTGTGGTTGAAACAAAGCAGTAAACAAATACTTATGTTAAATGTATTTAACAATAACGAGTTTAATTTTCAGCAGAAATCGCATTTCATGGTGAAACACTACAAAAAAATCATTCCGTTCATTTCTTTATCTTTTTTTTAAGAATAATCGGTATGTATGCATGTGCATATATTTATAAAAAATATTTTAAGAAGATAAAATTACGTGAATCATACAAGAATTTTATGCTTTCAATTTGTTTACATAAACTGTACATAGTTAGTGCATTATACTGTGCAACAAATGAAGAAAGATACACGGACTGGATAGTACGAGTATAGGTGCGATAGTATTACCAAAGGGTAGCAAAACCTATACTCAATTTAGCGATTTCAATGACCAATTTTATTATCTACTTTATAAGTAGATTTGTATAAAATCTACTCAAAATCTAATATTTTTATTTGTTTTTTATTACCCTGTACAACATAATTTCCATAAAAGGTGAGTGAATTTGCTATCATATACAAAATTTCCTTTGGAGTGTGTGAATGAGCTAAGTCGGCACTTTTTTCGTTGCAGTTTAAGGAAAATTTTGGACGAAAGAATTCTGTTGTGGATAAAAAATATTGATTAATTTAAAAAAACTTGATGTAAACGGTATTGATTTTCATAAAGATTTTAATTGAAATCTGGTAGATTTTGTGCAGATGTAAATGTCCTATAAGTCTATGAGCTTAACAATCAACAGATATAAATTTTTCATAACAAAAATAATAATTAAAAAATGTTAATGTTTATACAAAAAAAAAATCAATCAAAAAACCCTACTGCGACCAACTTTGATCCATTAAGTATCCTGTCAAATGGTATCCATTTTGATTTAGTTCGCCGACGTTATTTTTTTTCGTATTTACAAAATGGCGTCTGTTGGCCGCCATATTGAATTTTGACAACTGACATATCTTCAGTGACACTCCCGGGATTAAGACAAATCGATTGAAGTAAGAATCATAAAAATCGGTGCGGCAAAGAAACACACATACATACATAGACTTATAAACACAATACCTTTCTTTGCTTTGCTCGCTCAGTCGGGTAAAAATAGGGGATGATCAATCAAGCAATATCTTTTGATAGCATTTAAAATATTTAAAAAAAATAGTATGTAAAAATATCAAAGTCGATGTTAAGTCGAATTAATTATTATGCATAACTTATATTAGTAGACAACCAATTGTAAAAAAAAATTAAGAAAATCAAAAAATTTTGTAATATTAATAATTTTTATAAAATATTTTTTGTTATTATGTAGGAACCTACATGATAACAAAAAATATTTTATGAATATTGAAGTGGGAAAAATTTTTTTGTCAACAGGCGCGAAAATTTCCAAAATGTTACTTTTGTTATTTGGCTATAAATGTTTTAGCCAAAGAAAATCTTGAATTTTTTTTTTTTTTTTTGCCTCTCGCGTGAGCTAAGTTTTGATTTTAGACCCCTGGTTTTTTAGAGTAATATTCTTAGAATTTTGTTTAGATTTCACTTTTGCTAGACGTCAGTTGCTTTTTTTCTCACTCGAACAAATCGACCCACTCTAATGTATATATATTTCGTAATTCTCCATACCGTTTTCGAAGTTTTGGTCAAAGCATATGAATGAAGTTTCTACTAAGGGCCATTATTACAACTTAAAGCTAGTTAAAAGAAGGATTTTATCGGACGTATAAAAACTTTATCATTTGCAAATTACAATTACAAGCAAGTTTATCCTACCTGGTAAGTTAAATCTAATTTGCAGTAATGGAAATTTATACATCCGATAAAATCCTACTTTTAATTAACTTTTATTTCTAAAAATGGCCCTAATTCTATGAGCTTAACAATCAATAAACACAAATTCTCCACAACAAAAATAATAATTAAAAACTGTTATAAATTAAAAAAAATTACCTTATTATTGCGTATTTTCGTTTCTCTTTACACAACTCCAAAACACTTTATTTGAAATTCACATTAGATTTAAAATTTACTAGATTTCTGTGTGAACTTTTATACATATACACATATTTATTTTTTATTAACACACTATTTTTTATTATTTTCAAACCTTATAGGTATTTTATTTATATTATTTTTCGAACTAACTACTGAATATTTTCCGTCCTTAAATGAAGGAATATTTTTTTATTTCGTACCGCACTGTCCAATTAATGGAAGAAAATAAAATCTTAACTTAATATGTACATACTTACATACATAAATATATACAATACTCTAATAGATTACACGTGAGTATCTATTTCAACAATTTTATGTTTACTTGAATGCATATTTCTTGTTATGTTTGTATTTAATATTCTATACAGTTGCATACATACATACTTATGTATGTACTTAAGTATGCATGAAGAAAAATAAATAAACACTTGTTTGAGTTAACCAACGATAGCAATCTAGGTATTGCCATTTTAGCATTTTCATGGTTATTAGCATATTCTTTTGTAAACATTCAAGTTTTCCACAAAACTGCTAAAACCCTATCTAAAATCAATATAAGTTTTTTCTTCTGGCAACACTGCACTGCATTCCTTTTTATCATTCTTTTATGCATTCAACATTGCACCTACACTTTCATAGTTTGTACATACATGCATACATGTACGTATGTATAGACGCAACGAAATACAATACCAAAGAAAATCAACGACCGGCGAATCATAAAAAAAAATGTCTAAGAAACTTTGCACATTGATTTCCTCAATTATATGTTGACTTTTGGAAAAATAATTACACACACATGTTAAGCAACATTTTAGTAATACTTTTATGCAAAAATATATGAATTTTCTTGACTGCATTAACCACAAAATATCAACTTTCTTTAGCAATTACACTGAACATCCGAACCGTGGGAAACCGCACTAAAACTAAATTTGGTTACACAAAGTGGTAAGAAGTAAGAAGTGACAAGCGTGGTGAATATCAGATAGATTCACCTTTAAAAAAAGAAGGTGAAGTTTATCTTGTACTGAGTGAGAGGGTATGGTAGTTTCTTGTTTAACAAAATTTATTTATAAATATTACAGCGGAAAAGGAAAATATAAATGTTGGAGGAATAAGAAACATAATACATAGAGGAAGTGATTTTTCTCCATTCAGTACGTAGAGCAGGCATGGAAAGTTAATACATATCGTCGATGTTTTAACTAACCGACCTAACTGACATTTTTTTGAAAAATGAGTTAAGTGATCTACTAGACTTTATAATTCATAATACACATTGTCTACAACTTTCATGACTGTAAGCATTACTTTGATGCCTATATAAGTAAAAATATTTCTCACGCATCCATAAGAATGCATGTATAAAACAACCATAAAAGCTGCTCTCCTGATAAATTTTTAAAATACTAACTAGTTAGGTCAGTTAGTTAAAACAGCGACGATATGTATGTACATGTTTTTGTACAAAAAAAGTAAACTAGAGCGAATTTGACTAATATTACTTATAGAATTATTAATAAAAACTGTTCGAAGAGTATAATATAAATAAAGATACACAAAGGCATGTTTAGCTGTGACTTTATTGTACTGAGAGTTATGTATGGAAAAATGTTTCAAAGCAATAAATACAGCAATAACTACCACATATGGAAAAGAAAAATTGTAAATATTTGTTTTTAAAATACATACGATTATATGTTGTATGTATGTATATTGAATTTTTTATATTCTCTTAATTTTTAACGAGTTACTGTGTTATGAAAGTTAATGTAATAAAATTGTATAACAATAATAATATATTAGTGAACGGATGTTATTCGTTTTTAAAGGTATCTAGTTGTTTAAGAAATTAATTTAATTTAGAAATGTTATATTATTTATGCTTCAAATTACGGCATTCGATATCCGATGAAATTTTTAAATATTTCAGTAGATTTTATATCGAAATCTTTTAAAGTTCTCCATGAAAGTTTTTGCAACTTTACAAATTTTTATTAATTTGTTTTAGCTTTTTCTGGTCTTTAGCAATCGGTCATTGTGCAACGACGTCTCTTCACAGTGCGTTTAGGGCATGGTTGACCGCCATTCTTTGGCTCGGTTATAACATAACGATAACTTTCTGAATAACCCAGGCCACATCGTACACTACATTCCGACCACTTTGACCACTCAGTCATGACGCACGCTTCAGGGGCATTATCACCAGCGTGTTCAGTGCTACCACGTTGTGCCGATGCCAATGATAATGAGGTGGTAGGACGAGATGTAGTTATTTGAGTTAAACCGGTACTCAAAATGCTGCAGCTATTAATGCAATCGTTTTCAGTCAGAAAATTGTTGCGATTACCACGACAACCACCATAAGTAAAGGTCTCGCAGCGGCCTGTATCCTTATTATAGGCATAACGCAGGTAGTTTCCACGACAAGGACCAGAGTCGTACTGTTCGATACATATATCTAGCAATAGTAGAAATATATGTATAAACATAATTCTTTTAGCCAAAAATCTATAAAAAGAGTACCTTTTGCTATATCGTATGTGATAGTACAATCTTGGGCTACAGTGCACTCTTTCTGTTGATCCAATTCCATCCGCTTGGTGCAATTTTCTTTAACAGATTCGTCTTCCAATAACAAAAGACGTCTACGTATAGTTACACCCTTACCACAAGTTGCTGTACAGGGGCTCCAGTCACTCCATTGAGTGGTGGGACACATTGGATCTGGTAGTTCAACCTGTTCGAATGTACATTCCGGTTTCATGCATTTTTGTTTCTCCACTACCGATATATGGGGACAACGCTTACGACCAAGATGATTAAGGAAGGTGCGTGTACGCATAGTAATTCCAATACCACAAGTAGCAGAACAATCAGACCAAGCGCTCCAGACAGTGGTTTCACAAACACCAGCACCATCACCATTTTCATTAACCAAAGAGATTGACCTTGCCAAATTTTCACCTTCATCATCGTCGTCTTGTTGACCACTAGAATGCGTAAGGCAAATAATTAAAATGGAAAATGGAATCGTATGTCTTTAAAAATACCCACCTACATTCTGGTATATCAGCGACGCACATTTCCTTGGATATCAGCTGTCTAGAACACTTAGCCTTTTCAGCCTTCTCTTTATTTATATATCTGCGGGAACGCATACGTATGCCTTTACCACAGCTAACCGAACAAGGCGACCAGTTACTATAGTCAGTTATGCGACATTCCACTAAAAAAATAACAATTTTATTTTAATCATAAGAGCTGGTTGATTTTTAATACATACTTCTGGTATCTTGATCCTCACTATTATCAGACACTTCCAACTGCAAGGCTTGCAAGAAATCGTCATCACAATTTCTCGAAATGATCTTTTCTCTTCTGATATACAACTTAGCCAAGGGAGTCATATCTTTTGATTTCGGGTTATAGAAAGGCGAACGCGGATCTTCTGGGTACATGGTAGTTATTCGATACATACGTTCTCTTGGCTGAGTTTCTGAATTGGGAGACATATAACTAATACCACCGTCAGTACCAGCATCCCAAGGATACAGATCAAAATCTAAGGACTCCTTCCAAGAACAATCGGCCGTACATAGGTCTTCACCGTTAATACCCACCACCCAATCGGGCGAAGGACCAAACATGGATACTAGAGAAACCTTGTGGTGCTTACGATCAACACGGAACGTTGATGAGGTATTGGAATTAACACTAGGATACCAAAGACCAGCGGCCTTAATAAGAGTACGCAATTTTGGCCCTTTAGCTCTAAGTTCTGTTTCCAGGCCACTAGGAGAACCGAATTCTGCCAACAGCTTGAAACCATCCGTAGCTATATGATTCTCACCCCAGAAGGAAAAATTTGCATCATGAGAGGCACCCACAATATCAGAAAAGTGCGTCAACCAAACGGTGAAGGGGAAATCTTTAGGGTGTGTTTCATTCGACCAAATTCCCTCAAAAACAAACTAGATTGTATACACATACGTAATTAAATAATATACAAAAATACACAAAAATACAAGTTCTTAAAATTGTAATATGTATATTGTTAACATACACTATATTTGGCTTCATCGCAGGCACAGCACTCTTTATGTATTGTAGTAGCATCGGGTTTCTTTTCGCATATCACTTGCGTTAACTGGCCATCGTCGGAAAACCATGAACGAGGTCCTTCATAAACCATAGCCGATAGGGAAACGCATCCAGAGCCAGCCTCTGGTGCTACCCACATAACTTGAATTTCTGTTTTAGGCAAATCATCAGCTTCAGCTACAGTATTAACACAACGGTCACTGAATTTTGTCAGAGAATCACTAAACAATTGGAAACGTCCCACACGTTTAGGATTGGCTGGTATGGGACGTCTTCCACCAATATGGGCCTCTGCTGTGATTGTGAAGTGAGAAAAGTGTTGAATTTTGGAATGCGTTCGTGAGCCCAGTAGTAGAACTGTCAAAAAAAAATAAGAAAAAGATTTGTTAAAATTTAAGAAGAATAGCAAAGGCAATAAATATCGCTGATTTACTAAAACAACGTCATAACTAAAAAAAACTAATTTGACATAAAACGAGTTTAAAGTTTAAAATTTACACACAACTTAATAGATATGGAAAATATTATTTTCGTCGCAAGAGTTGAATGCGCAAGATATTTGTATGAAATTTGTACCCAATATGAATAACAAATTTGAAGATTAATTATGCATCATGAACGCAGAACTCTCATTTTAGGAGTTATGACGTTGTTTTAGTAAATGAGCGATACGTGTATGTATATATCAATAATTATTTCGAATTTCTGTTAAGTTAAAAAAAAAACTAATTTTAATTGAAACTTAATACTATAGTAATAAATCTTACACTTGCTACGTTCCAAAAAAGACCATATTTTAATTAACAACAAAAATTATGTAAAAAATAATATGTATATTAGGATTTATTATGAGTATCGTGCTTAGACTTCGATTACGACGATTTTGTACTAGATTAAAGAACATTGCAACATTTTGTCTTTAAACTATTACAAAATCGTCGTAGTCGAAATACGACACTCGTTCATTATCTAGCAAATGTTTCTAAACCATAAAGTGAAGAATTTACCCATTTAACCCGCTGTAAACAAAATTTTTCAATAAAAAAAGTTTGACGTTCAAAATAAAACGATCAAATATTAATCAGTTGAGTGCTTGAATTTTGTATTATTCAAATAATTTATAATTCAGCCCACTGATAAGTCAACTTAACACCTCATATATCAAAATCAGTCATTCCATTTATTTAAAACTTAAAATATGCATATAAATATAAGCTAGACCAAAAAACTATTATGTGTTAACTTTCAAGGAAATTATTTAACGTTTTCGAATGCTGAGCAATAATGGGTTAATAATTGTTGAATCGATCTTTCGCTGTGGCATCACCATTTCATTCATTGACATCGTGACCATTTTAGCATTTTTGCAGCTAAATTTTGTATTTTTTGGTGATATAGCCAGTTAGCATTTTCTTTAGCATTTTTCAATCATTTATTTAGCATTTTTTAGCAATAATCTTTTAAGCATTATAATTTGTCCAATTATCTGTATATTATTAATTTTCACGTGTTTACCATTGGATGATGTATTTAATATGTAATAACGATTCATTTATTTACACATAATTTATTTGAAATCCTTTCTATTTTTTTTTTTTTTTTTTGAGAATTTGCATAAAATGAAATGTTATAAGAAAAGTAAATTTACGTGTTCCTATTGTATGAGATGAAGAGAAATATCGACATTTTATTTTTGTTATTCTGTCGACGTTCTCTTAGATATCATGTCAGAGTTAATCGCAGTTGTAGACGTAGTTAGTTGTTTTAGCTTTAAAAAGTTCAAGATATGACATGTTTGTACGAACACTAAGTAGAGTACACACTATGGAATATGAGTGACAGTTTAGCTCAAATTTTAGCTTGGTCGATACTTTTAATACAAGTTTCGTCAGCCAACAATAACACTGATTTTAAACAATGAAAGCTTACTTTGCAAAGTCTTAATTCAGCTGAGAGAAAGACAAAAAGGGACAGTATTCCTCCCTATGTCTATCTCCCAGCTGAATTGAGACTTTGCAAAGTAAACTTTCCGTGTGTAAAAAGGGGTGTAAGCAACAGAAATGTTTAAGGTTGAGTGACAGTCAGGGGCCATATTTATTTTTGACTGATAGTCTATTCCAAAAAATGTCAGTCAAGAGATATTTTTGTAGCATAAAACCATAAGTTGGATGCAGAAAATTATTTTTTTTAATAAATTCATATACAATTTCAATGAAATGCAGAGCTGTGTGTGATGTTAAGGACAAAACGTTGAGACAAACTCGTACGAGGAACCTAGCAACTTAAAGAAAAAATTTAAATAATTCAAAATTTCTCTTGAATGACGGTTTGAGTGTCGGTCGAACATGATCGATAGTCTGAACAGTTTAATCAATCAAAACTGATGAGTTTTTGACTGTCACTCATGTTCTATAGTGTTTACTCCACTTTAGTCTGAGAGCCTGCTTTTCTAGAATGAGTAAATATATATATGTACATACATATCATCGGTTGGTTTCTGGTTTGACGTATGGAACATTTAAAAAAAATTAGTTATTGATTGATTATATATGAATAATGCGTCCTTTTTTCAAATTTTCATCGTAAATCTGTTTTACGGCAATCGAAAATTTTTGTGATATGTGGCACATTTCCCACGTAAGAGTATTAGTATTGTTACTCGCATCTGTTATGATGCATATCAATTCATATTTTACTCGAAGAACGTGAATCAAAGCAAAGTACAAAAATTTAAGTATTATGTTATGTTTTAATCAAATGAATTGATATATATATATTTTATTAATAAAACTTCTTTCATTAAATGTATTCAAATTTATTCAGTTGTTTTTCCTCTAAAAGTCTTTTATATGAATAAAACTGACATTTTCACCTTTTATATCAACTTAAATATATACAGTAATTTAAGTTACTTGAACAAGTAGTGAACAATATTGTTGTTACGATTGTGACATGCGTTGACAAAGATTTTTGTAATTTTTTTCCTTAAGTCCTAATAACTTTTCATGTTGAGTGTAAAAAGTTTATCAACTTTAATGAATAAAAAATATATGTATGTATCTATTATTTTTATTAATAAACAAAAACTTCGATCGTATATTTTTTTCGATTTTCTCGAAAACACATTTTTGTTACATACATCAAACCAGAAACTAACCGACGATATGTACATATATGTTCACAAATTGAGAGAATAAAGTGACAGTTCTTTATTGAACATTTTGCAAATTTTAAATGCAGAAATTTTTCGTAGTAAAGTTTAGTAATATAAAAACATATGATTCAAAAAGTAAACGACCAAAAATAAGCAAACGAAAAGTGTAACGTTAGAAAAGGTTAAATAAAAATTGTGAAAGTAAATATAAAATGAACAATTTATAAAGTATGGCAATAATAGCAGTTAATATATTTATTTTGTAATTAATTTTATTAATCCTTCTGTTTGGCGAATTACTTTAATTATTCAGAATAAAAAATAAGCAAATTAAGTAACATGTGTATAATTAGTAAAATGAACAAAACAACAATGGTAAGACTGTTGTAAATATAGTGATGGTAAAATTGAGCTTACAATACAAAAAAGCTTTCAGCAAATTGAAATACGATGAATCAAAACAATTCACATATTCCATTTGCAATAAAATGCTAAGTATATAAAGCAGAAATCTACATCAACTGACGACACCACACACAGTGGACCAAACACAAAAGAACGCTGATGATGAAGGTTTAGTGGCCTTCGAAAACGGCTGGCTGTTCCGTTCAACTATGTGTTGTTAGTCAGAATATTTACAACAGACTTTGGTGTTATTTGTTCATTAATAATTATCACATGTAATTTGGCTTAAAAAGCGATACGAACTTTAGCCCGTTCAAATCACAAATATAAAAACAAATGGAGTTCGAATAATAATTAAAAATTAACTAAAAATTATTCAGAGTTGTTAAACTATAAAATATCTGGTTATTTAGTACTGCACTTGATTTCAAGGTAATCAGTAACAAATCCGAAAAATTAAAAAGAAATTAATTGCAAATACTACATAAAATTAAAAATAATTATTACAAATTTATTCTTAGATCGTTCGTGTTATAAGAAATATTGTATCTAGTACCAATAAGAAAGAGTTAAATAGTCAAAAGTTTATAATTTTTTTAACACAATTTGGAGTTAGCTGTTGTTCAGCTCTTTTTGGGAGTAAATTTTAGCATTTTCGCAATAATCACTCATTTACTACATTAACTGCAAAATTAAACAAACACACCTAATGGCGAACGAAGACAAATTCTCTCTTTTGTAACATTAAACCATTTTCATGTGAGTGACAAAAAATAGGTTTAAGTTATTGTACTGCTTTGCCTTCGAACAAAATGTAGTGTTTCATAACACCGGCGTTAAAAAATAATTGCCAATGCATGCCTTTTCAAAACGTTCCTTGGCAAATACATATGTATGTATTAAAAACAGCGCAAACAAACAATCAGCGGTTTCAAAGTTAACAATGTTCGCAATGTTGTAAATGTACACTATATAAACACCGCAGTCCAAAAGTATGTCCTGATTCACACACATCAGGTTTAGCTGATCAGTTTTTGTTCAATTTTCTTTTGAACCTGCATTTACGTTCATACACACCGTCAAGTTTGTTTCATCAAGTCTCATCAATTTGTGTTGTAGTAGAGTATTACGAATGACAAACCAAAAGGAAAAAGCTAACTTGACTGGTACGGTCAAGTCTGTACCCCTTTCCATTCTCTTTTCCTCTCTCTCCTAAAAACGCAAGACTTGACGACTCAGACCTGACGTGTGTGAATCAGGACTATACAAATTTTATATACGTTTTGGAAGTCGTAAAAATGAAATAGACAAGAGCTTAAGAATATTTTATAAAAACCAAATTTGAAACGTTTTTTATAAACGGAACATAAGTGAAATAAGACGAGCCTTATTTTGAAGAATCGTCTTTGAATTAATATTTTTGTTTTTTTTTCGGCATTATAAATGTATAATGAAAAATTTGCACTTAGTTATCATAAGTGCCGAAGTTTTAACGAGTTCGTCCATACAATATGACATTAAAGATCGGCGCATAATGTATTAAATCCTAATACGATTTTTAATATAAAATTATCGGGGAAAACTCGTTAAGACCATGCCCAATTTTGCCAATTATGATAACTTTATGCAAGTTTTTCATCTCACTTAATGACGTTTGTTAATGTTCAAGAAATAAATTGTAACTTTTTAAAAATTTGGATTTATTCAAAGGAAATCAATATTAGTTAGGCAATAAGCAGAAATTGCAAAAATAACAACTTGAAAATATACTATTTTCTTAAAAAAAAAGTAGATTATTATTATGTTTATGTTTTATGCAGTTTGCTTATATATTTTATGCATTTTTGAGCCTTTTTCTTGAGTCAATTTAGCACCAAAAATGCTTAGGATCTGGTCACACTGTTCTTTGATAACAGAACTCACCACACACAGAGATGAATTCATTCAAAAATCACAATGGAACCATAAACAACAATGACAACAGCCCGCTTCTTTCAGCAGAAGGAAAATTTCTAAATGTAGGAAAAACTACCTGAAGTTAAGTTTGTTTAAGTGAATTTGTGTGCAATTTTTAAATATAATACTATAAATAATATGTGTGACTTTGAAAATAATATGGAGGAATACAAGATGTGTGGGGAAATTAGAGTGGCAGCCAGAAGAAACTCACTGATTATGACCTGCTGTTTTTGCCATCAAATGTTCCAACAATTACAGGCTTTTATGCGCCACTTGCAGCTGCTACATAATGATAAGTTAGAATTTATTAAACAAGCCACAGAAGTTGAGGTTTATGCAGTTGAAGAATTAATAAATCAAAGTGCAGTCTCTGCTATTGTGGGTTGTGATGAATCTAACTCTGTGGAGGCTGATGGGAAATGGTTGAGTGAAGCAGATCTCAGCAAGCTAGATGAAGGAGTAATACCCAAGAAGAAAATGCAACAACATGATCAGCAGAAAAACAGAGTAGAATGTGATAATGCAAAAAGAGGCAATACGGTCAACACGCCCATAATAAAAGCTTTGCAAGACTGCGATGTTTCCTTTGATTTGATACATGATTTATATTGTGAAGGAAAACTAGGTGCAGGCGAAAAAGAAAGCAATCGTTACGATACAATATTGAACGAAATGGAAAATGACTGGGTGGATAGTGATACAAATGAAAGCGTTCAGAATAGTATCGGTTGTACTCAGACTGAAATGGTAAACTTTAGTAAAAAATTTCTGGACATTAATGCAGAGTTACAGCAAGACATTACAATGTCAAAAATTAGCATGCATGAAGCAGTATGCTGTTTAGAAAGTCCGAGTGGAAGTAAAGAAAATGTTGGCAATTGTTCTAAAGATCTTTTAGAAGACGTGGGTGATGTGGAAAATTTGTTGGAAAATTTCAAAATCAGTCGCACAACAAAAAAACTCGTAGAAGAAGTTAAAAATAAAACGTATGTGAATGATGTTAACAATTGTAAAACTTTAAACGTAGAACACAACGGCAAAGTAAATTTCAACAACATTCTTACAAAAACTTTTAGCTTGAGTGAAAATTATTCAAATACAAGTAAAATTTTATTAAATGGCCAGTACAATCAGATATTCCATTCAAAAACATCTGGCAGTTTGGAATGTGGAAAAGAAGTAGTACAAAACATCGGCTTGGACATGCAATCTAAAAAGTTAGATGATTTTGAAGAACAACTAAAAGATCTAGAAGATATCTTAGTGAAAGATGTTACAAAAGGCAATAATCCAATTAAAAATGTAACATGCGAACAAATATCGGAAACTTTACAGCAAAGTGAGTTTGAGCAAAATTTAAAAGGCTTGGAAACTAATTTGTATGTTGGTAATGATATTTTTAATATCAATACTAATAATAACGACCCTTTTCTTGATTTAGGAAAACAATTACAAAATTTAGAACAATCTTTCAATGAAATTGAAAAAAAATTAAATGCTGAAGAAATTTTGAAAGAAAAAAAATCTCATGCTTCAGGGCAACAAACACTTTTGAATGAGGACCTTACAAAAGCCTTAACTGATGCAATAGACGATGATCTGGATTTATTAAATATTCAGCTAGAAGAGGATGGTGGAGAGCCCTTGAATGAAGACATACTTAACTTACTAGAACATGAATTAATAGACAAAGAAACTGAAGCAAGTTTAGAGCCACATAAAGAGGAGCACTTGACAGGTAATGAAATTAAGCCCAACGAAAATATTGAAAATTCTGAAAAGCCAACGGTATATGTAAAAGAAAATTTAGCAATCAAATATCAAAGAACTAATTTGAAAGCCAAAAAATTAATGCAAGCCACACTAAACAATGATTTGTTAAAACCCACAAACGATGAAATTATAAAAGATTCTAAAGAACAAATAAAAGGGAACAAACTGCAACAACAGCAAACAACGTCTGTAAAGAGTAAAGTAAAAACCAAATTAAATGCAAACGCTAATAATGGTCAATCCAAGAAATATCAGCGGCAGAAGAAAACTCCAATTGAAGAAAATCAAGAAAACAGGGAAGTTATTTCAAATCTAAAAAAAATTAAGAATGAAAAACTTACACCAACATTAAATTTTATAAATATGGACAGAGGGGAGAAGACGCCCATGGAACAAGAACAGTTGTTTCTTAAACAGAGCGCAAAAACGCTCGAAAGACAAGAAAACTTAAGCGAAACTGCAACTTTAAAACAAATTGTTCTAAAAACGAGCCCAAGCCCAAGCCCAAGAACACTAGATGAACAAGAAAACTTAATAAAAGGCACAATATATGAACGTGGAGAAACAACTCCACAAAAAGAACAATTTAAAAAATCTCCTCCCATCAAAGAAAAACAGGATGATTTAAATATTGAACATGAACCAACAATAATACAACAGGAAATACCAGAGCTTGTAAAACCAGAGCGGTATCCAAAAACTGAAGAACAAACCAATAAACTCCAAAGCAATAAGATACTAGAAAATTCAAAGAATTATGCAAATATTAAAGAACGAAAGCGCAAGAGGACTTCTAAATGTTTAACCAGATCGAATGAAAAATCTTCATCTTCCACAAAAAGTATTTCAATAACTCCCCAGAGACTAAGAAATATAGCAATAAGATTACCAAGATATACGCCTGATAAGCTAGCCAATATCTTAAAAAAGGAAGAAAAAATAAAATTCGAGGAAAATGCAAAGCAAATAGTTCAAGATTTGAATTTACCAAAAGGGATTAGCTTGATGGTGGTGCCCACACAGCGGTCCAAAAAGAAATACAAAGAATATAAAATTGAAGAAACATCAATGAAAATTTCTTCAGAATCGTGCTCTGAAATTCAGAAAAATAAACAGATTGACATTCTACCACCATTCCAAGGAAACACTACAATACAGGCAAAAACATGCAGCAGCAGTAATTTGGAATGCAAAAGTGATGCAATAAGCTGCTCCACCAGAAAAAAAGAAGTGTTACAACGTGTGCAGAATATTAAAAAAGAAATATTTAAATCAATAGAAAAAAGTGAATGTTTCACTATGAAACGCCAGCCAAAACAAGAATTATGCATACAAAATGTAACAATTTTACCCAATCTCGATGATGAAACACTAAAACCCTTATTATTTCCTCACTTAAAAAAGAGTCGCCTTGATAACAATACTCCAGCAGCAAATACAGTAACAGTTCAAGCCAATAGTTTCATAGAATTTACCAAAAATGAATCATCAAATAATGAAAATGAAAAATATAGTGCAAAAACTTTAAAAAGAAAACAACTTCTAAATGAAAATAGACCAGTTAAACGCCAGCAAAAATTCCCCATAAAACATCAAAATGAAGTTCATGAGAAAATATCGAATGTGGAAGCTACACAACTGGATCTGTCAGAAAGTGTTGTGGACTTTTTACAGGTAAGTTTTTTTATTGTACATTTATTTATATACATATACACAATAAAATAGGTACGACCCCTATAATCCGTAAAAATTCATACATAGTATATACATCTAAGAGCAAAAAATTTTATTTACGCATTATTGGTTTATTTATTTAAAACATATTTCACGAAGTAAATTTGCTAAATTTGACTTCATTATTTTATATAATGTCGAAATTTTATGAATTTAATTCAAACAATAATTTCTTATAGTCAGGGGACAAATTACGGCATTCGTAAATCGATGGAAATATAATACCAAATTTTAATGGTCGGGGACCGCCCGCATACCTTCACATAGGAAGTAGCAACGTGGTTGTTAAATAAATTCCACAAAAAACCGCAAGATTATACGGTTATCCGTGGCAGATCACTCAACCAGTGCGAGCGAGACGAAAAACTCTCGAAGGCCAAACAACATACACAATCCTGACCGCACTTAAGAAATAATTACGATGACGCGAGAGATGTTCCTCAACCCAGAGCTGCTTTACGACTAGGGAAGATTTTATATTTCTTAGAACTCAGGGTGTGATTCACTTTTTGTAAAAATCGGTCATGTAGAAGCACGTGAAATATAATATTAAGTTTTAATGGGCATGGCTTCGCTCATTTTATCAACTTCCATATAAATCCAATTGCTGTATTTTAACCGCCTGTCTCATCACGTTGTCGACAGAAAACGTTCGATCGATTATTTATGTTGCAAAACAAAAAACAAATTTTATTATTTTATTGTTGTTTTCAATACAAGTTGTCGATCCAACGGTTTCTGTCGACATCGTGGGATATACCGTAAAATTCCATTCGATATCGAGTGCCTTAATTTGCTCTAGGCTTGATTTCAATATCTTCAAATCTTTAAATGATAAACAAAATCACCAAGAAATTTTAAATGAAATTAATTGGAAGAAACTACACATTTCTATTTGTCAAAATTAGCCTCCGTATTCTGTAACTCACTAAATCTAAAGCTAAATGCTGAACAAATACAAAATTTCGGAGGATTAGATTTCTAAGCCATTGCCTGATTTAGCAATACACGTTTGAAAATTGTATTCGTATCCTAAAATCGTTAAATCGACTTAAAAATTTTTAGCGATAGAGATTTAGCTTTAGCGAGTTACAAAATACGGGGACATATTACCCATTTTTCTACTTACCTCTCTGAAATAACAAAAGAAAAAAAAATCATCATTTTGAATTAACCTCATCTGCTTACATTAGAAGAAGAGCTTATTTGTTTATTATATAAAATAATACTGAGAAGTCATTGAGTTCTTAGACAAAAGTATGCTAAACAAATTTTATTTATCAATATTTTTTACTAAAAATTCTCACTTACGTGAAAAATGATGTACTAATTAATGCAAACCAAATAAAAACAAATCAGGGGTGTAATAATCGCTTTCGATTGTGAGCTGATTCTCTAAAGTTTTTTCAGTTTGAGATTATTCTGTCATTCAATATCGAACTATATTATTACATTGTTCGAGAGCGAACGGCCCGTTTAGAAACTGCATAATTATTTAAATTTTTGTTTTCAATATCCTTCACTATATAACGTTGCCATATTGGTGTTTTACAAATTCACTTTTCTGGTAACGGTGATGCTTTTTAAGTGTGTGCAAAGAAAATACTCCTGTATATACTCATGTGTAGCCGAATAAATACTTTAGATTATTTTTATACTTATGCGTATGGTTGTAGCTGAAATTGTAATGCGTTATTTAAGAAATGTCTTTTGGTGGTTTTAGTTATACGTATTCGGTTTAAACTTGATGCGTGTGTTAGTGTATATTGCTAGTTGTTGCGTGTAGCAAGTTTCATCAGAATTAAATTATTTATTGAAGAGTTTTTCTTGAATTGTTATAAATAAGTCCACTACCTACCTATGACACCTATTCACTGAATCCGAAGTAATTGCCATAATGTTAAGCGCATAGTAAAGTAGCAAAAATCACCTAAATAAATTTAGTTTTTAAGTTAAACATTTGTTAACGCATTGAGGAGTTAAGCAGATCATCAGAGAACATTTGCCCAAAAATTTTCTTAGAACAACTAGAGTTATTATGTTAAGCTTTCATTTAAACAAATAAGAAGCTCATCAAATAACAAAGTTGAAACAAGAACTCAATAATCAACATGTTTTTTATTTTCTTACTTTACCATTGCTACATTGGCTGATTTTTTTCAGCTCGAAATGTAGTTGTAAGAAGTATATAAAGAAAATAAATGTAAAATAAATAAATTCAGTAAAGTGCGTAATATAATATATAGTTTTGGCATTTTTTTTTTGGTTTTTGGCGTTTTTTAAATTTGGCGATTTTTTTTCATTCTGGAGATTTTTTTCATTTTGGCGTTTTTTCTTCATTTGGGCGATTCTTTTTAGTTTTGGCGCTATTTTTGCGTGTTGGCGATTTTTTTCGGCTTTAGGCGTTTTTTCAATTTGGCGATTTTTTTTTATTTTTGCGATTTTTTTTTTCATTTTGGCGATTTTTTGTCTTATAACCATTATTTTGGTTTTGGCGCCTTTTTCGCGTTTTGGCGATTTTTTCGATTTTTGGCGTTTTTTTTTTTATTTTGGCGATTTTTTTCATTGGGGCAATTTTTTCGAATTTGGCGATTTATTTTAGTGTTAGAAACCTGTATTTTATTTTGGCGATTTTTTTCGTTTTGGCGATTTTTTTTTAATTCTTGGCGTTTTTTTTTTGTTGGCGATTTTATAATTTTCGGATTTTTTACTTTTACCGTTTTTGAAAATTTCAAGTGTTTGCCTCTTACGGTTTCCATTCCATTAACTGATGTACCACCCTTTAATTAAAATTTTTTAAATTTTAGTGTTATTTGTTTTAGTCTGTATAAAAATACACTAATTTTACAAAATTCAAGTTTCAATATACATATGTACATACAATTGTATGTATATTACATGGGATTTAAAAATTTTTCGTTGCTCGTTTTGGAACACCCTTTAATTTTTAACTCTCATGTATTTGTTGTTATAGCGGCCAAGGTTCTACATACTCTGTCCAAATTTCAGGTCCGTAGCTCTTACGGTTCCTGAGAAAATACCGTTTGACGGACAGCGTAGCGAAAACAATATATAGGGCTCCTTTTCACCTTTGGTGTACGGAACCCTAAAAACAACAGCTATTCATTGCTTTAGCAAGAATAGAGTGTTGCCACACAAGTATTTTTGACCAGGTGCAGTCATTTCATATTAAGTTAATAGTTATTATCTACTATTATTAATTATTATTAAAAATAACATTACATTTTAATGTTATCGGTCCTTAACGCCTAAAGTTTCTAATTTCCGTCAACTGCTACATAAATATTTGTTTTCTTAGACATTCACATCGTTGAGTTGACAACGATAACTAGCTAAATGTTGTTGTTAATTAAAAATATGTTGTCTAACAAAACAATGTTGTCAACTCAAAAATGTGCATGTTGAAAAAAAAATATTTATGGCGCAATCCTTTTATAGCCAGTTTTTGCTCTGTTCATATTTTAGTAATATCGTTCCTAGTGCTGTGTTTTAAGTGTTTAATAAATAAAACAAATACGTGAAGAAAATAAAAAGCACTCTTTATACACACAGGCGACACTAATAACGTCGAATATTAAAATAATAATAACAATGAGTGAGCAAGAAATCATATCAGAACTTTATAATCAGGAAATATTTATACAAAACTCTCTCTCTCTCTCTCTCTCTCTTTAATAATATAATAAATTCTGTTTGAATTTTAAATTTTAGCGAGACTTAAAAGCAAATCATATAAATGTAGAAAGTCTGCTGCATGAAGATATCGCCGAAAATGCCTGTTCGCCCAAAAAAATTTGTGCGGAATCAACACCTAAAGATGCCGAAATTGCAGATGACAACGCCTCATTTATAATAAACGATGTATTAGACCAAGTTGTAAGTACGAATTTATTTCACAAAAATTTCATGTGATGCATTTTTAAATTTAATTGAACTGGATAGAATTTCAATCAGAAATAATTTCTTAATCGGGCTTAATGGCCTGTTTCACAATAACGCAATAGAAAACTTTCGACTAAAAATTTATATTGAAAACATCAATAAAATATGAAAATTTGTTTTTGTTTTAAATATAAATTGTAAGGCCGGGTTTCCATCTGTGTGCTATGTGCCACACAAGCGTAAAAAAAGCGTAACCACTAATTACTAAGGAAAAACTTTTAAATCAAGACATGTTTTTATGAAGTTAAATAGTTTCATACATAACTACTAGACAATTTTATAGAATCCAGCATGATTGCAAACTGTTTAAATCAATAAATACATGTCTGGCTCAAACAGTTTTTCATTAGTAATTAGTTGGTTACGCTTTTTGGGCAAATGACACACAAGAAATGCCCAATGTAAACTCGGCATAAGTCGAAAGTTTTCTTTCGGCCATAAATTCAGTATTTTCAAGTTCTTATTTATTCATATTTAATTGTTGTTTTCATTATAAATTTTCAGTCTAAAGCTTTCTTTCGATATCGTGAAACAGACCATTTATAGAATGAAATATTGTTATTAATTAATCGTGTTTGTTCTCTAAATAGAATTGTCTTGAAAAACGAGAAATTTTTAAAAACAAGTAAATGTCTTCTATATTTCGAATAAAATATTTGAGCGCCAAAGTAAATTTGTTAATAAAAGAAATCATATTTTAAATAAAAAAATAAACATTAAAAATGCCCGGCTGTAAATCTTTGACAGAAAAAATATTTTTATTCATATAAATAATTTTTCTTCATACTTGGAGCAGAACTATAAACAAACGTTGTTAGAGTGTTTTAACTCCTTTTTAACAGACTTCAAAAAAAGGAGGAGGTCAACAATTCGTCTCTAGTTTGGGGTGTTACAATGTTGGTCCCATTGTAAAAAAAAGTGGGCGAGGACACGCCCACAATTTTCTATTTAATTTTATGATATTCTACTTATTTGATTTCTGCGAAACCTATAAAACAACTTTGGTTCTTGTAATTACACAATTTGAAAGTTGGGCGGAGTTACGCCCTTTAAAATTTATTATAATATTTCAAGCGGTTCTACTTAACCTATTTTTATTTTGTATGAATGCGGACCTACAAAGAAATTTGTAGATTCTGATAACAATTTTGTAAAAATTTAACTGGAAATTTTTTTTTTTTTATTTTTAGTTAACTTATTATGGCATTAGAGAAAAAAAAGTTAACTGAACCTCAAAATATTTTCAGTCAAAAAAATATTTACTGAAACTAAATTTTATTTCAAAACACACGTTTGTTTGAAAATTTTTTGGGAATAATTTTTTCTGTGTATATTTGCTGTATTTCGAAACGAAAGAAAATTCTTTTAAACTTGTATGATATTAATATTACAATTTGAAAGCACTTGCTTTCGTTTCGAATTACAGGGTAGACCCCCCGGGGTTCGAAATTTTTAAATTGAATTATTCGACACTATGTATAATATATAATTTGTAATTTTTTATTATATTATTTTACCTCTAAATCGGTTTTCTCATGCGAAATTCGTACGTTGTCAACATTAACTTTAATAATCGTTTATGAATACCGGCGCACAGTGGTTCCAATTAGAAAAAATTATAAAAAATTAAAAAAAAACTTGCGATCAAATAACAAAACAGTGTATGTAGAAGTCATAAAGGACGACCTAAACTTTAAGAATATTGAAATTTCGACCACTCTATTGAAACACACGCTGAGCTACAAGGTGTCAAACTTGACTACCTCGAGCAGGCAAAACTTTGTTGGACTTAGGGATTTTATGATAAAAAAACTCGATTTTTTGTAATCGATCTTACATCTACGATTTTATGCTGAAATCGATTATTGGGCTATAAAAATCGATTTTTTTATTATGTCAAAATTTTGGCAAATTTTTTAAGTATTAATCTGAGTGAAGAAGATTGGTTTGATAACTAATATTATTCGTCTAAAATAGACACAATTCTCCATTAAAAAAAAATGTGCGGAGTCACGCCCATTAAAATTTAAAATTTTATTTTAAGTGGTTCTACTTTACCCCGAGCTCTGAAAAACACACAATCCTGCATTTAAAAAATGGGCGGAGGTACGTCCATTAAAATTTAATTTTATATTTCACGTACTTATCTTCTTCTTTCAGATCTTTGCATTGAAGTCGGTTTTTTGGAAAAAAGAATTATTTTACACTAAAATGTAAATTTTTTTTGCTTATTTTTTATTTAAAATGTGATTTCTTTTATTACCAAATTACTTTGACGCACAAATATTTTATTCGAACTTAATTTCGAATGACACAAAATAGACATTTACTCTTTTTTGAAAAATTCTGGTTTTTAAAAACAATTCGGTTTACTGAACATACCCGATTAATTAATAAAAATTATTTCATTCTATAAGAATTGAAAATACTGAACTTAAGGCAGATTAAGAAATTATTCCTGATTAAAATTAAAATTTTAATAAAATTCCACTTGTATACACTTCAATAGAATAAGGAACAACATGCCAGAGAAGATAGTAAAAATGAGAATGCAACATTTGAAGATATAAACACAAATAATAGCGCTACAATTGAAGACTTTAATGCAGCCAAAGATATTAATTTGTTGGCTAAATTTGGTGTAAGTTTGTGTTAAAATTTTTTAAAATTCTAATTTATATACATCATTATGTATTAGTATACTATATTTATTTTTATCTGGATTTCAGTTAAAAATCATAAAAATACCCGACATAGAAGATACCATAACCTTGGAGCAACAAGATGAGATGCACGGAAAAGCCTTCACATTGGCTTTTATTTACAAGAAGTGGCCAAGAATTTATAAGAAAAGATGTAACGATAAACCAACAACAAAAGAAGAATTTAAGATAATTTTTAAACAAATGTTAGCTGAGCTAACAACATCATTAAATTTAAATTTGAGCCTTAACGAACTTAAGCGCTTAATAAATCTTATAAATCTTTGGTATGGCCAATGTTTAAGCAGCAAATTCATTGAGAAGCGCAAAATCTCCGATTCCATAAATCGTTACTTGGACATGTTCAACTTTATACCGAAAACCAGCGGATGTTATTACCACTGCGAGTACTGCGATGAATATTTCTCCACGGACCACAAATATTTCACCCATCGTATAATACATACAGGATCTCCATATCCCTATGCATGTCAAAAATGTTTTACAGGCTTTAAACATCCGAAAACTTTAAGAGATCATGAATCCTCTTGTAATATAATATTGAATATAGAAACGCGCATTGTACAGCCACTTACTTATAATTATGATAAATCAACAAGTAGCAATAATAAGTGCCTTGTATGTGAGCAGACATTTATAAACTCCAAACTGCTGTACGAGCACAGCAAAACACATTCGCAAACTGTATATAATTGTGCTAAATGTGAAAGCATATTTTCATCTGCTATAGATGTAAAAAATCATATGGCTAAGTGTAATAATGCCCTCGAACGTATGGTAAAGCAATCAAAGCCACGATCACAAAAGGCTAAAGCAGTATAATACTTAAGAGAACTGATTTATTTATAGATTTGTTGCACAGGAAATGTATAATATAATTTATATGTATTTTATTTTTATACACATTTCACAAATAATGTAATTGTTAATACATTTTAATTTTTTTTTTGTTTTCCTCGTAATTATTTTTTTAATACAAACTCCAATATTTAATTAACATACTAAAATTTGTTTTACTTTAATATCACTGACCGGACTTTTTTACAATGTACAATTAAAAGCTAACAAGGACTTTAAAAGAAATTTTTGTATGAAGAACTTACAGTTAAAGTTCGCGCTAACTCTTAATTATACATTGTGAAAAGGAACGTTAATCGAATAATTTATTTATTATTCTTAAAAACTGAATTATTTTATATATTTTTTATAACAAAATATTTTTTTCTTTATTAATTAGTGTTTTTTTTTGGAATTTTTTACAATTTAAGTTTAACATTTGTTAACGCACTAATATAATGCCAAATGATTATTTCTCTTGTGTTTATATTATATTATTATTATATTATTTCTTAATCAATAAAATATTTTTTTTATTGAAAATGCATTTAAATTGATTATGGATCCTATGCGCATTTCACTGCTGCCAATGCAGGTGATCAGGGAATCTTTACCCAAAAACTTCTTAGAATAACATGTTGATTATTGAGTTCTTGTTTCAGCTTTGACATTAGTAGAACTACTCATTTGTTTAAATGAAAGTTTAATATAATAACTCTAGTAGTTGTAAGAAATTTTTGGGTAAAAGTTCCCTGATGATCTGAATTAGCAACAGTGAAATGAGCTTGGGATCCAACTAAATCCCTTAATAATCAATTTCAATGTATTTTTAATACAAAAACAAAAATATTTTACTGAACAAGTAAAATAATAATTTGGGATTATTAGTGCCTTAAGAATTATTTTTGCTCTGTTTGGAATATTTTTCTTGTAGTTGTGAAACTATTTATTTATTTGTTGAAAACAACTATTTTATAATTTTTGTTTAGACTTGGGCAGTAATGATTACGTTTTGTAATTGCAAGTTTTCAATTACAATTACTTTTTTTGCAATTGAAAATGAAAAGAAAAATAATTCAATTTAAAAGTAATTGTGATTGAAAAAAATGTCAATAATAATTATAATTACATGAAATTGTAATCGAAAACAAAAATACAATTACATGAAATTGCCTTTTTATATTAAGGTAACGATATACAAATAATTTTTGGTCTACTAAACATTCAAGGCAATTATAAATAAAATTGCGCATGAAAATTCTGACTTTTCCAATTAGAATTTTTTGTTTTCCTATTATTTGCTATTGCTTGAAATTGTTTCCCGGGAGAAATCTCACGCGGAATTTTATTCATAATTGCCCTGATTGAAAAAAGTTAGTTTAAACAAAATATTTTCAAAAAAATGCAATTGAATTTGTTGAACTAAAAGTAATCATTATTTTCTTAATTACAATTACATGTAAATGTAAATATAATTGTAAATGTAATTGTAATTGTGATTGTAATTGTAATTGAAAAAATACAATTACAGATGGAATTTCTAATTGAAATATTTCCAATTACAGGTAATTGTAATTGAAGGTTTTCAATTACAATTGTATTTTGTAATTATAATTGTAATTATTGTAATTGATATTGCTTAAGTCTATTTTTATTATACTGAAATTTTGAAATGAAATGTTACTTTTATAATAATTTACTATATCCGATACATATTTTTTTAGTAGTTTATTAAAAATTTTGCAGCTTTTTTCCGCATTGTAACCACTTCTTTTATTTTAAGTTTAAGTGAAGGTGTTCCAAAGATATCCAAATTTTTGCTTTCTAATTAAATTCTCGAGGCCTGCTCCTTAAAAGCTAATTCATCTTCTTAGATATACGTTGTTTGTTTGTTTACATTTTGTATTTTGCAGCACCGAGAAAGAGTTGCTTAAGTAATCGTATAGGTATCAATACTTTAAATCCATATTTAGATGCTAGAATGTATTTTGTTTGCCAGAAGTAAAACCCTTTAAGTAAAGTAAATTACGGAACTGCAAAAGTAGAGACCCCTTTCGCACACTCAAAGTATACTTTGCAAAGTCTTGAGAAAGAGTGGGAGTGAGTACTGACTTTGATGTGGCTCTTAACAAGTCTCATGGAGTTGTATCGAAATTTAGCTAAATTGATTCATGAAAATACATATCGCCCATTTACTCAAACAACGTCATAACTCAAAAAAAAAAATTAGTTTGCCAGAAAACGAGTGTTAAGTTTTCAATTTACCCTTAATTTAATGGAAAAGGACAATTTTATTTTGTTTTCAAGAGTTGAGTAAACAAGACATTTGTATGAAATTTTTACACAATATGAAGAACGATATGAGGATTAATTATTTATCACTTACTCAAAAATTAAATTTTTTGACTTATGACGTTCTTAGAGTAAATGAGCGATAAAGCTAAAAATATACTACTACTTTTCCAAGTTAAAAATTTTTAAGCAAAGAAACCGAAAAAATTCCAAAATTTAGTAATATTTTAAAAATCCATAATTTGTGTTAAACCGCCAAAATAACTAATTTCGAAAAAAGAGAAAATTAAAATTAAATTAAAAATTACTACTTAAAGCCCGGTACGGAGTTCAACGGAATTTCAGGTTCTCATACAAACTTTATGTAAAAAAAAATTACGGAAATTCAGGTTGGTAAATTTCATAAAGGAATTTTCATTTGCCAGTACGGGTATCAAAAGAAAAATATACGGAAATTTTGATATGTATTGCCTATCTTAGGGATGTTATAAATATAAGTGGAGTCTTTTTTCTGTTAACTGTTACTGTTTGGTAACGGAATTTTTGACATTTTTAATTTTCATCAAAAACACTACAAATTAGTGTTTTTGTGTGTTTTAAATTGAAAATTAAATGAATTTGTGTGTATGCAAACATAATTCTCCACAAAAGCCTACACAATTATATTTCCGTGTAGAAATAAATGTAAATTTACAAAAGTGAAATTCCGTAAGAACTCCGTACCGGGCTTAAAAATAAATAAAAAATATAAATTTTGAAAAAATTTAATCATTAAAAAGAAGGAAAAGTTAAAAAAATTAGTAATACAACTGAAACTTCTGCAAGATTAAAAGAAAAAATTAAACAAACGAAACATCGAAATAATCGATATCATGATAAAAAGTTAGTTGCAGAACAATTGCATCTTTAAAAAAATCTAAACTTAATTATCTTTAAGACTTCTAACAATTATAAAACAACAACATCTAAATGCTCAATACTTTAAAAGCATAACATTTTGGAAAGCAAAAAATATTAAAATAATCAAAATTTCGAAGAGCTTCAAGATATGGAAAAATAAAATTTCGAAAAAAAAAATTTAAACCTTGAAAAGATTAAAATTTATACAAGCAATAGCGAAGTATATTTATTTGAAAGATAGTCTATATTTAAAATCGCCCAAAAATTAAAATTAAAAATCGTTGAAAATTATTCTAGTTGTCGACATCGACGTCACTTTAACACAATACCAAAAAAAATGGTATACCCGTTGTCGAAAACAACTGATTCATGTTGGCAGGTTTATGATATTTTCTAGAGAGAGAGAGAGAGAGAGAGAGTAGACAAGCCAAAATTTTTTGGTATTGTGTTAAAGTGACGTCGATGTCGACAACTGAAATAAGGGTGATTGCCTTTTATTCATACTTTTATTGCAATTCAATGAGAAACGAATACTATTTATGATTTTCTCTAAGTTTTGTTTTTTTCAATACAAAACTGAAATTACTATAGGTCTGTTTAATTACTTTTCCAGCAGAAACTAGCAACGAGAGAGTAAAACATAAATTTACAAAATTACTCTCCTAAATATGAAAAAGTAAATGAACGCTTTACTTGTAAAAACTTGCAAGAAAATATTATTCATATCAGAACCATAGATGGAAATCATGATAATATACAATTGTACTTTTTCTGATGTATTTTGTTTGATAATATTTTAAATTGGAATTTTATTTAGGAAATGGCATTTAATATGAAATTCTTTAAACAGTTTGATGTATTATTTACTATTTTCATTCATTTTTTAATTTTATTCCATTAACAAATACAAAAAGTCGACTTTCCATCTCTGATTATATATGAGAAACGAACAAAATTATGCCCTAATTATGTTCGACGATTGTGCCGTCTTGTCTATTAGTAATAGTCTCTGCTAGAAGGTGCGCGTATTTGCTTTATTATTTTATTCCAAATATTATATCCAACACATATTTTTTCATATATTTTTCAAAATATTGTATAATACTTTCATTTAATTTTTATATTTTAAGAACATGGTAACACAGAAAAAAATTGACAAGAATTATTTTCAATAAAACCATGTTATTGAATAAAATGTTTAATTTCAATAATATTTGTCATTAACTTGAATATTGTATTTATCAATTCCGCATATTTTAAAATATCATTTAATGTCATTTATTTGTGTTGGTGTTTTCCTTGTTTGTTGATTGACTAAACCTGGGGTCAAATCGTTACATCCGTGAACCTACAACCCGTCACGTAAAAACGCAATTTTCGGATTATGACATACGTGAACGTATTGAAATCCCATTCAGTTTATACGATTGACGTATCATTTAATTTGTTTTCGTTCGATTGCCGATACGATCACGTATGTAACGATTTGAAGCCTGGTCATGTGCTGATGTTGTTTATTTTGATTTTTGGTGTTGTATACATGTGCATTCGGACAAGAAGCCGAAAATCGTCGTGGCTTGCTTTTTTTTACTCAGCAAGGTTATTTTTAGATTAGAAGAAACAAAAGAAATCATGTTTTGCGTGTATTCATCATTTGCGTATCCAAAAACGATTTGCTCTTTAGCTGAGTGGTACGTTAGTTTATTAGTCAAGAGATTGCCGGTTCGACTCATCCCAAAACACATTTAGTTTTAATAGCAGCCAAGCAAAAGCAAACAAAAAGTGGTTGGAAAATGTGACATTCATCCACACACACAACACAATAACAATTATAACTGAAAATAAAATTTCAGTCAACCAACAACTTATTTTCTTTGATTCATTAAATTTCTTTATTGGCTGAAAAAAAAATATATTCAATAAACGTGCATACAATTTTATTTATCAATAATGCAAAAATCGTCATCACAGAAAATTCGAAAGATTTTTTTATTAAATCAACTAGGAATTTTTCGCACAAAAAATTTCAAAAAGCACTCAAAATGGTGCGAAACGCACCAAGTTGACAACGCTGTTAATGAACACTTTTCAGTAATAATTGTTACAAATTCGTGACAATTTTTAGTAAATGAACAAACCTTATAATTTTGAATTTTTTTGGTGTTTTTTTTTTAATTTTGGGCAATTTTTTATTATTTTTTTTTTAGTGATTTTTCTTTTTGAAATTTTGAGCAATTTTTATTTTTGGGCGACTTTTCATGGAACCAAGATTTTCTCATACGAAATTTGTTTTATAAACCCTTTATAAAACAAAATTATTTCTTATAAATAATGCAGTTAGTAATAATTTAGAACTCTCTTTCCAATTCAATACGAATGTAAATTTTTTTCTTCAACTCTGAAGATAGTTTTAAAACAAAACTATCGAAAAAAAATCCGGTACTTGTATGTTTCGGAAGCATTGATATGTGTACATATGTATGTATGTACATACATATATTGAAAATTCGACGTCTAAAAACTTAAGTCTAATAAGTTAAATAAAATTAATGGCTCGATTATGGATGGCAACCGAACTTTGGTTGCGTTGCTAGTTCCCTAAATGGTATTACGGATGGCAACTGGACACTAACAGCTGGTAATTTTAGTTGCCATATTGGCAACCAAAAATTTGTAGTTGCTGCATAGTTTAAAAGCCAAGAAATTGAAAAATTAAACAGTAATTATTGCAATATTATTTTTATTTTGGAATTTCTTCTAAGCATATATAAAGAAAATATGCTTTACAGCCAAAACAGAGATTGTTCAAACTTATTTTAGGCAACAACATTTACTCACAGTAGAGTCGGTAATTCTAAAGAGTCGTCTAATAGATTCAACTTTGTACTTCCTTCTCTTCACCAATAATTAATTCCACTTAACTAATAATTTTTATGATCATTAATGTTTTTAAGCACTTTTACTCAATATTTTTCTTTTTAGCACATGTTTTTCTTATATTTTAAATATTTGTTTACATTATTTTCAGTTGCCAATCTGTCATAATCGTATTTTCGATGACTTTTTGGCAACTGGAGGAAGTTGCCATACATAATACAAATTTTAAGTTCAGTTGCGTTGCTAGTTAACTCGGCAACTGAAGTTCGGTTGCCATGCATAATCGAGCCATAAGTTTAATAATTATTACGGAAGATAAGTGTCCTACTTTATTATATGTTTAAGGATCTATTTTTGTAAACGAATCGCAAACAATAAATGTGATTGGCTCTGGCAATTAAAAAATAAAGGTTTTGTTGCTCTTTAAAAAAAAAAATTTAAAGATTATAGGTCCCAAAACACACTGTGCAAGTCTTATTGCTAAGCTGATTATTTTCATGGAGAGAGAGACGAGGGGAACAGCAATGTTTTTTTCCCCCCGTCTCTCTCTCCTAATAAACTAATCAGCTTAGCAATAAGACTTGCATAGTGTAAATAGGGACTAGCTAAGACAAATATTACATACATATTTATTTCGCAAAAATATTTCATTATCACTGAAAAATAAAAACTTGGCAATTGTCTCACTTTAAACTGAAAAAATAATTTCTTTAAATTAAATTGCATATCGTAAATTGTTGCAATTGTTTAATTTTTTTTTTTGTACATAATTTATACGCTTTCTGTATGACTGAAACTTACTGTTATAAGCTTTTCCTGGCACATAGCCATTGGGGCCATCAGCCACAATTAATTTGTATCCATTATCACCGCGTGTACGACGGCCATGTGGCAAATGAGTAGGAGCACGAGTACATGCATTCACAATGCTAATTTGCAGCAGCAAACTGATGAACGTTATTTTCAAACATTTAGCAAGCATTTTAATTAAGATCTGTATTTATTTCTTTGTTTTAATTTTAATAATTTTATCGTTGAATGAGCAGAAAACAAATAAATTATACACTCACTACAAACGCACTTTAGAATGAACCGTTTTAAGTGAGTGTAATGCTATAAACACAATCAAAGGCTACCGACCATCGACTACCGACTACAAAAGTAGCTGGCTACAAATATAGCCAAGTCGCCAGCTAATTAATTCTTTTAACGACTACTTTTAACGAAAACTACAAAAAATAAACATCTGTTTTGGCATATGTATTAAAGTTAACCAAAACAAAACAAACTTGATTTTTTAAGGGAATTTGTGTGAAAAAAAAAAATTTCAAATGTCTCAAGAAAATTTATTTTTCAATGGTGCCACTATAATAGTTTTTCGCGTTTTTAATAGCGATATTTAATGTATTACGTTTTTAAAACCAATATTTCATGCATTTATTGTATTGGCAGCACTAATCTGTTTTTTGTAGCCAAGAAAAATAGAAATTAGCCTAAGTTGGCTACGGGCTACAAAAGTAGCCGTGTAGTCGTGTAGCGGCTAAAAGAATTATTCTCATAAGCACGCATGTATTCTATTTTTGACATCTTGTAGTCGATGGTCGGTGGACTTGATTGTGTTTATAGCATAATATTTAGTATCGCATTAATTATCAAGACGTTCTGCACTATTCTATCAACTCTTAAATAATAAATATAAGAAGTATTATTATTATCACAGTCTTCTTAGCGATGGTTATTGAAGACGTTTTTTTTTTTTTGCTTGCGTCTTCAAAACATTTGTGAACAATTATCACTTGTAGCAGGCATTAGCCTTTTAAGCAATGCTCTTAAAAGTACGAGTATTTAATAATAGCGCGATACAAGTCAATGGAACAACGTATACGAGTAGACTGATTTAAAAATTTTTAAACTGAAAGTAATTTTTGTAAGTCAGAGTTTTGAGATGAAACATTGTGTCTTTAAATGAATACGAGCAGCAGAGACGTTGCCAAAAAACACAAATCAATATTAAATAGGGAAACAAAAATTTTGATCAAACCTTTATGATGCATTTTTAGTAATTACAACTTCGGGTGTAGAAATTTCAGCACGAGTGTTGTGTTCTCTTCTTCCCCTCTATCACAGGGTGGCATTTTTTGCACTTGAATGATAATTTGATTGAAATCTTTATCGTTTCCAAAAAAATTCTGGAAGACTCCTTTTCCACACGCAAAGTTTACTTTGCAAAGTCTCTCACCCAGCTAAATTAAAACTTTGGAATGTAAACTTTGCGTGTGGGCAAGGGGTCTTACAACGTTATTGAATTTTTAGTACTTGCAAGTTCGAGTGTAGAAACTTCAGTACGGGTGTTGTGTTCTCTTCTTCCCTCTGTGACAGGGTTTCATTTTTTGAACTTTAATGAGAATTCAGTTAAAATCTTTATCGTTTTCAAAAATAAAATTATAATTACAACATCCTTTGCAGATGGAATCTATTGCCGAAATTTAGTTGAAAAAATTTTTATCGAGAAATTTTTTAAAATGCATAAATATTTTTTGTTCGAGTAATAATTAAAATAATCATTCTCATATAAACATGTGTGTTCTATCCTTTAATATAAAATTCATTACGTTGGCTGAACTAAGCCCCTGTTTCCACAACACGGGCGGTCGACTTGAGTCGAAAATTTATATGAAAACCACCAATTTTTTTGAGTGATTTTCATACAAATTTTCAAGACGAGTCGGCTGCCTGAGTTATGGAAATAGGGTGTTAAAAAATAGGGGATTCAGTTGACTTTGAAGGCATGTCATTTCCTGAAAATTATCGCTGAGCTATAGATTTTGTCAAATTTGCGGCATCTTACACACCTTTCAGTCTATAAAAATCAGTGAATATTTAAAATCAATTTTTTGAAGTGTTTTAAAGTTATTAGATAAAAAACGACTAATTTTTCGAAAATTGTCCTCAACTCGAGCGAATACACGATTTAAATCAAATTGGCAGTAATCGAGGTATCTTTATGAGGTTTAGAGCAGGTTAGATTTTCAGCTTGATCGCCTTAGCTGTTTAAAATTTGTTTTAAAAAAATCAGTTGTGCAAAAGTTATGTCTTCGAAAATTTTCGAAATCTCCCAAAACGAATCGTTTCACTATCTAAGTGAATTTACCTCTGATCCTTTGACAAATACATCCAACAAATACAAAAATAATAGAATATCCACTTTTCATAACTGATTTTGAGTTTCAGTTTTTATGAATTTTTTTATTAAGAATTATTTGAATTTCAAAATTTTTTTACTAACTTTTTTTTCGTATTTCAAATGTTTGCTGGGCGTCTACTCTGTAATTCGAAACGAAAGAATATGCTTTCGAATCTGTATGTTAATAACACGCAAATTCGAAATCATTTTCTTCCGTTTCGAATTAAAGAGTAGACCCCCTAGATAAACATTTAGTACTCGTGCCACGATGTCGACAAGCACCCTTATCGGGAATAAAAGTTCACGTGAAAAGTGTGCCCTTTCCTTAAATTGTGATCGCCAATGTTGGCGTTGTTGTTGTGTTAGTATACTATTTTCTAATTTTGTTCACCATATTTTTGTTCACGGGAAATATTTCACGTGAACAAACTGTTGGCCTTTTATTCCCACATTTCTCACATTTACATAAAAAAAAACAAACTTTAAAATTTTGGTTTTGTTTCAAATGTAAATGTGCGAGAAGTCGAATGTTTTCGAGATCTTGGGACACGAGGACCTTACAATTTCTATTGTGCTTTTTAACCGACTTCAAAAAAGGAGGAAGTTATCAATTCGTCTGTATTTTTTAATTTTATTTTTTGACATTGTTACTTCATAACTCGGTACATTTAGGACCAATTGTAAAAATGCTTTTCTTGTCTGAGAGGGTATAGCTTCCAATTGCTCCCATTGTAAATTTTTTTTTAATTTAATTTTATGATATTCTACTTTTTTTAATTTCTGCGAAACCTATCAAACACCTTTGGTTTTTGTAATTGCATAAATTTAAAGTTGAAAAAATGGGCAGGGTTACACCCATTAATATTTATTATTATATTTCACGTGGTTCTACTTAATCGATATTTGCACACACCTTGAGCTCTAAATTAGACATATTCTTCCATTAAAAAAATGGGCGGAGTTACGCCCATTAAAATTTAATTTTATATTTCACGTACTTCTCCTTAAGCAACAGATTTTAAAATTTTTTTTGTTGAAAAAATTTATTTCCAGTTTGGTCTCATATTTTTTTGCATTGAAATTGTTTTTTTTTTTTTTGTAGAATTATTTATTTCGTTCTTCAAAACTATTTTATAAGCATTCCTGCAGAACTCTAGTTAGGAGTATTCTTGTATTAGAACTTCAGTATTAAAATGTCTTTACCATAATAAACTATAAATGCGCTACGCCACTGTTTTAATAATAAGCAATAATGCTGAAACTGATTATTTAAAAAAAAATATTTAAATATTATTTATAATTGTGCCAGAGAATAAATATGTTATAAAAGATTTTATATAACACTTTTCCACCATTTAACAAAGAAATAATATTTTGAATAAAAAATACATGTGTGTATCTAAAAAATGCAAGAATCATTTCTCGAGCGAAGTATTTGTGTAGACACTATAATTGTTTGTATCAATTTTTCAATTGGTTTGTTGTTTAATGCAAATCGAATGTAATAAATTCAATTTGCCTTCGATTTTATTGTTTTTCTTATATTATTTTATAACCTTTAAGGTCAAATTAAATAAAGAATTATGCTGATAAGGAATATTCTATTGAAAAAAAATGACAAATACATACATACAAGCACATGTACTTCATATGTATGTATATCAATACAAAATAAATATATTTGGGTTAAAAAATTAATTGAAAAATATTAGTTCTAAATGACTATTTTCTTTAATAACATGTGTACAAAGAAAGAATAGTAGAATCGCAATCAGTTCGTGAAATTGTTGTGTTGGCAGCATTTGACTTCCGTCGTTTTTATTTTCATTAGTTAGATGACGCCACCAACAAGTCGTAGTCGTAATATGTATGTAAATGGGTCATACACATACATATATGTCATGTAATTAGGCATAAGTTGTAAGTTCAAATGTTTACATGTGCATGTACAAATATCAATTTGACGCCATAAGTATTCGATTTGTGTTTTTATAACTTCACATTCTTATCACTCGATAATAATTTCGACTTAAGTAAGAAATAATTAGCAATTGAGGGTTTACTATATATGCTTGAAATTCGAACGCGAAAGAGATTATATCTGGGTGATTTAAGTTTTTTAACTTTCCACTATTTAAAGTTGGAAGTTACTGATTTCACCCTGGGATTAAATGACGGCATTCGATATCGAAAAAATGTTCTAACAATTTTAATTCTGGGGTCAACTCGTCGCTTTTGATAACGAGCTGATTCAATCACGTTTTTTCAGTTTGATATTATGGTATTCGATATCGAAACATTTTATTAAATTGTTCGATATCGAATGCCATAACCTCAAACTGAAAAACATGATTGAATCAGCTCGTCATCGAGTTTGTAAGAAATTTCGCACGATATCGAATGCCGTAATTTGCCACTGACTTTCAAAAAAGGCTGAGTTTAAATCTGGCATTTCTTGTGTGTCATTTGCCCAAAAAAAGCGTAACCAACTAATTACTAATGAAAAACTATTTGATTCAGACATTAATTTATTAATTTAAACAGTTTGCAATCATGCTGGATTCTATAAAATTGTCTATTAGTTATGTATGAAACTATTTAACTTAATAAAACATGTCTGAATCTAAAAGTTTTTCATTAGTAATTAGTGGTTACGGTCCTTTTACGCTTGTGTGGCACATGTCACACAGATGGAAATCCGGCCAAACGAGTTGCAATGAGTTTTGAGGCCATGGGAATCTATTATATTTTTGCGATGATGTCCGTATGTACTAGAGGTGTATGTATGTATTAGAGGTGATTGCAGTCATTAAAAAGGGCACAGTATTGATCCAGTTGTCAACACCGTAGTGTAGTAAAGTCAACAAAATACCAAAAAAAATTGGGACTTGTCTAATTTTTTCTTAAGTCGTGCGTTTGTGTAGTATAGTGAGTCTAACCCTTTATTTGGCGGAATATCTACTTGATTAAAAAAACATCTTTATGTACCATTTTATGTAATTGTATATAATTTATTTTAAATAAATTTTGTGTGTGTGTGTCTTGTTTTTCTGTTTGTTTCTTAACTATTAACTATAAATATATAGTTTTTTGTTTGTTCTTCTATGACTATTCGTTTAGTTGCTATTTTAACCATTAAAAGTGTCTTACACTATTCAGCCAAATCTTCGCAATAGAAAAAAAATAGCAAGAAAACATTTTTAACAAAATTTTCAAGATCTTATAATAATATTTTACTTACTACGATCAAGTAAAGTTTTATGGAAAATTTTGAAGAATTATATTATGCTTTAGAAAATCAAAAAGCAGCTGAATTTCAGTGACGGAACTTAAAATAAACCAACTGCTTAAAATACTCAACGCATCTCCTAATAAATTAAATACAACCACAACTCGAAATTATAATTTTCTAAAGATTAACTGGGAAAATGTTGCCCGTTTTTGAGTTACTTGACCCAAACTTGTAAAGCAATTACTAATGATATTTGGTTTCTTGAGTTGTGACTGTTTTGATTTAATGTGCCAAATGCAGTATAAATATGTACTCCTTTATTGAAACATAGTCATATCTCAATAAAAAAAAAAAATGTCGAGGCGATTCGAAATCGCACGATTTCCAAAATAAATAATGGTCCTGCGGACGTGTTTGTCCGTTATGTACGTTAATTCTCCTTCAGATATAATATTTGAAAATCTCTATAATAAAAAAATTTAAAAAAAAGTCGGAAAAAAAGTCCATTATCGAAGATAGTTTTCTAAAAACGTAAGATTTCAAATCGATTCCATTAACAGAACAGGCCCGAAAGTAGTATATATAATTCGTCACATCTTAAAAAATTTTCATAAAAATTTCTTATACATATATTCAACTCTTGAGGGAAGAAAATTTTTTTTCGCATCTCAGTAAGTTGTATATAAATCATTAATTTAAAAACTTTAAACTCAATTTGTGCAAAACTAACTTTTTTGAGTTATGACTATGTTGACACAAAGGAACTATATATTTTTTTAAATTAAAATATATATGTATAGGGCCTGGCCACACGATGTCGACAAAAAATTTTAAATCGACAACTTGTATTGAAAACAACAATAAAATAAGAAAATTTGTTTTTGTCTCTTCGATATATCGTCGGTTGGTTATTGGTTTGCTGCAGACATAATGTATTTTATATATGCTGTGCCAACCAACCGACGATGTGTAAGCAATTGCTCGAACGTTTTCTGCAGACATCGTAGAACAGGCTGATAATGATACAAAACAATCATAAGTTAAATTTTTTAATTATAATATTAATTTTATGAACATTACCATAAATTTACATAAAACTGTATCATATAAATTATATTATATGTATGTATGTATATAAGTACATAAATAAAAGCAATAATTATGAATAAAATATAATGGAAAATTTTATTTTATCACTATAAAAAAATCACACATGACCACTTAGAAAGCCAAAAAAGAGATACAAAGTGTAAAGTATTTTTCTTCAACTTGAAAGAAGAGATTCTTCAAAAAAGTATTTAACGTGCAAAAATTGATTGAAGATTGAATTTTAATTTAGTATAAAATGGAATATTTTTTAAGATTTTTTTTTAAATTTGATAACAAACTCTTAAATTTCTCAAAAAATTAAAATAAAATTATTAAAGTGCCCTAAATGTTATAAATGTGTGAAAGATTAAAAAGTACTCAGGAAATTTAATAAAAAAAAAAATAAAAGCGTACAGAACATACATCAATTAATCAAAAAATTAAAAAAAAAAAATAATTTGTATATATATGTATGTTAACTAAATATTTTAGGGCCATTATTACAATATAAAGTTAGTTAGAAAGCAGGATTTGTTCATTTTTGTTCATTATTACAAAATTGTATTTATCTTAGCACGTAGGATAAACAAAACTTTAACTTATCACTAAAGGTGTCTTTACATGGTAATACAAAGTATTACGACTTTGTAGAATCAAAATATGAAATTCTCTCCGTGTTTAAAAAATAGAACAAGAGTCTGTTGTAGGTATTTTTCATGTTTACACTGATATTATAAGTAAAATGCAAGCAAAGATATTAAACTGTTGAGCTAAAAATAAAAATTGGATGATTGAAAAAAATGTATACTAATAAATATAACTAAATATTGAAGAAACCATATTGTTATTTTACTACAAAATTTTTATGTTTGTTTATTGTTTGTTTGGTTTTGTGGTACGGGTTAAGTAGCTGATGGTTGCAGTAGTACAATGATTACAAAAACAACATAAAAATTTCCTGAGTTGATTTTGGTAGTTTTTGTAAAAGGTCTAACCCCTTCAATAAATACCATCAGTGCTGGCAACGTTTACTTTGAAATACACCTCTGGTGTGATAAGAATACTTAAGTTTCTAAAATGGTTTAGAAAATAAACATTTACCGACCGCTTGTCAAATTTTCTATCCGTATTCTCTCCTACTCGATACATTTTGCTTTTACATGATAAGATTTTGTATGTTCTACATCATATTTTGACATGTCGTAATACATTGTATTACCATGCAAAGACAGCTTAATGAACAACTTTTTCTACGTCCGATAAAATCCAACTTTTAACTAACTTTAAGTTTTAATAATTTAAAATAAAATACGGAATTTTGAATACATTTCTTTTTAGTCATATTCACAATGATATAAATGAAACATGAAGAATACTTAATTATTTTTTAATATTAAATTGAATTACAAAATGAAAAATAAAAAAGTAATACAAATTTATGTATAAAAAAAGACATAAAAATATTTAATACTAAAACGTTAATATGGGAGTTTCACGATGATCCAATAAATCTGAAAAGAAAGTTAAAACATTTTTTAATACTAATGAAATTCAAAATAAAGTTCTTGTATAATAATTATACTATTAATTTTTTGTTGGTAAAATACGTTTAGGTAGAGGCATTTCGTTGTTGCTTATGCATCTCATTAGTTCACTTCAACGAAATTCATCTAGACGTGCTTGACCAACACAATAAACAAACTTTTTTGAATTCATATTAATTTTAAAACGCGTCAAATAAAATTTCTGTTCTATTTTATTCTATTCTACTATTGTTCGCTTTCTTTTTTTCTCTTTTATCTTTTATTTTCTCAACACTTCTCTTCCCTTCTATTACATTTTATTTTGTTTATTTTTATTCAGGGCTTTCGTGAATAAAATTCCACGTGATATTTTTCCGTGGAATTATTTCCAACTAATACCAAGTAATAAGGAAAACAAAAAAATCTAATTGGAAAAGGGAAAAATTTCGTGGAATTTTATTCATGAGGGCTATCATTATTATTATATTTTTATTCTATTTTTATTCTATTCCTACTCTATTTTTATTCTATTTTTTTATTAAATTTTTATTCAATTTGTATTAAATTTTTGTTAAATTTTTATTAAATTTTTTCAATTTTAATTCTATTTTTATTCTATTTTTACTCCGTTTTTATTCTATTTTTATAATATTTTTATTCTACTTTTATTTTATTTTTATTCTATTTTTATTCTTTTTTATTATATTTTTATTATATTTTTATTATATTTTTATTATATTTTTATTATATTTTTAATATATTTTTATTATATTTTTATTATATTTTTAATATATTTTTATTATATTTTTATTATATTTTTATTATATTTTTATTATATTTTTATTATATTTTATTATATTTTTATTATATTTTTATTATATTTTTATTCTATTTTTATTCTATTTTTATTCTATTTTTATTCTATTTTTATTCTATTTTTATTATATTTTTATTATATTTTTATTATATTTTTATTATATTTTTATTATATTTTTATTATATTTTTATTATATTTTTATTATATTTTTATTATATTTTTATTATATTTTTATTATATTTTTATTATATTTTTATTATATTTTTATTATATTTTTATTATATTTTTATTATATTTTTATTCTATTTTTATTCTATTTTTATTCTATTTTTATTCTATTTTTATTCTATTTTTATTCTATTTTTATTCTATTTTTATTATATTTTTATTATATTTTTATTATATTTTTATTATATTTTTATTATATTTTTATTATATTTTTATTCTATTTTTATTCTATTTTTATTCTATTTTTATTATATTTTTATTCTATTTTTATTCTATTTTTATTCTATTTTTATTCTATTTTTATTCTATTTTTATTCTATTTTTATTCTATTTTTATTCTATTTTTATTCTCTTTTTATTCTCTTTTTATTATATTTTTATAATATTTTTATTCTATTTTTATTCTATTTTTATTCTATTTTTATTCTATTTTTATTCTATTTTTATTCTATTTTTATTCTATTTTTATTCTATTTTTATTCTATTTTTATTCTATTTTTATTCTATTTTTATTCTATTTTTATTCTATTTTTATTCTATTTTTATTCTATTTTTATTCTATTTTTATTCTATTTTTATTCTATTTTTATTCTATTTTTATTCTATTTTTATTCTATTTTTATTCTATTTTTATTCTATTTTTATTCTATTTTTATTCTATTTTTATTCTATTTTTATTCTATTTTTATTCTATTTTTATTCTATTTTTATTCTATTTTTATTCTATTTTTATTCTATTTTTATTCTATTTTTATTCTATTTTTATTCTATTTTTATTCTATTTTTATTCTATTTTTATTCTATTTTTATTCTATTTTTATTCTATTTTTATTCTATTTTTATTCTATTTTTATTCTATTTTTATTCTATTTTTATTCTATTTTTATTCTATTTTTATTCTATTTTTATTCTATTTTTATTCTATTTTTATTCTATTTTTATTCTATTTTTATTCTATTTTTATTCTATTTTTATTCTATTTTTATTCTATTTTTATTCTATTTTTATTCTATTTTTATTCTATTTTTATTCTATTTTTATTCTATTTTTATTCTATTTTTATTCTATTTTTATTCTATTTTTATTCTATTTTTATTCTATTTTTATTCTATTTTTATTCTATTTTTATTCTATTTTTATTCTATTTTTATTCTATTTTTATTCTATTTTTATTCTATTTTTATTCTATTTTTATTCTATTTTTATTCTATTTTTATTCTATTTTTATTCTATTTTTATTCTATTTTTATTCTATTTTTATTCTATTTTTATTCTATTTTTATTCTATTTTTATTCTATTTTTATTCTATTTTTATTCTATTTTTATTCTATTTTTATTCTATTTTTATTCTATTTTTATTCTATTTTTATTCTATTTTTATTCTATTTTTATTCTATTTTTATTCTATTCTATTCTATTCTATTCTATTCTATTCTATTCTATTCTATTCTATTCTATTTTATTCTATTCTATTCTATTCTATTCTATTCTATTCTATTCTATTCTATTCTATTCTATTCTATTCTATTCTATTCTATTCTATTCTATTCTATTCTATTCTATTCTATTCTATTCTATTCTATTCTATTCTATTCTATTCTATTCTATTCTATTCTATTCTATTCTATTCTATTCTATTCTATTCTATTCTATTCTATTCTATTCTATTCTATTCTATTCTATTCTATTCTATTCTATTCTATTCTATTCTATTCTATTCTATTCTATTCTATTCTATTCTATTCTATTCTATTCTATTCTATTCTATTCTATTCTATTCTATTCTATTCTATTCTATTCTATTCTATTCTATTCTATTCTATTCTATTCTATTCTATTCTATTCTATTCTATTCTATTCTATTCTATTCTATTCTATTCTATTCTATTCTATTCTATTCTATTCTATTCTATTCTATTCTATTCTATTCTATTCTATTCTATTCTATTCTATTCTATTCTATTCTATTCTATTCTATTCTATTCTATTCTATTCTATTCTATTCTATTCTATTCTATTCTATTCTATTCTATTCTATTCTATTCTATTCTATTCTATTCTATTCTATTCTATTCTATTCTATTCTATTCTATTCTATTCTATTCTATTCTATTCTATTCTATTCTATTCTATTCTATTCTATTCTATTCTATTCTATTCTATTCTATTCTATTCTATTCTATTCTATTCTATTCTATTCTATTCTATTCTATTCTATTCTATTCTATTCTATTCTATTCTATTCTATTCTATTCTATTCTATTCTATTCTATTCTATTCTATTCTATTCTATTCTATTCTATTCTATTCTATTCTATTCTATTCTATTCTATTCTATTCTATTCTATTCTATTCTATTCTATTCTATTCTATTCTATTCTATTCTATTCTATTCTATTCTATTCTATTCTATTCTATTCTATTCTATTCTATTCTATTCTATTCTATTCTATTCTATTCTATTCTATTCTATTCTATTCTATTCTATTCTATTCTATTCTATTCTATTCTATTCTATTCTATTCTATTCTATTCTATTTTATTCAACACCATTCATTTCCATTTACGAAGGAAAAAGTGGAAATTTTACACTAAATTTAACAGTGCTGCTGATATGATTATTATGCAATGCTTTTGCTAAAATGAGAAATTAACTGCCTGTCGCACGATGTCACTTGCAAACGTTCGAATGACAACTTACAATGAAAACAACAACAAATTTTCTAATGTTATTGTTGTTTGCCAAGTTGTCGATCGAACGTTTGCGAGTCACATCGTGGGATAGGTACTAAATATTACTCGATATTTTGCATCTCACATTTAAGCAGATTATACTGCAGATCTCCACTTTCTAGCCGTCTGTTTAGAATAAGAGAATTTCATGGTCGGGAATTATTTTCTGGAGATGATCAAATAAACTCAGCAATCAGTGCATATGTGTGAGTGTCGTTTGCTTGTTGCTTCAAAGGAGACGTGCACATAAACACGTCAATCGTCATTTTCCTTTTGACTTCTTAGCACAATATAAACCTTTGTTGGTCCGCTTCTCCATGATTTTGTCAGCATGAGTGGGAGGTGACATAATATTCATCCGTCAAATAAAAATATCGAAACATTTTGTTTTTCATCAAGCATTGGCGACAATGTGTACGTGTTGCCTGATAACCATGACTGCACACACACAACTATGTGATTGATGAGTTTATTTGATCGTATCCAGGGCACTTAAGGATTTGGTTGTTTTAAGTGTTACCAGCTTTTAACGACATTTTGTGAAACTCTAATTTTTCTCATTTGGCGGGGGAGGAGACTCTCTGCTCTCCCCTAAATCTATGAAAAATATTTGTTTCTTAGTTCTTACTTATTTAAAAATGTTGACAATAATTTCCACTTTTTGTTGGTAAAAGCCTTTCTTCTCAAATATTTATATTTTCCGGGAATGTCGCGTATTCTACCAATGATATGAAAATAAATTTACCTTTAGCTATGCTCCACCAAGGCAGTGTAACATAAGTTAGAAATGCATTCAATGGAGTCGATTGTTGTCGTCGGTTCTCTTTCCAAAAGTGAAATGATTGGGCAAAACCACGGCTAGCCCACAAAGGATTATAAGCACCATCGTCGAGCTCTGTAAATACATAAGTATGTATGTAAATATAAGAAAAAACGTCAGAAAAGATGACAAAAATTAACTTTTAATATCTCTTTTAACTAAAAACAAAATTTCTTTTAATAAAACCCTTCTCCCAATGTTCACCTTTCAATGATTTCTTGGGCAAATCACACCAATAGTAGATGGTGGTGCCATCTGGTGTACGCCTTTTGGGTACTAAATTAATTGCACGATTATAAAATGCTTGCATAGCAGCGGTACGTTTAGTGCGTGGCAATGTTGAAGCAAAATTGGCAGATTGTTGCAAATCCTCAGCATCTGCCGAGGGCGGTGACAGTGGTGAAGTGCTGCATGAGGGCGAATTATTATTGCAATTGCCATTACAATCACTTAACGAGGCCGGTCGACGAAAGTAGTGGGGTGATGAACTTGTCAGTTCATCGTTTGATTGGCCAGCACTTAATTGTGAAGAATTATTATCAAGTGTTACAATGGCATTGGAATTTTTACAGGTCTCAGTTCCTGAGTCAGTACTCGTATTTGTGGATTGCAATGGATGGCTGTCTGCGGTTACAGGTACACGAACACATTTTTCGAATTGATATATTGTAGTTTGTGATTTGGAGTCGCTATTATGGGAATTAGCATTGGACGTGGGAGTGTGAGGTATTGGCGAGATTTGTGGACTGTTGCAGGATGCTTGTTCTACTACCGGCAACTCTTCCTTGCCTCGAACAGTAATCATTGAATCACTATCAGAGAGTATAACCATTTTAGCTATATTTTCAGAGATGTGTGTTATATCGCCACTTCCATTTAGGGAAATGGCATCATCTGCTATTTCATATTCTTGGCAAGAATCCTTTGGATTTTTTTTCTTTTCCTCCAATTGTATGATGGGCATGGCCGGTTTGGTTTCAGAATTATTATTGAGATTCTCCTTTTTACCTTTTGCAGAAGTTTTAGTTTTCTCTGTGGCACTATTGCTAGACGGAGCCTTCTGATTTCTTAATTTCTTGGGCGAAACTTTAGCTAATAGACTAGTTTTGGTCGTTCTATCTTTGATTTTGTCCTTCGTATCCTTTTTCTGTTCATTAGATTTGTCTTCTTTAGCCTTGTATTTCTCTTTAACTTTATTTTTATCCTTTTTACACACTAAGAGTTCTGGTTTCCTTGTTCTACGATCAGCTGCGCTTAAAGAAGAGCTTCTACCGATTGTAGTATTTGTTTTCCTATCGTTAAATTTTAAACTGCCTCTCTTTGTTACCACCAATTCACTTTCTACACTTAAAATATTTTTTGGCTTTAATTTGGATTTTTTATCGGGCATTTTGTTCAAACATGCTGGCGTTTCATTGGCGAAATCTTCACATGTGGGACAATAGATTTGCGACATTTGCGGTGTATTTTTATCGGAATTATTTGAGATCCAACGTTTTTTGCATTTTTTGCTGGACTTAAAGCAGTTGCCAGCACATCCCGTAGTTTTGCCATTTACTGATGAGGGCGATGTCACCAGGACTGCATCATTTGTGGCTTCAATGGCATTTTGTATGCCAGTCTGTTCTAGGAGTGAGGTTGTCTCTTGACTGGGTGAGTTCTCCTGCTTAGGACTTTCATTTTGATCTTGAGTTGCTGTTTTTGCTTTAACACTTGCCGTATTTATAACTTTTTGGTCTATTAAAGCTTTAAGCTCTTCACAATTTGGATTTGTATGAATTTTTGCCTCGGATGCCGAGAAAGCAGGACGCAGATCTACAAATAAATATAGATCATTTGTTTCCAGTTTAGTTTCCATCTTTTTAGTTTTTAACTTAGCGCAAAAATAAAATAGAAAAATAACATTTGAAATATGCAAACTTAAGGCAATGAAAATAAGGTTTATTGAATGAAAAGATATTAGTCATGTAATTAATAACCTGTAGTGTGTAAAATAAATGAGTCCATGAATTTAATATATTTTGTGAGTTTAATTTGAGTTTTCATTGAGCAAGCGGGTTTCAAGTGAGTCAGAATGTGTAAGTTGTAAAAGTAAAAGTTAATATCTTTTAGGCGAAACAACAGATCATTTGCTGTAAAAATTCTTGAAACAAGATTATGATAACTCAATCATATTTCATTTTCTATATTTTTACCTTTAACCTTCCCGAGTTCTACTATCTTTCAACCTCAAAAGCACACAAATTCATGATCTGATACACTTTTAACTCCTCAATCTTAGAGTGTTCCCTACTTATTATTCCAATGGTGGAACTTAAATGGAGAGTTTCAGACCGGCAAGGGGTTTTCGCTCTACTCTGATTGAAAATCTCCCGGATTCCCTGAGTTTTATTTTTAACTGCAATAACAGATCTTCAAGATTCTCAGAAAGAGAGTAAAACTGTGGAAGTAAAACAGTGAATTTGGGATCAGCAGGCTTGTCATATGCTGCAGGTTTCTACAGGGTGTTTAAAAAAAATTTCTATTTACTGGATATATTAAAAAGGAAAAAAGGTGGTAAAAGAGTGATTTGCTGCATGTCTTTATGGTCGTACAAGAACAGAAGATCCTGAAGGTTCTGAACGCCTAGTAGGTCCCAATTTACACTATGCAAGTCTTATTGCTAAGCTTTTATTTAGTTTGTTAGGAGATATTTAGGACTAGAGGTGCCTACACCCGAAACCATATGGTTTTAGCCGATCGGCATCTCACATGGCTCAATGGTTTCAATTTCGTTTCACAATCGGCCACAAACGCAACCATGTGACAATTTCGTAGGAATGTTTGGCGTTGTTCAACCCCGTAATATGGACGAGTTTTTGCGCTGTTTTGTAACCGTGGACGAAACGTGGATCCACCATAATACACCGGAGGCTAAGCAGCAGTCAAAACAGTGCATTTCTCGGGTTGAATCGGCGCCAAAGAAGGCAAAGGTGCGATCGTCTGCCATTAAAGTTACGGCGACCGATTTTTGGGATTCACGCGGTATAATCCACATTGACTACCTTCAAAAGGGGAAAACGATCAATGCGAATATTGTACGAACTGATTGGGTCGATTTTATGAGGAATTGAAAAAGAAACGACCTCATTTGGCCAAGAAAAAAGTTCTATTCCAACAGGACTCTTGCATTGTCACACATGTGCTCTTTCCATGGCAAAGATCCATGAATTGGGCTACGAATTGCTCCCTCATCTGCCCTATTCTCCAGATTTAGCACCGAGGAACTATTTATTGTTCTCAAATTTTAATAAATGGCTCTGCGAAAAGAGATTTGATTCCAACGACGAAATCATATCTCTCAAACAAATGACTATTTTGATGACCTCGACAAATGGTATTTTTGAAGGGATAAAAAAATGGAGAAATGTTAAACTAAGTGTATAGAACTCAAAGAAGACTATATTGAAAAATAAATTTTTATATAAAAAGCTGTGTTTCATTCAAAAAGTCACGGACTTAATGACCCGCCCTCGTATTTTAAAAATATGCAGATATGTAATTAGCAGAAAAGCTAGTAAAATAAAATTAAAAATAAAAGATTTTTTTGATCCCAAAACCTCCCCAACTGACCTTTGAACTTCTAGAGGAAAATATAAAAAATTAAGGATTAATTTTAATCGTCACAAAACATTAAAAATTTCCTTGTATCCTTGTTAGTTTCAAACTTTTAGTTAACTTGGTAAAGATAATTTAGGTATTTTTTACTGGTGTCTCCAACCGGAGGTATCAAACTGGATTTACGTATCGGTTGTTGTCAGGCCGGTTATTTCCTATGGTTGTGTGGTATAGTGGGAGGCATTGAGGAAGGAAAGTCATAGGATATTACTTGCTAAGGTCCAGAGGTGTGCTTCGCTGGGTATCAAAGGTGCTCAGGGGAGCACACCTAAGGCTGCCTTGGACGCCATTCTTCACCTAGAGACTATAAGTATCCTTAGACTCGTTAAAGCAGGTTTGGTGGGGACAGGAGTAACAGGTCGCACATCAATCTTAAATGAGATTAGTTTTAGTGATCAGAGATCCGTAACCCCCGGGCTCATGGACTATAACGTTCTTGAAATATATTTTAGTAGAATATCCTCACTGGCAATTCCTGATAGGGACTATTAGGTCGAATTCGACCTCGTTAGATGATGGAATGCGCAACAGATCGGTTAAATTACCGATAGTAATTGGATGGAAAACATGACCAATCGTTCATGGCAAAGCAGGGAGGATTGTAGAGTTTCGAGGGCTATGTGGCTAACCTTTGACTCAGGAAGATCCAAACTTCTACTGAATATGAATAGAAAGGCGATGCCAGTCATGATTGCCGCGTTGACTGGTCACCTCTCGGTCAGAGTAAGAACCAGTTTTTGGGAAACTGGTACCCCAGATTTTTGTAGAATGTACGGAGATGAAGACGAACCAGAAACCATTGTCCGAAACTGCAACGTCATAGGCTTAGATGGCTGATCAGACGTTTCCATGCGATCATTAGTGATATCGCTAAGTGTAAACTGGAGGATATCAGGTGCTTCATCAAGAGAGTTCAGTGGCTTAGTGACATAATAAGGGCACTTCTGGGTACAAATGGGCGTTAAATATTATTATTAACCGGTGTCAATAGAAAGAAATCACAATGGAACCAACTCGGTCTACGAGTGGAAGTGTGGTATAGTACCACCCTTCCTAATCTAACCTAAACTAACCTAGGCAATTTATTAGATTTTTATGACGTCATACTTCGAAAACCAAACGACCTGTATCTGCAAATTTTTGGTATTTAAAGTTCTTCTTCAATTAACTATCTATGTAATTTTCATTGAAACCGCAGAGGGTCGATACAAATTGCTTTCGAATTGGTTTCTGAGAATAAATTCAATGTTTTTGTTTTGCTAATTTTTTCGTTTATATATTTTTAGTTTATATTTTATAAAAAATCTTTAAAATTGCTTATTTTTATTTTTGAAACTAAAATCATTTACCACCCGGTTGTAATTAACTCAGCAGCATAGGATAACCGAACTCCACTCTAGTAATATTTTAGGAATATTTGTATAAAAAAGACATTTAAATATATTTTGTGCATACTTTTGGAAGCAACAAATATATAATTTTTTGTTTAATTTTCTCTTGTCCCACGATGTCGACAAAACGTTCCATCGAAAGCAAAAACAATTTTTTTTAATTTATTATTGTTTTCAATACTAGTTGACGATCGAACACGTTTTGTGTCCACATCGGAGGATGACAAAAGTATCGTTTTATGTACTCTTTTTGTATTGACCGTCAAACAACTATGAATGCGTGCAGCTCATACTCAAACACATGCATTAATTTCAAACCGAATTACATATTACTCTAAACAACCAAAAACTATGTTCATACAGATTTGTTAAATAAAGCAGCCCAAACGATTATAACTAAGATTTATACACTGTATGAGCTACAATCATTCGCATGAGTTTAAAAATACTCATGAGTATTAATCGGCTACATATGTATGCGTATATACAGGGCTGTTTTATAAACACGCACATAAAGCATGTTTTTAAACAGCCAAAACTCATTTCCCATTCCATTTTATATACAAAAGTGTATGCCTACGGTGGCGAATTATGGAATAAATATTATGAGTATCATGAGTATTTTTTTTTGTCCAACTAAATATCCATATTCTGAGTATAAGCATGCTTCGACTATAAGTATGACATAGAGCAATGCACTTGATAACTGTGTGCCTTTTTATTTTTAGTTATAGCATATTTTAGTTTTCCGCACAAATGAATTAGAGATGCTTTTGTATAATGGAAACGGCATATGGTCGTAGTCATTTTCTGGTCCACACCGGGGAACCGGCCGTTAACCTTGAACTTTTTGTGTCAAAACGTTTTTATGAAAACTTATGAAAGTTGAAAAAGTAAAACCAAAATATTACGAGTGGAAAAAAATGTAAATTTGTTCACTTTTGTATAAAATCCTACAACAAAACTGTTGCATAAATCAATATACATACATGTATGGCTTAAAGGTGCAATCAGACGTGACAAAACTATAGCCATAGAAAACAATCGTTCGAACCAAACTAATGGGCAACACTGTATTCGATTATAGGTGACTCACCATAACGCCATAGCCATTGCCATAGAAACTAATTGAATTTTGGTTTGGTTATGGTTATGGAATTATGACCATGTCACGTCTAATTGCACCTTAAAATGCCAGTCTTGTAAAGAGGAATATTATTTTTTAATCTGATTAGCAATATTGGAAAGCGCAAACAAGCTGCATGTTAAATTCTTGTTACAATATTTATTGAACTAATTATAATTGGTTTATTTTATTGGTTAATTTTACAACAAAAATTTGAAAATAAATTATAGTTTTTTGTTTTTCTACAAAAAAAGTATACAAAAATAAATATAAAAATTTTCAAAAAAATTTCAACGAAAATATACATTTCAGCTAATTAAAAGAAAATTTATTTACTTACGGACAAAAAAAAAAAAAAAAAAAAAAAAAGAACAAAAAAAAATAAGACAAGTATTTTTGGGGGATTGGAAAATAATGTTTAATGATGCATTCAAAATCTCTACATTGGTTTCTTTTGATTATAGAGATTGAGTTTTAGATGAGTCCTGCTTTCTCGGCAAATCTATAAAGAGTTCTTTTTTTTCTTCTTCAATATTTTTCTTGATGTACAAGGAGAAAATATGTATAAAAGAAGTGTTTGAAAGGTTAATTAATAATAATTTGTATTGTGTTTTTGAAAATTGTTGGTTTTTGTTTTTATTTATTTATTTAATTTTTTATTTTTTTTTTGTATAAAGGATAGAGGAGAACATTAAGAGTTTTTTTTAAATAAATTTACAAAAGCGGCAACAAGTTAACAAAAAATTTAATAGTTTAAGGTTACAAAATTTAAATGAAAAAGCTGTTAAACAAGAAGAACGTATGAATTTTATAATGAGGATTAGTAGCATCAAACTTACAATTATATACAAATAAAATGAGAAATTATTAAGATTATTTAAAACAAGTATGCATATTATACGAGGGTTGTCACTATTTATGTTGTGTGCCTATGTAAATGTATGTTTTTTTTCTTATGTAACACATGAAGAAGGTGCGTCGATTTTTTTTAAATATATACTTGTATAATTTTCGATTTTTTGCTTATCCCTATTGCAACACTATTTTCTAGTGGTTTCCTTTCTGACATTTTTGGTGTTGAACGTCATTTTAATTTGAGAGTTGCTTTTGAAATATTTAATAATAAAGAAGAATATCATCCCAATTCCCACAGAATTAATTTTATTTTCTAAAAATGAAATTCACCTATACATATATCCTAAACAGATTGAGCTAAAAATTTGAATTTCTGGGAGAAATTTGTTTTGTTTCCAGTTGTTTTATTTTAACTGGAAGCTTGAAAATGACTTTTTAAAATAGGGGAACAATGAATAGGAAATAACCTCCTGGGTAGATATTCTTCAGAATGAATAAAATTCTTGAACGCATAACTAATTTTTTTCTCGAAAATAATCGATCATTAGTCTCTCGATTGTTGTTAATTTAATATAGTGTGTTTGAAGAAAATATAGAATTCATATAAAAATGTGTTGAACTTTATTTAAAAAAAACCTCCCCTGCTCTACTACACGAACGTCTTTATAAAACCTGGATACCATTAAGAGAAATGTGGATGAATGGAACTCCAGTTAGAAGAAAAGGTGTTGATTTTTATACGGACGGCTCCAAAACACACGAAGGTGTGGGTTATGGAGTCTTTTCGAGGGCTTTAGGTCTTCGCATTGCAAAGCGACTTCCGGATCACTGCAGCGTCTTTCAGGCAGAGATCCTTGCTATAAGAGAAGTTGCGGATTGCTTGAGAGTGAATGTCACTTCAACGACTCTGATTAACATATACACTGATAGTCGAGCAGCTATTATGGCCCTCGAATCCCCGCTTCTAAGAACAACAACAGCCCTCGACTGCCGATCATCTCTAAACGAGATGGCAGAGCAGTTTGATATTAGGATCATCTGGATCCCGGGGCATAGAGGCTTTCAGGGGAACTCCAGGGCTGATGAGATTGCTAGAATTGGGACAACCTTACAGGTTCCACCGGATTTGGAATGTGTGGGTTTACCCCTACCCTCTGGCAAACTCAGACTTAGGCGCAAGACAGTAGACGAAACAAATAGAAGGTGGGTCACAAGAAATGATTGCGTGATCACAAGGCAGTTATGGACTCACCTAAATAAGGAAGGTACTTATTACTTAATTTTGAAAAATAGGAAACAAATATCGATACTAGTGTCCGTGCTAACCGGACACTGTCTCATAGGTAGGCATGCACAAAGGCTACGGGTTGAACAAAATGATTACTGCCGTAGCTGCCAGGACATTGATGAAGAGGAAAGCATAGTGCATTTTCTTTGTCACTGTCCTGGACTTGCAAGAAAGAGATTGACCACAATGGGCGCTCTTGAGTTCAGGGAACTTTCCGACGTTGCTAGTGTTGAACTTCAACGTATTAGTAGCTTTATATTGAGCTCTGGTTGGTTCGACGGTGGGGACTCCGCATAAGCAGAGTCTCCGTGGTATCACAATGGACCAAAAAGGTCTAAGTGAGTCCGGGTTTCTGACTGCCACCCCTACCTAACCTAACCTAACCTACTTAAAAAAAAAACGATTTAAATTTGAATTTAAAATGTTAAAAGCAAATTATCATTATCAGAAAATAGAGATGAGCGATGATATCTCCATATCTGTTACTTTTTCAAAGTGATTTAAAATTCACTGAATCACTACTGCGACTGAATTTATCAATTAACAGTGACTTTATACAGGCCTGTCACAGAAATTGCGTAATTAGGTTCTACAGAAAGCAAAAACAAAAACTTTGCTCGAATTGAAACCACTTTAAATTTAATGCTCGGAACTATAATTTTCTGTATGTGAAAGTAAGTACAAATTTAAATGTAAAATTACAATTTTATTTCCACAAAAAAGATTTAAAAAAACTTTAAAATTTATTTTTATTAAAGGTATTCATTTCAAGTTTTTTGTTTTTTTTTTTTTTTGTTGGAAAAATGGAAAAATTTATTTTTTCTTACAACAAACACAGGAAAAAATCCACCAGAAAAACATGAAATGAATACTTTTATTATTTAATTTTTTTTACATATTTAAGAAATTTTATCGAGTTTGTATTTTCAGTTACTTTTTGCAAACCGAAATCCGTAATATTTATTTTTTCGTTTTCCGTAACGATAATGTGATTCTCTAATTTCATTTTTACGATAATATGCATCTGTGTTTTACCCGACATTTAATTGTATATCATGTAGCATCTCTGCATGAAAAATGGCAAAATAATCGAAAAGCACAAAGAAGAATTAAAGAAAAACTAAATGAATTTGATTGAGCTTGTTATTTTTTTACTTTTCAACCGACAACGAATATCGTTAAAATATTTTATTGAATAGCAAAGTCGATAAGCTTTCGTTATATTTATTATAGCGATACGATTATCATAATAAATCTTCTCTTTAGCACTGACGTTATTGAGTGCCAGGCATTTAGAGTAATAATTTTCAAAATTAGTTCATTTCACAAAAAAAAAAAAAAAAAAAAAAAATCAAATCTTCACATGTTTTTCGTTTCGGGTTGTGCAATCTGGCCACATTTAAATTAAAAATAATTTCAAAATGAAAAAAAAATTATCGAAATCTAGAGAAGGTGAAACAAAATCGATCGAAGTGTTAATTCTTAAGGCCGGGGCACAATGAATCCGTCATACGTTAAACTTCGCCTTTTTCAACTGACAGCTAAGTTGAAATACATGGTTTCTTATGAGGTCTGTTACATTCAGTACGTGTCCGTCAACGCAAAGTACAAACTTTGGTAAACTTTTAACTTTTTGCATACGTTGAGTAGTTTGATTTTTTTGGTATGTTCTGATTTAGTTTTTTGTGTTTTGTGGTAGCAAAAATAAAATTAAACAAAAGAAGTAAACGAAATGAATACAAAAAGTTGAATTTAATAAATAAAATGGAGAATCGACCTATTGAAGCTGTTCAAATGCTTCCGTCAATAAAGTACTCATTGTGCCAACTAGTGTCCTGCACAAGACTATTTATAAGACCTTTCAATACATGAGAGATTTTTTCCAATGCTTTACTACAGCGAAATATTCTAAAAGAATCGCTAAGCAACACTGTCGGCAAGTAATTTTTTTCGGTGGTTTGTCTTGCCAACAGTGTTGTTTAGCGATTCTTTTAGAATATTTCGTTGTAGTAAAGCATTGGAAAAAATCTCTCATGTCTTAAAAAGTCTTATAAATACTCTTGTGCAGGACACTAGTGCCAACCTTCTCCGTCGTTGCGTTATTATCAGTTTAAAAAGGCGAAGTTTAACGTATGACGGATTCATTGTGCTCCGGCTTTAAGAGAACTCTGTTAGCAACAAAATAATTTTATAGCAGAAGTGTCAGATGTGTTAAATCGTGATCACGTTCCACTCTACCTATTAGTATTTCTTCTCGAAATAACAGAACTGTTACAAACAAAATATTTTTAAGGGGTAAAAACAAAATGATATTTATATGAAATAGAGCTGATCTAACATTCTAATGTCAAAAAAAAAAAATCTAAAGAGAACACTAGACATGCCAAATACACATATATGTACATTCTTAAGTTGTGTTAGGAAAAAGTTAGAAAAATCTGCTAAATCGTAAATTATATTGGAAAGAGTATGTTTATTGTTACCTTAATATAGAAAGGCCCTAACTCATAATTTTTTTAAATCGATTTTTTTATATTTCGATACAATGACATTTTATGTATCGAAAAATACAAAAATCTTGATTTAAAAAAAATAATGAGATATGGCCTTTCTATATCTATGTATGTAACGTTATGTTTTTTTATACTTGTTTTAAATTATACGAATATTTTGAGAATAAATTAAATAAATAAAAATATAAGTTTAAAATCACTAATTAAAAAATAAATAAAAATATAGTTGAGAAGTCTGTGGCAATAAGAAAAAAGTGCTTAAGTCATATTTTACTGTTTTGTAGGAAAGCATTTTAAAACTTTTTATTTATTTATTTATTAAATTTTTCCATATGATATTATAATTAGTAAAAAGATAAGCAGCAAACCATTAAGCTATAACTTCCTGAAAATCCTACAAAATAGTTTAGATTTTGCCCAAGGGTACTATTTAAAAACAATGACTCAAAATCAGCTTATTTCGACTTAAGCACCTTTTTAATTTTTAACACAGAATCATTTAAAAAACTCATGCTTTTAAATGTTTTCTTTTTAATAATATAAAAGCAATAAGTGTTAATGAAGTGCTTATATTTCAAATCAAATTTATGTAGGTAAATGTATGCCTTTATAAAACAAGTCATTATGAAAAAATTAATATAATCTTTTACATATTGAAGTGATTTAATTTTTTTTTTAAATTTAACCCAATAAATGCAAAATATATTTGTTAAAAAATCCAAAAATATATAATTAAGAGAATACAAAAAGCATATTGAAAATATAGAGTAAAAAAAATATTTACCGTCTCTTAAATCGCCGGCTTCAATTTCAGAAACTTCATTGGCTAAAGAGTCCAAACCCTCATTTTCGGAACGAGCCTTAGAAGCGGCTGAGCCGCCAGCTGCATCTGCAGCATTCTTTGTGCGCCAAGCATAGCGTGAAAAATTATTTAAATTAGCACTGGGATCGCTTAAGCGACGCTGATGGCGGTATGTGCAGTAATCATCGTTTTCCTCTTCCCAATCATCCCACATATCAGTGGCGCAAAAACTGCAAAATTAAAAACAAAATTCTTGAGAACATGCACACACACTATAAAGATTTGTTTTTCTCTAAAATACCCTGGTTCACTTGTAGGGGTTTCTACGCCCGAACCTTTAGGTTTGGTAACCGCCATTTCAGCATGACCTTTGCCCTGAGGGCCCTTCATGCGCACAAATTCACAACGTGTTTGCACACCAGCTCCACTACTAAATAAACCAAAAGACATGCGTTGCGCTACTTTTGAGCTTAAGCTGGATTGCTAAACAATTTTCAATAAACGTTAAAATAAAAGCAGTATATATAAAAGTTTTTTAAACAAATAATATCATTCATACCCTGGCATCATAAACTTTCTTTAAAGCATCATAACGTATAGAACCTAAAAATATAACACCTTGCACAGCACCATCTTTGTCATTGGCCACTAGTTCCACGCAAACCATTTCACCATCTCTCACTAAAATATCACTAAAAACCTTTTAAAAGTAAACGATGAAAGCTTTTTTTTCTTTTTATTTTAAGAAATAAAAATTTTATTTACCTCATCGAAATTATCCACCATAAAACATATGTGAGGATATGTTATTTCCTCACCCTCACCTTTGGTATCCATTTTTCTCCTACTCGGACTAGCATAAACCCTTTGCGAATGACGTCGTAAAACTTGCAATTCTTTGGGCGAAGTTCTGGTGCAAATTGCCAAAGTTAGCGTGTAGTCAAATTGATGTATGATCATATTGAGATAAACAGTTTCTTCCCAATCCACATCAGGGTCGCCAATAGGTAGTTTTCGGGAATCTTTGCGAAAAACATCAACCTCAGTCTGAAATTTTTTTTCCAATTTATTTATTTTTAAGGCCTTTAGACGAGTGTGTTTCTTACCTCATATTTTGGCATATGACGGGAAGAACTTTTAACATGTTTCTTACGTACAAAGAATAACAAATCATCTGAATCAATGCTATGGACTGGTTCCGATTGAAAGAGAAAGTGTCGTACAAACAAATCGGTCCAATAGGTGGTACCTTGTAAAACAACAAATCCACTGTCTAAAATGAGAAAAACGTTATTTAACATTTATATATGCAAATGTACATACATACATATCGTTACCTTAATATAGAAAGGCCCTAACTCATTATATTTTTTAAATCGAGATTTTTGAATTTTTCGATACATTAGATGTTCTTCTATCGAAATATAAAAAAATCGATTTCAAAAGAATAATAAATTAGGGCCTTTCTATATTAAGGTAACGATGTATGTATAAAAAACAACAAAAAATTTTACAGCAAATGTTCAAAGAAACTTTTCGTAAGATACAAATTTTCTAAAATCAACCTCCATTTCGCGCCAATCGATGTAAAGGGTCTTCTCTAAAATTCGAAACGAATCAAAATGCTTACGAATATGTAAGTTAATAACATTTACATTCAAAAACATTTTCTGTCGCCTCAAATTACACAGTTGAGCCCCAGCATTAAATCTTATTCTTCTCCCTCTTTAAACTACAAGTTGTTACGAAATCGTGTAAACCATTTCATATAAAATTCTTTGTGATTTGAGTGACAAATCGTTTTCGAAATTGGAAGATTTTGCCGACCAGTCGTTGCGAATTCTTAACGAATTCCGTGAATTTTGGTTTGGCGGGCGTATGTACATATCTTTGCTCACAAGAAAGGCCCTAACTCAAATGATTGTAAGTTTAGAGGAGAAGGTAAAAACACAATAGAAACCGTACATTTGCTTGTACAAACTGCTTTGTACAACTGCTTGTAAGAGTGTTAAATTTTTGTGACGAGGTGTATTTGTGTGAAATGTATTACCCTTTTATACACGGAAAGTTTACTTTGCAAAGTCTTGATTCAGCAGGGAGAAAGACAGAAAGGTATAGTATTCCTCCTCCTAGTATATTGGAATCACTGAAAAACTCAATTTCGTAAAATATACCAGTTAGGGCCTTTCTGTTTGAGACCATCGATATTATGCACACATACACCGGCGTTGCCGTTCTTTTGTAATTTTTGGTTTTTTATTTAGAGAAATTATATTTTTCTCTCATTTTATCGAATTTTGCCAAAAAAAAAAGTATGTGATCAAACCAGGGACCGCAATTGTTATTTAATAATAAAAGTCAAAAGATAACAGTTTGCTTTCAGCAAATTGAAATACGATGAATCAAAACAATTCACATATTCCATTTGCAATAAAATGCTAAGTATATAAAGCAGAAATCTACATCAACTGACACCACACACAGTGGACCAAACACAAAAGAACGCTGATGATGAAGGTTTAGTGGCCTTCGAAAACGGCTGGCTGTTCCGTTCAACTATGTGTTGTTAGTCAGAATATTTACAATAGACTTTGGTGTTATTTGTTCATTAATAATTATCACATGTAATTTGGCTTAAAAAGCGATACGAACTTTAGCCCGTTCATATCACAAATATAGAAACAAATGGAGTTCGAATAATAATTAAAATTAACAGTTATTTTTCTGATTTCTAATTTTAACATTCGAATAAATTTTCAATTTAAAAAAATTTAGTGTCTTCTCTACTATTAGTTTCATGGCAAAGTAATATGAATAAAAATTGCAGAACACTGCGTAAGAATTTAAGGAGCGATATGCCGAGTATACGCTGACATTTTGTGACATATCAATAGTGCGTACTAGTGGCAACATTTGTCATTTCCGATATTTTTCATTGTGTAGAATTGGTTTCCATATTAAAAAACATAATATGAACGGCATTGCACACAATTTGAAAATGACTCCACAAAATGACAGCATAAGAAATGCCAGATGTGTACTTAACATTAGGATCTAGGGTGTCAAAGTTATTCAACTAAGGTTCAAATTCGCAGTCTTTAGTTAACTAATGATGTTGTTTAAACCAATGAAATTGATGAAAAAAATCGCGAGTTAAACCACGTAGGTTAGTTAACTATAGACTTTGAATTTGGACCTAAGATTTGTAAATTTGACCGTTATATTTTATTCAAAGCTTTTCTTCAACACTAAGTTCACTTATTTTTTAACGTTTAGAGAAACTGAAAACGCAAAAATTTCTTCTTAAGAAAATCACACTATTTAATTAAAAAAAATTATTAAAAAAGAAAATTAAAAAAATTTAAACTTGATAAAAAATTATCAATGCCGCAGGTGTTAAGTTTAACATATCAGATCTACTTTGTGGTTCCACGAAGACTGTGTCTGTATTCAAACAAACATCAATAAACTTTCACTTTTGCCATATTTACGAATATCATAATAATAACAAAAAGACCTGCTAATACCCTGAAATAGAAGAAAGAAAACAAAAACCGATAAATATAAAAACATTCAGCATGGACCTACCCCGATTATTTTGAACACAAAACAAATGTGGATAAAGAGAACACAAAGAGCCAATTACATACATACATACAACACAAACAAAACCATGATATTTGTTTAATGAATGAAAACTTGGTGTGCATTTTAAAGAGGGCGTTCGAACAATGTGACTGTCTGGAATAATCGATAATGTGCAAATATAGACAAATTTTCTGGGAAAAAGTGTCTAGATTGGTTTTACCAACTCAAAAATTTATAAATTTTACAATGCTACACAAGAAAAAATAGCTTACCATCTTTTAGCAATTGTCTCATTTCTTTGTTACGTTGAAAATTAATGTCTTCCAGCAACTGCTGAAGAGGTGTTTGAGGCTTTAATAGAACTCCTGCAGCGCTGGCCAACGACATTCTTATTAACTGGTAATTTATAGCAGTGCACGACTTAAAAAGTGCTTCCAAGCTTGAGGTTGATTGCGGTTGTTAGAAAATAAAGGTCTCCAAAAAAAGTTATAGAATTAAGTTGGTAAGCGCTGGGAATTGTTTTAATAATTTTAGTTTTCCAATTATGTCACCACATTTTTAATTTTTTAAATTTTATTCTCGATTTTATAACGATCTAAGTACTTTTTTCACACAAACAATGTGCATTTTATTTTGATTTATTTTTATAATCTATAGTTTTAACTCCTTTAACTTTAAGACAAAACGACCTTTTGCAGCAACTTTACTTTATTAAATGCTCTCCACTGAAGGCAAGTAAAGTGTCTACCTAATCGGGGTTTTTTTTTATTTTTCATTGCACTTTTTCCGAGCGGTTAGTTTTTGACGTTCCTTTGGAATTGTTTTTAATGCCAACGTTTTTATCAGAACTCTTTGTTCTTTTTTTTTGGTTTTTATAATGCGCAATCGCTGCAATAAACTTGAAAAATTAATGAATTGTTTTGTAAACAAAAAAATAAAAAGCAATTGTGAAATTAAAGTTTTGCAAAATTAACTATTCAAGAAAGGCAGAACAAGAGAATAACACAAAACTACTTTAGACCAGCTGGCAGTCATCTGTTCATTCAGCTATTTGGTGAAAGGCTTAATATAAGGCTGCCAGACCGCATACACATAAGCAACAAAGCGTAGCAAATGCAAGAACCTTTGCAAAATAACAAATTAAAATGGCAGTTCTGGTAACAAATTCTTTCAAACTAGAAAAGCAAGCATGCAGTGTTGTAAAAGCTGCCACACTCAACGATTTAATGGCCATTTGGCGGCGCTTATGTGCCACCGCAGTAGCAAAAAGTAAGGTTTCGCGATATTTTTAAAAATTTTTGAGTTCTTATTTGCCTATATTGTCTATTAAAGTGCTATTAGACACGCATGCTTGTCTGCAGACATGCACGATGACATACTATGGGTTTTGCTATTACACTGTCGAACGCTGACGGCATACTTCAGAACACAGAAATTTTTGAAGCGAAAGCATGGCAATGAAGCGGAAAGTTGTAGCATCTCTTTATCTATTATATCCATTGATTTTCAATTGGTCGTTGTGGTACAGATCTGATATTATTTGCCACAATTATAGCAAGCTTTTATGAACTCTTTCCAGAAAATAACACTAGCAAAAGACATGTTTTTTCACAAATTTCCGATACGCACACATTAGCGTCAACAAGTGAACTGAATTTTTATATTAAGTATGACGGACACGCTATTAGATGAGTATGTTGGTATGCGACAGACATTAGAAAATCAAAAAATTTTGAAAACCAACATACATGTCTAACGTACTCGACAAACATGCTATTAGACAGTGAGATTTGGTATGCCCGCTTTTGAGACTTTTTAAGTTGTAAAATTTAAAGCCTTTGCCTCCTATATTTTGTCTTGCATTTTCGTTTTATTTTTAACCCCCGACTAAAAAAAGGGGTGTTATAACTATGTGTGTCTGTGTATCTGTGTGTTTGTCCGTGTCCACGTACATGCCAAACGGCTGGACCGATTTTCATTTAGTTTGTTCTGTTTGAAATATGACTTGATCGAGAAGGTTCTTAGCTCAGTTTGAAAAAAATCGGTCCAGCCGTTTAGAAGATATAACCTCTTTTCTGAAAAAAGTCGGAGGTTTTTAAAATTTTTAATTTTAATATTTCATAAAATTTGAAACGAATTTGAAATGTATTTTATTTAAAATTTTCCATACAAAATTTTCTGAAAATGAAGATCAAATTCATCTAATTTTTTATGAATATGGGGGTTAATGTTTTTTTACCCATTGCTTAAAAAAAATTAATTTCTAATCATTTTTGTTTATGTTTGGTTATGAATTTAGCAACACTAGCTGCCATTTTGTATGCAACGCATAAAATTTGAAGAATGCACTATGTAACTTGCCTTATGAAAACACACTATTTCAACTTTTTTTTGACAATATCGCATTACCGCATTGAACTCGTGTTATGTACTTCCACCTTTATGTGGTGAACGTCTCATACTTGCTTAAGACCATAGACTACTTCATATTCTGTGCTTAAGACATTGACTTGTTTTATTATATATCCCAAATAACGAGAACAATTCAAACAATAGTAAGTAATAGGGAAACAAAAAAATCTAATTGGAAAATGAAGAGATTGCCTGAACAAGTTTTAGGTTTAAACACTTTGTTAAACTCTGGCAGCCTTGTATTGTTGTTATATTGGCGGCAGGTGGAAAAATTATTTAGTTCATAAGTAATTGCTTAACAAATATTAAATTATTTGTAAAAACATATATTGTTTGCAAATAATACAACAATTAAAAACAGAATCGTTCGGAATTTCTGACAAATACAATAATTTACTGACAACACGTCGTCAATCTTAAACATTGCAAATATAAAGTGAAAGGTTGTGTTTAGTTGAAAAAAACTTGTTTTAAACATTTTTAAAAACATAAGTGTAATGATAGTATTAGAAAAAAAGTGTTTGAAGTGTTTTAGTTTAAAGAAATCATATCAAATGAATATACATATTGCTCCTTCATTGCACCATAGCCATACTTATCGGAAAAAATGTGCATATAAAGTGCTTGTACACCCACTTCTTGAGAGAAGACAAATTTTTATATCTTCAGTGAGTTGTATGTAAGTAAATAGAAAACTTGACTTAACATAAAACTAATTTTCTTCACAACAGAAAACGAATTCATTCCACCTTATCGTAGTTGGCATATTTCGACTTTTTTTTAATAGATTAAAGAAGACTTCAACAGTTTTTCTTTAATTTAAGACTAATGTGTGGTAATCGCAGTCCAAATATGCTAACCACGATAAGACAGATTCCCACTTATCGTGGTTGTTGTATTTCAACTTCGACTAGGGCGTTTTTGTAATAGATTAAAGAATAGTTCAAGAGTTTTTCTTTAATCTAATAGTAAAGTGTCGTAGTAATTTTGTCTGGTTTATCAGTTATTTCCGCCAGAGTAAAGCTTTTTGTTATTTCTGTAGCAAAAACGAAAAAGTGCTTAAGTCGAGATAAGCGGATTTTGAGTTAATGGTACCTCCGTAAACTGCATATTCATTCGAAAGCACACCTGGTAAAAATCTTAATTAATTTGTGTGATTTTTCAGGAAGTTATAGCACTATGACTTCCGACTTATCTTTTTTAGACTTCTAATCTCATTTGGAATAATAACTTAACTTAGGTTATACTTTGGTATATTTCAAATTATATGTATTTCTTGTAGTGTGTAGAATGATGATTGATTAAAAAACTAAAGGTTAACAGAGAATTTTCCAATTTAGCTGTAAATCGACTTGAACGCTTTAAAGTGCTCTCCTGCAAAACAGTAAAATATGACTTAAGCACTTTTGCCTTATTGCCACAGATTTTTTGGATCACCTAAAACCATATTTAAAGAAATCTTTGTATGTGGCCGGTATACCGCATTTATTAAGCACAACAAATATTTCTTATTACGATTTTTACATTTTTCTGCTTTTTATATCACACTAACCTGTAATTAGGAAAACCCAACTACAGACCCAACTACTAAAAATCAGTTGTGTGTACCAAAGTTGAAAACAGTGATGGGTTCATAATAAATTTAGAGCTTCATCTGACTTTTACTTCTTAAAAAATAAAATGTAGGTATTTGAAACAAATTTTAAGAAAATTTGTTATGAAATATTTTAAATAAAATACTTTTAATTAATTTTAATTATTATTCGAACTCCATTTGTTTCTATATTTATGATTTTAACAGGCAAAAATACTTTTTAAATTTTATGAATATGGGGGAAACCTTTATGAAATAGAACTAAGTTTGTTTTGTGTTATTTTAAATATGATCAATCTTGTTTTAACAATTAAAACTATTTCGAAATCAAAAATAATTCTTTTTGTTTAAAAAAAACAACAATGTTGATATAAAGTTGAACATACCAAAATTAAAAACTTACAGCATTATTTATAAAAATTATTAAGACTTTATAAAGGCTTTTTAAGAAAAAATTTATATAAAAATTTGTTTTAAAAAATGCAATAATAATCCCAAATTAATATTTTACTTATTAAGTAAAATATTTTTCATTAAAAATACACTGAAATTGATTATTGAGGGGCTTAGCGCAGATCATCAGGGAACATTTACCCAAAGGAGAAGCAAAATATTATAAGTTTAATAAAATTGGCGGCCCTGTTCTGTAAATCGAATCGATTTGAAATCGTACGATTTCGAAAATGAATAATGATTCTGCAGATGTGCTTGGAATCATATACGATAATTTTCTTTCAGATATTATATCTGAGGATCTACATATAAAAAAAAATTAAAAAAAGTATGAAAATTTGTTTCTATTTATTATCGGAGTTAGTTTTCTAAAATCGTGCGATTTACAATAGTCTTATATTTTTTGGTATACACAAGTGAAAATATTGTGTATATTAAGCAAAAATATGATTTTGACCTTTTTGTAAGTTACGGCTTTTATGAATTGCATGTATGTATGTGGAGACATCATTAACTTTTTTTTTTAAATATTTTTGTTTCAGTTTGTTATATGATTTATTAAATAGCATGTCAAATAAGCGTGCGCATAAAATAAATAGAAACACTCAGTTAATTCTTATTTTAACATTACTAAACCAAAATTAGGTTAGGTTAGGAAGGATGGTGCAATGACGCACCTCAACTCGCAGACCCAGTTGGGTCCATTGTGATTCCCTTCTATTGGCACAAATCGAAAACTCCTATAATTCGTAAAAAAATTACTGGTCCCTTGCGATTGCGAATTATCGGGACTCTACTGTATTTTAAATGTTCTGCAAATAATTTTCTAACTTAACCTCAATATTTTTATACATAACTAGCTACGCCCGGTGTGCTTCGCTACCCCCATCGTGTTATCGAATGATGTAAATATTTTGTAAACAAACCGAAAACTTGTATTTTTTAATGCAACATTTCGAAAGTTTTAAAGTTTTGATATTGGATCATTATAAAAAAAAGTTTTTTTGTAAATATCTTCGGAACTACATAACCGATTTAAGAGTTTGATATCTCGCTTTGAAAAACATGACAACAGCTTTCAAAAAAAATAAAATAAAATAAAATAAAAAAAGCAAAAAAAAAATTAATATATGCATATGGCATTGGTGGTGCAATATGAAAAATGGATTTTGCCACGCCCCTCCGCCCCCAGACCGAAAATGAAAAATCAGACTACATAGTGTCACCGGCCTGAATATTCTGAAGATTCCCTGAAAATTTCATTAAAATCGGCGCAGTCGTTTTGGAGTCCATACGTTACATACATACACACATCCTCTTTTGTATATATAAATAAAATTTATTTAAACTCATTTAATTCACCTAGAATTAAATTTCATAATATTAAATTGAAAATTATAATTTTCAACTTTTTTTCTTGCCACTCCATTATTCCCTGCTTTAAACGGTAGAAGTGGATTAAAATAATAATAAAAAAAATTATACAAAAAAGTTTAAACTCTATTCAAATTAGTTTCATAGTCTCTTTATTAAACGGTTTATTTTTTCGGTTGTTTTAGTGAAAAATTAAACAAAAGAAAAACAATATAAAAATAATTCTTAAACGTTGGAATAGTTCTTTTTCTTTTGTAGATTTTTCTCCAATAGCAACTATTAAATAGATCAAGTTAATAGTGATTTTGTCATGCGATTTTTAAGACATGGTTATTAGAATTACATAATATGTATAGATCAGGGATTGGCAATGAAACATGTTTTCGCTATTCACACTGACTCATAAAATTTTAAATATAAGTGAGTGGACATCATTTAAAGTCAACTACTCTGATTTACGCACACTCACAATAAGATGGATTTATAGTTATAGCTTGCAATAAATATGAATGCGACTTCGACATCACACTCACACTCATAAATCACCTAATTTTGATTTATAATTTCAGAAAAATACTTATACTACTTCATTGATTCAGCTCATTCAACTCATCCATATATGTATTACAACTACAACAGTATAAAGTGTATAAAAAAACACATTTGTATATATATACGAAGTTGGCTTTGCCATACAATACCTATTTTGCATCGTCTATAAACATTAAGTTCAGGAGAGTCGAAATCAACAACGTCATAAATCTTGCTAAGTATGATAAGTATGATGTGCACTTGAAACTTTCGAGTGAATATGATTCATAGACAACATTGCAACAAGTATGAGTTCGTTTAAGAACAAGAAACTATAAATCATGATTCAACTCTACTCACTTTTTCACTATTCATTGCGCATCTCTGATACAGATATGTAACATATATTTACATTAAAGTCCCTATTCATAATTTATTTTTTAAATTTTTAAAACGTTTATAAAAAAGATTTCCATACAAAATTTGTTTTATAAACCCTCCATAAAATAAAAATATTTTTTTATGAATACGGCAATAAGTAAATATGTAATACACTTGAATACTTTTAATTTTGTGTAGTTCCTTAAGGGCTGCCCCATTGTCAAAATTGAAAATATATATTTACAAAAAAACAAAAAATTATTGAAAAAAAATTTAATTAAGCCAAGCAAACTTTTCAATTAATTAAATTTTCAAGCAAACGTTTAATTGACCTAATAGTTTGTTTACGGAATTGCCACTCTCTCTGCTGCATGCATTTGACAATTAAAAGTTTTTCTGCTACAAATAAAATTTTTAGTGAATTTAAAAATAGTAAATAAATTTAAAAAGTCTGCTTTTGTCCATTCCATTGCTGAACATTTAAATATTGCTTTCTTATATTCATACTTACTTTAGAGGCCTGCGTTAGCATTCTTGAAATGAAAATACGTCTTGTTTTTAAATGTATTGTCGTCGCATGTATAATAATAAATGATGTCGTTTAATAAGCGAAGCACGATGGATGTTTTGATGTACGTGTATATGAGTATTTACAAGCGATGTCGCGAAGACTTCTTGTTCGTAACAAACACTCAAAAGAAGTAGTGTTGATACGGGTATGCTTGTTATGTTGCATATTATACGTTTGAGTGTATGTGTGTAAGATGTAGATGGTAAATTATTATGTGTTTAAGGGTGGTTTTTTAAACCAAGCGCACACAACTAATGTCAATGCATGTGTGTGCGTTTGCATGTGCGCAGAAAAATAAAAGATCATACACAAAACGTGTGTGCGTACTTACATGCATGATGTTTGTATACGCGCCCATGCGTATGAACAAGAAATCATCACAAATTTTTCCGACATAAAGTATGTATATTCTTCTTTGCTCCTATACCTGCAATAACTGAAACAAATGTCTTGCCAACAGAAGATTTCGCTGTATTAAAGCATTTGAAAAATCTCTTATGTCTTAAAAGTTCTTGTAAGTGGTCTTTTGCAGGGGTCTAACTTACTTATTGTTTTGTTTAGTTTTATTCTTTTCATTCTTGTTGCAATTTTTGATTGTATTTCATTTCTTTTCTTTCACCTTCTTATTTTTGCTCATTTCAAATATAAAAGTTTTGATGTTTTTATTGGAAATACAAACCCTAGATAAAAATAAGAAAACATAAATTAAAAAAAAAACAAACCTAAAGTTGATTGTATGTTATGTAAATCAATTGCAAAAGTTGAAGTTTTATCTGCCATACACAATTTCATTTTCTTCTTTCATTTCAAAATAAGTACACACTAAAAAAAAAACGAAATATCAAAAAGTTTTTGTCATATTAAATTTCATCAAAAGGTAGAAAGAAGTTCGCCATGACCTAAACAATAGTGTGAAATAAATACGAGTTAAGTTCATATTAAATATATTTTGGAGTTTTAAACTAACTTTTTATGTTGTTCAAGTAAGATTTGTGTAGACTTTTCCCAAAGGACAATTCAATATTAGTTGAATATTCAGGTTGGTTTAAGGCACGAATTTAGTATCACCCCTTTTACACACGGAAAGTTTACTATGCAAAGTCTTAATTGAGCTGTGTGAAAGACAGAGGTAAGAATACTTTCTCTTTCTGTCTTTCTCCCAGCTGAATTAAGACTTTCCAAAGTAAACTTTCCGTGTGTAAAAGGGGTATATGAGAAAACCTTGACTAGCATTAAAATAAGTCTTATCAGACAGAGAACATTCTAATTATGGCAATTGGTCACTTCCAATGACAAAGTATCTAAAACTGCATACAAAATGTTAGAATAAAATTTAATAGCTTAACATAATTTTATTTGTGATTCCAATGATTTTACATTTAGTTTAACATTTGTTTGATTTCATAAGTAAAATTTCTACTCGTCATTCCAATAATCCAATAAAACTTAGAATTTATTCGTTCAATCGAATAAAATTTTAGCACCGTTCAATTAGTCGTATAAAATATGAAAAATTTATATTCGTAAATTCTGGAATACAGTAAATTTAGATTAATAGAATTTATTCGATTTAATAAATTATTATTCGTGATTCGATTAATCTATTAAATACCAAAAAAATTTATTTCTGTAAATTGGGAAATGCAATAAATTTATATTTCTTAAGTGAAGTTTTTTCGATGAATCGAATAAAATTTAATGTATTATTCGATTAATCATATAACATCTAAAATTTATCGATTATTCGAATAAAATATTATTCGTGATTCGATTAATCGTATTAAATACAAAAAATTTGTTTCTATAAATTGGAAAATTCTATAAATTTATATTTCTTAAGTTGAATTTATTCGTTTAATCGAATAAAATTTAATGTATTATTCGATAAATCATATAACATTATCTAAAATTTATCCCCGTAATGTAAGAAATACAAAAAACTTATATTACTAGAATAATTGAATAAAATTTTATTACTGATTCGATTAATCGTATGAAATATCTAAAAACTATATTCGCAATATGCATACATAAGAATTGCAATAAACTTATTTTATTAGAATTTATTCGATAACTTCTGAAATGCAATAAATTTAAATTAATAGAATTCATTTGATTATTCGAATAAAATATTATTCGTGATTCGATTAATCGTATTAAATACAAAAAATTTATTTCTATAAGTTTTAAAATGCTATAAATTTATATTTTTTAAGTTAAGCTAATTCGTTTAATCGAATAAAATTTTATGTGTTATTCGATTAAGCACATACAATATCAAATATTTATATCCGTAAGATAAAAAATGCAATAAACTTACTTTACTAGAATTTATTAGCTTACTCGAATAAAATTTTATTTTAGAATTTATTTGATTAATTCAGTAAAATGTTATTCGTGTTGCGATTAATCGTATAAAATATCAAAACTTTATATCCGTAATATAAAAAAATGCAATCAACTTACATAACAAGAATTTATTAGATTAGTCGAATAAAATTTGATGTTAGAATTTATTCGATTAATTGAATGAAACTTTATTTGTGATTCGATTAATCGTATAAAATATTGAAAGTTTGTATGCGTAATATGGGAATAGCAATAAACTTATGTGGCTAGAATTTATTCGATTATTCGAATAAAATGTCATTCGTGATTCGATTAATCGTATAAAGCATCAAAATTTTATATCCGTAGTATAAAAAAGTAATAAACTTACATAACAAGAGTTTATTAGATTAGTCGAATAAAATTTTATGATAGAATTTATTCGATTAATTGAAAAAAATTTTATTTGTGATTCGATTAATCGTATAAAATATTAAAAGCCTATATGCGTAATATGGAAATGGCAAAAAACTTATGTTGCTAGAATTTATTCGATTATTTGAATTAAATGTTATCCGTGATTCGATTAATCGTATAAAATTTCGAAAAGTTATATCCGTAATATAAAAAAGTAATAAGCTTATATAGGGTGTTTTTTTAAGAGGTATAGAACTTCGAATTGAAATAAAACACAAGAAAATCGTTTTAATGTCCATCAATTTGGCTTTATTGGAAGGATAATTTTATGCCATTAATGTTTAATAATGATTTCGGGCATGTGGCCGCCGCGGCTGGCTCAAATAAAGCCAATTCTACAGGTCCAATTTTCAACCACTTTTTCGAGCAAATGGGGCCGTATGTTGGCAATAACGCCACGAATGTTGGCTTCCAAGTCCCCTAACGTTTCTGGTTTGTTGGCGTAGACGAGCGACTTCACATATCCCCAAAGAAAATAATCCAATGGTGTCAAATCACACGATCTTGGTGGCCAATTGACAGGTCCATTCCGCGAAATTATGCGCTCATCGAATGTTTCCTTCAATAAATCGATTGTGACGTGCGCTGTGTGGCATGTAGCGCCGTCTTGTTGGAACCACAACTCATCCACATTCATGCCATCCAATTCGGGAACAAAATAGTCGGTTAGTTGGCTCCAATTGCTGTGCACGGTGGCGAATTGATTCATACGGGTCCTCTTCAACACTTTGCTCTACAGCGGCAGTTGTTTCTTCGGTGCGCACTGTTCGACGTCTCTGCGGATGCGTATTATCACATAGTGTAAACGTAGTGCGAAAACGATCCATGGTTAACCGAATTAATTGCTCTGATGGACGATTATGTCGACCATAAAATGGACGGAGCTTGCGGTAAACTTCGCGAACTGAACCATTATTTTCGAAATAAATTTGCACGATTTGCAAGCGTTGTTCTTTTGTCAACCTGTTCATGATAAAATGGCAAACCAAACTAAATATTAATCACTTGACAGCTGACAAAATGGCCGCCAGTTAAAAAAGTGATGCCAACTTAAAGTTCTATACCTCAATAAAAAACACCCTTTATTACTAGAATTTATTAGATTAGTCGAATAAAATTTAATGTTAGAATTTATTCGATTAATTAAATAAAATTTTATTTGTGATTCGATTAATAGTATAAAATATTGAAAGCTTATATGCGTATTATGGAAATTGGAGTAAACATATGTTACTGGAATTTAATCGATTATTCGAATAAAATATTATTCGTGATTCGATTAATCGTATAAAATATCAAAAATTTATATACGTAATATAAAAAAATGCAATCAACTTTTTCCAAACTTTTAATTTAAATTGTTTATAGCTTTTGATTTAATTGTGCTTTTGATACCAAAGTATTTTTTAATGTTACAAATTTTGTTCCTTATTCATAATGGGTTTCTTTTCCGAATTGAAGAAGATTTGACTTCCCCGTTAGAAGAACCGTGGCCCAAGGTTGGTAAAAAAAAGCCAAAATTTTAATTTTTCTTCTCTAATATATCCTAAATTGTTAGCGAAAACCTTTAAATGTAGAAGCAAATTTTTTTAGGTATTAGGTAGAAAAATCCACTTGCAAAAAGTCGTTTTTATCAGATCAAAAACATAAATTTTTTGTTAACTCGAGGTTGTCACCTTTTAAAGATATTTAGTCCAAATTCCAGACTTAAGCTCTATGACATATCCTCAAATGCTAAATGAAATTTAATGACAATCAGAAATTTAATGACAGCAGAATTATTTCCATTTTTTTTTAACAAAATCGCCCACTGTGCGTCGCTAGAGTAGAAGTAGTGGAATAATAATATTTGTCAAATGTTGGCATAGAACTTCCCACTTTTATTGGGAAAAAAAACTCGTATCATAATGGGAAGGAAGTTAGTATGTTTACAAAGTTTCCTAAAAATTTGTTGATTTTATATAACTAAATAGTTAGTCTATAAACTCTTCGAATAAATACTAAATCATTATACAAGTTTTTATTCAAATCCGCCCAGCAATTTTAATCCAAAATATAGTCTCCCCAAATGCCCGTTCCAAAGGAAAGATCTTATGTTTTTATCCTTCCATCTATTACTAATTTATATATTTCATAAAGTTTGTTTTACAAATTCATAAAAGGATACATTAGAGCGCTATTAAAGCCAAATTATTATTGCCATTATAATCCTTTTAGTTAACACATTTCACATTAATTTTTTATTTTTGCATTCAGTATAAAATTATGAAAAAAACCCATTAAGCATAAATGCATACAATAATCTGGAATATTATTCAACTTTGTTCAATAAAACATATTGCTAAAATTTAATTAAAAATAATAAAATAAATTGCTGCAGATTTTGTTTCGACTAAAAATGAACATCGTTGCCAATTTGACAGCAGAAAGTGAAAAGTTTTTTTGACTTGCGCTCACAAAAAAAATTATAAAAACTTTTATTTAAAAACATTCTAATTAGTACAACTTTTATTATGCTTTTATTGAAAAATAACTATTGTTTTTATTTAAGCTAATAATCAAAACTACTGGACAATCTAAACACAAAATCTACTGAAAATAAAAACAGAAATAACTAAATGTAAAAACGCGAGTGAGTAAAACAAAAAATCATATTAAACTCATCAAAGCAAAAAAAAAAAAAAAAAAAAAAATAACTAGACAAAATTTCTGCACAGATAACAAAATTTTATTTTTATTATTATTTTGTCAGTAAACTATGAATAATAAATATTTACATGAATAATATTCGACCATAAGACTAAGCTACGCCAGTTGTATAATACATTTTTCATTTCATGTAGATATTATTTTTCTACATTATATCAAAACGCCTTAAATTTGTTGAGGGCAAAAGGTTTTTACCTCACTTTTTCTATTTTTTTTGTACTTAATTAACAATAAAATTATAGCTGCTGTTATATTTGAACTTTACTTTACAAAAAATCTTGCAACAAATTGTAGTACAATTCCCGCATTCCATTTTCATTGAAATTTTTTTATATAATGTATACAATACATATTTGAGATCTATTGGCCAATTCATAAAGAATTCTGTTATGTCAAATTGTCATCATGTACTAAAAGTTTTATTGGAAAGCATAAAAATTATATTGAAATAATTTAAAACATATAAAAATATGACATAATCAGCGTTGTCAACTTTGAAATTTCAAAACGCACCAAAATGGAGAAAAAATCGCGCCATTTACAAAAAAAAAACGCACCAAGATTTCTTTAGTTTAAAATGTTTATTAAATTGATTTTGCATAAAAAGTATAATATTATATTTTTTGTATTAAAAATTTAACATTAAAACAGGTTCTTACAACTAAACAAATATGTTTGATAATATTTTTTTTAATTTCATAAATTCTGTACAAAATTTTTTAAAGATATCAACAATTAATAAATAGTAAGCACTCAAAACTAATAAGATATATCATTTTATTCAAATATTTTTAAATTTTTTTTATCAAAAGTTTAATGTATCCATATTAAAAATATCACAATTAAAAGAAATAGCCTTTTACAATATATGTACTGAACGAATTCGTACATACATGGTATACATGTACCTGTAATTATGAAAGTGGTCTAAGTCATACGCATTTTTGATTCGATATAGTAAAATAAATTTATATTAATCGAGACTAGTATAACTCTAAATTAAACTATTGCATAAAATCCAAAAATATTTTTAGATTTGTTCAAATGTAATATACTAAATATCTCGACCAAAGAAATATATGACTTACACAACTTTCATAATTAAGGGCACATAAATATGTTTACATTCACTTGTACAAGATGATACATTTTTGTAATTTTATAAATTCTGTTTAAAACTTTTTAAAAAGAGAACAAAAATTAATTATTCTAAATAAATAAACCCAATATTTTCATCATTATTGTTATCATCGGGCCATACAACAGATTTTATTTCAAATTGTGATATTTTGTAAACATCATTAGTATTAAGTTGATAAGTTTCACAACAAGAATTTTCCGGTTTTAACCCATTGTGCCACCAAAAATTAAAAAACGCACCGAAATTTTAAAAAAAGCGCACCACGCACCAACTAAGGAATTTTTCGCACAAAAAATTTCAAAAAGCACCCAAAATGGTGCGAAACGCACCAAGTTGACAACGCTGGACATAATAGAATATTTTGTATATTGGCCACATATAGATTTTTTTAATTATTTAGCAGTCCTTAAATGATTTTCGATTTTTGTTATTGCCTTCCCTTCCCAATATATCAAAAATAAAATTGTTTAATTTTTCATATTCAATATATCGTACTTCTTCCAGCAAAAAATTTCAAAAAAGGTAATCGAGTTTGGAATTAAGTATTTTTGTTGGAAGTTGTTCCTTACTGGATTACCAACTTAATGATTTTAACAAGGCGTGGGACTAAAATAATCGATTCTTGAGAAGTAGTTATATTGTTTATTGTAGGAATTAATTATATTTTCCATTGTGGGAAATAGTTATTTTTTTTCTTGATTGAACTACTTTTTTTAAATATGCCGTTGTTTGAGTAAATGGAAGGAAGGTCTTGGTTTAAAACTCAGTTTGATTGAATATACATATAATAACTTTTAAGAAAAATTTAAATAATTAAAAAAAATTATTGTTTTACTACGAAATACACCATTTTGTAAAATTTCTTTTATAAACTCAATTGAAGTGGGTTATATTTTATTCGTATCAGTGCTTCTATTGTTACTTATAAATACTATATTTAGAAAAATTTCAATTGCTTTCATTGATGAACTTTCATTAAAACCGTAAATGAAAAAAAAATTATTTAGAACTACTTATATTTAAATAATTGTTTTCCAAAATGTAAGTACTTATTTTTTAGTTTAAAATAAATAAGTAGGCAATTTAGAAATATTTATAATTTATTTAATATAACTACTTATTTTGGCAATATTTTCACGTCTTGCGTAATGTGTTTTGTAAGGGAGTATTTCAATTTGGCAATCTAAAAAGTAAGTCATTATATTGCAAGTAGTTCAGATGGTAATGTCTAATTTTTTGCTGGGTATCTACAAGTAATAACAAAAATATTTTTTTTTTCATATTCTTTTATCACAAAGAAAGATACAACTGTATTTTTTTGCGAAAGAATAGATGAAATTATGTAAGATATGACCACTGCATATCCCTTTTTTTAAAAAATTGCAACTTTAAAAATTTTGAGTTGGCCCTTTAGATAAACAAGTGCGATATGCACATATTTAATAATTTTTAATGTCTGCTTTTATAAAAAATCTAAATTTTGTTGGTATAGATTTTAAGGAATTGTGTATAGCTTTTTTGAGTCATGGCAACACTGGCCAGCTGCGTGTGTCGCAGTGTTACCATATGTGAAGATTTATCTTATTTTTGAAGTTTTTAGACATGTTAAAACGGCAAAAAAGATTAATTTTCTAAAAATAAGATTTTTAAAAATTTTACTTTTGGAACTTTTAATATATTATAGAGGGGTTTTTGACTAAACTACTTACAAATTTTCTGATTTGTCTCATAATGATCTTACACATATTCTATACCGTAACTATTTTGTGTTATTTGGCCTTACTTTTAATAGTTCACAAGAAACAAAGTAAATTTTAACTCACTTTCATTCAATAAAATAACAAAAAAGATTTTTGGTAACAAAAAAAGATTTTTTTTGCTCGACTTGAAGATTTTTGAAAAATAAATATGGCAACACTGGTGTGTCGTATACTAGAAAGTCTTAATACTTGCTATTAAAAAAATTACCTTGATCACTCTAATCACTCCAATAGAATGCCAATATTTAGTTCTTGCCACTTTTGAATTTTATCTACAATTTATATAGTTGTAATAAAATTGCATAATTATGAAAATTTCGTTTGCAATATATGTTTGCGGCAACACTGATCGTCCCTATCGTAAAAATTTCTCCAAAAAATATTGCATACTTTTTAGGGTTCCGTACACCAAAGGTGAAAAGGACCCTATTGTTTTCGCTACGCTGTCCGTTTGTCCGTCACACGCTATTTTCTTAGGAACCGTAAGAGCTACGGGCCTGAAATTTGGACAGAGTATGTAGAACCTTGGCCGCTACAACAACAAATGCATGAGAGTTAAAAATTAAAGGGTGTTCCAAAACGAGCAACGAAATATGTTAAAATCCAATGTAATATACATACAATTGTATGTATATACTAGTGATGTAACGAATGTGAATGTTTAATATTCGCGAATACGAATACGATTACGAATATTTGAAACGATATTCGCGAATACGAATACGAATCCGAATATTATATGCAATATGAAATATTAAAAAATTGTTATGAAAAAGGACTTCACACTCTTCTTGGCGTACTCTAAAGTTAATAAAAAGTACCCAAAATTTTAATGATCGTCATTAAATAATATTTGAAAATGATACAAAGCACAAATTTCTATAAAAAAAAATTAATATATTTGTACAAACTAAAATTTTTATTCATTTATTTAAATTTCGTTTTGGATTTATGCATTTATTTATTTAATTTCTTTGGAAAAATATTCGTATTCGTATTCGACTGAAAATGGCCGAATATTCGACAATTCGGATACGAATATTCGTGCATCACTAGTACATAGATATGTATATTGACACTTGAAATTTGTAAAATTAGTGTATTTTAATTAAAAAAAATTTAAATTAAAGGTTGGTCCATCAGTTAATGCAATTTTGACTATGTAATTTTGACAACTTGTATATCTTGGAAACCGTAACAGGCAATCTCTTGAAATTTTCAAAAACGGTAAAACTAAAAAATCCGAAAATTAAAAAATTGCCAAACCAAAAAAAAAAAAAAAAAAAAAAATCGCCAAAAACCAAAAAAAAAAAAAAATAGCTAAAACGAAAAAAAGCACCAAATTAAAAAAACTTTTTTAATACTAAAATAAATCGGCAAAACCGAATAAATCGACAAAATGAAAAAATCACCAAAATGAAAAAAAACCGAAAAAAATCGCCAAAACGCGATGAAGGTGCCAAAACTAAAAAAATCGCCAAAATTAAAAAAATCGCTAAAATGAAAAAAAATCGCCAAATTGAAAAAAAAACGCCAAAAACAGAAAAAAATCGCCAAAATGCAAAAAGGCGCCAAAACTAAAAAAAAATTGCCTAAATGAAAAAAATCGCCAAAATGAAAAAAATCGTCAAAATGAAAAAAAATCGTTAAATTAAAAAAACGCCAAAAACCGAAAAAATCGCGAAAACGCGAAATTTGCCTAAATGAAAAAAAATCGCAAAATTGAAAAAACACCAAAAACCGAAAAAATCGCCAAAACGCGAAAAAGTGCCAAAAGTAAAAAATCGCCTATATGAATAAAAATCGCCAAAATGAAAAAAATCGCCAAAAGGAAAAAAACGCGAAAAACCGAAAAAATCGACAAAACGGGGGAAAAGTGCCAAAACTAAAAAAGCACCAAAAATCGAAAAAAACGCCAAAACTAAAAAACGCCCAAAACCGAAAAAACCCAAAAACGAAGAAAAACTGCAAAAACTTTTTATTATATAGGCTAAAGTTCGTATTGAATTACATATCTAGTGTCCGTACGGAACCCTTCGTGCGCGGGTCAAAGTCGCACTTCACTGAATTTATTTGGATTTTACTGTAAATATAATTTTATCGAGAGCGTATGAGTAATATGTAGGTAAATTCTTTTAATACGTAGAATACCTTGAGCCTTTGCTGCAAGATAGTAATAACTAAAAAATTAAATTTTTTTTTAGTTAATATAACAAAATTAATTTTCATAACGTTTTTTATATTGAGTACAAATTTTATACTCTTGATATGAAAATTATATATTATTTGACCACTAAGTTGTTAGTAAATTTAAATTTTTAAATTCGTTTTCTTACGTTATGACTCTCTTGGGTAAAATACATATTGTTACGTTTTTACCTTTTCGTAGGTTCGAAATTGCAATTAAAGTCACCAGTATATAATTTGTATTTTTTTACAAAACTTTTTTTAATCAACAGTGTTAATAAGAGATAAGAGAATCCACAGTGGAGTGAGTCTTACAGGAGTATTTTGTTAAAATTCTTTTTGTCTTACGAAAATTCATATCAAATAAAATTACAATTATTTTAATAAAATAAAACACAAGTAAAGATATGCTGACAAAAACCTGAAAAACTATCTCTTTCTGTAGTCAAATGTATTAAAAACACTTTTTTAAAGCGTTACATACCAAACCACTAACAGATTAATTTTTGTAGTGTATCAAAATAAAAAATAAAATGTAAGCAAAAAATCACTACGATACAATCACTATTACGTTAAATGAAATACAAACGCAAATAACAACAAACTAAAAATTAATAAAACCATTCTTTTTTTTTTTGCTGAGCCCAAGGCTAAAAATCTGAATATTAAGTTTTAAAATTTTTAACAATGGCTGCAGGGCAAAAATTTCGTAACTTTACAAAAATATTTTGAGCAAAACAAACCAAAATTTTTGGTAGTTAAAAATGCAGCGTTAAAAAACAAAACAATGAAACGAGTTTCATTTTCTGTATAGACGTGTAAAATGTGAATATAGATATTTAACATAAAATATAAAACAATAAAAGCTATTGTACAAAATTTAAAGCCAAACCTTAGATCATTGTACGTATTTAGTTGAATTAGTTTTTTTTAGTTAAAAATCTGTGGGATTTCCTGAAAATATGTTGTGTAATAAGTTTTGCATCCTTTCGAAACCACATTTTTTTAAGTCTATTGTAGAAATGCAGTTAATTAAGGGCATAGTAAAGTGGAGTAATTATTATTTAGGATTTTAATATTTAGTGATCAGTGTGCATTTTCCAGAGGACAGATCCTTACGTAATAAATTAAGAAGTTAAGAAGATATATTATTGTAAATATAAACATTTGTTGGAATGTTGCTTGATACTAAAGTATAAAAGGTTTTTATTTTGAGAAAAATCGGTGGAAGGACATGCCTATCTGCCATATATCCTTCAACTGAAAATAAAATTAGTTCTGCACTAATGCTTAAAAAAGCAGCAAAATCTTATAAATTCTTCTTTAATAATGCAATATTATAAATTTTATTGCATTCAGCAAAAGGACATTTCCACATCCCACATATCCTTAATTTGAATTATTAAATTTTAATCATAATTATGATCAGAAATCAGGGTAAATAAAAACTATTAAGCTTACAGTGAATTATATCTCAAGCAAGGCAAGAAGATCATGGCTAGCTGTCATATATCCTTAAAGGTAAAAATTTAATATTGGTTAAAATTATGACTATAATGATAATAAAGCAGCTTCAGTTATAATTTAAGTTCTATAAGGAACTATAAATATTTTAGAAGCTACACAATAAATTTTTTTTTAAATTCGAATGCACTGGGAAAAAGGACATCCCATGTATCCTTTATTTCAAATATTAAATTTGAGTTACAAAACCCTAAATTAACATTATTGAACTCTATTCCCTTAAAAACCGTGCAAGGACATGCGTACTTTCTCTAGATCCTTAAAATTAAAAATAGAAAATTAGAACAAATTATGCTCAGAATACATAAAACAACTTACCATTATCCTTAAACTTACGCAGCTAAGCTTCCTGGTAATTATATTTGTCAGGAGTTAAAGGATTTTGTCTAACTCTCATATATCCTTTATTTTAAAATTAAATTTTAACTACAATTATGCTCCGAAAGGAATAACTATTTGTTAAATATTGCAACGAAGTTCTGTGTTAAGTTTCATTGAAATCGGTTCAAGGACATGTCAAACTCCCATATATCCTTTTTTTTAGCATAAAAGAAAATTTTGGTTATAAATATGTTCAATTTCTGCTCGAAAACTAGCAAATGTCTGTGACTAATTCTGAAATCGTACTGATAGTTTTTGAGGGAAATTTTATTTAAATTGCTCGAAGGATGTGTCCACTCCTATATATCCTTAATTATAAAAAATTAAATTGCTGCTATATTTATGATTCGAATGCCGCTAAACCTGGTAACTATTTATAGAATTATGCCATAAAGCTCTCTAGAAAATTTCATTTCAATCGTTAAAATAATATAACTACCTGCAGTATATCCTTAATTTGAAAAATTACTCTAGAGCGAAATCTGATAGTTTTTTAAAATTACGAACTAACTAATTCACCCTATGCTCCTTTAAAGAATAAAAGGAAATTATATATGTACATGTATATAAATCTCCATTGTATTTTTATTTACAATCAGGCAAAGGACATGCCGGTCTACAATATATCCTTAATTAAAAAAATTGTTTTTAGCCTACAGTTATAAGTGTAATGCTAAACCAGTCTGCATATAAATATATCTTAAATAACGCAAGCAAACCTTCTGCTCAATTTAGTTGAAATCCCTATAAGGACATGCATATCTCCCATATATCCTTATAGTTGAAAAATGAGATTTGCTTGAAATCGTACTCACTCAAGCAACGAAAATTTTAAACTGTTTTTAAAATAGTGCGATTATTTTGTTAATTTTTCATGAACTTCATTTGCAATAAATTTAAGGATATGCCTATCTATCATATATCGTTACGCTTAAGAATTAAATTATATCTGCAATTATAATCAAAAAGACAGTAAAAGAGTAAAAAATATTCAGGGAATTATAAAGTGAAGTTTTCTGGAAAATTTAATTAGTATCCTTGCAAGGATTAACATGCCCACCATATATCCTTTAATTTAATAAACAAAAATTTTACTAAAATCGTTTCCCTAAAACATAAAAAATTTGCAATTTTTCACAATTAAGCATTAAACCCTCTGGTAGATTTCACTGAAAAAAATACAATTAGGATGGTTGCAAGGACTTACATGCCTACCACATATCCTTAAATTTAAAAAACCGAAATTGTGATAAAATCTTGTCAAGAAAACATAAAAAAATTTAATTAAAAAAATGAACCGCTTTAGATTTCTGGTAGACTTCGTTGTAATCGCTGGAATGACATGCCTGCCTCTCCATATATCCTTTCTATTAAAAACAAAATTTTAACGACAATTTCTATCGCACTGCTAGAAAAATGTTCGAACTGAATAATGTTTATAAATATACTTTTGATCTTTGTAATAAATCTAACTACAAAGGATAAAAGGACATGCATATATCCTTGATTTAAAAAAAAATTTATGATCAAAAAATTTCTGTTCATTTTTATCAATCAAACTGTTAAGTAAATCTCGCAAATTTCATTACAGCCACTTGAAGGATATGCCTACCTGTCTACATCCTTAATATTAAAACTTTAATTATAGATTTATATGTTATTAAGGATGCAGCTCAAATTCGCCACAGTACACTTAAACTCTCCATTAACTATGATTTCCTTCACTGTAATTATATAATAATTTCTTCCGAAATTTTCTAAAAATCACTATTAAATAACAAAGCCCTTTATCTTTGGATACACTTACATATATAAGAATATAAAAACTATTATGAGCAGCTAACTTTATTTCATTTTTATTGTTTCTATTATGTAAATTTTGAATGTTTCTTAAAAGCTAAAATATTTTTTCATATTATTTTCTAAGTAAAAATAATTGCACAAAATTTGCATTGAAAATATTATACCTTATTAAAAAGAAAGATGAGAAGAAAAAGTTAAGAAAGAAAGAAACAACAGAAAAAACTTTAAAAGCAGTATGCAAATTTATTTAAACGTTACTTACAATATTTTTTGACTTATCTTAATTTTAGTTTTCAAAAAGTTTGCCCAACAGTAGATTTTTTTCATGTCCTCTCTCCCTCTCTCTCTCCTTTTCCTCCTATTTACAACAATCAACATACATATATAGTTTCTTTTGTACACTTATTTGTTGTAGTTTTTAGTTAAGTAAAAAGTTTTATAGGTAAATGATTGTGTAAAGTGCTTAAGAATCAAAAACATTACAAAGGAATAGAGGAAAGACAATAAAAAAGTTTGAGAGGAAAATGTTGAGCTTTAATGCGCCGCATTATGGTCAAACATTTTAGGAGTTGAATACTCCTTGCTTTTCTTATGGTTTTCAAAGTGTATGCAGTTGAGTCTTTGCAGGCAGATGATGCTGTAAATTGTGCTTTCCATGAAAATACAATGCATACACCTATATACATATACACTACAGCTATTAAGCTAACCATGCAGCAAGTTCAGTATCTTTCAATTTTTGGCACAAATGTTCACATTCTTGCTGGCATCAAAGATCCCTACACACGATTTTCTTTCCAATTAACACCTTTAATTGAAAAAAATAACAAATAATTGATTACAAATTCAGGCGAGTCAATTAAATTTTTGTTTAAAAATTTAAGTTGACACAATTAAATTTTCACTTAATTTTTAGTTTTTTTTTTTTTTTTTTTTTTTTTTTTTTAAATTAAACTTCCCAAGACTGCTGGTGTTTTTGGAAAATATAGCAAGACATTCCCCGCTTACCATTACTTGGGGTTCTGGAAAAGCGAAAAGTTAACAGCAGGGGGTGTTGACTTGTGTTATCCCTAGAAAAAGTTTTCTTTGCACGCAAGTAAATTTTATTCCATCGCAATAGAAAAGTTATTTACATAAAAACAGAAAATAAAAAAATTATAATAAACAAAAAATGCAAACGCGTTTAAGCCTAAAAAGATTAAAAATAAATAAATTTATTAAAGTGCGACTTGAAGGGTTCCGTACGGATTAGTGATGAGCAAAACTGCGATTTTTTAATAATGTTGCTCCTTGTGAACGTGATTTCTAAATCGCTGTTCTTTAAACTGTAACTGTGATCACAGTTTAGCATTATTTTGTTTGCACGAGTTCTGTTATTTTGAGAAAATCTAATAAGAAGAGCAGCAGTGAAATTAAACAGTGACTGTGATCAGGGTCACCGATGACATTTTTCAAAAAGTGGCACCAAATTGCCACTTGTTTGACTGCCTTGCCACTTTTTGTCCACCTTTTTTTTAGAGTGAATTATATAATAATACATTACAAATAAAAAGTTTAATATATGGGGTGTTTTTTATTGAGGTATAGAACTTTAAGTTGGCATCACTTTTTTAACTGGCGGCCATTTTGTCAGCTGTCAAGTGATTAATATTTAGTTTGGTTTGCCATTTTATCATGAACAGGTTGACAAAAGAACAACGCTTGCAAATCGTGCAAATTTATTTCGAAAATAATGGTTCAGTTCGCGAAGTTTACCGCAAGCTCCGTCCATTTTATGGTCGACATAATCGTCCATCAGAGCAATTAATTCGGTTAACCATGGATCGTTTTCGCACTACGTTTACTCTATGTGATAATACGCATCCGCAGAGACGTCGAACAGTGCGCACCGAAGAAACAATTGCCGCTGTAGAGCAAAGTGTTGAAGAGGACCCGAATGAATCGATTCGCCACCGTGCACAGCAATTGGAGCCGACTAACCGACTATTTTGTTCCCGAATTGGATGGCATGAATGTGGATGAGTTGTGGTTCCAACAAGACGGCGCTACATGCCACACAGCGCACGTCACAATCGATTTATTGAAGGAAACATTCGATGAGCGCATAATTTCGCGGAATGGACCTGTCAATTGGCCACCAAGATCGTGTGATTTGACACCATTGGATTATTTTCTTTGGGGATATGTGAAGTCGCTCGTCTACGCCAACAAACCAGAAACGTTAGGGGACTTGGAAGCCAACATTCGTGGCGTTATTGCCAACATACGACCCCATACGCTCGAAAAAGTGGATGAAAATTGGACCTGTAGAATTGGCTTTATTCGAGCCAGCCGCGGCGGTCACATGCCCGAAATCATATTTAAACATTAATGGCATAAAATTATCCTTCCAATAAAGCCAAATTAATGGACATTAACACGATTTTCTTGTGTTTTATTTCAATTCGAAGTTCTATACCTCTGAAAAAAACACCCTATAGTTGTCTTGTTTTTTTTAATGTTGTGGCTTTATTTACTGTAAAGGAAGCATACAAGAACATTCACAGTTTGTATGAACGAACTATATTATATTGCTAAAACCTGTTACTTGATAAATTGAGTCACAGTGACTAGTGATTTTTCAATCGCTGCAAAAAAGTAACAGGTTTCAAAATATGGATCATCTCTAGTATGGACACTACCTACTACATACATATGTAATACTATATACGAACTTCAGTCTATATAATCGAATGTCTTAGCTGATGTAGACATTTTAAAAATTTTCTTTTTGAGTTTTTTAGTTTTAGCGCTTTTTATTTCGTTTTGTCGATTGTTTTCAGTTTTTGATGATTTTTTTTTACTGCTACCGGTCAAAAAAATACTTGTTTGCAACAGTCTATTCTTAAATAGCTGTTGTTGTTATTTACATTTATTTTCTTTTTACATAATCTTACGACTACAATTTGAAGCTGAAAAAAAGTCAGATAATGTAGCAATGGTAAAGTAAGAAAATAGAAAACATGTTGATTATTGAGTTCTTGTTTCAACTTTGTTATTTGGTATTGAGCTTCTCATTTGTTTAAATGAAAGTTTATAATATAATAACTCTAGTTGTTCTAAGAAACTTTGGGTAAAGGTTCCCTGATGATCTGCATTAGCAACAGTGAAATGCACATAGGATCCAGCTAAATCCCTTAATAATCAATTTCAATGTATTAAAAAAAAAAAAACATTTTACTTAATAAGTAAAATATTAATTTGGGATTATTAGTGCGTTTAAAAAATTTTAAACTCGAATTGTAACAATTTCCATAGAAAACATTAACGATTTTTTAAATTTTGAAGTTTGATTTCATTTTGGCGATTTTTTTGTTTTTCCGCGATTTTTTTCTTTTTCGGCGATTTTTCTGTTGTTTCTTAGTTTAAAATTTTTTAAATTTGGCGCATTTCTCATTTTGGCGATTTTTCGTTTCGGCAGTTTTTTACTTATGGGATTTTTTAGTTTTTTCAATAAGCAAGTTGTCAAAATTACAGAGTGAAAATTACATTAACTGATGGAATAGCGTTTAATTTTGATTTCATAAATTTCAGTGTTAATTGTTGTATTCTCCATAAAAATACACTAACTTTGAACAATACGAGTACAAGTGTCTTTATATCAGTGTCCCGCAAAATAAAATGTGTCTGTATTGGTGAGAAAAATGAGAGTAAAATAAACTTGCACTTGAAGAAAAGTTTTGTAATATAAAATATATGATGTGGATATTAGTTGTTTGTATTTTTTTTTCTAAATAAGCAATTTAATAAACACTAAAAATTTAATAACCATTCAACAATTTAGTGTATAAATTCAAAATTAAATTTATTCACAGCTCTGTGGATACTATTAAAATGCCTTTTTAAACCATTTTCGCTATTATTTTTTAATGTTTCATAACATAAAATGCATTGCATATTGCGAAAAGCATTTTTCATCACGAAATATTTCTTAGCTTCCATAATTATATTATCAATTTTTTGTCTGTAGCAATTTATTAAATTTTAACTTTAATTTCGCTCCGTGTGCTCAAAAAAACTAAACCAAAAACCAGGAAAAAATTAATACATGCATGCACAACTTAATTCGTCGCTTGCTAAGTGACGACTAAATGAAAGAGCATAAGCATGTATGTGATTTTCATCTGCACAATTGTGCTATGGCTTGCGGGTTACTGCTTTATATAATGATATGTATATTACATTGGGTTTTCAATTGCCCTCTAGTTTTTAACGGTCCTATATATATTTTCTACGGTTCTCAATAAAACACCCTGTGACAGGCAGACGGACGGACATCGTATATAAAACATTAGGGTTCCTTTTTACTTTTTCACCCTAAAAGATACTTATGTCGAGATATGCTAATTATGGTTCAATGACACCCCTTACGCCTACCTTATAAAATTTAAATGACACACTTTTTTTTATTATTACTAAATTATGTTATTATAGCAAAATTAAGGACATAAAGCAACACAAAAATTGTAAAATGTAAAATGGTACATAAGCAAAGCAAAATGTTCAATAAAATCCGACTTTAATTTGTAAACGCAATCCGGCAATAACTTGCTTTAATTTGAATTAAATTCTCTAATCTTTTGACACCTCTTTAGAGCGCCTACTGATTGAGCTGGTCTACCTGACAGCTGTATAAACTAACCAAGGGACTATAGGGCAAATCTGCCACAAACACTACAACACGCTAGGACTAACCTTTACATCCTGTTAGTTTAACCTTTAGAATATAATTGTTTTATTACGATTTACTAATTCCAAAATCTATTCACGATTAACGCATTATTTGCAAATAAAATGCTTAAGGTTGCCACGCATGGCTAATAAAAAATAATAATAAGGCTCAAATTGATAAAAAAAAACGTTAGTTAAACCACGGGCGTTAGTTAACTATAGACTGTCAATTTTGACCTAAATGGATGAGTATTGCACACAAAAAAACATTAAAAGAAGAAAATAGTGACATTAAGAACAAATAGTTATATACATTTACACACATATTTTTTGCAAACACAAAAAACTTTTCTATAGAAGTGCTATTAAGTTCTTGTACATCTGCTATGCCGTACAAACAATGAGTTAATTTACGTGCACGTTTAATTTATACGTGCACTATGCACGTATAAACGTAGTAATAACCTCTTATGGAATAATAGCTTAATTTAGCCTATACTCTGCTCTATTTCAAATTGAATGTATAGGTTATAGTTTGAAGAAAAATTTTTTCTCAAATCATACAAAAGTGAATAGCAAATTTCCCAATTTAATTGTAAGAGAAATACATTTGAGAAAATCGACTTAAAAGTTTAAAAGTGCTCTATTACTCAAACACCTTTTCTTTATTTGCCTTAGAAATGTTGCTAAGATTTTGTTATGAATCCACTAGCAGCTTCGCAAATATCTTTATTTTAATTTCTTACATCTCATAAATTTTTTGTAAAATTATTTATTAAATTATGCCTGCAAATAAATGATCTATATTTCCAATTCCGTTTGCATTAAATGCCAAAAAAAATATTAAATTTCCCGCGGGCTTCTTTTATCATAAAACGTTTTATTTATAACACAAAAATTCTCACCAATACTTTGAAATATTTAATGCTGTGCAGTAAGTGCGCTGCAAGCAACGATTTAAGAAACTTTAACAAGATTTTTTATTTTGATTTTTTTTTATATTGTAAAGGAAATGGATGTTAAGAAGTATAAAAAAAAGAATAACAAATAAACCATCTTAAAAGGAAATGTACACTCAAATACAAACAGATCAAGTTGTATCTATGTATAAGTGCACATACACACACACACACACACACAGATGCATTAACAATTGCTTGTTTACAAACCATGATTTGCAATACCAAAAATATATAAAACTATAAAACCATAAATAGTACTCAATGGCTCAAATACAGCTTGTTATGGTGAAAGTGTAGTAAAAGAGTTTATTGTTTAAAATATGTTTTTTTTTAAAGAAAGCTAAATACATGTATACATATAAAAGCATATCTATGGTGTATATATAAATTTTATATAATATATTGGCATTACCACAGGAATGTCAACTTTTTGTAGCGTGCGACACCACGTGCGACACGATTTTTTTTTACTTCTTTATATAGTTGTGTAGGCCGTCAGCAGTTCTATATTATGTAAAATTAAAAAAAATGTAGCGACATTGTTCTGGAATACAAGCTTAATTGCTTGCTGTCGCACGCGACAAAAAAGTGAAATTTCTCGTGAAAATGCCCATATGCATTTTTTGTAATTAAAAGTCTTATGAAATATATTTTTTTGGAAGTTTTTAATGCAGACGATGAAGCACACATAACACCAATTTAAAAGGAAGAGCAAGTTACTTTTATACATTAAGATGTTTCAATCTAAATATTTTCATATTAGTAACATAATCCGGGAGTACCATGCCCACAGAAAAAGATACCAATGTATGCAAAAAGTTTGATTTTAAATCATATTAAATTTACAAGAAATAATAAATATGTTGCTTGAGTGTGTTGGTGTTTATTTGCAATACACTGTTGCACTCAGTTGTGTGACTCGTTTTAGCGTTGTTGTTGTTTATTTTGATGTTCGTAAATAGCCGAAAAACTGATGCAGGCTGGTAGGCAGTGTACTAGTCTTGTAGTCGGAGAGTCGCAGGTTCGAATCCTGGAGACAAGTCAAAGTAGCTGCAGCGTTAAGTGCGTTGACTACCAAGCGATGCGTTCCAAGTTCAAATCTTGGCCGGGGAAGTCAATTATATTACATACAAAAATTTTTCTGATGCCTTTGCCAATATACAAACATATAAATAAATATTAATAAAATACAATGACTACATCAAATTAAATTCATGTTGTTTCAACTTAAAATAACTTTGATTCAACATGGCTCTTCATGTTATTTCAGTATCGAATTTAAGTTGTTTTCACTTCGAAAAACTTTGATTTGACATGATTCTTCATTTTAATTGAACAGTACAGGAATGTTAAATCAACGTGAAATAAAGTTATTTCAAAAGCAAAAATTTTCTTCAAAAATTACTTTAAATCATGTTAAATTAACATGAAACACATGTGAAGCAAAATCGTTGCCGAAAAAGGTTAAATTAACCTTGTTTACATAAATTCTAAGCTAAAAATTTTCTGTGTGTAAGTGTCTTTGTATTAATCTATAGAGCAATTAAATATTTATTTTCAGAAATAAAACTGAATTAATGCTTTCCCTACTCTGTTTGTTCTCCGTCAGCCATAATATTTGTTGTGTTAAAAAATTTATAAACCACAATGCAACAATACCTTGTTGACTTGTTTCTTAAATAACATGAAGCCATCCTCATACTCAGCAGCATGAGCATTCTGCCATTTCTAATGGTGGTATCATCTATTAAGTATTTCCATTCTTGTGGCAGCTTGTTGTCGTTGTTGCGGTTTATTATAACGTTTTTCTTTATTTTTTCCTTAGAAAATTCCTAATGCTCTGCGGGATAAATATTACAAAAACCATTCTTCAATAATAAAATATTGACACTAAAATACATACAACAACTATATTGCTTGTAGCTAAAAATTTTATTGTTGCTATTTGTAGCAAAATTTATATGCGAATGTTACTCTGTGTATTCTTGCTGTATTGAAAATATATTTTTGTATATATATATATATATATATATATATATATATATATATATATATATATATATATATATATAGTTATAGGAATTTGAGAGATTTTAGTGTTGTTTGAGTTGTTGTTTTTGTGGATTTTTCATTTTGCAGTTGTTGGTTTTGCAAGTGACATTTTTGCTAGATGGCAGTTTCATTTTTCCTGGATGGTTGCTGCAGTTTTTCACCAGCGTGGCATAATCAAATATTATATGAAATTCATTTGATACAAGAGTTTATCCCTCAAGGATTTTGTGGCCAAAGAAGAATGATGTTAAATTTAACTTTGAAATGTGTGAGAGGAGTGTACTTTTTAAAATATCGTGCCATAACTGCCAAAAAAGCTTAAGCGACACAATTTTCGAACTTTATTTTTTGACCAAAACCGATCATTTGCGATTGTAAATAATTATTTTTCGTAAAAAAACCAAGTTCAAAAAATTTGTCAATTAAGCTTTTTCGGCAATTATTGCTCAATATGCATATACAGTATATGTGCCTTTAATTATGAAGGTGGTATCGGTCATATGCATTTTTGCTTCAAATTATTAAATAAATCTTAAAAAAAACTACAATAAATATGTAATAAATATTACACCAATTTAAATTAATCGGGACTACTAAAATTCAAAATTAAAATGTTGCATCATATAAAAATATTTTTTGATTTGTTCAAATGTAATTTACTAAATATCTCGACTAAAGAAATATATGACCTAGACAATTTTTCGTAATTATGGGCACATATTCACCTATGCATATAAATAAAATATTTATATACATACATATATTCATATACATATATACATATGTATAGAATTCATTTATTGGCCAAATTATTTAATTTCGCCTCTATTCTAATACTCAATCGAAGTTTATTGTTAATTTTTGTTAGCGACTACATTATACGTGCTGACTGATTTCACCTCAAATTTGTATTTTCATACACCAAAATATTTATCACGTTGTAAACAAGAAACAGCTAAAACCAAACACAAACAAAAAATTTAATTTCAAGCATAGCATTACACACTAAAAAGTACTTTTTGTTAAAAGTATGTACATACATATATGTCTTTTTCTAAAAACTACTTTTTGTGAAAGTAACTTCTCTAAGAGGTCGCTAATTTAAAAGGTACATTTCCCTAAAAGCTCTTACTCCATAAAGACCTTCTTTAAAAAGTACTTTTTCTTAAAAATTTAATTCTCAAAAACAATTTTTTTTAAAAGAAGCAATTTTTTCTAAAAGTACCCGATCAGAAAAGCTCTTTTCTCCAAAAGTACATTTGCCAAAAAGTACGTTTTCATAAAAAAGCAATTTGTCCCAAAAGCTCCTATTCCAAAAAGTACTTTTCTTCCGAAAGGTAACTTTTCCCAAACTAGTTTTTCCCAAAAATTATTTTTCTCAAAAAGTAAATTCCCACAAGAGCACCTTTGCCAAAAAAAAAGATTAAAAAAAGTACTTTTCCCAAAAGCACCTTTCCCAAAAATTACTTCTTTTTTGCTAAAGGTTTCTTTCCCAAAGAGTATATTTTCAAGAAAAATAAATCAAAAAGTACTTTGTCCCAAAGACACCATTCCCAAGAAATTTTTTTTTCTAAAAGTATCTTTACCAAAAAGTATTTTTTTCTTAAAAAGTCCTTTTTTCGTAAAACGTAGATGTATTTTTCCCAAAAGTACTTTTTCTTAAGAAGTAAAAAGTACTTATACACAAAAGTACTTTTCCAAAAAAAGCACCTTTCTAAAAAAGTATTTCTTTTGCTAAAAGTATCATTCCCAAAAAGTTCTTTTTTCGTAAACGTGAAAGTATCGTTCCCAAAAAGTACTTTTATGTAAAAAGTACTATTTTATAAAAAGTAATTTTTTTAGTAAACAATACTTTTTTCCCCCAAAAGCACCTTTCCCAAAAAGTAAATTTTTCTTAAAGTGTCTTTTCCAAAAGTAATATTTTATAAAACAAAATTTTTTCAAAAAGAACTTTTCCCAAAATGTATCTTTTTAAGAAAAGCAATTTAAAAAAAGTACATACTTTTGTCCAAAGGAACGGAACCTCTCACAAAAAGTAATTTTTCTTTAAAATTATCTTAACCAAAAAATAATTAAAAAAAAAAAAAATTTTAAATAACTTTTCCAAAGAACTAGTTTTTTACGAAAAGTATCTTCCCAATACATATTTTTTAAAAGTACTTTTTCCTAAAATAACCTTTTCCAAAAAGTACTTTTTCCTAAAATAACCTTTTCCAAAAAGTACTTTTTCCTAAAATAACCTTTTCCAAAAAGTACTTTTGTAAAGCACCTTCCCAAAAAGCATTTTTTTCAAAAAATTGTTTTTCTCAAAAGCAATTTTCATTTAGAAAAAACTTATTTTCTAAAAGTTTCCTTCCAAAACTTTACTTTTTTCTAAAATAAGTTTAGCCAAAAACTAGTTTTTTTTAGTGAAACTTTTCCAAAAAAGTACTTTTCCCAGCAACTACTTACTGCTGTAAGAAGTATCTGTCCCAAAAAGTAGTTCTTAGAAAAATCGAATTTTTTCACTAAAGTATTTACTTTAAAAAGTATCCATAATAAAAAATGCTTATTACAAAAAGTACCTTTCCCAAAAAGGACTTTTTCGAAAAAAATACTTGCTTCAAAAAATTATAAATTTTTGAAAGACACTTGAAAAATTAATTCAGGTACGTTTTTGTACTTTCCTAAAAAAACCCAGCAAAAAATTACACATTACCATTAGAACTACTTGCCATATAATGACTTACTTTTCTGATTGCCAATTTTCATCACTCGCTTACAAATCACATTACCTAAAATTTAAAAAAATTATGTCAAGTTGCTAAATGAAGAGAATGATTTTTTAGACGAAATCGATTACGTGAAATATTGACAAATAAAAAAAATGTAAGTACTTCTCAAGAATCGATTATTTTAGTCTCACGCCTTGTTAAAATCATTAAGTTGGTAATCCAGTAGGGAAGTGCTTCCACCAAAAATGCTTAATTCCCAACTCGATTACCTTTTTTGAAATTTTTTGCTGGAAACTTGCCTCAACCTTTTCAGAGTTACAGTTGCAAAAAACAGTTTTTTCAAAAGCGCTTTTTGCCAAAAGTACTTATTACAAACAATTTTTTTTTTTTCAAAAAAGTACATGTTTAAAAAAAAGAAAAGTTTTCAAAAAGTATCCAAAGTGCCTTTCTTCAAAAGGGAGCTTTTCCATAAAGTATATTTAAGCTTTTTTCTTTCAAAATGTTGGTGCTGCCAGTTACAATTTAAAATCTGGGAAGAAGCTGCCACATTTTATTTAAAGTGAAAGTAAAATAACATAAAAAAATTGGCCATCCATATATATAAAAGTAGATTTTGAAATTAACAAAATTTAATTCCTTATGAATCTCTCTGCGTACACTCGATGCTCTTAAATCTATTTATTCCATTTGCAGCAGTTCAACTATATTTTTATGTTTATTTCTTTTATTGCTTGTCTGCACATGCACGAGCATGTTGTGCAACACAATAATAAAGTTGATGGAAACAGGAAATATAACGATTTTGCTTAACAGGATTTTAAATTTAACGATAAACTTGCATTATTGATATTAAATTAGTTCGTTTCATATTTAATTTGAACGTTTCTAGAGCAGATAGATATTTATTTGTAAATTATATAAACGTCCAATAAAACAAACTTTAAATGCTTTAATCATAAAAAATAATTTTGTTTTATAAAAGGTTTATGGTTTATATAAAAAAGTTTTGCATGGAAAACTGTTTTATCAAGCTCTTAGAAATCACAAATATTTTTTTATTTTGCATTAAGTGGAAATAAAAAAGAGCCGCTGAAGAATTTTCATTCTTACAAGTACCCAGCAAAAAGTTAGACATTACCATTAGAACTACTTGCCATATAATGACTTACTTTTCTGATTGCCAAATTTCATTACTCGTTTACAAATCACATTACCTTAAATTTAAATAAATGCAGTAAAGTGCGACTGTGACTCGCGCACGAAGGGTTCCGTACGAACACTAGATATATAATTTAATACAAACTTCATCCTATATAATATATAGTTTTGGCATTTTTTTCGTTTTTGGGGTTTTTTCGGTTTTTCGGGTTTTTTGTTTTGGCGTTTTTTCGGTTTTGGCAATTTTTTTAAGCTTTGGCTCTTTTAGTTTTGATACTTTATTTTCTCGTTTTGGCGATTTTTTTCGGTTATTTGCGTTTTTTCATTTTGGCGATTTTTTTTTATTTTTGGGGATTTTTTTAATTTTTGCGTTTTTTTATATAATTTTTTTTTTAGTTTTGGCAACATTTTCGCGTTTGGCGATTTTTTCGATTTTGGCTTTTTTTTTTTCATTGTGGCGATTTTTTTCATTTTGGCGATTTTTTCGAATTTGGTGATTTATTTTAGTGTTAGAATTTTTTTTTAATTTTGGCGATTTTTCTTTTAATATTTTGGCGATTTTTTTTTTGGTTTGGCGATTTTATAATTTTCGGTTTTTTTTAGTTTTACCGTTTTTGAAAATTTCAAGTGCTTGCCTGTTACGGTGGTTTCCAAGATATAGCAAGTTATCAAAATTGCATTAACTGATGGACCACCCTTTAATTTAAATTTTTTTAAATTTTAGTGTTAATGGTTGTAGTCTGTATAAAAATACACTAATTTTACAAATTTCAAGTTTCAATATATTTACATATGTTCATACAATTATATGTGTATTACATGGGATTTTAAAATTTTTCGTTGCTCGTTTTGGAACACCCTTTAATTTTTAATTCTCACGTATTTGTTGTTGTAGCGGCCAGGGTTCTACATACTCTGTCCAAATTTCAGGTCCGTAGCTCTTACGGTTCCTGAGAAAATATCGTGTGACGGACAGCGTAGCGAAAACCTTTTCACCTTTGGTGTACGGAACCCTAAAAATGACGTACAAGATGCTAAATGACGAGCATGATTTTTTAGATTAAATAGATTACGTGAACCAGTTGCCAAATAAAAAAAAAATAAGTACTTTTCAAGAATCGATTATTTTAGTCTCACACCTTGTTAAAATCATTAAGTTGGTAATACAGTAGGGAAGAGCTTGCACCAAAAAATTCTTAACTACAAACCAGATTACCTTTTTTGAAATTTTTTGCTGGGTACGGGTCATTTTTATAAGTATTTATAAGCAAGTTATCATTATTATCATTTACTTAAAAAAAGTTTTTTTCACTAAGAAAATTATTGCATCAATTAATAACTTAATTACATCTAGATGCTTTATCAATCAACGGCGTTAATTGAAATAAAAACTGATGACAGTTTTTTGATGTGTCTGCTCATCCCCTTGTTTTTGCAACCATTTTCAATAGCAATACTCCTTTTTTTATTAATATAAAATTATGTGTTATTTTTCAAACTTTTTTATTATTTTGCCTTTAATTTATAACTTACTCCATTATAAAAGTTATTGGGCTTTTGCTTATTTTGTTATTTAATAAATTTGCGTTTTTTTTAAATATTATTTTATTTTAAAGTTTTCACCAATTTAACATGATTTTTGCATTTTCTCCTCCATACTTTTCTTCTATTTGCGTATATTGAAAATATGTTTTTGTTTGCTGGAAAAATTTCTTATAGCAAATATTCTTATTTTTTCCCCTGAAACAATTTACCGCAAAACTTTTCTTCTTTCTTCATAAAATGCGTTGCAATTTGCTTGAGAAGTGAGTGAAAATAGCTGAATAGCAACCAAGAAAAACCCAAAAGGAAGGAAAGATCTTGTGTATTCAACATTGTATGTTTGTGGAGAATAAGCAACGTGTATGTATTTGAAAAATTCAGTTTTGTATTAGATGAGTTTAAGACGAATATACAATTTGGTTATTCTAATAACAAAAAAAAAAAAAAAAAAAAAAAATATTGAAAAACCCTGATTTATACAAAAAAGATGTGATATCTTCTAAGCGGCTGGAGCGATTTTCTCTAAACATAACCATCCGTTTGGTCTGTACGTGGACTTGTACAGACACTTAGATACACAGATACACAGACACACACTAGAAACTTATAACACCCCTTTTTTAGTCGGGGGTTTAAAAGTAAAGTTAAGTAAAGCAAAGGCCCGTTTCTTTTTCTCGATATTTTACACAAGTGTGCTCTTTGTACTTTTACTTTGCACATTCTTAACCGATTTTTCTAGGTTCTCATTTTCAAATTTATATTTATAACGCTAAACCAAATTTCGATTTTCCATTTTTTATAGCTGTGCTATTTATGTCACGACACAGGAGCTAGAACGTGATTTTTGTAACAAAAATAATCGACACTAATACAGTTATAAATTTATTTTTGTTTTAATTTCTTTGTACTTAAAATTAGAGTACGAATTTTTTTTTTTTTTTTTGTAGTGCATGTATTTATTTATTGTATCTTCATATGTGAACTAACAATAAGTATTCAAATCTTAAATCTATAAAAAAAAAATTATTAGGCCCGACCAGTGTCGGACATAAACTTAGTGGTAGTTATAAATAATACATTAGTAGTGATAATCAAAAAAAAAAAGGGGGGGGGGAAAGTATTTTCAAGTAGTCCCATCTGGAGTGTTAGGTATAAGAGCCCGTGTGTCCCTCTTTTTTAAGCGGATGTGTCCAGTAAAGTTCAAAATATTACGAGCAAGCGGATTAGGATGTGATTCGAGTTTTGTTAAATATTTGCCTGCGTATTTTGCAATTTCTTCAGTCACTAGTGGCATATTTAAATCACGATGTATAATAGAATTTTGGATGTACCATGAAGCCGATGTTATTAACCGTAAAATTTTGTTTTGCCTTCGTTGGATTCTCTCTACATTGGAAGCTGAAGCAGTGCCCCATAACTGAATTCCGTAGCACCATATTGGCTTCAAAAGCGACTTGTACAGTAAAAGTTTGCAGTCTAAGCTGAGTGTTGAGTTTCTGCCAATCAACCAATATATTTGAGTTAACTTAAGTTTCATCTGAGTTAACTTAGAGTCAATATGATGTTTCCATGTAAGTCTTCGATCAAGGTGTATACCAAGGTATTTCACTTGGGAATGTTGAGGAATATTTTGATTGTTGATTCGAATGGGGGAGCAAGTATCTCGTCTTAGGGTGAACGTTATATGGACACACTTTTGTTCATTGACTTTAATTCTCCATAAGTTCAACCATATTTCCAGCTGAGTGATATGTTCCTGGAGATTGCGGGATGCCTCATAAGGGGTTTCGTGCACACTCATACAGGCTGTATCATCGGCAAAAGTAGAAATATGGATATTATTGCTCACAGGCATATCACAAGTATATATTAAATACAAGACAGGACCCAGAATACTACCCTGGGGCACACCAGAAGATATAGATTCTGGCACACTCGTGAACTCTCCTTCCACAACAGTGAACTTCCTATCAATAATATAACTTTCCAAAAGCTTTTGAATATTTATTGGCAGATATGTCTTCAATTTTAAAACTAGGCCTTCGTGCCATACTTTATCAAACGCCTGAGAAACATCAATAAAGAGAGCAGAACAATACTTCTTTTCTTCAAATGTTCTTCTTACAACTTGGACCAGTCTATGCGTTTGTTCAATCGTGCTGTGCTGACTTCTAAAGCCAAATTGATGGTCCGGGATGCACCCATTATCAGTTAAAATTTTGGACAATTTAGTCATGAGCAGCTTTTCGAAAAGCTTTGAGATTGTAGATAGTAAGCTTATAGGCCTATATGACTCAGTCTTGGTAAGATCTTTGCCCGCCTTTGGAATCATTTTGATCTTGGCCAGTTTCCAGTTATGTGGAAAATACTGCATTCTTAAAATAGCATTAAAAGTAAATAGCAGGATTCTTATTGCAATATGAGGCAAGTTCATGAGCATTTTGTTACTAATGCCATCAATACCTGGAGCTTTCTTCGGGTTGAGTTCAGCAATTACTTTTTGTACTTCACGCATCTTAAACCTTAAGGGACGAGGGGGTAGAGAAACTACACACGGTAAATCAGCAGCACCCGTACATGAATTGGGAGTGAATACAGATTTTAAATGCTCAGAAAATAAGTTACCTTTCTCACTATCACTTCTTGCCCAGCCTCCGGTCGCAGTACGCAATGGTGATTTAAGATCAACGGGTCGTTTAAGATTTCTAGTAGCGCGCCATAAAGAGTAACTAGATGCGGACGTTACATCAAGACCTTCTAAATACTTTTCCAGTAGTGCAGTTTTTTCCGACGATAGCAGCTCTTTGAGGCGTTTAGTACATTCTTTAAGTCTGATTTTATTTAGGGGTGATCTGTGTTGTTGCCATTCTCTTCTAGCTCTCCTTTTTTCACATACAAGACGTTCAATTTCCGTAGAATAAATTCTGTTAAAGCCGGTCTGCGGATAGGAGGTAGTGGCGTGTTCAGCAGCCTGTTTAATATTTTCGTTAAGATTGGCAATGTTAAATTCAATATCATCGCATGATCTAAGCTGAATGTTTTCTACGCAGTGACTACTAAGATATTTTTTGAATACCAGCCAGTTGATTCCATTAATCATCTTTACATATGAGTTAGTTAAATCACTCCTTAGTGGGTTGAAAATTGTAACTATTGTTGGAGAGTGATCGGAGGACAGATCTAGAGAGGCCTCTACATGAATTAAGTCCCTATGAATATTTTTCGTGACGGCAAAATCTATAACATCTGGAATTTTGCTTACGTCAGTAGACCAGTAAGTAGGCTCCCCACTCGAAATGACATCTAAGCCCATTTTTGAAATTGTATTGAACAAGGCTCGACCTCTAGGTGTAACAAGACGCGATCCCCAGTACGTATGTTTTGCATTGTAGTCACCAGCTGCCACGAAACAAGATCCAAGCGATTTGTAGAACTTCTCATACTGATCTTCGGTAACTGAAAATCTGGGAGGTGAGTAAATTGATGATATCACGAAGTTCGCACAAAAATTTTCTACGAAAATATTCGTTGCTTGCAAATATTCTTCACTAACGTTGTCAAGGACATAGTGCTTGAGTCTTGACTTAATCAGAATTGCTGATCCACCACATGCTCTCTCTCTCGGGTCCTTTGTATCATATAAAGTGTAACCATTTATTTTAAATAAGCTTCTTGAGGTCAAATGAGTCTCAGAAACCAACATTATATCAATATTTTTTTCCATGAGGAAGTGCTCAAGTTCATTTTTATGTTGGCGAATGCCGTTTGCGTTCCAGAAACATATTTTTAACGTGTTCATGGTTTATTAACTAATGCTTGAAGCAGTGTATTCTGCATTCGCAGCATTTCTTGCATCATACTTGTCATATTTGTAGTAAAGTTGTTTATAGTTAGCACCAGATTCTCAATAGTAGCTTCAAGGCGACTAAAGTTAAAGCTTGAGTTTGAATTCGTTGAATTATTTGGCGGTGGAACATTTTGCGTGGGAATTGAACTAGTCTTAGCAGCATCAGCATACGATACACGTGAAGTAACGAAAATGAACGAAACAAATTGCTTGACTTTGTTTTGTTTCGTCCCTTGAAGTGAGTAAAACAAAAACAATGAGATAGATTGCACAATTTGTTTTTGTATTGTGTTTGCACATGAGCACAAACCTTAGGACGAAGCCGATCGGCTGTAAGCCTGATAACAGCCGCCATCGGCTGCAAAAAATACATTAATTGTACGCAACTAGAAAAGAAAATAATGGAAAATAAATGGAAACGTTTTGAAATATTTTTGGCGAACTGGACATCATTATATAATTGAGACTATTTTTAGATTTAATTGAACTGTAGTGAATTTTAATCAAAATTAATTCCTTAATAGGGCTTAAGTTCAGTAATTTCAATTCTTATTGAATGAAATATTTTTATTAATAATAAATGCCCTAATTCTGTTCGACGATTGATACAATCGTCTTGTCTAGGGACGAAAAAAAAGCCGCAGTGGTGATTCTTTAAAATAATTATTATTTATTGTCTGTGCTAGAAGGTTCGTATACTTGCTTCATGATTTTGTTCCAAACATTATTTCCAACACATATTTTTCAATATATTTTTCTGTCTTTTGTATAATATTTTAATTTAATTTTTATGTTTTAAAAACTTGGCAATAATATTTTTAGTTTTCATTATCAAAGACAGCAACCATTTTTGAAGAAAATAATTTAGAGAATTCAAACACAAGAACTCAAAAGTATTTTCAAACAAAAACGTCCTAAATCTTCTTACTGAATTAGGGCAAAAGTCTAGTCTAATTTTTCTTCTCTTCTTTAGAAACTCACATTAATTAATAAAAATATTTCATTCAATGAGAATTGAAATAACTGAATTTAAGTCCGATTAATAAATTAATTCTGATTAATCATCATATAATATAATTTTAATGCATTATTATTTAACACATTAAGTTTGTTTTATATAGCTAAACAGCATAGCTTTAACCGGATGCAGAAAACGAAGCCGATTGGCTCAGAGCCGGCTTCGAGCCGCCTCCGATAAATATTGAGCACCATGAGCCGCCGCCGATGCATGCGGCTTGCATCGGCTACACCAGCTGAGCCGTTAGTTTTATATTAAAAAGTATAATTATTTAGGCATCATAACTTAAACAAAATAACAGAAAGAAGAGTTTTCAAAAGAAATAAATGATAAATAAAACGTGCCTTTTTTTTAGCAGATTAAGCCGCCGCCGTGGTTTTTATTTCTTATCCAACGTTTTATGGCTTCAGTCCACTTTCAGCCGCCGCCGTAGATTAGTTTGTTCAGCCGCCGCCGGTCGACAAACCAGGTCGGCTTATTTGCCTGACCAGATGTCTTAAGACACCTCTCTTCTTTGTTTTTATTTTTAACTATTTGTTTTTCTATTATATTATTTGACATTTTAACGCCAATTAAAATTTTCTTGCTTTTTTCATTTTTATCTTCACTTATTTTCTAGTAGATTTTGTTCGAATTTTTTTAATGCTTAATCAAATTTATATTGAACGTTATTTCAAAATTATGACGAAGTTTAGTTTGTTATTGTTTGAGCATTATACTTCAATCACAAAATTCTTGAGAAAAGCTAAAAAAACTACGCTTGTTTATAGAAAAACTTTCAAAATGTTATTGAGATTTGCGTAGACCAAAATAATAAATAAAAAAGCCTCAAACGAAATCATTGCACAACAAACATCTCTATTCGATTCTCAATACGTTTTTAAATTTTCACAACCTTTTTACAATCACACAGAAATTAATTTGAAGAAATTAATTGAAGTTAAAATCAAAAATCAGTTAAAAGGTATTTAAGTCAATTAAACTTTTGCTTAAAAATTAATTATTTTTGCAATAAGCAACTGTAATTGAAAATAAAACCAAAAATCAATTAATACATATGTATTTAAGTTAATTGAATATTTGTTTAAAATTTTTTAAATTACAAAGTTTAATTGAATCAAATACATTTTTTATTGATTTTTGGTTTTATTTTCAATTACAGTTGTTTATTGCTAAAATAATTAATTTTTAAGCAAAAGTTTAATTGATACAGAATTATTTAACGTTAATTGAAAAATAAATACAGAACAATATTTTCCGAATTTTTTTATAATACATTTTTTTTTAATTTTCCTAAAAATTTTTTTAGTTGAACTCTACTGATGAGTTTATTAGGCGGAAAAGAAATGCACTTAGACGATGCTTAACCAACAACAAACAAAATTCTGCATGTAAATAAATTACATATTTAATGTAAAATAAACAAATATTTTGTTTAATATAATAAACTAATAATAAAATAAAATTTTCATAAAAATTTGTTTCTTAAACACTTTATAAAAGAAATATGTATTTATATTTTTTTAATAAATCAGTAATGGTATAATATTCATGATGCATCAAGTTGCATTAAACTAAATATACCTCCTACCTGAGTGTAGCTTAGTAAGACAAAAAAAAAAAAAAAAAAGAACAATAACTGCAAAACGCTAACAACAACAGGAACAGGAAACGGAAGGCGTGTAAATGTATTTCGCCTTGTTATTACTGTAGCTGCTGTCAGTATCGGCGTGTTGCTGCTGTTATTTATGCTAAAAAAAAAAATACGAAAGAAGAAATTTCCAACTTTCTTTAACAATTTTTAACGTCATTGTGAGCCGCAAAATTGTACATCAGCGAGAGAATAACAACAAACAACAACAACGATAACAACAACAAATAAAAAAACTAAAACAAGTGTTACATTGTTTGGTTAAAAATAGTTTTTTTTTGTTTCAAATGGCAGGACTTGAAGAATATGTATGTCGCTACTTTATTGCCAAGCATTCATAGAACTTAAGTAATACTTTATACATTTTCTGTGTCGCCAAGAAATTAGAAATTTAAATTTGTTAAGAATTGTACAAAAGTGAACACTTTTAAAAGAAATTAGTAGACAAAGAAAGTTTTTTTCCTTAGGCTTGTAAAATACTACACATGGACGTGGCAAGAACTAAAGCAGAAGGCACTGAAATCAAAAGAAATTTTATATTAAATTTTTCTCAAAGTTTCCTAAAAAAAATATGTATTGAATGAGGGCACCACTCCTATCAAAATTTATTATTAAATTTAAAGAACGTTAGCTCATTCGATGCTTAGCAAAATTGGTAAACAGCTGAAGTTCTTCAGACGACAAAATTTCAAATTAAAAAAGCGGAAAAGGCCACAGCCTTTAAATTTTTATAAACTTATTTTAGCCGATTCCTATCAAATTTGATGCATCCCTTAGGCCTTTATAGTGATACAAAATAGTCCCCCTTATTCCAGTTGTTGGCATCGACGTCACTTTAACACAATACCAAAAAATTGGGGCTTGTTTACTCGCTCTCGAGAATAATTTTGTACAACTGACAATCTATTTCCGTTCCTTAAGGTCTGGAAAATAGGATAAGCCTGCCAACAGGAGTCAGTTGTTTTCGACAATGGGTACACAAGCCCCAATTTTTTGGTATTGTGTTAAAGTGACGTCGATGCCGACAACTGGAATAAGGGTGAATATCTAAACAAATGGGCAATCCCATGCCTCTAAAACTTTAATGTTGTTTGTAATGTTATTCATCTCAAACGGATCCTACTAAACTTTTCAAAAATTTTAAGATCTTCAAATGACTTAATCTTATATTTGACCAGTGTTACGGCCACTCTGATTGATATTTAACATCATGTATCTATCCTAAAATTCTGCAGCACAGTAGGCAACATATGTGTATTTCCATAATGTCGAACGTGACCGTCGTACAAACTAAAGTGAAAAATGTCAATAAAATGGATTTTTATTTTGGAAATAAGCGTACCTTATAGCTCTAAATTAGCGCTTTAATTGGTGCCAAATAAATAATAGAAAAAAAAATCAAGGCATTAGCATGTGACAAAAACGAAAGTAGTTTTTGTGGCCAACGATTAAAGGCTGAAGCAATATTTTAAAATGGTTTTGCACTGAGACGAAATTTATTTACATATTTTTAAAATTAAATTTTAATCTCAGGTCACATGTCGCACGTGACATTTTTCATTGTGATATTTATATTGGTTCTAAAGAAAATTAGTAAATAAAATTAACAGAAGTATAAAACCACTTTTAGTTTTTTCTTCATGTCTCTTGGCAACGCATGCTCTACTTTTTTTAAACAGATTTTGCAAACGTTTGCTTGTATTTGCAAGACTGGTTTTGCACATGTTTGACATTTCACATTTCTGCGAACTTCTCTTGTCTCTGACATATTCCGCCTTTTCTGTTCAATCATTAAATTTATTGCTTCAGCCAACGCTTCCCACTTTTTCCAAGCATTCCACATTATTTTCTTGGTTTTTGTTTAATAATGTTTTATTTTCTTTAAATTGTTTTCTCCATCGTTTGTAACTCTCTTTATTTTTTTTTTGCAGCAGTTTTTGCTGTTCCCTTTTAAATTAATTTAAAAGTGTGTGTATAAAGTTTGTTAATGTATTTTTTCTTCGTAATTTTACGCTTATGATGTCGCACGTGACCAGGCAGCATGATCATAAATCTGTATATTTTTAGCATGATTTTTTTTTTAATATTTTAATTGTATATATATTTAATATATCTGTTTTCACTGAATGCTGGCAAAAAATGTTGTTTTTAAATGTCGCACGTGACATCGAAATAAGAGATTTAGCACAGCAAAAATTTACAGTTATTTGCAATCGCATTATGCATTCTTTCTTGACTCTTTGTACGCATATAATAACTGAGAAAGTGTCATATGTCACCCAAAAACTTACACGGGCAGCGGATGCTACCTGGCACTTTGTTGTGTGCTACTGGCGGTTGCATTATGGGCACTTACAGAGGTTTGCTGCAAAAAATGCGGTTTTAATTTTTTAGCTTGATCCGACGGTGCCCTATGGTGCCTTATGGTACCTACTGGGGCCTTAAGTACCCGATACACAGTGGGGATTTTGTAAAAAAGTTTAAAAGAATTCCGCAGTTTCAAAACTATCTGCCACATTGTTATAAAATTTGATGCATCATTTGAGGAGGTGTCATAGAGCTTGAGTCTGGAATTTTGACTATATATCTTTAAAGGGGACGTAGCCACAAAGCACCAAAGTCTGGAATCTAGGGTTAATGAAAAATTAAAACCGATGCCAGGCTGATGTTTTTGATGTGATAAAAAAGATTTTTTGCAAGTGGATTTGTTTTTATATCAAAAAACTGAAAAATAAAAAAAAAACTGCTACATTTATGGGGTTTCGTTTACAGTTTAGGAAATATTCGAGAAAAAATTAATTTAAATTTTGGCTTTTTTAACCAACCTTGTAACAAAATCTGTAACATTAAAAAAAATTTATATCAAAATCACAATTAAGTCAAAACTTATACGCAATTTAAATTAAAATTTTTAAAAAGTTGAGTTTCCCCGTTTTTTTTGCAGAAAAATTTGGCTGTTATAAAAAAATTTACACAAATATTTTTACTTATTCAAGAGGTAATGTTTTAAGAACTATTACAAAGAACCATATCGTTTCGAATTAGACCTATTTTTGTTATAAATATCTAATTCAAGGCCTTTTTTTGTCAAATTCCAAGGCCGTAACCAAAAAACTTATTGTGCCATGTTAAGACACGATGCGTTCTTAAATATTTCCAAAAATTTTATCTACGGCTGGGGAAAAATAAGACGAATACAGCAAAATACTGCAAAAATCCTATTTTTGGGATCTTGAATTTTTTTTTAGGAATTGCCGGGAACTCAAAGCAACTTCTATTATGTTCTTACTTACTGTGTATTTTCCAGCTAAACTAGCATTTTCATCCAATTGATTAATTTAGAAACTGCAGAATTATTTTTATGTTTTTCCCCACTGTGTATCGGCTACTTTAGGCCCCACTAGGCACCAGAAGGCACCGTCGGGTCGAGCTAAAAAGTCAAGACCACATTTACGCCAGCAAACCTCATATTTTAGACAGTGTATAAACTAAGAATTTAAAAAATCCCATACAAGCTGCGACCAGTCTAACGCTCATTAGACCCCTGCACAAGGCCACTTACAAGAACTTTTTAGACATGAGGGATTTTTTCAATGCCTTACTATAGCGAAATCTTCTAAAACAAACGCTAAACAACACTGTTTGCAAGAAATTTGTTTCAGTGATTACAGGTATAGGAGTAAAGAAGAAAATACTTCGTGACCAAAGAATTTGTGATGCTTGCGTCTTTCTACGCATGGGCGCATATACAAACGTCATGCATGTACATAAACACATACCATAAGTGTATGCAATATGAAAAATAGCAAGCATACACGTATCAACACTACTTCTTTTGAGTATTTGTTACGAACAAAAAGTCTTCGTGACATCGCTTGTAAACACTCATATACACTATATAAATACCTCCATGGTACTTCGCTTATTAAACGACATGATTTCATACCAGACTGCGTTAGTTATATATATTTCGAGTCTTATATTTGAGCGCAAAATTAACAGAATAAAATATTCCCTTAGATTTAAAGTTAAACATAGCAAAATATTTAGTATTTTTGCCCTTTAATTAACGTCTGTCTATTCCAATAACTATTTTCATAAAATGCGGTATTTTTCTACGGTCATATATATCCATACAACAGTTGTACAAGAGCTCAAATCCTTGCAACATTTTCCTCTTTTTTTTAAATCAATAAAATGAAATTGCATTATATATTCGAATGTTTATGCATGTGGGTGGCAGTGTTTATGATACTTGTAGTTTAAAAAAAAAATTAAAAATAAAGCGAATTAAGTTGGTCAAGCACAGACTGTGGGATGCCACACACTCTCTTCAGGTCTTTTGAGTTCAAAGAGAAAGTATATTATTGATAGCTTTGTAATTGTATTTTCCATCAGAAAAGATTTTAATAAAATGAGTTATTGAACTCATCTTGTTTAATATTAAACTAATAATAATGTAATTTTTACTCAAACTATCACCAGCATTACAACAAATTCATAATACGCTCTAAAGTAGCGAAAGCGAAATATGTCTGTAAAAAATATATATAAAACTAATATTTATTGAGATATGCCATTGCATATCCCAACATGGGAATGAAAAACGTTATTTTAATTAAAAATCTGTGTTGTGTAAACACATTGAAATCATAGAATATGAAATGATTTGAAGATATTGCCAATAAATGCAGTTTCACAACCAACTAACAATGTTGAGGTTTTTGTATGTATTAATATATTTTTTTTTTATACATACATAATAATTTATTAAAGTAGAGATGTGGAAGAGAAATTTTAAAGCAGATTACACTATTAATCATGAAATAGAAATATATAAAGCAGAATAGAAGGAAGTACAGGGCGTCTCAAAAGAAAGTTTATATATAATCACGCATGACTCACGCGTGATTGTGGTTGTCTTTGTAGGCGCTATGAAATAAGTCCCCAGGAAATAACGCCCAAATAAGAAATCAAATAAGGAGCTTTACTTTATTGGGGCTTATTAAATTTCTTATTTTTGTATTATTTCCATGGGCCTTATTTCACAGCGCCGTATATGTATATAATAATAATTTAAAAAAACAATGTTTGTGATTTTACCTAACTTTCTTAATAGCCCATTCAGGCTAACACGAAATTAAGTAATTTCAAGCTCATATTACAAACGAAATCAACAGTGTTCATGCATGTACTGAATGACGTTTGACTTGATTCGCATTGCGGCAGACATTGGAGTCCTTTTTTCAGTTTAATAAATTCTTCTTGCAAAAATCGTCACAAATATAATAATTTTCAATCTTTTTTTAATTTCATATTGAATTTAAAAATTTTCATTTCTTTTATTTGTTGTTTCTCATAGTTGTAAATTTATTCATGTTTGAAAAAAAGTAGCGTTATATATTGTAATTTCTTGTTAATATAATCGAAATTAAGTAAAAATGGATTATGTCAAAATATATGGGAAATTACTTAATTTCAACTTGATTTCAACCTAAGTCACGATATTACTTAATTTGGCGTCAGCCTGAATGTGCTATAAGCTCGATAAAAAAAATCTATTTTTGGATAATTTGTACACGAAGTCACTCAATGGCCGGCAATTCATCAGGAGCGTGCATGAATAAAAAAAAATCATAAATTTTAGCTTGTTTTGTCGGTTAAGGGTTGCTTATATAAATTTTGTTTCTGCTTCGTAATTTCGTAATAAAAAAATTATATTTGTGAATTAATTAATAATTACTTTGCCTCCCCCATCTATACCACCAAGATTCTTTCGAAACATGCCTTTTTTCCAAGACCCACCACCCATATAAAAATAGTGACCCTCACCCTAACCATTGTTGTGGAGTTGTGTGAAATATGTATGTATGTACAACCTTTATTTAATAACCGAAAAGTAGGTTAGGTTAATTTAGCGGGTTTCTGGTGAAGAAATGAAAAATCTAGGGATCCAGCTCACTAGGGTCCAATACGATGATCCCTTTGTGTTACCTGTAATTTGAAAGTAGTAGAATAAGGGGGGATAGGAAATAAAGGGGAGGATATAGATGGAAAGTTTCTTTAGAATAAGAGAGAATAAAAGAGAACAGAAGTGAATCAGGAGATGGTCCAGTACATACTATAGCATTGCACAGATGCATCTGTTTGCACCAGTGTTGCGTGTTTTTAAGAACCAAAAAGCAGTTATTGTATGGTTGTGCAATGACCAAATGAGAAAAACACGTTTGTATGTATTTGTTTTTCTATAACAAATAAGATACATAAAACTGGTTTTAACATAAGTACCACATGGTGTGTTGAAAAAAAATCCATGGTTGATGAATGAGGTAGTTTAGACGAGAACAATTTTTAAGCCGCACAATTTTTGTTCTTTTCCAAATTACACGAGACTAATTCATCTGGCACAAAATGTGTACGTATAAACAGCTTTGTGTGTGTTAGTGTTTTTCGTAATCATTTAACACTTGCTGTTTTTTAATTTGTGTGTGTATTGGTTTCATGCTGCTAATGCGGTGTTGTAGCTGGTAGAAAAGTTATGCCAACAGCAAAACCACTCTCTTTGCCTCTCTCACCTACAAACTGGCATGCTATGCCAGCACAATTATGCCCGTGTAAATCAGCGCAATGAATGAATGAAAGTAAAATTTCACATACACATGTAAGTAAATGATACATGTACATGAAACACATGCATGTGTAATTACTCTCAGAGCAAAATTGTCTCTCTCTCTCTGTATACTTGGCTGCGCCACAAAATAACATAACGAACGTCCGCACATACATCTGTCCATGATGTATTTATTTCAACAATGGTTTTTTTCATATGTTTGTATTACAATATGTATTTTTGGGCAAAAACAGATCAAACAGTTGCTCAGCAGCAATACAATAAGCAATTGTTATTTGTTTTAATTGTATTTTAATTTGGAAAAGCACGCACACACAATAACTCTTATACTAGTTCTGTCGCTCACACTACAATTATATGGTACATACCATGGTATATTTGTTTTGGCTATACAAACGAGTATACAAATGCAACCCTATAGTACATACACATGCCATAGAGGAGTGTTAACGACCATACCAGCCGCTGCTCCTAATGTATAAACTTAACTCGGACAGGTTATTGAGCCAAAAGCGGGACAGAAGCAGAGAAAATGCGAAATGATTTCCTCCTCTTCTTCCTCATTGCAACTGTAGCAGTAATCATTATACGGGACGTTTTTGGATCTGTTGATATTTAGGTGAGGCCAAAGGCTTAGGTAGGCTCATTGCGCCATCTGTCTTGATCTGAATTGAGGAAGTGCTTCCTGATGAAGCTAATGAGGTTTTTGGATCTGTTGATATTTTGTGTATATGTGTACATAAAAGAGAAGGAGTGATGATGGATGCCTTCTGGAATGCCTCTGTACTCCTTATTTTGGATGTACAAGTTCTGCTAGTTCCATTCCATACTAATATCTTTTTCACAAGGCCTTCCATTTCCCTTTTTTTTGCCAGCGATTCTACAAGGCCTTCAAATTAAGGGCTTTTGCTTTGGTAAAAAAAAACAAAAGAGAAAATGGCACTCCATCTCTTTTCCCTTCTCATAGAAGAAATGTGGAATGTTTTTCTCATCTTTTATGGGAAAATGTTGGAGAGTTCTATAAAGCATTCTTTAGCAGTTATATAAGAATAGTAATTGACTTAAAAAAATTCTTAAGCAGGCCTTTAACAAAGTCTGAGGTAAGAAGGTATTCTGGGTTTTCTCACAATTTTCCTGATACCTGTGCCAATACACACAATCACTTAAGTTAAATAATTAATAAAATTAAATTACTGCGTTAAATTAAATGTTATTGTTAATGTTGTTTCAACTTGAAATTATTTTGATTCAACATATTTCAGCATCAAATTCACCTTTTTTCAATAATTTTGAAATAATTTTGATTCAAAATGATTCTTCATTTTGATTTAACATTGCGGAATGTTAAATCAACATAAAATAAAGTTATTTCAAAAGAAAAAATATCTTTGACTAATGGTCAACCATGTTGAATTAACACGAAATTCACATGAAGCAAAATTATTTCGGAAAAATTTTAAATTAACCTTGTTTTCGTAGATTTTAATATAAAAAGCAAAGTTTACTTTGCAAAGTTTTGCGCTTGTTGGAGAGAAGGGGAAAAGAGAATGGTAGCTGTTTTCCTTTCTTTGCAAAGTGAAGTTTGCATGTTAAAAAACCATCTTATAATGCACAGCGGGTTCATGCACATTGGGCCAAAAACTATAAGGAGTGCTCCTAGATCATTAGCGAAATTAAGAGAAAAAATTGCAATGACATTACAATCAGCCATGCGCACCACCACAACGGTGTACGAAAGCTTTAACTGCACAACTGATTCTTACATTTTTTTTTTAATATTTAAATAAATTAAATAAATTTTTTTAAATAACAAAAAAAATCTGATTGCTCAAAATTTTAACTGCACCTGTATTAATTTTTTTATTTTTTACCCGTTCTTCTCGTTAACACTCATTCTTTAAGACACTTCTTTAACATTTTTTAAAGTCTGTTCTTCGTTTAGCTAAAATATTTCTTCAATATATTTGTTTGACATTTTCGGTAGACCACAGGAGAAATATTTAGAAATTTTACAAGTCATTTGCATACGTTTACAACTCTATTATTCAAAATAAAAAAATATTTTACGTTATATATAATTCACTTAAAATATTGTTATTGCTTTGTTGGCATGTTTAGCACTTGTGCATTTACTAAAGAGTTGAACTTTTATCCCACAAAAACGTTCCTGCAACTCAGAACAGCCAACAAAAAAAAAAAAAAAAAAAAAAAAACACAGTAATGGATGGAAGAAAGTGAAAACTTTAACATTATAAAATATTTATTATTTTTTTAAAAGCGCAAACACATGTTATTTATTTATACTTTTCTTTTTTTTTTGCTCTGTCGTTTTATTATATTTTTTTAAGGTTGTTGCAATTTACAAAAAATACAAAAAAAAAAAACAAAAATTGTCAGCTGTTGGTGACATAATTTCCCTTTAGAAAACCACAAAAATAAAATTCTACACACTCTATCATTTTCCACATAACCCACAGAGAAGCGTGCTGCATACAAGCACAATGAAGCAGCATATGAAAAAAGCCAGCAGACAATGTTGTTGCATTGTTGCTTGTTGCTATATTTGGCCATTAGTAAGAGCAAGCAAGAGTGCGCGTGGCAACCAGATTTACCATGTGGCAAGAACATTAAAGTGTTTTGATTTATATGCAGCAAATATGCAGTAGTTTTTTTCTATCTCTCTCTCTCTCTCTCTCTTTCCCTCTTATTTCCTGTTTAAAAATAATACATCAGGATGTTGTTTTTTTTTGGCAGATTTTACTAAAAAGGTTTTTCAGGAAAATTCAAGTAAAATATTTTTACTTACATATATTTGTATTTAACAGTGAGATTTTGTTAGTGTTTATTACCAGAAATTTTAGGTTGCGAGGTGTTTAATTTTTTTTTTGTTGAATTATGAGAATATTTATGGCGAACAAAAAATAATCAAGTTCAAAATATTTTTGTACTAAGGCTTACACACAATGTGAATGAAATTGAATTGTTGCACTATTAACCCCATTTTTTTGCAGCATCTACTATTATTATTATGCCACTTTACTTACAGTGCGGTGTACAGATTTGAAAAATTATTTTTTATTATAGCGAAAGGAAAGGAATGTCTAAAAACGTGGTTTGTAATTCAGAAGTATTTGTTGTAATTTTTTGTTGTAAAAGTTTTAATGTGCTTTCAATGTTCGTTTAAATATATATAAATAAAAAACCTCGGCAAAATCAATTAATATTACTAGATGCCACATTCACATAGAAAAAAATTCATATTAAAATCCATGAAAACAAGGTTAATTTGACATTTTTCCATCCATCAAAAATACTATTATTTTTGAATTCTCAAATACTTCTTGAAAGCCTGTGCATAAGATAAGAGGTTTTTGACTATTCAAAATGTGTGGTTGAAGTCTACCGATGATTTGTTACAGCAACAATGAAATATATAGACAACGCTGAACTACTAGCAAATAAATTTCAAATTAAAATAAACTTCTGACAATATGTCGAATAATAAATTTCTTAAATATTATTTATTATTATTGGCACAGGCATCAGGAAAATGTTTGTATGTTGTACGTATTAATATTTGACTTCCTCGACCAAGATGAGAAATCGAACAATAACCTTAAATGTTCTAAATAAGTACCATCATGATATAAGTTTTAATTGAACTTGATTTTATTGATCATTTAACATGAAACTTATTTAAAAATAAGGTTATAGTTACTGGCTTATCTGCAGTATTCAAACTGGCGACCCCCTCCGACTGCAAAACTAGTACACTAGTACTTTTCGCTGCTGATGTGAAGTTTGTCGGTTAATTGCGAACATCAAAGCAAATAACAACAAAACAAAAACAAGTAAAAATGCTATATTCGACTGTACCGAATTTCACCGACTTGCGTTTATATATATATGTATTTGTTTTATGAAAATAATAGATCATTTATTTTTTGCTATAGGGCAATTTATACGGTCCTGTTCTGTAAACCGAATCCGAGTAAATTTCTTGTTTTCAAAAAATAATAATGGCCCTGCAGACGTGTTTAAAATCATACACGATAATCTTCTATCAGATATGATACTTGAGAATCTGTATAATAAAAAAATTTAAAAAAAAATGCAAAAAATATATTTCTGCTGATCGGTTTACAGAACAGGGCCGATAGTAAGCGACCTATTGGTATTTTTCCACCAAAGAATTTAATTTGATGCAAATATTATATTTGCAATAGTCATAGTTGAATGTTTTATACTACACTCTGTATTTCAGAATTTGTTTACATTATTAACATTTTTCCTTTTTGAAATGAATGAGGAGAGATTAATTAAAGACGTATTTAACAGAGATTAGCACTTTCTAATGGCCATTAATAAACGCACATCTAAAGTAACTTGAATGTGCATATACATATAAGTTAAAACTTTTGTCAGCCTTTACCATATTGATACCGACACCCAAAACTAGACAAATATAAAAAACTCTTGAGTAAAGTACTTCCTTAAACATAAAATATGTTTAATTAATAGAAAAAAATTCAGTGAAGTGCGACATTGACCCGCGCACGAGGGTTCCGTACGAACACTAGATATGTAATTCGATACGAACTTTAGCTTATATAAAATATACATTTGGCATTTTTTTTTTCGTTTTTGGGGTTTTTCAGCTTTGAGCGTTTTTTTAGTTTTGGTTTTTATTGCGTTTTTTCGGTTTTGGCGTTTTTCTTAAGTTTTGGCGCTTTTTTTATTTTTGACACTATTTTACTCGTTTTGGCTATTATTTTCGGCTTTTGGCGCTTTTTCATTTTGGCGATTTTTTTAATTTTGGCGATTTTTTTTCATTTTGGCGTTTTTTTCATATAGGCATTTTTTTAGTTTTGGCTCCTTTTTCGCGTTTTGGCGATATATTTCGATCTCTGGCGTTTTTTTCGTTTTGGCGATTTTTTTTAAATTTTTGGAGATTTTTTTCCGGTTTGGCGATTTTATAACTTTGGGATTTTTTAGTTTTACCGGTTTTGAAAATTTCAAGAGTACGGTTTCCAAGATACAGCGAGTTGTCAAAATTACATAGTCAAAATTGCATTATCTGATAGAACACCCTTTAATTTAAATTTATAAAAATTCGCTAATTTTACAAATTTCAAGAGTCAATATACATATGTACATAACTTTGGTGTACGGAACCCTAAAAATAGTAATTTTTATTTAGTTACTTTTTTTACCAAAAGAAAAGTTTAAATTTTCCAACCCTGGCGGCATAGTTTTGATTTTTCTGGTATCTTATATTGATTTCTTTCATTCTTAAATATAAAATACGTTTAATAAACAAAAAAAAAAAAAAAAAAAAAAAAAAAAAAAAAAAAAAACACAAAAATAGTTTATTTCTTTACAAAAAAAAGGTAAAATTTTCCAGCTCTGGAAATTTTTTTGTATTTTTTTCTGATTTTGTATACAGAACTATTATTTTGTAAAACATAAAATAGATTTTTTATATAAAAAAAATAATTTCACTTTACTTTTATACTTTCCAACCCTGGAATCATCCCTTCAAATTTTTATAATACCAATTTATTTCTTTTAAAAGTATAAAATATATTAAAAAAACATTTATTTTTAGTTGGTTACTTTTATATAAAAAATAAAAATTTTCCAACCCTAGAATCGTATTTTAATTTTTATTTTATTTTGAGTAGCCATCCAATTCTTACTGAAATATGTATATAAAAGATTTATTTAACAAAAAAAAAAAATAGTTTTAGCTGGTTACCTTTATATACCAAAAAAAAATTAAGCTATCCAGCTCTGAAACCGCCGTTTTGATTTTGCTTATTTTCAATAACAATCTATTTTGGACCATTTTCGAAACACCGAAGTCTTTAACTTTTTGGGAGCTTTGTAAAACCGATTTTATGTACAGACAGACGGACGGACGCACAGGTGGATATCGCTTATTCGCCTTCAAGACCCAGAATATGTATTCTTTATTGGTCAAATAGGAATATTGATATACTTTACCATTTTTGGTGAAGGGCATAATAAGTGACACAACTGAGCACAATATAGTCCATTGCATCTACCCAGCGGCAAAACTCAGAAGACCTTCTTACTTCAGACCAGGGAAGGAAAATGACTTCTTGGACTTTGTACCAACTATGAATATAAAATGTACTTTTTAGACCATGATGGTACGAATTTTTAATATAAATATTAAATATTATATAAATATAGTATAAAAATTCAGAAGTTTACAATAAAACTTTACAGAAACTTAACACAAATGTGTATAAAAATTCAGTATACAATAAAAAATAACAAAAACATATTAAATATTTCATTCATAAAGGTACATTCGTAGATTCAACTATTATATTAGAGATTAAAATAAAACACACACAAATTAAAGAGAACATAGGCAAAATTAATGTTACGATATAGTGAAACATTGTCATTTTTAAATTGTACCAAGTAACTCGCGGTAGTACCACGATACTCACGATACTAACAAGGTCAAAAATGTATCATAAAAAGTACAATTGTACCATGATTTCCATCCGTGCTTCAGACTTTGTTAAATGCCTGCCTAGGAATTTTTTGATTCAATTAATATTCTTATATAATTGCTAAATACTGACGTATAGAAGGTCGCGACTTTTTCGCACAAAAGTTAAGATACACATTCCCTTATATGAGAAGGGAGAAGAGAAGAAGTAATATTTTTTGCTTGGTTTTTTTTCCAAAGCAAAAGCAAGGCCGCATTAATTTGAAGGCCTTTCAGCATCGCTGGCAAAAGAAGCGAGAGTAAAAGTCGTGCATAAAATATATAATTATGGAATGGAGGCATCTCTACTCCTTCTTTTTCCCGTTGGGCAATAGCAAAACGAATAAACACCAACACACTTAAACAGTAGCTTATTTCTAATAAATTTAATATGATTTTCGATCAAAATTTTTTCATGTTGATTTTACATTGCTATTGTTTTTCTGTGTGTTCAAATATTAAATTTAAAAACGTATTAAACATTTAATCGTTTACATTTCATATGACCTTGCTGGCCAATAAAAACATGATTTGGGGTTTTGTTAGAAAACACGTACAAATAAATATATCTGTAAGCAAGTATAAATACGTGTTAACAAAAGCATTAGCATTAGAATTAACTTATTTAATTGTTATAAAAAATTGCATTAAAAATACACAGGGTGGTAGAAAAATTTTGGTGCTGTAACTGGTCATGTTGCTTTTACCTCTTGAGTAGTTTAAATATGTTACTTCTGAACCACTGGCAATAATCAAATTCTTTTTTTATTTATTTTTTTATTTCGGAAATTTGTTATTTAAACAACTATGAGTGTATTACCCTGTATAATAAATCTACAAAAAAAAAATATCTAGTAAATTAACACTATTACATATGAAAGACGTGCTTTACATTGAAATGCGGTTTGAAAATGTACAATATGATAGAACACACACACGCACTCATAAAAATACATTGAAAGCAAATATTATATACATAAGTGCGTGAATTTTGCGGTAAAAATATAATACTGTTTATGCGTGCGTGAGTAACAGACTTGTGCTTTTAATTTTTAATGTATTTTCATTTACAAAATTAAAAAATTTTATATTATACAGATTATTGTGGTTGTTAGTTTTTTTGTTTGCTAAAATGTATTTTAATTTCCCACTTTGTCGTTTTTATTTTTTATATACATTTGTTCATAATTCTATTTTTTTTCCTAATGGATTGCTTTTATTAAATGAAAATTTAAAGATAAATAAAGTAGCAAACAAAAGCATTTATGCATTGAGTTTGCTGTGGAATACCGGATAATACAAAAAAAAAAAAAAAAAAAAAAACTCGAAAAAATCCATAGAAATAATTAATAGGAATGATTTTGCAATATATATCAATTAAAGCTTTTTACAATTAATTAAAAGATTAATTAAATTTTTACCTCTAAAGAATTTAATAATATTAATAATTTTTTTCCCATCAAATTAACTAAAGTAATTTAAAAATTTAATAGAACCGAGTAAATTCTTAATTAAAAATTTTAATTGGTGAATGTTTTTTTTTGTGTATTTTAAATCAGTCGCTTAACAGAAAGTAAATAAAATAAAATATATGCACAAAAGTGAGCATAACTAATAGAAATGTTACAAGTTATTCTTTGATATCTCTTATTATTTATATTTATTATATAACTATGTATATGTCGAATAGTTGAGTTTTTTATTATTTCTATCCTCTATGTGTGTATCGTGACCTAATAGCCGAACGATACACACATAGACGATTTATATTTATTTTAGTATGCAGCAAAAATTAGGAATTAGTTTCAAATTTTGCCGCTGTTACCAAAATTATGATATCAATCAACAAAATAGCCTGCTTAAAAAAAATGATTTTATTTTTCATTTCATGGAATTTTAAGTTTACACCAGCACGAAGTAGTATTTCAATTGAAATATTTGTTAAACTCGTTACCGTTTATACTAAGTTTTTTTGCGGCATTTACCAAGGTTTCAGAGCCAAAATAAAAACAATGTACTCCCATTTTTCCCAAACTTCAACCAAACAACTCCAATACAGCTAATTTACACACCTTTTTAGATACAGTGACTTATTTTTTAGTATGATTTTGAAAAAAGACCACAGTTGATTTCGATAAAATCTAGTGAGGAAGTAAATTTTGTTTTATATAGGAAATCTACTTTGAAATGTACTAGATTTTGCTCTAAATCTAATAAGTACTAGACTAAACTCAGATGTAAACGCACTATTGATAAAACAAAAATTATTAAGCCTTCGTGCGGTTTCAATTTCAAATTCTAAATAAATGAATCTAACAATTAAAGTAAATTACTAAGACCTACAAATTAATTCTCGAATTTTATAAAAAATCTCGAAAAAATTTAACTGAAAATCAGAGCTTTAACAACAAGTTGCTTAAAAAAACTTATAACCGATGTATGTATATAGGCATTTTCATGATGTTGAACGTGACCTTCCTACAAAGTTGAAATAAAAAAAATTAAATAATAAGGATTTTTATTTTGAAAATAAGCGTAACGTTTAACTCTAAATCACACCCAAAATGGTTGCCAATTTGGATTTAGAGCAATTTATTTAAAATGCTTTAAAAAAAAATTATAGCATACTTTGATTTCATTTCAATCGAATAATTGAATCAATTGACATTTACATACATAAATATTATTTAAAAATTAATAAAAAAGTTGATTAAAAAATAAAACAAACTTATAAACGATGATGTCGAACGTGACCCTCATATACAATTGATATCAAAAAGGAAATTTAAGGATTTTTATTTAGAAAATAAAGTTATCTTAAAGCTTTAAAATATACCCATAACTGTTGCTAATTTTGATTTTGAGCAATTTAATCAAAGGCTTCTAACAAAAATTACAGCATATGTATTTTGATTTCATTTAATACATTCAATACTATTTAATTCACTCAAAAAGTTGATTGAAAAAAACACAAGCTTATGAGCGGTGTAAATATGTATATAGGCATTTTAAATATGTCGCACGTGACCCTAGTAAAAAGTTGAAATAAAAAAATAAAAAATAAGGATTTTTATTTTGAAAATAAGCGTAACTTAAAACTTTAAAGTAAACCCATAATTGGTACTAATTTTGATTTTGAGCAATTTTTAATTGCAAAAAAACCAATTCATTCACATGTGAGAAAAACGAAATTTAATTTAAAAAAAAAAACAAAGAAAACAATATTTTTATGTAATTAATTTGAGAATATTGTGGTTTTGGCTTCAGACAACAATTATTTGTATATTTTTTAAATTAACACAAATATCCCTGAATTACAAATCTTGCAAAAATCAATAAATATCACCACAATTACACAGGAAAACCTTTTATTAAATATCTACGAAAACAAGGTTAATTAAAAATTTTTCGGCAATGATTTTTCCTTTTGAAATAACTTTTTTTTATGTTGATTTAATATTCCAGTACTGTTAAATAAAAGTGATGAATCATGTTGAATCAAATTCATTTCAAGTTAAAACAACGTGAATTTGATGATTTGAAATTACATTTTAATGACAGTCTCATGTTGCACGTGACATTTTTCATCTTGGTATTTGTATTTTCGCTGTTGCTGTTTTTACGAAATTACTAATAAAGAAGCTTAGTAGTAAAAAGGTTTTCAAATTAAAACAGAAATATTCAACTACTTTTAAGTTTTTCTTCATGCTTCTTGGCAACGCATTCCCCACTTTTTTTTAGATTTTTCTAACGATGGATTGTATTTGTAAGGCTGGCTTTATACATTTAATTTAATTTTTTCCTTCAGCCAAAGCTTTTCTCTTTTCCAAAACATTCCGCATTCTTTTCTTGGTTTTCGATTTATTTGTAATATTTGAGGCTATCAGCGCAGAAGCGGTATAACCTACATTTGTTTTTTGGTTGCTGTTCTGATGATAAACACATTATTAACATTACCAACTATCAAAAAAAGTAGAGTAAGCCACATTTTGGTATTCTAAAGAAAATGTAGCTGAAACAGTGTTTTTGCACAAATCATAATATTGCAAAGCAACAAAGCAATTAAATAATTAAAAAGAGCAATTGCTTAAATTACTAGATGTGGGATACACCACTTCTGATCTGATAGCCTCGTTTCATCTTCCTTAAATTTTTCTCTCCACCGTTTGCAACTCTTTTTATATTATCCCGCAGGTTGTGCTCATCCAAACAATTTATTGTGCATGTAAAGTTTTTAATGTAAATTTTTTGTTTAAATTTTACACTTATAATGTCGCATGTGACCAAAGATTAAGAGCCTTGCAGGCTTATTAAATCTCAAAGACCTTGACCTTGATACTTTCTAACTTAAGCCGTATTTAGAATGATTTGTTTTTATCATATTTTATTTTTTTTTTGCAATCAAGTCTACTATGAAATAACAATGGAAGACTAATGGCTTTTTCTTTTCTTGGTAGAAAATGTTACATTTATTAAATTTTTCAATGAAAATTGAAATAGAGATTTAATTATTAATGATTATATAACCAATTACGAGCACGCATTTGTAATTTAAATGTACGCTAAATTTAAATTTTCTTTATAAAAAGTTCAAAAATGTTGCACTTTTTCTAGAAAAGAATACGTCATTATTTTTTTTTAAAGATTTGGTGCCTGCACGAAATGAGCGGCAGTACCACAAACTATATAACATTAGAGGACTGCTAAGGCATACCAACACCACACTCAGCAATTTATGCCTGCTTAGGGAAACCATAGTATAGAGATAGGGTAATTAATGAAAAGAGAAACCTTAATTCTTTTACAATTCTGCAATTTTGTGGAGGCGCTTTTTTAATGTTTAGATCAGTGTTGCCGAGCACTAACTTCTTAAAAGGCCGCGTAGCCGTTTAATTAATTATTTTACTGCGTTAATGATTTTTTACAATACCGACAAAAGAGGACGCTGTAATGTATATATGTATATAAATATCACCGTGGACTGGTCAGTGACCAATACTATACTTCCGTCAAACAGTCCAACAATAATTAATATCATGATACACTAATGCACATCAGAAATATTTATGATGTAGTGTCAACGCACTAATCCCGCTAAACAAATACTAAGGGCTAGTTTCTTACTAAATAGTTAAACTTAGTTTAACATACGTTTGAGTTAACCAAGAAACAAAGTTAAACGGGATTTAATCGCCCATGCTGATTAATAGTTGCCAATTTAGCTAGAATTTCCATACTTTGTTTTCAATATAGATGTGGCATTCTTGAAAATAGTTTACATAAACAGGGCAACACTTGAAAAGCGATGTAACAATTCTTTAAATTTATTTAAAAAAACTTCCATAACTGAATTCTGAATTTTTGTAAAATAAAAAATTAAATGATATGGACTTAAAAAATAGTGACGTTCCAAAAATAAAACCAAATTTTTTTTCAATTGAGTACTATTTATTTCATATATTTATCATTTGACAGTTCTAACTATAGTTTAGCTGAGCAATGTTGCTCGGTTGAACCTAGATTATTAACTAGATAATATTTATCTGAAAAACAAAATTTCAAGTTTAAACTACAGTTAACTAACAAGTAGAGTTTATCTTTATGTTAAAAACTAGCTCTAAGGCAGAGTCCACCATTCCATTGCCCTGAGGGCTCTGCTAGAATTATGCTTTGCATAAGTACACAGAACAACTACTAACATAAATTTAAAGCAAGAGCATAACACACACAAAAAGAGCAGATTTCTGTCGCATTTTTTATGAAAAAAATACACTGAGAGTATTCAAACACTACCAAAATGATTTAATTTATTTTTTCTATATTATTTATATAAATAAATTATCTAATTTAAATCTTTTTATAACAGCACTTTTTATTGCTATAAAAAAGAGAAAAAATATGTGGAATATAGAGTTGAAAACTAAGTTTTTATTTGGCTTAAATACTTTTCAAGATGCTGAGTGTCCAGTATGTATCAAGAAATTGAAAAAAACTAGTACATACAGTCTTAGGAACCACTTCATACAAACGTCTATTTATATAAACTTAACCCATAAAAATATTTTTCACATACCCAATTAAATATTTACAAGAGCGATTTTTTTCAGTGGAACAGCACTAAGCATGTATTAGTGCTGTTCTGCTTTTAAGTGTTTTCTCTTCTTGGTGACCATTGCTCTAAGGCAGTAACCCGCAAGCCATAGCACAATTGTGCAGATGAAAATCACATACAGCTTATGCTCTTTCATTTAGTCGTCACTGAGCAAGCCACGAATTAAGTTGTGCACGCATTTATTAATTTTTTCCTGGTTTTTGGTTTAGTTTTTTTGAGCACACGGAACGAAATTAAAGTTAAAATTTAATAAATTTCTACAGACAAAAAATTGATAATATAATTATGAAAGCTAAGAAATATTTCGTGATGAAAAAAGCTTTTCGCAATATGCAATGCATTTTATGTTATGAAACATTAAAAAATAATAGGGAAAATGGTTTAAAAAGGCATTTTAATAGTATCCACAGAGCTGTGAATAAATTTAATTTTGAATTTATACACTAAATTGTTGAATGGTTATTAAATTTTTAGTTTTTCTTAAGTTTTTATTAAATTGCTTATTTAGAAAAAAATACAAACAACTAATAACCACATCATGTATTTTATATTACAAAACTTTTCTTCAAGTGCAAGTTTATTTTACTCTAATTTTTCTCACCAATACAGACACATTTTATTTTGCGGGACACTGCTCTAAGGCAATTTAATTTTTATGTGTATCTCTCCCCCCAAATCGGTTCAGTCTTATATAAAAAAAAATAAAAAAAAAAATTTCATAGCGATAAGTTGTGTTTCAATGTTGTCAAAGTTGGCCCTCAAGCCCATATACATACACAATGTAATTTTTTTGTTGTGTTTTTTGTTTCGTTTTCTTTTGACTATATGTATATGTATGAAATAATTTAATAGATATAAGCTCTTATTGTACATGCTTAATATAAATAATTTCCATATAAAAAAAATAGTAACTATTTTATTGAGCTTGAGGTCTTTTTAATAAAAATTAACAGCTTTTATTTATCAATATTTCGACACGCCTTTGTGTGTCTTCTTCAGGTAAAATTTTTTTTCAAATCAAAAAATTTTTACCTGAAGAAGACACACAAAGGCGTGTCGAAATATTGATAAATAAAAGCTGTTAATTATTATTAAAAAGACCTCAAGCTCAATAAAATAGTTACTATTTTTAAAACAAAAGCTCAAATAAATTTTCGTAAATCATTAATTTCCATATAAATATAATTTTCGTATATAAAATTTTTGGTATTAGGTTGGTTATTTTCTTCATTATTTTCTAAAATATTAACTTTAGCAAAAAAACTTTCTTTGGGACTAATGTTGTTGACTAGAAGAGCTAAAATATTGTCATATATCATATTCTTGTAAAATGATTTTTTAAAAATATAGTCATATGCAAAAAATTACATTGCAAATGCCAACTTTGAGCGGCGGACGCACCCCCTAAAACACAACTTATCGCTATGAAATTTTTTATTATTTTTTTTTTAAATAAAACTGAACCGATTTGGGGGGAGAGAATATAAGAAATCAAAAAAAAAAAAAAAAAAAAAAAAAATAATGGCCACTCTAATGTGCATACAGAGAAAATTTATGCAGTGATTTTTGATTAATATTCGTACGCGTCAAATCATTGAAATGCAGCAAATTCCTTTATTTTTATTGAAAAAAAAAATTCTAAATACATTTTTAATATTTAACTTCTGGTATTTGCAAAATATTTTTTTCTTCCAAAAAGTGTGAACTTTGCCCTAAAACAAAAGCTAAATTTATTTTATTTTTATACATAAATATTTTATAAAATTAATTTTTTTCTAATTTTACCTGGAATGGCAAATGCACTCACATAATTTTTCTTCTTAACTGCAGCATTTCGATGATTAAATTAAATAAAATTTTTTCCCCAAATTCAAATACAAATAACATTTTTAAATTTAGTTTACCGTATGAATTTGAGTTTATTAAATATTAAACTAACTTTTTAGTTAAAGTTCTTTTATTGCACTTTAAAAGCATCCAATAAAATATATGCAACGTTTATTGTCCAGAGACATAAATACTACATGTGCTTAAATTAACATTTACATAAAAATTTTCATTCATAAAAATAAAAGCTTACATACTCGTACATACATATTTATAAATGTATGACTTTAAAGAAAAAACGAAAATGTCAAGGATTATTTATTGTTCATACTCATATTTCGAACATTCTCTTAAATGTCATTAGCAGGGTACCATGAAAATGCACGAGTAGTCTAGCTTTTTCAAATTATAGAAACTGATTTAGAAAAATTGCCGAATTACATAAGCAAATGCTAAATTTGTAATATCACTCAGCTAGGAAACATTAAAAGTATTGAGAAAAAAAAATGGAGAAAAGCGTCTGTTTTTCCTTAAGAAATTTCGTTGAGAGAACTGTCGGAATTTACAAATACCGATCAACTTTTAGATTAGAGCTGATAAGAATATATCTTAATCAGAAATAATTTCTTAATCAGGCTTAAGTTCAGTAATTTCAATTCTATTTAACTCTATTTAAATATCAATTTATATTTAAATGTCGATTTTCATAAATTTTTGTATGGAAAAATTACTTTTAAATATGAATTGATATTTAAATAAGTTGGTGAAATTGGCCCTAAGAAATTATTTCTGATTAAAATTCACTACAGTTCAATTAAAATCTAAAAATGTCTCAACATATCTTAACGTTATTTGGGACGCTAATTCGGATTTCGTGTTTCAAGATTGAAGCTCCAATTTTTTTTATTATTGTATTGACGTGACGTTGATGTTGAAAACTGGAATAAGGGTGAAAATTTGAGTATGCTTATAGTCGGAGTATGCATATACTCAGAGTATGGATATTTAGTCGAAAAATAAAATAAAAAAAATATATATATATATATATTTATATATATATTTTTTCCGATATGGATATTTAGTCGGACAAAAAATATAAATATATATATATATATACATTTATATATATATTTTTTCCGACTAAATATCCATATTCTGAGTATATGCATACTCCGACTATAAGCATATGTACTCAGATTTTTACCCTTATTCCAGTTGTCATATTCATCATTCGCCACCGTAGACACAAAAGTGTGTAGATCATGGCTGTCCATTTCACCAAACAATTGTTTAGAAGCCACACCTCATTTTATTTTATGCTCTTTTATTCAATCGTGCATGAGTTAGCAACGAGTGAACATGCTTAGCGGCTGTATTGATATTTTTTCAAATACAGTGGATAATATAAATGAAGAAATTAAGAAAATACTTTTCGATATACAATGCCTTTGATAATATCCAATGTCTTTTATGTTATCAAACATATAAGAGGCAGTACAAAATGTTATTTAGAGGAGTTACTAGACTTTTCATATCAATACGGTTACATATAATGATGAAGAAAAATTAGGAAATGGTTGCAGGGGAAGAAACTAATGAAAACTAGTCATATTTTAATTAACGAATATAACTTTCAAGCGTAGTGACTATATATATTGTTATGTTTACTTGATAAAGTCAGAAAATGTTCAATACATTTTGTTTTTTAAAAAGTAAAATTTTAAAACAGAAAAATATGTTGAGAAGTTTTTTATTTTACCAAATCTGAAAATAGAAAATTCAGTTTGAACTATACCCTTTTACCTTTTTTACAACCAAAACAAATTCTTGTAATTAAATTTTAATTAAAATCTGTGTGGCCACTTTTTCGTTCCACTATACTTCAAATTCTCTCACGAATACTGCTGCAAAACATTTTTGGACATCCATGGTGTAGATATAATGTAATGGGAAATGTTTAGGTATGTGTGTGTCTGTTTGAAAACATGCATAATGTGTGTGTGTAAATAATATAGCTCTGTATATACGCATGAGTAGCCGGTTAATAATCAGAGTATTTATAAACTCATGCGTATAATTGTAGCTATAGTTGTTTGTGCTGCGTGTTGGATGTTTATATATATACGTATTCGACTTAAAATTAATGCGTGCGTTTGCATATGAGACTTTACCATATTAATACTAGTAGCGGCACTGAAAAATTAATGAAATAAGTATTTACAATCTGTTGTAAAAGATCTGCAACAACTTAAAATAATTATACACAGAGTACTCTTCATGCTTTGACCGCACAATTAAGGAAAACGACTCCTAGTGCGCCGTTTAACATACATCTCTTTTTGATGCCCAAGCCAGGGCGAATTCAGTATCAGATGACCTTATCAGTACAACAATTTTACAACATAAAAAACAACATGTAGTTTGGTATGCTGATTTCTGAGCAAATTTTGACACTTTGGTTCACATTGCTCAATTTTGTATTAACAATTGATAATCAGTGCCACCAGATTAGGGGATTTGTCCCCAAAATGGGGATTTCGCCTCTAATTTGGGGACAGAATTTCGTGGGGAGGGATTTAGGGACTTTTCATTTTGAGCTCTAACAATTTGCATGGAAAATCAGGAAAATCGAGGATATTGACATAATATTTTAGTACTGGTAACATTTCAGTTTTTAAAAATCTCTTAGAGTAGTGTGGCAATCATACTTTATAATGAAGATGATATTACCATCATGGTAATATGTACATAGGCAAAACCGTGATCGCAGTTGCAGAACTAGCTCTTTATCAATTAAATTTTTTTTCTTTTGAAAAAGAAAAATGACTCTTGAAAGTTTTGATTGTGCAATTGTTCTACGCAAGGTTCTACCATAGTTATTGTGTCACGCATAAAAAACTATGTATTTGTGATTCCCAGAAAATATGAAAAACTTTGCACTTTTTAAAAATTTGTAATTTAAGAACATTACAAAACATAGATTTGATTCGGTGTATGGAATTTTTTAAAATGTTATAGATCCAAAAGTGGTATTGAGCGTATATGTAAACCAATGGAATAAAATTGCTTATATCGGCTGGCGGAAACAAACAAAACAAAGTTTTCCTGAAGACATACTTGGCTTTTGGGCAATAGTATATCAGTACGAAGATAATACCGGAAATTACTTCTTTCGTGAAATTACAGCTGCTGTGTTCAACCTGTTGACAGTGCCAATAAGTAATGCGTTTGTGCAGAGAATATTTTCATGCATGAAGACTACCAAAACCAAATTAAGGAATAATCTGCAATATGAAATGTTAGAATCTTTAATAAGAATAAAATCACATTTAATGATAAAAAAGTTGAAATCGGAAAATATATACAAGCGAGTTGTAGAGGACGGAGACGAGCTTGATGTCTATGACGTTTTGGATTGGGAAATTATTTAGAATATTTCGATTGCAAGAATGTATGTATGTATGTAATATCTTCATAAATTCGTATTCACACCTATCGTGAATAAAATGTGAAATCTTTGTTCCCATGAAATTTTCATTCCCCATGAAGGGAAATTTGCAATCTTCAATTTCATGGGAACGTTTGTTCCCGCTATCAATGCGTAGTGAATGTAAAAACACAGGAGGAAGACTTGTAAAGCTTTAAAATTAATTGAAAATCAAACAAAAAAGTTTAATAATAAGAGAATCACATATTTTGGGTTTCAAATGAAATGTTATATACTATAGTGTAAAGTTGTGTTTTTAATTAAAATTTTTTTAGTATACCACAGCCATAAAATTTACGGTATGTAAACAAAAGAGATTCATGTTCAATGAAAAAAGGTGTTCCAAGGTATTATTGTTATTAATCGTGGACATTATTTATTGATCTTGCCCTAAAAATGATTATTTATAAGTTTTAATATATAATTGCAAGTATATTATAGAAATTAATTCAGTTCGCCTGCAAAAATAAAGTGAACAAAACGAAGGGAAAATTGAAAAAGTCCATGTGAAAAATATTATTCACGATAAGAAGAATCAAGAAAGATAACAAATTTCAGGGGGAAAATTATTCACGATTGCAATTTGGGGAACAGGGAACATATTTCGAGGGAAAAACTGTTCACGATAGGGGTGCTTATTTTTTTTTGCTATTATCTTCTTCATATTGTTTACTTCGACTGACTCCAATCGAATCAAAACAATGCATGGAGAAGTAAAGCCTAAATTTTAGTTTTATATTCTGATCTCAAAAACTAATACTCGTTTATGTACCTTCTAAAATTAAACATTAATATTAATTGATAGTATTAATTAATAATATTGTAATAAATAAACTTGAAAGTGCCTCTTTGTTAATTATTAAGTTTTTACACACATACATATGTAAATATATGCATGTACAATTGAATTTTATGTACGTTTTAAGTTAATAAAAACATTAAAAAAATAAAAATAAAGAATTTGGTCAATCGTACTGAAAAAAGTACAATTTTTCTTGTAACTTTTTGAAAATCTTATTTCTCATCCCTGCGCATGGGACTTAATAATCGTTTTTTATGAATGATATATTTTTGGGGACAAAAGTTAATATTTTTCTGTTGAAATGGGGATTTTTTGGGGACATGAAGTTTTAAATTGGGGACAAGAGTCAAAATTTTTCTGGCAGCACTGCTGATAATCAGCCGAGCTGATAAGGTCACCTGATACTGAATTCGCCTTGGCCCAAGCTTTGATTTTATGCGTGTATTTGTTGAATGTGTGTATTTGTGAGAGAGTGAGAGAGAGAAAGTAATATATATTTGTCTTATTCTTTTTTATTATAAAAACAGACGGATACCTTACTGCACTAATTTTTTCCAGAGTTTTTAGTTTAAAATTTCTTTTATATTTTTGATACCAGTCTAATGTTTTCTTTTTTTTCTTTTCTTTTTAATAAATGATTTTATTTGCACATTTTCATGCAAATATTATTTTCTGTTGTATTTATTGTGTGATTAAATATTCTTTAAAGTATTTTAAAAAATTTAAAATAATAAACACTAAAAAAATTTCTTTTAAAAACAATGAAAAAATAAAAAACAAAGGAAATAAAATTTTTGTTGCTTTAAATACATATCTCAGCTATTTACGGGTCATTGTATGTGCACATCATTATTAAAGCGGTCCAACTCATATCGTGTATTTAGTGTCTCGAGATAAATGTACATATCGTCCCTACCGCGCCAAACTATCCAATATGCAAAATTGTTTTTTTAGATTCGTTATCTTGGTACCCGAATTTATACGATATGCCTCGTTTAAGAATGCTGAAATTCTCATGGACGATAGATAACTCAATAAAAAATATTTGAAGCACTGCACTTTTAGGAATACGCCGACTTTAAATTCACATTTCTCGGGTCTTCGTGCTCTTCTGAAAATTTAAAATTTGCATATTGGATAGTTTGTCGTGATAGGGACGATATATGTATGTAGCTAAAATATTGATTTTCAACTGATTGAAGGTTTTGAGAACTCTAGTTGTGCTAAAAATTAAAGAAAAATTCTTAAAAAATATATGCTTATGCTACACAGAAAAAACTAAATTTCGTTTTCAGTAACCAAATTCATTGAATCAGTAAATTTGTTGTGTGAATGCGGACCTACAAAGAAATTTGTAGATTCTGATAACAATTTTGTAAAAATTTAACTGAAAATAAAAAATTTATTTTTAGTTAACTTATTATGGCATTACAGAAAAAAGTTAACTGAAACTCAAAATATTTTCAGTCAAATTTATTAATGGGAACCGAAAAACATTTTTGCAGATTTTTTTGTATTATTCAGCAAATTTTTTTTTTTATAATTTATAAACACATTCACTAAAATTTTTCGTATTATCAGAAAATAAATTAACTGAATCAATATCAATTCTAAAAAAAAATTTTTTAAAAATTAGTAAAAGTTTTATTTGAAAAAAAAAATAACTGAATCAAATGAAAGGTTCAACTATTTTTTCTTATTTTCAAAAATTGGCTTGTTTTTATGGTTAAGCATTTCGTTCCCACTTTTGGAACTCGTTAGTAGACTTCAGCCCAAAACATTTTTTAATTTAGCTAACAAACTCCGTATGTTTATAGTAATACTCTTAATACTATATTGAGAATCACAATATACAAACATAATAAGTTTGAAAACTGCAAACAAAAATCTTTAAAAAAAATAAAATTTTTTTATATCTATAAAATAATTTAAAAAAATTGGACAAATATTTTTACAGTTTATAAAAATAAATTTAACTGAAAAAATGAAAAAAAAAATCAGACAAATTTTTTTACAGTATATAAAAATAAATTTAACTGAAAATAACAAATTTAAATATAAAAAAATAAATCTAAAAAATTTTTTTTACAAATTTTACTTTATATAGATAATTTTCATTATATACAGTTTTTTTTACATAAAGTAAAATTGGAACAAATAATTTACTGGAACAGTAAAAAATATTTACTGAAACTAAATTATATTTCAAAACACACGTTTATTTGAAAATTTTTTGGGAATAATTCTTTCTGTGTATGAGTGCTTTATTTTATTTTTATTGATTTATTCAAATTTATTTAAACGTTAAGTGCAATGGTTTTTGATTCGTTTTAATTTTTGTTTTCCATAAACTTCAGTCAGTCCGACACTTCTGCTATTGTGTCTTTTATGTTTATTTTTTTAACTACTGGTCGTTTAGAATTTCCAGCCATTTCTGCATTTTTTTGTTCATTAAACTTTGGTAAAAACTTTTCCAGGTAAGAAAGATGCAAAGCGAAAATTTAGCAAAGAAAGAACGAAAGATATAAAGGAAAGAAAAATCTTGTTTTGAAAATGCATACAGGGCAGTGTAGGTAAAGGATGTTTTTTATAGAGTGCTACAAGTTGAAATCATAATAAAACAAGGAAATATATTTTTAATATCAATGAAATGGGCTTTATTTTAAAGAAAATTTTATGAAATTAATGTTTAAATATGATTTCTGTCATGTGGCTGTCACGGCTGGAGCGTGGAAGGCGCAATCATGAATCATTAAACGGCCAAACAACGTACACAAATAATTGAATTTTATTTTTCAAACCAACAATCTATTCTGTTGACACAGCCTTCCACGTACACCCGATTTAACAGCTCCTGACAGTTTTCTTTGGGAATATTTGAAAGAAAGAGTGTACGTTAACAAACCAAAAATCATACTCCAACTAAAAATCAATATTCGAATTGAAATCATGGCCATTACACCCAAAATTTTGTGAAAAGTTTAAACCATATAGCTCATTCTGTGCCACCCTGTATCAGCTGTTAAATGGCTGCTCAAATAAAGCAGTGATGCCAACTCAAAGTTGTGACACTCTATAAAAAACACTCTATACATATGTTTCAAGTCATTTAAAGAAAAAGATGTGTTATTCTTTGGAAGCATTCTAGCTTGAGAAGCTAGTATAATGCAGCCACTTAACTTTGATTTTATGTGGGAAATATTAAATAAATTTGCTTAACAAAAAAATTTTACATTTATGATTTGATTAGGCTAAAGTTCGTATCGCTTTGTAAGCCAAATGACATGTGATAATTACATATAAATGAACAAACAACACCAAAGTTAATAGTAAATATTCTGACAAACACGTAGTAGAACGGAACAACATGCTGCTTTCGAACGCCGCCACACCTTCATCATCAGTGTTGCTTGTGTTTGGTCCACTGTGTGTGGTGTCAGCTAATGTAGATTTCTGCTTTATATACTCAGCTTTTCAGTGCAAATGGAATAATGTGAATTGCTTGGATTCATCGTATTACAATTTGCTGAAAGTTTTTTTTTTGGAATGGAAGCTCAATTTTACCATCTCCAAATTTGCAACAGTTTTGCCATTGCAAACTAATAAACCTTTATGATGTTCATATCTTGCCTGAAACTAGACTCTTGATCTCCACCACTTTTTTACTACTGAATTTGATGGCGCTCAGTTCTCATAGCATTTTTCAAGCTTACCCCCTGTTTGTGTAAGACGTTTGAGTTAGAAATCTTGGCATTTTTGTAATAGACTAAAGGAAACTCGTACAACTTTTCTTTAATCTATTACGGAAACTCCAAGATTTCTAACTCAAACGTCTTACACAAATAGACTTGCTTGGAGTGATATTTTTTTCTCATAAATAATGCTAAATAAAAAGTAAATGATGCAGCTTATTCAAAATGACAATGAGTACTTCCAAAAAATTAACATAAGAAAATAGTCTTAATCTTCGTAGCCTAGAAGAATCATAAATGTAGCGCAAGCAATTTGCACGCTCACATATTTTCTCTCAAGCAACTATGACTAAAGCTGATTCCAACACACAAGAGCATCTTCACTTCGTTTATGCGAAAAACTAAAATACGCTACATTTAAAAATAAATTCACATGTGTATCAAACGCATTGACTCTCTCTATCTCTCTCTCTCTCTCTCTCTCACTCTCATACTGATATGCTTATACTCAGGCTGTGGATATTTAACCGGACTAAAAATATATATGCAAGATACTCGGGATATTTATTCATTATTCGGCACCGTGTGTATACACATATATATATATATATAAAATGCAATGGAAAACGTGTGGATGTGTGTAGCTGTTCAAAAACAGGCTTTAGGTGTTTGTGTAAATTAAATAGCCCTTTATATGCGCATGTGTAGCCGATTAATAGTCAGAGTATTTTTTATACTCATGTTTCTAAATTTTGGTTAAAATTGTTTGTGCTGAGTAATTAAAAAAAATGTCTATGAACATAGTTGTTGGATGTCTATAGTTATGCGTATTCGGTATAAAATTAATGCGCGTGTTTGGATACGAGCGTGTTTTTTTTTACCTGTACGAATTCATATTTGTTTTACGGCCAATACTCAGAGAGTACTTTAAATTATACTTTTGTTATTATCTGGTTAAAATTTGGACAGGTGTCAAAGTCAAAGTCACTTACTTATTGAACGCCCTCGTACTTCCCGATACTTATGATTTTTTTGCAACATTAAAATTTTTCTAGGTTTTAAAGTCATGGTCTTATTGAAACGCCCTCGTATTTTCCTATATTTTTGACTTTTTTTTACAACATTAAGATTTTTCCAGTCCGCTATATTACAAAAATAATATCATTGAATCAACTTTCAACAAAATCTTAAAAATTATTCATTTAGTAAATAACACCCTATAATGAACAAGTAAATGGTGGCAAGAAAATAAAAATTTTTAATAGAAATAAAATCGAAGCAGTTATTAAAGAAGAAAACGTCAAAAAATATTCCTAAAGCAGGTATAAAAATAAAATGTCTGAAAAAGAAAACAAAAGGACATTTAAGCACTGCCAAAAGTTCTTTGCATCTTAATGCATTTTGCATAAAGTTTATCATTTCTTAAAAGATAAGTGCTTGTAATGTGGCATGCAGCGCATTACAATTGCAGCAACCAGTTGGTGGACGTTTGTTTTAACTCCCAATTGCTGTTCTATAACTCTGTCATAGTGCACTATTAAAATACGAGTACTAGCAAATATTCACATCCTAAAAGACGCTATCGTTTTAATTTGTTTGTATTCCCTTTTTTGGAGAATTTAAAGTTTTTTTTTGTCATGATTTAGTTAAGTGCAGTCGATACTTATAAAAAAAATTTACCAAGTTAAGAGAAGTTTGTAAAACAAAAAATTTTAAAAGAAATTAAGTGTAAAACAATAGTTTTGAAGCTGTGGCTGACCAGCAGGGGGAGATTGGCATTTGCCGGAAGGGCGAGCTAGCAAAAATATTAAATTTACCTTTTACAATTTTTGAAGAGGAAAAAAATTGCTTTCTTAAATGAAAACTTAATTAATTAATTAATCAAACGTTAGTTTTTTTTTCTCATTAATTAATAAGTTAATGTTTTTATAACTAGTTTTAAGAACATTTTTATTGATTGTGGCTTAAAGAAGAACTTGTGGAAAACTTTAAAAAATATTTTGAAATTTTATATTGTTTCTTTGAAAATTTTTAATTTTATTTAATGTGTTTCCCACTACACAGAAAAAAATATACAAGATTTATGTTCAACAAAACCATGTTGTTGAATAAAATTTTTAAATTCAATAATATTTGGCATTAACTTAAATATTGTATTTATCAATACCGCGTATTTTAAAATATCATTTAAATTACTTTGTTTGTGTTGGTGTTTATCTTGCTTGTTGATTGACTCAACGTGGTCATGTGCTGATGTTGTTGTTTATTTTGATTGTTGGTGTAAATTCCGACAAGAAGCCGAAAAACATCGTGGCTTATTTTTTTTAATCAACAAAGTTATTTTTAGATTATATCAACGAAATGCGCCCTGCAGAAGAAACATAAGAAATCATGTTTTGCGTGTATTCATTATTTGCGTACCCAATAACAATTTGCTCTTTAGCTGAGTGGTAAGTACGTTAGTCTATTAGTCAAGAGGTTGCCGGTTCGACTCATCCAAAACATCTTTAAATTAAAATTTAATAAAAAACCAATTTGAAAAAAAAAATTAAACAAACAACGAAACAACACATTAGAATTTGAAAAACAAATTCATTAAGAATTTTTGTTTTCTGTTAACAACTAAATTGTGAATAACACAATAATTTTAATTGGAAATAATTGAGTTGATTTTGTTTTCTTATGTTACAAATGTGTGTTTGTATTTACAAAAATCGTTGTAGGTGCCTTTTTAAATAATATTTTATTTGTATTCACAAATAAATTAGTTGTATTTACAATTCTTTTTTTTCTGTGTATTCTTCTTGAAAGTGGCATTAGCTGCAGTAGTTAGCACGTTGACTACAAAACCGAAGGTGTTGCGTTCGAGTACGGTCTCGGAAAGTCATTAAATAACAACAGCACACATTTTTGTGACGTTCATTAGTGCCCATGTAGGAAAGTTCAAGTGATGAAGGTATAGGCGCTGGTCACTGAACTACAATGACTTCAGCAGATACTAATCCTAATGTAACATCAGAGTGCACTTCTTCGTTGGTATTGTGTAGCAGAATCATTGGCGAAGTAAAATAACCAATAAAATAGCTACTAAACGCAGCTTCAAAAATTTAACATGCCTCATTGACACCAAGGGCGCTGCAACTCTGCATTATTAAAAAAAAACAAACAAAACAAGGTGGAAAAATCCAGAGTTGTGAAAGAATGAAGCTTTCTGTCCTTCACCACCTGCTTTCTCTATCACTATCCCTTTCCTAAAAAACACCTATTACTAGTAATGGGTGTTTTTTTATTGAGGTATAGAACTTTAAGTTGGCATCACTTTTTTAACTGGCGGCCGTTTTGTCAGCTGTCAAGTGATTAATATTTAGTTTGGTTTGCCATTTCATCATGAACAGGTTGACAAAAGAACAACACTTGCAAATCGTGCAAATTTATTTCGAAAATAATGGTTCAGTTCGCGAAGTTTACCGCAAGCTCCGTCCATTTTATGGTCGACATAATCGTCCATCAGAGCAATTAATTCGGTTAACCATGGATCGTTTTCGCACTACGTTTACTCTATGTGATAATACGCATCCGCAGAGACGTCGAACAGTGCGCACCGAAGAAACAATTGCCGCTGTAGAGCAAAGTGTTGAAGAGGACCCGAATGAATCGATTCGCCACCGTGCACAGCAATTGGAGCTTTGTCCATCAACTTTATGGAAGATTTGCGGAAAGATCTTGGCTTGCGACCTTACAAGATCCAGCTTGTGCAAGAATTAAAGCCGCGAGACCATGCAATGCGTCGTGATTTTGGTGTATGGGCCGAAAATGGGATTGATCTCGATGCTGATTTTCATCGCAAAATTTTGTTCAGTGATGAGGCTCATTTTTGGTTGAATGGCTACGTCAACAAGCAAAATTGCCGCATTTGGAGTGAAGAGAATCCACATGAGACCCTTGAGACGCCATTACATCCACAAAAACTGACTGTTTGGTGTGCTCTATGGGCTGGTGGAGTCATTGGGCCATACTTCTTCCGAAATAATGCTGGAGAGTCAGTTACCGTTAATGGAGACCGGTATAGAGCCATGATAACCGACTATTTTGTTCCCGAATTGGATGACATGAATGTGGATGAGTTGTGGTTCCAACAAGACGGCGCTACATGCCACACAGCGCACGTCCCAATCGATTTATTGAAGGAAACATTCGATGAGCGTATAATTTCGCGGAATGGACCTGTCAATTGGTCACCAAGATCGTGTGATTTGACACCATTGGATTATTTTCTTTGGGGATATGTGAAGTCGCTCGTCTACGCCAACAAACCAGAAACGTTAGGGGACTTGGAAGCCAACATTCGTGGCGTTATTGCCAACATATGGCCCCATATGCTCGAAAAAGTGGTTGAAAATTGGACCTGTAGAATTGGTTTTATTCGAGCCAGCCGCGGCGGCCACATGCCCGAAATCATATTTAAACATTAATGGCATAAAATTATCCTTCCAATAAAGCCAAATTGATGGACATTAAAACGATTTTCTTGTGTTTTATTTCAATTCGAAGTTCTATACCTCTAAAAAAAACACCATTTATAAGGCACTCATTGCCTGAGTTCTACTTCCATAAAAAACGCCCTTTTTCACCAAATTAATAACAAGTATTTATACAAAAAATAAATCAAAAATCCGACTGAGACCAACTTTGAACCGTTAGATATCCTAACTGGTCATTCGAAATGAAAAAATCGCAAGAGGAACCTAAAGACGATTTTAAAATACCTGTCGAGTGATACCCATTCTAATATAGTACGCAAACTTTTTATGGCGTCCCTTGGCCGTCATATTGAATTTTGACAACTGACATATCTCCTGACTCCTGGGATTAAGACAAATCGATTGACGTAAGAATCAGCAAAATCGGACCACGCTTTCGGCTTATATAGTGCCGCAAAGGAACAAACATACATACATACATAAATACATACATACATACATAGACTGATAAACACAATACCCTTCTTTGCGTTGCGCAGTCGAATAAAAAGTAAAATAGCCCTGTAGTAAAGCAAATAATCAGTTGACAAAAAACACTAGCTATAAATTAGTTATTTTGCAATCGACTACAAATTGGTTTAAATTTCATCTAGATATCAACCAAACAGATTGCATAGAAGCACATGCCAATGTTAAAATAGTGAGTCGGGACAAGGAAAAAAGTCACTTAATCAACTAGATGTGGTTATTGAAAAACTAGTTTGAAGTTACTTATTAATGGGTTTGAGTTCCTATAGGGAGGGCACGATACAGTGAAATCGAACTACAGTTCGAATTAAACATTTCTTAGCCTCGAAAAGAACAAAAAAGTATCAAAAAGTCATCATTCAGAAATCGATCGATTTCCATCGCATAAAAGTTCCTCGTTTCTGTAAGGCGTGTGAGAACTTTTCGAGTCGAAAAATTGCTAATCATTCTGTTATATACAGGGTGAGTAAAAAAAATAAATATTTGTTGATATTTTTGTAAGTTTCTTTAAATTTTTTATATGAATAATCCTGTTTAAAATAGCATAACCAATATAATTTTTTTAATATTTATCGATGCAACAACTTCTGACAAGTTACAGAAACCAGGTCGCCCTCGTACACTTTTTATTTTTTTTACAGGAGAAGTAAAAATCCTTATAAATTTAAGACTATTTATTTGTTAGGTGCCCTACTTCATCGGTATTGTGTAGCTGAATCATCGGCGAAGTAAAATTACCAATAAAATGGCTACTAAACACAGCCTTGAAAATTTAATATGCCTCATTGACACCAGAGGCGCTGCAACACTGCATTATTAAAAAGTATTAATCATTCCTCTATCTCTTTCTTCGCCACTCGCCTTCTCTGTAAGTGTCCCTTTCTTTAAGAAGGTAACACCTAGTAATAGTAGGAAGCATTCATTGCAATGAATAAAATCATTGAATAATGAATAAAATCGGTATTTTTGAATATATAGGGTGTTTTTTTGAGGGGTATAGAACTTCGAATTGAAATAAAACACAAGAAAATCGTTTTAATGTCCATCAATTTGGCTTTATTGGAAGGATAATTTTATGCCATTAATGTTTTAATATGATTTCGGGCATGTGGCCGCCGCGGCTGGCTCGAATAAAGCCAATTCTACAGGTCCAATTTTCAACCACTTTTTCGAGCATATGGGGCCGTATGTTGGCAATAACGCCACAAATGTTGGCTTCCAAGTCCCCTAACGTTTCTGGTTTGTTGGCGTAGACGAGCGACTTCACATATCCCCAAAGAAAATAATCCAATGGTGTCAAATCACACGATCTTGGTGGCCAATTGACAGGTCCATTCCGCGAAATTATGCGCTCATCGAATGTTTCCTTCAATAAATCGATTGTGACGTGCGCTGTGTGGCATGTAGCGCCGTCTTGTTGGTACCACAACTCATCCACATTCATGCCATCCAATTTGGGAACAAAATAGTCGGTTAGTCGGCTCCAATTGCTGTGCACGGTGGCGAATCGATTCATTTGGGTCCTCTTCAACACTTTGCTCTACAGCGGCAATTGTTTCTTCGGTGCGCACTGTTCGACGTCTCTGCGGATGCGTATTATCACATAGAGTAAACGTAGTGCGAAAACGATCCATGGTTAACCGAATTAATTGCTCTGATGGACGATTATGTCGACCATAAAATGGACGGAGCTTGCGGTAAACTTCGCGAACTGAACCATTATTTTCGAAATAAATTTGCACGATTTGCAAGCGTTGTTCTTTTGTCAACCTGTTCATGATGAAATGGCAAATCAAACTAAATATTAATCACTTGACAGCTGACAAAATGGCCGCCAGTTAAAAAAGTGATGCCAACTTAAAGTTCTATACCTCAATAAAAAACACCCTTTATGTATGTCAGTAAGGCAACATGTATTTTGGTTAAACAAATCATAATCAATCAAAAAGTCTATATTGAATTTTTTGGTTCTTAGATGACGATATATATTTTCCTCTCTCTCTCTCTTCTAACAGAATCCGTCATTAAAAGTTTCTATTTTTTTTGGTGTTACACAGTGTTATTACATTTATCACATTACGTTAAATGATACGTAAAGGAAATGAGATTTTAAGGATAAAAAAAGGAAATTTAATAAGTTCACAAAATCGCATATTCACATATTTAGACATATACTTATATTTATATATCCTTATATGTCAATACCTTCGTGCACATGTTACACATGTACAGGAAATAATTGATATCTAGTTGTGTAAAAACTTCAAATAACGCTGGCGTGCTTTCACTATCAGTGTTATCAAATAATTAAAAATTTAAAAAAAATTCCCAGATTTTTTAAAATAATTTAATAAATATGAAAATAATTTTTTAAAGATTTCTTGTTACTAAAGATTTTTTTTACTGCATTCATATGTATGAGTATTATATTTGAAAAGCTGCCACTTGTGTCCTGATTTGTGAAATTATCCTTCTCTTCTCTTGGAAATGCAGTAGCATTCAATTAAGCTCATTAATACGATGTTATCTCTTGTATATCTTAGCAGTAGTATAAATGGAAAATCATTTTTCTTTCTCATAGTTAATGGTAATTGGCTTTCTTCAATATAATAATACAACAAAAGCAAACATTTTCTTTGAAAAGTGTTTGTCTGTTTGTCTTGCTTTAACAAGGATTTTCTTTCATTTTAATAGATTTCCATTTACTTGACTGTACGAGTATTACTCGTATTGTTTTTTCTTTTAACTCTTCTACTCTCTTTTCTTGGCAATATAATGGATTTGTTTGAAAACAGAACATGGGTTTATATAACACGACGAACGAAGCCTCAAACAAATACAGAAAAAATAGAGATTATGTTGCTTGTTGCTCAATCACGTTTTAGCAGATAAAATAATTTTATTGGAATTTTTAGATTATCATAGTTTTGTTATTTTATTTTTTTGTCTAGAAGATAAGAATATATGAAAAGTAGAAAGAACTAATGCAAAGTTGGTTAAGCTTGAAAAAGTAAAGCGAAACAATAACTTCTCTCAACAAAAACAGAACAACTTTAATATTGTTAAGAATAATGCTGTTACTATATCAGGAAAATAGCAAACGTTAGTTGTATCATAATTATAAATTACAAAAAGATGATAGTAACACACCCCTTCTATCTATTATAATAGATAATACACCACAAAAACATTTCATATCAAAATTTACGAAAACAAGGTTAATTTAACATTTTCTTGGCAATGATTCTGCTTCATATGTATTTGTTTCATGTTAATTCAACATGATTTACAGCAAATTTCATAAAAATTTTCCTATTGAAAAAAACTTTATTTCATGTTGACTTAGTATTCATGCACTGTTAAATCAAAATGGAGAACCATGTTGAATCACAGTTATTTTAAAATAAACCAACATGAACCAACATTGATCCTGAAATAACACACGTAGAGCTATGCCGAATTAAAGTTATTTCTAATTGAAACAACATGAATTTATTTTAACGTCATCATATTTAATTTTATATAATTTTTTATGTAAAATAATTGAAATTTATTTGCTGGTAGTTTAGCATGTCTATATACGTATTTCATTGGCTCTTGAACCAAATCATCAGTAGACTTTAACCACAAATTTTAAACAGTCACAAACCTCTTACTTTATGCATAGACTTTCAAAAACTATATGAGAATTCATAAAATAATAATACTTTTGAAAATCACAAAAGAAAAAATAAGCTTAGTAGGCTTTGAAACTGATACAAAACCCAGCAAATAATTTATATCCAGGTGAACTCATTTTATTTTTCAATATGTCAAATAATAAATTTTATTTAAAGTTCAATTAATGTTTTATTTTTCATTTAGCCTTGTAAATGCTTTTATTGTTATCAAATGGATTTCTAATTGTATAAGGATGTAGAAAAATAAAATGAGTTCACCTGGATATAAATTATTTGCTGGGTTTTGTATCAGTTTCAAAGCCTACTAAGCTTATTTTTTCTTTTGTGATTTTCAAAAGTATTATTATTTTATGAATTCTCATATAGTTTTTGAAAGTCTATGCATAAAGTAAGAGGTTTGTGACTGTTTAAAATTTGTGGTTAAAGTCTACTGATGATTTGGTTCAAGCGCCAATGAAATACGTATATAGACATGCTAAACTACCAGTAAATAAATTTCAATTATTTTATGTACATTTCTGACAATGTGTCAAATAATAAATTTTATTTATAATTTTTTATTAGGTAAATTATTTTGTTACAAAAAAAAATTACCATTTGCAAATTTCTGCAAAGCAAATGGCAAATAACAGCTCAACTAATTAGTAATAGTTATCGCTTACAATTTTAGTTGCTTTCTGAGTATAATTGTAGTTAAAATATAATTTTTAAAATTAATAATAACAATAATAATTTCATTGTACTGAAATTTAGATAGACCGTTACCTTTATATCTAAAGAAATACCACTCAGTTCGTGTCCCTTTCGCATAATAACTCTGGTTAAAATTCAATTTTAAAATAAAGGATATAAATATGAGAGGGAAGACTGTCCTTGCACTGACTAAAATGAAATTTACTAGAAAAAACAACATAAGCAATTCTGCAAATTGTTATAAATTTTCGGTCATTTCTGAGCACAGCTGTGTGAAAAACTCAGTATGGGTCTAGGCATGTTTTTCCTCAATAGTTTAAAAAACGATTAGCGATCAGTCCTATCCCCTTAGCTCTAGCTTAAATTAAATTTTTAAAATAAAGGATATGTGAGAGGAAATGATGTCCTGGCACCGATTAAAATGAAATTGCCTAGAAATTTTGCACGAACAATTCTGCAAGTAGTTACAAATTTTCGCTTATTTCCGAGCATTACTGTCGTAAACACTCAGTATTTAAAATAAAGGATATATGGGAGCTAGGCATGTTTTTGCATCCTTCAAAATTAAATTCTTCTGGAAGCTGCCTTGGGTTGTTTAACAATCGATTACTGATTTGTGCTACGCCTGGATCAGAATTTCACCTAAAATTCCATTTTTCAGATAAAGGATATATGAGATGTGCACAAGTCCTTGCACATATTTTAATCGACTTAATAAATAAACCTACATGCATAGGTTAAAAAGTAGTTAGAATTTCTCGCAATATGCAGTTTTAAATTGTGGCTGAAATGAAAATTAAAAAAAGGATATCTTGCAGGAAAGGTGTCCTTGCACGAACTCTAATAAAATCAAGCAATGAGCTTATGTGCTAAGTTTTAGAACAGTTACAACATTTTTCACATTTGGCGTGAAATTGAAGCTGAAATTCTATTTTATTTTAAGTAAACTCCATATGGCAAGTGAACATGTCCTTAAAACGATTTGTAGCTAAGCAAATTTTTGTAACTTTGAAGTCATTGAAAATTTTTTGCCGCATTTGGACTATGATTTTGTCTAAAATTCAATTCTAAGGTGTCGCAGTGCCGATCTTTAGACCAGATCTTTCCCCTATTCTAAACTTCATTCTTAAGAATAAAGGATATATGGTAGGAAGCTATGTACTTGAATAAATTGCGATGAAAATCACCATGTAGCTTATAAAAGTAGTATTATAAATCGTGAGAGGGTCTTGACACATTCCGATTATAATCCAATAATGAAATTCAATTTTTAAATGAACGGCCTGTCCCACGATGTCACCAGAAATCGTTTGATCGATAACTTTCATTGCAAACAACAATAAAATTTGTTGCTGTTTGCAATGCAAGTTGTCGATCGTGGGACAAGCCGTAAGTGTATGTGATAGCTAAGCATGTCCGTCCATTTATTGTAATAGATTCTGTTAGGAAGCTTATGTGTGTAGTAATAAAAATATTTAAAAAGTTTCATAGCATCTAGGTTATAATTAATTTTAAAATTAAAATTTTTAAATAAAAGGATATATAGGATGTAGGCATGTCCTTGCAGCACTTCTAGTGAAAAGTAACAACGTGCTTCAGCAGCGCTTACGTTCAGGCATATTTACGAACTTTCATAGCGAATATTTCAAAATTTTAGCTAAAATTCAATTGAAAAAATAAAGGATATGTGGGAAGTGAACATATCCTTAATCCAATTGAAAAAAAAAATTACAGGAAGCTTACTAGTGCAGTTTTACAAATAGTTACAAACTAAAACTGAGCTTGAACTATAATTGTAGCTGCGATTTAAATTTTCAAATAAAGGATATATGGGAGCTAGCCATATGCTTGCACCGATTGAATTTAAATTTTCTTGTAATATTATGCATGCAATGCAGAAAATAGTTGTAATGCTTTGAATCACTGTTTCAAAATTTGAAGCAGAAATTTAAATTTTCAAATAAAGGACATTTGGGAGTTAGCCATTAGCTTGCACCGATTTAGTTTAAAATTGATAATGAACTTATACATGTAATGCAACAAATAGTTGTAACGTTTTTGAATATTCGTTTTAAAAGTTGAGGTAGAAACTTATGCTTTCAAATAAAGGATATATGGTAGGTAGTCATATCCTGGCACTGATTTAATTTATATTTGAAAATTATCTTATGCATGCGATGCTAGAAGTGCTTTGAAATATTGTTTTAATATTTGAGGCAGAAATTTATATATTAAAATAAAGGATATATGAGAGCTAACCACATCCTTGCACCGATTCACTTTATATTTGACAGTGATCGCATACATGCAATGCTAGAAATAGTTGAAAATAATTGAAACATTTTTTTTTGAAGTTGAAGCAGAAATTTAAGTTTTTAAATAAAGGATATATGGGAGCTAACCACATCCTTGCACCGATTTAGTTTATATTTGACAGTGATCTCATACGTGCAATGCTAGAAATAGTTATAAAGCTTTAAAATATATTTTTTGAAGTTGAAGCAGAAATTTAAGTTGTCAAAGAAAGGATATATGAGAGCTACCTATATCCTTGCACGGATTTATCTTAAATTTGATAGCTAACTTATAAAAGCAATGCTGGAAATGGTTGTATAATGCTTTGAAATATTTGAAGCAGAAAATTAAATTTTCAAATAAAGGATATATGGGAGCTACCCATATCCTTGCACTGATTGAATTTAATTTTCACAATGAATTTATACATGCACTAATATAAGTAGTGTTAAGGTTTTGGAACATTCGCTTTTAAAGTTGTGGCTGAAAACTAATTTTTAAAATAAAGGATATATGGGAGGTAGATAATAACTTGAACACATTGTATTGAAATCTACCAGAAAGCTTGATTTTAAAATTTGAGAAGTAGCTTAAATTATAATTTTGGCTGAAATACAATTTTTAAAAGATATATGGCGAGTATGCATATTCTTGTACTGAACACAATGAACGTTAAGAACGAGCTTAAGTGTATAGCTTTAGAAATAGTTACACTGCATTTAGTTCAATATTTTACAAGAAAATAGATTTTTCTTATAAAGCATTAAACACATTCACCACAGCAAGCTACGGACTACAAAATGTCAAAAATAGAATACACATGTTTATATGAGAATGATTATTTTGAAGGCAACACGGCTACAGGCTACAGGTTGTTGTCTGTGCTACATTTGTCGTTGTAGTCAAATTAAACTAATTTCTATCTTTTATGGCTACAAACCAAAAACAGTGTTGACAGTATAGCAAAATATGTTAACCATTTATAGCCAAGAAATATTTTTTTATTGCAAAATAAAAAGAAATTTACAAAATTTTAATGTTAAAAGTAAATATGTACATTTTTTCAAAGAGAAAAAACGACAATTCGCGAAAAATTGCAAAATTTAAACAAAACATAATATTGATTAAGAATTGCTAAAACTGTAAGAAATGCAAAAAATTCGCGAAAATTACGAAAATTTGCAAAAATTTAATAACAGCGGGATGATGACAAAGATTAATAATGTTTAAATGTATTGAAGAAATTACTAAACCTATGAATAGCAAAATTCCCAAAACAATATAAAGAATTAAACTGATTTGCTTTTATATTTTTGAATAAACTATTTTATTTTTATAAATGTGAAATATTTGAAAGCGGCACCACTGAATGTATATTTATGGTGACGCTGCCGTCTTCCAAATGATTAAGCAGCTGGCTACCAGGCAACATTTGTTGCCAGCGGCACTTGTAGTCGTGTAGCCATGTAGCCTGCTGCGGTCTATGTGTTTAATGCTTAAAGGACATGTGAGAGGCGTTTGTATTCTTGCACTGATTCAAGTGATATTAATCAGCATACTTATTTGTGAAGTTGTAGATATATTTGCATAGTTTTTCCGTAATCCTATCATAAAAGAAAACTTTTATATAAAGTATATATGAGAGGCAGCCATATGCCTATACCGATTGAACTAAAAATTTAATGAGATCTTCACTAGGTGTTTATACAAGTTTTTTTTTCTGTTTTATGAACTTTATAGCTTTTATAATTTGCAATGTAAAGTATGGACACATACATATAAAATTAAACATTTAATAATATTAATATAATAAATGTACTTTCTATGTGGAAATATAATAATATGTTAAGAAAAAAATTCACTTGACGTCAAATCCGCTTTTAAATATTGTGCTTTAATTATATTTTGCAATAATTTTTATATTTTATTTTTATTTTTGTTACAGCAGTTTTCACTGCTGTTGTTACTTGAAAATTGCAAGGAAATAATGTTAACAATTTTCACAGCACTTTTCTATAAGATATAGAGAATATAAAGTATTTCAAATTGCACAATGGGTTGAAAGTTTAACAAATATGTATTTGACCATGTTGTACTAGCAATTAAAGAATAAATATTCTTGTGTTTAGTGATACGATTGAGGACATTCTTTTAGAAGTTTTCTACGATGACTAAAGTTACGGTCACACTTGTCAAACATTTGCCCAAAAAAACGTAACCACTAAATGCTAATCCAACATATTTCAATTCAGAGAAAAGTTTGTCAAGTGAAAGAGTAGCCAATAGTGCTGGATTCTATGACATTATCTATTAGTTGTGTTCGAAACTGTTTAATTTGATAAACACGCGTCTGGATCAAATCTTTTTTCATTAGTGTTTGTTGGTTACGTTTTTTTGGGCAAATGTTTGACAAGTGTGACCGTAGCTTAAAACACTTAAATAAAAATATTTTTAATACTACAATTTCGTTCACATATCAGAGCCATTGTGAACCCTAAAATGTGTGTGTGCCTTGTGAGCAATTTCGTACTTTCCTGTATGGCGGTAAAAAATATAAAAAAACAAATTGATTTTGCTGGTAGTAAAAACGACAAAATATGAATTATATATATTTTTTCATACGTATGTATATAAATAATTTTTTTTTGTATATAAAACACTACAAATTTTCTTTAAACGTATCGAAAATTGCATTTTTGTTGTTTTTTCTTTTTTGCATACATGAATCAAAAATATCGTTCAGGTACAAAATGTCGAAATGTATTTGTGAATGTGTTTTAGTTGGAATGTGTGTATGCATTCAATAAATGCATAACTGCAGAGAACGCAAACACACACTCGCACAAATAGACAGAAACGCAAGTATTTCTGCATTCATGCATAAATAAAAATGTACATTGAAAGATGTAATTTGACATCGTGATTTTATTACAAATTTTCTTCAATTTATAGCTTCAAAATTTATTGGTGTAGAAAAAAAGAGCATAATTTTCGAAAATAAATTGAAAATGCAAACTTAATAATGTTTCTGTTGATTTTAGAATTGTAAATTTTTCTTAAATATATATAAAATGTGATGAATTATTAATGGTTTTTAAATATAGAAAATATGTTAAATACTTTGTTGTCTATGTTCAGACTATGAAAGTCTTATTCATAAGATACTTACTTTGACTGTGTGCACACAATGTGAGTCTGGTTAATGAGATTGATACTAAATAGGAGTTAAAAAGAGAGATAGCGAGGCAGTTGGAAACAGGGAAAATGAGAGAAAGATAAAAAGAGAAAGAGAAAAAAAAGAGATAGAGGAAAAGAAACGACTACTTAGCTTCATGTACTTTCGATCACAGTATGACAATGAGTACTCAAATAAAATATACCTGAATAAATATTCTTAATTTTATTACCAGCGTATAATCATAACTGTAGCGCAGACAGTTTGCACGCTCACATATTTTCTCTCAAGCAACTACTAGTATGATTATAACCAATTCCAACATTCAAGGGCATATCTACTTCGCTTATGCGAGAAACTAAAATACGCTACAACTGAAAATAAAAAGGTACATAAGTATCAAGCGTTTTGACTCTCTGTCATACTTATACTCGGAGTATGCTTTTACTCAGAGTGTGGGTATTTAGTCGGACAAAAAAATTTACGCATGATACTGGGGATATTTATTTATATATATGCGTGTGTGAGTGTCTATATAAAATAGCCCTGTATATACGCATGTAGAGCCGGTTAAGAGTTGAGTATTTTTAAACTCATGAGTATGATTGTCGAACGTACATTTGCGTACTGATTTGCTATTTATGCACAAATCAGCACTTTAAATAAATATCAGTACATGTACTGGCAAAATCAGTACGACTGGCAACCCTAATTTCTGGCGATATTGTCAATGATCGCGTCAATAATTTGTTTTTCTTTTTTATTATGTTGTGCAATAATATTAAATAAATATATGTAGACGAGGGTCACTAAAATCTAGGAGTGAATCTTCGGTTCAAATATCTACATATGGTCGTAAAAGAACTACCTTCTCAATAGTGCTAAAGTCTACTGATAGAATTTGAATGACAATCCTATGTTATTTGTCAGTAGGCATTTGCATTGGCTGGGGTACACCTAGTCAGTAGCACTATTGAAAATGTCACTAGAAAATCACTATAAGTTTACTATTGACAACGAGAGAGGATATATCGATATTGTCGACTAGAGCCCCTAAAATTTACTAGTGAATATTTGGTGCCAATTTCTCCATGTGGTCCCGAAAGAACTACTAAGTCAGTAGTGCTATAGTCTAGTGGTGGATTTTCAATGACAAGCTAATGTTAAATGTCAATAGATGATACCATTGGCTGGGGTACACCTGGTTAGTAGTGCTACTGACAACGTCACTAGTAAATCACCATAATTTCACTATTCGCACTTTCTGCAGGGTATAAAAACATGTTTTGTGTGTGTGAGTGTGTAAATAAAGTAGCCCTGTATATAGTTGTTTGTGCTGCGTAATTTAAAAAATGTGTATAAACATAGTTTAAGGCACATTCACCAGGTAGTAGCGGAAACGCAGCTGAGCTATTTTTTTTTAATTATAGTTCATTCGAAGCTTCAAAAATTGTTTACGAAAGAGAAACTAAAAAAAATGTTAAAAAATTTTCAATGTGAAAAATATTTTATTAAAAAAAAATCTTTTTAAACAAATTTAAAAATATGAAAAAACTATTAAAAAATTGGGAAAAGTGCCTAAACGTTGCAAATTTTGTTAGTGGTAGCTGCCGTGAAGAAATTTTTTCAAATTTATGTGTATAATTTTCATTAATATTATTTTACAACAAATTCTATTTTTGATATTTTGGATCAACTAAAAGCCATGTTGTTTTTTCATTGTTGTATTTTTTCATTGTTCTTGTAATCCTGATATTACCTGGAAATAAATGTGCCTTGAACATAGTTGTTGGAAGTTTACTTTCATACCTATTCTGTTTAGAATTAATGCGTGTACTTGCATAGGATGGTGTTTTTTATTTTAAGCTATACGCATTCATTGTTTTAAGAGTTCTTAAAACCATACTTTTACTATTCTCTGCCCCTATTATTTGAAAATGTTTTCTGCCGTTAGACAGTCATTTGTATATTATTTAATTGAGCCTTGATGCCCTGAATTTCAAATGATCGAGAGTCTACTGTATTATTATTTTGTTGTTTTTGTCATCAAATAAATAAATTAAAAAGAAATTAAATAAAAAGTTTCCTGTATTCTTAAATAAATATTATTAATAATAATTATATTGTATTTAAATGAAGAAAAAATCAACATTGCATAAAGCTATCGCATGCCCTGTGAAAAAATTTTTTAACTTTAAAACGCCACAACAGCCACTTCCAGTTACAGTTTCATTTCCTTTTCTTTAATCTCTGCCCTTTACTTACTTTTTCCATTAGCCATAAAAGACCACTTCGCAGCGATGGCTGTACATATAACTAACAGCATTATAAAACAAATATACAGAATAAAATGGAGTACGACATCTTTAATAATATTGCAATATTCCTAGAAGGAAGTTTTATAAAGCTGAGAGTTTTTGGAAAATTTTTCACTACAAATAAAGTGGCGGATGTAAGCATGTACATACCTTCAAATAAATGGTAGATGCTGCTTCATTCATTTGATATGGTTCATCTGCATGTAACACACATCGTATCGTACAAGTGTACTTGTCTGTCTTTAAGCAGCCATCCTTGCTCACTGGCTGCGATTCGCTAAGTACGAGTATGTTTGCCTGTGTAATGTTTTCATCGTGTTCAGTGATATAACCAAACATGAATTCACTTGAAATTATATTGGTAATGGGTTTGAGTCACGCGGTTTTTCTAAATTGATAAAATGCAAAACATTGTCATTGATTTGAACACTATGCACTGTTACGTTCTACCCTTGAAAAACGTTGTTTACGTAAATTCGTAGATTTGCAATTAAATAAAAAGTCCCAAAAATATACAATTTAAAGTTAATCAGAACACTTTATTTACTTAACAATGACGTTAAATAATTCACCATTGAACACAACGATGCGTTCTCTATTTTGCTGTTATTTACGAGTATACAGTCAATTCTCACGATACTGACTGCGCTGTTGTTGAAACAATAACCTCTCTGCTGCTCTCTTTACAAGACTAACTCCGCTCACGTTTAGCGTTTACACAACAATGAATCATCTGACTGACGAAACGCAACCATTCACAATAATCAACTGAACTGAATGTCAGCAGCTTAACATAAAGCTTTCAGCACGTTCATCAAGCCCTCAATAATACTAACTTTCGATCACGTCATTTGTTCGACGGTAAGGAACCATTAACACATTGTTGTTGTTGGTTTCTTTTAGTCTGCCCTGGCTTATGCGTTTGTGTGGTTGTATATTTCTTAATAAGCTAAAAGTAAATAGAGAAAAAACGCTGTAAAAAATACCGAAATCGATACCATTTTCACAATTTTCATACCAAATCCCGATTTACGTTCGTTTGTATAAAGTTTTTAAGAACAACTTAGTATCATTTTAATAACAAACATCCTTTTTTGGATAAAACGCTGATCTTATTTATTTTAACAGACATTTCTTTTTTTGTGCTAATTTTCGTGTAAGCCATTATCGTATTTTCTTTTCCTTTATCTTATTTAAATCAACTACTTTAACCGCCATCTATTTTTAAAGGCATAACCACAGCGTGCATGAAACTTCTCTGCTCCTCAACAGCTACTTGTTTTCCCATTTGACCAAGACTTTCGTTATTGATATCGATTTCGAATATATCTCTAATATTTATCGTGTAAAACTATCGAGAGTGACACTCAAAAATGAATCGAAAAATGCTCACCTCTCACTCAGGTTTGCCCCAAAAAACATTCGATCTCGTAGTTTCGCTAGCAATATCAAAATTGAGGGATGATCGAACTAATTTCGATATCCCAAAAAGGCAGCAGAAAAAGTAAAAAAGTAATTTTTTTTAGATTGTCAATCAGGGCTTCCTACGGGCTAATGTGGTCAATTATTTGTTTCCAAATTTAAATAAAACGAAAATTATTTCATTTTTGATCACCCAACGTTTCGTTTGTGGTTTTCAAACTTCTTCAGGGGTTTTCTCTTTATTATTGTTGTTGTTGTTTGAACAAATTTTTTTTATTTTTTATTTTTTTATTTATTTATTTTAGCTTATTTATTTTATTTTTTTAATAATTTAACTGACGCTGCAGGATTTGAACATGGTACCTCCATTCTAACAGACTAACATATATCAACTAGGCTATCGTGGCAAATTTTTCTTCTGTTCAATTATTGCACACATGTAGGTGTATGTGTTATTATTTTATTTTTTAACTTACAGTGCTGTCATGCATCGAACTTGTTACCTTTAAACTAACAGCCTAGCATACATCCACTCGGCTACCGTCACACATTCGAAACTCTATCCAGAGAAGTTCGAAGCTCGAAGTTTTAGCGAACATTCGAATTTTCTTAGATTAGCGAACAATCTTCGCTATAGTGAACATTAGTTTTTATCGAATCTCAGGTCAAGTGGGTTATACTAGTGTTTTTAATGTACTATGAGGTGTGGTGGTGTGAACATAAAATGTCACTTTACGTTAGATTAGTTAGATTAGTATCCATACTTCCACATTTGCCGACGATACAGCCTGCCTTAGTGTGCACGAAAACCCTGATGAGGCATCCCGCAAACTCCAGGAACATATTAGCCAGATGGAGCTTTGGTTAAACTTATGGAGAATTAAAGTCAATGAACAAAAGTGTGTCCATATAACGTTCACCCTAAGAAGAGATACTTGCTCCCCCATTCGGATTAACAATCAAGTTGTTCCTCAACAATCACATGTGAAATATCTTGGTATACACCTTGATCGACGACTTACATGGAAACACCACATTGACTCTAAGTTAACTCAAATGAAACTAAAATTAGCTCAGGTACATTGGCTGATTGGTAGAAATTCAACTCTCAGTCTAGACTGCAAACTTTTGATATACAAGTCGCTTTTAAAGCCAATATGGTGTTACGGAATTCAACTATGGGGCACTGCTTCAGCTTCAAATGTAGAGAAAATTCAACGAAGGCAAAATAAAATTTTACGCATGATAACATCGGCTCCATGGTACATCAAAAATTCAAATATACATCGCGATTTGAATATGCCACTAGTGACTGAAGAAATTGCAAAATACGCAGGCAAATACCTAACAAAACTCGAGTCACATCCTAATCCTCTTGCTTGTAATATTTTGAACTTTACTGGACACATCCGCTTAAAAAAGAGAGATACACGGGCTCTAATATTCAACACTCTAGATGATGAAGCAGCTTGAAAACACTTTTTTCTTTTTGTTGCCTATCACTACTTATGTATTATTAATAACTATCACTAAGCTTATGTCCGACATTGGTCGGGCCTAATAATTTTTTTATAGATTTAAGATTTGAATACTTATTGTTAGTTCATATTTGAAGATACAATAAATAAAAAACATGCATTAAAAAAAACGTTAGATTTTTTGACAGTCCAAACAAATGTCTTTCGATTTCTTTCTCGTAAAGTGTAGTGTAGAAGTCCTTGTGCATGTTTAATACTCGTAGTCTAAGTGGCCCTTTAGGTACACACTAAATAAATAACGTCATGAGTTAAATTTTAATTCCACATAATTTAATTGATCAGCGACACTCCGACTAAAAGAATAGGACACTGCCTACTAGCTAGCAGCAGAAAGTTTTCACTGATAAACACAGAAAGACATACTTTAACAATAAATTATTTCTAATAAATTTAATATGATCTGCAATCAAAATTTGTCAATGTTGATTTTACATTGATATTTTGTTCTCTGTATCCCAACAATTTTTTTTTATTTAGGACCAAAATGTCTTAGTCGAAATCGAAATAAGCCAATCTTAATAAGTCCCAAAACACACTGTGCAAGTCTTATTGCTAAGCTGATTAGTTTCATGGAGAGAGAGAGAGACGAGGGGAACAGCAACGTTTCTTTTCCCCAAGTCTCTCTCTCCTAATAAACTAATCAGCTTAGAAATAAGACTTGCATAGTGTAAATAGGGACTAAGCAGCAACAAGATTGTGCTTAAGCCTTAAGATGAACTTTGTTTGTTGTGAGTAAAAATTGTTGTCACGGTGCCAACTCTAACTCATTGCAGCGTGTGTGTGTGTGTGTGTTGATATAAAAGAGGTGGACTGCTAGTTATACCTTTATGCAAAAATATATATCCTTTCTTTGTATTTTTAATATGCACTCGTATGCCTTAACGCTACTAAATATCGATAAGTGTATTAGTGCATGCATAACGGTAAAATCAAGTGAATGTAAGTAAGAGCCATTGCATGCATGCATGTATGTACAAACGCAAACAAATGTTCACGGATTTAAACTAAAAAAAAAGTAAAATAAAATAAAAATAAATACATACACCAAGTGGATTTAAAATAAAAGGTAGTGGTGAGTGGATATATGTACATACTTTGTAGTCATGTGCAACCTTAAGTGAACAATTTTATTTCTTAAGCCACGTCATGCTTTCTACGTTTGCGATGGAGTATAAGCTTTATCTTTTATTTTTCAACTGTCGTAGTTTAATACAATATATGTATGTAAATCGATAGAAAAAAATACTTTTTGTTTAGAGTAGTGGGTCAGCTGTATTTAACTATAAGGTTACAGACAGCAAAACTACGCATCGTGTTGCCTTTTAATGGGCTTCTAAATAAGCTTCTAAAATGGAAATATCCCGACGAGTACTTGAAATAAAGTTTCCAGTAGACTGTGAAACATAAAGTACTAACAAGGAAAATAATTTTACTTCGCTGCAGTGATTGAGCAGAGCTGAGAGAAAAAGAGAGAGCAAGAGACATATGCTAGGAACACAATTGGGACGAACGACGAATTTCGTCCACGTCGACGAATTCGTCGATAAGAATTCGTTGCGTAAATTCGTCGTGTGAAGCACAATAACAACGAATTCACTCATAATTGATAAAGTTGGTTATTGTCAGTGTGACCATATAAGCTAATTTTGGGCTAAATTTAGCTTATTTCTTCTGGATTTAGCTTTAAAATTTTCATTTAGCTCTTAGCTTGTTTTTTTAGCTTTTTTAAAAACTGATTTAACATTAGCCTTTTTTAATCTAAATTAAGTATTCTCTAAAAATGTATTAAAGACATAGGTGATTTAGCTTAATTTTATTTTAAAATCTGGTCACACTGGTTATTGTGTATGTAAAGAGAGACAGATAGAAAATTATTTTTTTGTCGTTCGTCGGCGTACAAAATAGAAAAAAATCCATCTCAGAGTTCGTCACGCACGACGAATTTCGTTCTACGGCGGTGTTGTGTTCATTTTCATATGAACAAATGTGTTTTATATATTATGACGAAAGTTCGCACCGAAAAATTCGTCGTTCGTCCCAATTATGTTCCTGCCCAACAAAAAATTTCAAAAAAGGTAATCGAGTGTGGAATTAAGCATTTTTGGTGGAAGCTCTTTCCTACTGGATTACCAGCTTAATGATTTTAACAAGGCGTGAGACTAAAATAATCGATTCTTGAGAAGTACTTACTTTTTTTATTTGGCAACTTTTTCACATAATCTATTTAATCTAAAAATATCATTCTCTTCATTTAGCAACTTGTGCATCATTTTTTTAAATTTAAGGTAATGTGATTTGTAAGCGAGTAATGAAATTTGGCAAGTAGTTCTAATGGTGATGTGTAATTTTTTGCTGGGTAGCAATAAGTACATTTGTGCTCATAAACAGGGCTCAGCGTTGCCAGTTTAGGGGATTTATCCACAAATTGAGGATATTTTTTTCGCAGGGGATTTGTTGGGGATGATAACCAAATTCTATGGGATTTTTTGGGGATTTTTTATAACTGGTGGTAACAAGAATTATTTTTGAGGTAAAAAATGTGCATCTGGCAAGTCTAAAAATGTTTGTTATTATTCATAGTGAATGGTTTCTAATAAAAATGAAGTATCAAGGCAAATTAACCAATAATGAACACTACCAAAACAAAAATACTTAACAAAATGCAATAAGACTTGTTGGAAGCATTTCTTAGAATATAAACACTCTTTAAAAATAATTAAATTTATTGTGACAAATTTAATCCTTCTGCTGATATGCTAAAGCTTTTTAACACAAGTACTATGTACAACACAATTTCTGAGGCTGATGAATCCGAAGATTTCGATTCGGAAGTTATTGAAATGCTAAACTTTGGTTAAAAATTTTTTATGCTTGTTTATATTAAACTATGTTGAAGTTTTTCTTTACAAGTTTTATAAGTACCAATTAAATTAATATGAATGTAAATAAAGTTTATAAGATAACTATTGATATAAATGTATTTTATCGAATAAATATGTTATTTTAGTCATTATTTTTAAATAAAATTAAATATTTTTTTTAATAAAGAAACATTTTAATAAAAAAAAAATTCAAGTTGGGGATTTCCGGGAATGACAAATCAAACATCGGGGATAAGCTCTAGAAAAAAACTGGCAATACTGACAGGGCTGTCAGATATGGTGAATTCTCGTCAAACGTGGCGATTTTTCAACTTGTTTGGCATTTAATTTTTGATTTGCCGACATGGCGATTTCTCGATTTTTCGATTTTTCTACTTGTTTGGCGTTTAGTTTTGGATTTGCAGACATGACGATTTTTCTGGAGATAAATAAATATGTTGGCGATTATTATTACTATTTTTTTCATATGTGGAAAAAGTATTTTTAAAAAATAAAAAAGAAATTAAAAAAATGCGATTTTAAGAATTTTTCTTATATTAATTATAGTCTATAAAGTGTTTTAAATTTGTATGACAAAAATTTACAAGAAATAATTTTTGGGGAATTAATTAAATTAAGTACTTTTTTTACCATTATTTTTATAAAAATCTATACCTAAAAAAATGTTATATATAAAAACAAATTCATTATCAAATTGTATATTAGTATTGAGAAAAAACTAACATTGACTGAACTAAAAACACACGATTTTTAACATCCTTGCAATAATAGTCAGATACCCTGATATACTCACCAATGTGAATCTATTTAAGTGAAAGGGATTTTTGTGTAGATAAGTAATCCAGAAAGTATTTTTAAGTTTGGAGTACCATTCGTAATAGATATATTAACGGTATAATACAAAAAGAGATGCAAATTATGCAAATCCTAAATGACACTATATCTTCAAAACTAGAGCTAATAGAGAAAAACTAACGACACTATCGTAATCAGGAGACAAAAATACAGTAGGATCGGCTATTTTTATTTAAACATCCAAATCACTGTTGTGCAGTGTAATCCATAAACTATTCTTATTATAATATTATTTCAATCTTGCTGTTTATATTTTTTTCAATCGAGTACATTAATAAACAACTTAACTCCATGTCTTCTGTTATCTTTAGAACCTTAAACCTCGGGGTCTACTCTGTAATTCGAAACGAATGCAAATGCTTTGGAATTTACGTGTTATAAGCATAGAAGTTCGAAAGCATTTTTTTTCGTTTCGAATGACACAATAGACCCCCCAGATTAGATTTCCTCTTATTTTTCGCTTTTATGTTGCTAATAAAAGTTAAAGCTATGAACAATACATTACTTCAAACTGCTTGCACTCTATGTCCTTGTCGTTGTTTAACTGTGCATAAGCTTTATCCTCTAGCAGTGAGACTCATGATGACCATCTCATGTTGTGCTTGTTCAAAATCTCAAAAAAAAAACAAGAAAACAGTATTTAATGTCTGTGTTCATTTCTCCTTAAGCCTTGAGTTCGCATTACCAAAAGAGTTTGATTTCAGGAAAAGTGAACGCAAAAACACATAAAAGGGCAAATAAAAACCATGTGGATTTTCTCAGTATAAAAGTAAGTTTATGTTTGTTTATGGTAGCATAATTGGGAATTAAATAGTATTCCTTAAATAAGCACATTTTTTATGTTGATGCTTTAAGGACAGCAATTTTCATGAGGTGGATTTGTTGCATTCTTAAGATTGTTCCTTTTACATGGCATGAAATGCCAACAAGATTCAATTATCTTCTAATCTTATAAGCAAGCTGGAAATCTTCCCTAGATGTATACTTTTTGAATATGAATCATTACAAGTGACTAGAGATGGGCGCGTGTCGTTTGTTTTTCCGTGACACGAACATGCACGGCTCAACACGAAGTTTTCGTGACAAAAAAAAATCGATATCGTGCCTGTACGGTTCGTTTCGTGTTGAGCAAAATTGACACGAAAAAAAAACGATGTAAAGTATTGTTACGTTTTTCTCTCTATAAAAACGCTTTTCCGTAGATTCGAAGATTTGCAAATGAATACAAGAGCCGAGTGTAGTAATTAGGGTTAAGAATGATACAAGTTTTATTTACAAATACACTTATACTAAATTACTCAAGAGCTTAAATACACTAATACAACTTAAACTAATAAATTACACACAGATATTCACGACTGGTTACCACTACGCCTTCCTCGCTGTACTTTACACATGTCTCTTAGCTGGCTGCGCAAGTATTCACGTGACACCTCCCTGTCTGCTGCCGTCACTTACGAGACTCTCTCTGCCGTCACTCACAGTTGATACACCAATACCTCTTTGTCTGCTGCTTGTCACACACGGCACTCACTCTGCCGACACTCACAGTTGATACACCAATAAAGACGCACTGGCTTTACTTACACCTTACACACGTCTATTCGCTGCGATGTTCCCTTTACTCCAGTCGACACGATAGACTCCACAATAATCTCAATTCCACGACAGACTTTGCTGTCACTATTGACTGTCCTATAGTTTCTCTTTTACTCCAACTCTTGTGTAAAGCACAGACTGCTCTTAACTATCAACTCACCACTGTATCGCAGAAAATAATTTAATTTTCTGATCTTCAACACCATACCAATAATATTTCCTGCGTGTTGTGCAGTATCGTGTTGACAAGATTTTTCGCGTGCATGTTTCGTACGTGTTGAGCGTCTGGGAAAAATTCGTTGGAAAAATTCGACACGCACCCATCTCTACAAGTGAATAATATATGTATAACAAATCCTGTAACTCCATAATTTTAAAATGGTTAGGAAAACCTTAATATGATAAATCCACATAACATAGTTGTTGTATAATTCAATATTTTTTTTTATTAAATTAGTCAATTAAATAGTAATTTTAATATTATTTTTTAACTTAAAAAGCTGCGTTTTAGAGAGGGAAAACAACAACTGCCTCAGAGGTGTGATCATGTAGCTACTTATCTTATCCTGGCCCGCCTTGAGCTCAAACGAAATCCAAATTTTAAGCAAAATTTTCATAATATTTAACACATCTCCTTTTAGAAAATCGCAATAAGCCAACCTCCTGAAAATCTGAGTAGAAGTCTTACTACTTTCCATTACTCTTTCATTAATCTTCCCACAATTGAGCTTATAGCAACAATGCCTCTTCTCTGTCCGTATTTGCTTTAAAACCTTCCTTAAACATCAAATACTGTTAAAGATGAGACTATTGTAGTCATATTTTAATGCTGATGTTATATTTGTTGTAAGAAAAAAAAAAACTGAAGAATGCTTATGACAATTGATTCAAATGAAACATCATATTCAAGTAAAAAAAGGAAGAAATAAATTCCCAAGTTTCATATAATAAATAGTATAAGCGTACAGTATGGAAAACCATATGCAAAGAAATGAATCCTTTAAGGTAACTATAATGGTAGTAGATAAGATATTAAGCCAATCGTAGTAAAACTTAAACTTAATGAAGGCTATAAGTTCTCATCTACAAACTGTAATAAATGTATGTTTGTACTTACCGGATGATATTCAATATTCTGCTGAAGGACTAAAATTACGAAAACTTTACGAAAGAGAAATTAAGAAACGAATCTTATACACACTTCACCTTAACAAAAGACATTAAATAGAAACTAATAAAAAAAACATAAAGAAAAAGATTTGTAGAATAAAAATATATAAAGGTATTTATAACAAAGGTTGCTCTATTGCGGATCAAGCCTTCTTTACTTTGGCTCCATCTAAACAAAATAGGTGATGAAAGTGATTGTACAATTTTGCACAGTTAAAAAAGTAGTTGAATGAGTGACTGATTGGTTAATCGTCGTCCGAAGATAGGCACTTGAAATTCATTATGTCGCTTCCTTTTCGGATGTAGTATAGAATTTTCTCTGAATATTGAAACGTTAAGAATCTTGAAAAAAGAGGTTTAAAATTGTTAAAATCGCTAATATTGTAACTCTGCAATTAATAAGGATTAAAATAAAATTTAAACTGAATACTTTCCTGACCAAAAAATTATCGAACAACTGTCTGCAGTTTTTCGATAGTTTTAGGGCTCAAAAACGCACAAAACTAAATTTTGGTATTTATTTATTATTAAATAATGGAGACAAAACTAAATATTGGTAGTTTTTATAAACTTCACCAAATATGGTAAAGGGTATACGTGGATTTTTCATTCCGTGTTTAATTTCTACAATACCAATAAGCGACCCATGAAGTATATATATTCTGGATCCTTATGCAAAGGGAAGACAAATAAGTGCTGTCAGTATGTCTGCTCATCGGTCCGTCTGTTCATATGTCTGCACGTGAAATCGGTTTTCCGAAGCTCCCAGAAAAGCTAGACACTTCGGTCTGGAACTAGTGTGTCAGAAATGGTCCGAAATAGCTTGCAGTCAAGCAGAATTTTTCAGAGCTGGAAAACTTAAACATTATTTTGCAATATAAAAGTAACTAGCTAGAACAAATTTTTATTTATTTATTTTTTTTAAATAAATTTATTTTATACTTCAGTACAAATAAAATTGGAATTAAAAAAAAAAGAAAAAAAAAACCAAAAAGACGTTTCCAGGGTTGGAAAACTTTTTTTTGTTATATAAAAGTAAACTACTGAAACTAATTTTTCTATAAATTAAACATATCTTATTTTTTTTTAAGGAATAGATTGTTGTCAGGAATTAGAAATATCTAAAAGGATGATTCCAGGGTCGGAAAATTATTTTTTTTTTTATAAAAGTAACTATGTGTGTAAGTACTTATGCGTGTTTCTGTATATTACATATACATACATACATGCATCAGTGAAGGGTATATAAGATTCGGCACAGCCGAATATTGCACTCTTACTTGTTTAATTTATTTTTATCCCATTATTTAATATAGAAAGCAAACTTGTATTTGTATTCATTTGTGACATACATATCGAGGCATAAAAATGTCAAGACTTTAAAATGGCAGCACATAATTATAACTTGAAATTTATATCATGACATAGCTAAATAACAACGTATACTATATCGAGACATAGAAAAGACATAGCATAGGATTTTAAAATATCATGAAAATGTTGTGTCTAGACATAATTATTTTATAAACTTATTAGGTTATGATATAATTATGTTACTCTACAATTAGGTCATGACATTTTATGCCCTAACATACTTTTGTTATGTCATGTTTTCCGATTTTTACACACGCAAAGTTTACTTAGTAAAGTCTTGAGTTGGGAGCTTTTTCCCTTCTCGCCTGCAAAAGTAAAGACTTTGCAAAATATACTTGCAAAGAAAAGCCTTCTTTGTTTATCGATATATATGTTTTATTCCATTAAGAGATACATTTCAATACATAAATATGTCATAACATACAAATAGGTTGAGACATGCAAACTTGTCATCACATAATTACGTCATAGCATAGATACGGCATGACATAACTATATCAGAGCAAAGTTGATAGTTTTTTTTCTTCAAATTTTCGAAAGTAAAACACAAAGAATAAATATGAAAGTGATATATTTAATAGTATATATTGTATTTTTGTATGTATAATTAAAAAGTTATACACAGACTGCCTTACTTATTTATATACGCACAGACCTACTCACCAATAGTGCAGCAGAGTGCATTGAAAATGTTCATGTCCTCATAGAATAAACGTATGGCATCTATTTCTAAATATAGTTGGATATTCTTACCATAATACTTGAATTAATATTAATCATAAAATAGGACATATTGGGCTTAAACGATTAAGAGAAATGATTGATAGTGTCTTAAGTATAAATGTTCTCAAGAAATTCTCTTTATCTATAAATAATGTTGAAGTGTATGCAAACAAAAGTGAATGTTGCTGATGTTAGTATTCTTGTAAAAGGTTTAAATAATTTTAGAAGAATATTTGTTGTGATGTATACATACATTACATACATATGTAGGCTTATCTTCAAATATGGAAAGTTGCTGGTTATTTTAACAACTTACAATTAAGATTATGTTGCTAAAATATTTTGAATGTATATGAAGCCATTCATTGAAAGGGTTTGAAGTAATTGCTTAAATTTTTGAAATATGTATACTCTATGTCTACTTGATACTTAAGACATAAATTGTAGTTATTCATGCAAAGGGTGTTCCAAAAGCTGTAACATATTCATACTAAATAAGAAACACTTGAAATAAATAGTTTAGTTTCATATGAAATTAATCATTTCATTTAATAATTTCAAATTGTCTAACTTACATAAATGTTTGCACTAATCTAATCATAGATAATGTAAATGTAACATATACTTTAGTTAAGACCACATACATTTTTTTTCCTGAATGTTTTATTTTATCGTTGATCTGCTGGGTAAACAATGAAAAAAACTTTACCAATCATTAGCATACATTTAAAGCTGTATTGTGTAACATAAAAAGTATATAAATATATAAATTCATGAAACATATAATTTAGTTAACATATTGTTATTGTTTTTGTGGTATGTGTTGCAGTAATAAATGCCCAAAAAAATTAAACCAACAATATACGAGGAGAACTGTTTATTTAATAAAAAAATTGTTAATCTGTTCAGTAAATCATAAACATCTTTAAAAAATGTCTGTCAAAAAATAAAATTAATTAAATAAATATATTTCAGTATTTCATGTATAAAATTATTTATTTACATATGTATATAAAAAAAATAGGATATAAAGTTCGCTTTTTAAATGATCTAGAAATTTGTAAATAATTTTCCAAATTCAAAAATCACTAGAACATTAAAAGCTAATGCAAATTCGTTAATATTATAACGTTAGTATATTATTGCTAACGAAGTTCGTAATAGCGAGACTCTATTGTATTTCCTTAAAAAATTGAGCTAGCTTTTTTTAACTATTTTTTTCTGACCATTAAATAATTTTGTCCAGCTATATTTCGGATTTATCCCACTGTGAATTTGCGAGTATTATAATATTCCTATGAAATGCATATTATTTAAAACAAATACAAAAATATTTTATTTTTATTCTTTCGACATAAATCAATTACTTTTACTTTTTAACTATTTTTTTCGAATTCAGCAGCCCTAAGACTATATAAAATGACCATCAAATAATTTTGTGCAAATAGATTCGGAATTTATCCCACCGTGCTTGAGCGAGCAGGACTTCGAAAACGGCTAGCTGTTCCATTCAACTATGTGTTATCAGAATATTTATTTTATCACATGTAATTTGGCTTACAAGGCGATACGAACTTTAGCCTGTTTAAATCATAAAATATAGAAACAAATGAAGTTCGAACAATAATAATTAAATTAACTAAAATAAAATATTTATAGTTTTTTTGCGTAACAGCAGTTTTCTTCTAACTTTTCAGTTTTCCTAAAGTATATTATGGCAACGCTGCTCATGCATTAGTAGTTCGAATTAGTAACTTTTAACGATCCGACAATCGTAATTTTTGTCTATACATTTGTCGCTTGCAATAACGATTGTGTGATTCCGTAACTTCTTTTTAACGGTAGTACGCAGCTGATATTTTCTGTTTATTTTTGTCGATAAAATTAACAGCACATATATTATTGTCGCTTAAATAACGACACAGCTGACATTGAACTACAGCGAATATCGTTAAAAATGTTACTGAATAGCAAATTCGATAAATTTTCGTTATAATTATTTTAACTATGCGATTATCGTTAAAAAAAAGCAATGTGAGTCCGATCACAGAGGAGATGTGTAAACATCTAGTAATGAAAATTTTTTTTAAGTTGGAAGTACTTATACTTTTAGTATTTTTTTTTAAATTAATTAATTAAAAGTATCAAAACTTTCAATATTGTAAATACATATGAATTTGTTGGTTTTTGTATTTGTGATTTGAACGGGCTAAAGTTCGTATCACTTTTTAAGCCAAATTACATGTGATAATTATTAATGAACAAATAACACCAAAGTCTGTTGTAAATATTCTGACTAACAACACATAGTTGAACGAACAGCCAGCCGTTTTCGAAGGCCACTAAACCTTCATCATCAGCGTTCTTTTGTGTTTGGTCCACTGTGTGTGGTGTCAGTTGATGTAGATTTCTGCTTTATATACTTAGCATTTTATTGCAAATGGAATATGTGAATTGTTTTGATTCATCATATTTCAATTTGCTGAAAGCTTTTTTGTTTTGTTTTTGTTTGTTTTATTAAACTTATTTGGTTAGTAAATGGGCACACTGCAGTATATGTATATGTACTGCATTCAAAATTGCAGTAAGCAGTAAATTTACTGATTACTAAAAAAATTCAGTAAATTTTTACTGCTAATAAAATTTAATTTGTATTACCAATAAAATCGTAGGGCCTTAATCATAATAAAATTGTAGCAAGTGGCAAAGTTTTTTCATTCAAATTTTGAAACTTTTATATTAAGCCACTTGGTAGAATTTCATTATGAATACGGGCATTACTGATTACTGAAAATTCAATGCACCTCATCACAATTATAACAAATCATTTAGGCAACTTATAAAAATTGTAGAAAAAAATTTTAGTAACCCAGCTAAAAAAATTATATATGGTCCATATATTTTTAATATATGAATGAATATAACTATATATGAGTATGTATGAATTCATGTATGGAAATGTATGGGATTAGACATGGCAAAACTATTATATATGAACTAATATATGGACTAATATATGAAATGTATTATAATACATGAGCTCATATATGGAAATTTAATTATGAAACTCTTCATATGTGGATCCATATATAGAAATAAGATTTGGAGCCATATAAGAATGTATGCATACATGATATCTCACATAAAATCGTTTTTGCAATCGTTTTGCTTGGATTTTTATCACTGGTGAATTGAAAATCCATTAGAAAATAGATGCGGTATGTAAAGTTTATATGCGTACCCGCAACGTTTAAAAAAGAAAAACTTTTGTTACAAAAAAAAAACATTTCGTTTTTTTTTTTTGGGGTTTTTTCATTTTGGCGATTTTTTTCTGTTTTTGGGGGTTTTTTTAGGCGATTTTGGCGATTTTTTCATATTGGCGATTTTTTTGTTTAAGAATTTTTTTCATTTGGCGATTTTTCCGGTTTTTCGCGATTTATTTTAGTCCTAGAGATTTTTTTAATTTGGTGCTTTTTTTCGTTTTGGCGATTTTTTTTTGTTTTTGGCGATTTTTTTATATTTGGCGATTTTGTATTTCTTTGATTTTTTAGTTTTACCGTTTTTGAAAATTTCAAGAGTTTTGCTCTTACGGTTTCCAAGATACAGCAAGTTGTAAGAATTACATTAACTGATGGAACACCCATTGATTTAAATTTTTTAAATTTAGTGTTAATTGTAGTCTGTATAAAAATACACTAACTTTTAAAATTTCAAGTGTATATGTATATGTACATACAATTGTATGTATATTACATGGGATTTTAACATATTTCGTTGCTCGCTTTGGAACACCCTTTAGTTTTTAACTCTCATGTATTTGTTGTTGTAGTGGCCAAATGTCTACATATTGTGTCCAAATTTCAAGTCCGTAGCTCTTACGGTTCATTTTCACCTTTGGTGTACGGAAATATACAGAAAAATAACCGGCGGCGGCGCACCGTCGGCTTCGATCCGGTCGACTTGTTTCTCTGCTTGGTATTGCTTCTTTCAAACACTAATACACTCATACATAGCTCATACCGATTTGACAATGCAAAGAAATCTCAGCAAAGAAATCAAAGTGAAAAGATTTTTACCCCCTAGCGTATAGATGTTTACACATCAAAAAATCAGTGAATCGCACTACTGATATTCAAGTATAAATGCATATTTTAGTGTTGCCATCTTCAAATATTCCACATTTATAAAGATAAAATTACTCATTTAGAATGTACTTGTGTATAAAAATGAATAAATTTGTTTCTTAAAATGAGTTTCGCTATCTTCTTTATATCAAATAATATGAAATAAATGTAAGCTGTCATTTATTTTACATTTTATATTATATTGGTAGCACTATTTTTTTTTGTGTGTGTTTATTTATTCAGAATATATATTGTAACACTTCAAATAAACAAAAAGTTCTTATATCTTAAGTATGAGTATACTCTGTCCCATATTCGAGCTCTCTAGTATAATAACTATTACATTATTTCTATTTTTTACATTAAATATTAGCTTTTTTACAATGTATACAATTGCAATTACATATAATTCTAGCATGATGTAAAGAAAAAAGAACTAATAAAAAACTTTACTACAATAATAAAAGTAAAATTGATAGTTAAGAGGTAAAAAAAAGGAGGAGTGTAACTTAATTACCAAGCCACCAAAATTTGTTATTATTTATGTTTGGAAACATGTTTTTATCTTTTGCATAAACGGTAATGTCAAATCTGCTATTTGTATTTGTAAGTTGCTTGTTTTGAATTGTTTTATCACTAGAGTATAGGAACGCCAGATTTGTTTTGAATGAATTCATCACTATCGAGGTATACAAAGGCCTCCGGTGGTACGTATCCATTTTGAAGTGTCTTACATATAATTATATTCGTTGTGTGTAGTATGGAGCCATAATCAGATTATTTTCATAAAATTCACTGCTGTTCTTAACATGACTCCTTATTAGATGAATAATAAAATTATCGATCCTACTAATTTTTGTTTTATTATAGATTTTTTCATTTGAAATATATTTCAAATATTTACTATCCGCAGATATGAAAAGTAGTGTGCAGGACCGCAAACATTTTCTCTCAAATACTCTTAGTTTCTCCATATATGATGGTGATATATTGTACCATATTTGACATACATATGTTAGTATAGGACGTATTAATGATTGGTATAAAATAATTTTTACTCTTGGTTGAATATATTTGGAGAAAAATAACTTTTTGTAAATAAAAAATGCATTTCTCGCTTTTATCAGTTGCAACTTAATGTGCGTATTGAAATAAAGGAATTTGTCCAAGTTAATACCTAAATATTTGACCATTTGGCTATTGGTTATGATTATATTATCCTTGGATCTAATGCCAAAAGATTTCCAATTTCTTTTTATATTATTATTAAATCTTCCCACTGGGGGACGAAATAGAATTGTCTCGCATTTCTTATTGTTAATTTTCATATGCAAATCGTTTGCATATTTTTCTACTACATTAAAACAATTTTGGAGGCCATGATTAATGTTTTCAACTTTATTATCAGCATGGTATACAATTATATTATCAGCAAATCCAATAATATTTTCTATTTTGTTCAAGAGATCATGAATGTACAAATTAAAAGAATTGGGGAGTTAACCGTACCTTGTTGTAAGCCATTTACGATACTAAATTTTTTCGTGCTAACTTTACTGTTGCTACACACGACAAAGGATTTGTTATTTAACATGTTGTGTATGAGTATAATCAAATTTAATGGGAATTTGTAGTTTATTAGTTTATATATTAAGCCTGGTATCCAGATATTATCGAAAGTTTTTTCGAAGTCTATTAGGCACGCACCGGTATATAAAGACCTATTCCAGTTCCAGTAAATATTTGACACCAGTAGGTGAACGGCATGGATGGTTGAATTTTTATGTTTAAATCCAAATTGTTTGTCATTAATTTTACAAAGGTTCTTACATAGACGTGTTATATTAATGTTTATACTAACTTCAAACACCTTACTTATATTTGGGAGTAAACTTATTGCACGTAGGTTTTCGGGGTTACTAATAGCTCTATCTTTTTTGGGTAAGATTATTACTTTGGCAGTTTTAATGTCCATCAATTTGGCTTTATTGGAAGGATAATTTTATGCCATTAATGTTTAAATATGATTTCGGGCATGTGGCCGCCGCGGCTGGCTCGAATAAAGCCAATTCTACAGGTCCAATTTTCAACCACTTTTTCGAGCATATGGGGCCGTATGTTGGCAATAACGTCACGAATGTTGGCTTCCAAGTCCCCTAACGTTTCTGGTTTGTTGGCGTAGACGAGCGACTTCACATATCCCCAAAGAAAATAATCCAATGGTGTCAAATCACACGATCTTGGTGGCCAATTGACAGGTCCATTCCGCGAAATTATGCGCTCATCGAATGTTTCCTTTAATAAATCGATTGTGACGTGCGCTGTGTGGCATGTAGCGCCGTCTTGTTGGAACCACAACTCATCCACATTCATGCCATCCAATTCGGGAACAAAATAGTCGGTTATCATGGCTCTATAGCGGTCTCCATTAACGGTAACTGACTCTCCAGCATTATTTCGGAAGAAGTATGGCCCAATGACTCCACCAGCCCTTAGAGCACACCAAACAGTCAGTTTTTGTGGATGTAATGGCGTCTCAAGGGTCTCATGTGGATTCTCTTAACTCCAAATGCGGCAATTTTGCTTGTTGACGTAGCCATTCAACCAAAAATGAGCCTCATCACTGAACAAAATTTTGCGATGAAAATCAGGATCGAGATCAATCATACACCAAAATCACGACGCATTGCATGGTCTCGCGGCTTTAATTCTTGCACAAGCTGGATCTTGTAAGGTCGCAAGCCAAGATCTTTGCGCAAAATCTTCCATAAAGTTGATGGACAAAGCTCCAATTGCTGTGCACGGTGGCGAATCGGTTCATTCGGGTCCTCTTCAACACTTTGCTCTACAGCGGCAATTGTTTCTTCGGTGCGCACTGTTCGACGTCTCTGCGGATGCGTATTATCACATAGAGTAAACGTAGTGCGAAAACGATCCATGGTTAACCGAATTAATTGCTCTGATGGACGATTATGTCGACCATAAAATGGACGGAGCTTGCGGTAAACTTCGCGAACTGAACCATTATTTTCGAAATAAATTTGCACGATTTGCAAACGTTGTTCTTTTGTCAACCTGTTCATGATGAAATGGCAAACCAAACTAAATATTAATCACTTGACAGCTGACAAAATGGCCGCCAGTTAAAAAAGTGATGCCAACTTAAAGTTCTATACCTCAATAAAAAACACCCATTAAGAATTGTTTAACATGTTGTTAAAAAGAGTGCAATATTGCATAACTAGTAGCTCAGGAATATTTTTTAATATGATATTTGGAATATTATCTACTCGTGAAGATAGTTTGTTTCTTAAATTCTTAAATATATATTTGACGGTGTCGTTTGTCATAAGATAATTATCGGTAAGGGAATCATTTAGTTGATTTGCTCTTTTGAGTGTATTGAATGTTGTAAACGTTGGCACCACTATATTAACTCATTGTCGCCAATAAAAATATAAAATATATATTAGTTTAATTGGACTACAACAAGAGAAAATCTGCATGGACAACAACCTGCCGCCGTATTGCCTTGCTGTGTATTCTATGCTTGATATATGGAAGTCGGTAGCTTGCTTGTGTTTAATACTTCATGCATACGAAAGCTAATGGGACAAACAGATTATTAAAATTTCAGCCATTGTTTGCTTATGATTACTGTCAATAAAAACTCTCAAATCTGACAACATTAAAAGCGATCCTCGTATAAATGTAAATACAACGTGCAACATCCGTTAACAAGGAAAAGTGCAAAAATAAAGTTGAGATGGCTGTTAAAACTTTACCATTATTAAATATTTATTATATTTTTAAAAGCACAAACACATGTGTTTTATTTATTCATATTTTATTTTTTAAAACATTGTTGGTTTACAGTTTTTTTTATTATTTATATTGTGATTGCAATTTAAAAACTAAGCAAAAAACGGCAGATGTTGGTGACAAAATTTTCTCTTAGCTCGCCAAACACGTAAAGTTCTACACCCCCAATATACTCTCACGAAATGTTCAAATGAACTACATTAAACTTCAAACTAGCAACTTGTGCCGACTCTATTATTGTTGTAAGAGTGTGTGTGTGTTGCAACCATTTAAGTGTTTTGATTCACACATACATACATATACACCGAGTATGTAAAAGTTTTCGTTATCGTTTTTGCTCTTTACTTCCTGCTAAAAAGTAATACATCAGTAAGTTTTATTTATTGTTGTTGTTTTTTTTTCTTAATGTGAAGTTAAATCATGGAATTTATGAAAAAAAAGAAACCAAAATCTGTTTTGTGGTTTTTTCTTTATATAAAATTTAGTTTATGTTTGAATCGGAAAAGTGCATGGATTTGGTTAATTTGTGATTAGTGAGCGAAATTTCAGCCACTAAGAGATTTCATCAAACAAATTCACCGAATATCATTGTATATATATTTATTTTGTAATTGAAATGCATACTGCATACTGCATACCGTATTAATATGGTTTCTAGAACAGATCGATGAAAAAACAAAAAATCGCTTGGAAAAAGGGAAATGGTTCTACGAAAAATTGTAATCATTTTTTCTCCAGAAAAGTCGCAACAATACTAAAAAATTTATTATTCGACATATTGTCAGAAGTTTATTTTAATTTGAAATCTATTGTTATCCGATGGATTTCTAATTGTATAAAGGTGTAGAAAAATAAAATAGATTCATATCGAATATAAATTATTTGCTCAGTTTTTATATTAGTTTCTAAGCCTACTACGCTTATTTTTCTTTTGTGATTTTCAAAAATACTATTATTTGTGAATTCTCAAATAGTTCTTGAAAGTCTGTGCATAAGATAAGGGGTTTGTGACTATTCAAAATATTTGGTTGAAGTCTACTGATGATTTGTTACAGCAACAATGAAATATATAGACAACGCTGAACCACCAGCAAATAAATTTCAAATTAAATTAAATAATAAATGAAATAAAATGACTACATTAAATTATATTCATGTTGTTTCAACTTGAAATAACTTTGATTCAACATGCTTATTTGTGTAATTTCTGTATCAAATTCACGTTGTTTTTTCGACTTGAAATAACTTTGATTCAATATGGTTCGCCATTTCGATTTAACAGTACTGCAGTGTTAAATCAACAATAAAATAAAGTTATTTCATAAGGATGTTTTTCGGTTTCTAGCGTTTTTTTATTTTTGGCAAATTTATCAGTTTTTTTGGCGATTTTTGTTTAGTTTTGGCGTTTTTTTTCTTATCTTTAGCGCTTTTTTCATTTTGCCGATTTTTATCGATTGCATTTTTTTTAGTTTTTTGGCGACCTTTATATTTTTGGCAATTTTTTTTTTTTGTTGTTTAGTGATTTATTTTATTTTATGTGAAGTTTTTCATTTAAGCGTTTTTTTATTTTGGCGATTTTTCATTTCAGCATTAATTGTTCGATTTTTTAATATCAGCGCTTTTGAAAATTTCAAAAGTATGCATTTTACAGTTTCCGAGGTACAGCAAGTTGTCAAAATTACATTAACTGATAGATTTTGATTTTTTTTTAATTTAAGTGTAAATTATTGTAGTATGCATAAAAAACCACTAATGCTAGGAACACAACTGGGAAAAACACGAATTTTGACGATATGAATTATCTTCGTAAATTTTTCGTGTGAAGCACAACAACAGCGACTTAACTCAACGAATTTAGTTTTGATAATTGATAAATTTGGTTATTGTGTGTGCAAAGAGAGAGAGAGAGAGAGAGAGAGAGAGAGAGAGAGAGAGAGAGAAATTTGCTTTTTCGAAGTTCGTAGGCTTACAAACAGGGTGACCGATGACATTTTTCAAAAAGTGGCACCAAATGGGGGACTTATCGTAAAAAAGGGGCAAAATTAAAAAAAAACCAGAAAACTGCACTAAACTTTTTATTTTTAATGTATTTTCATATAACTCACCCTAAATAAAGGGGGTCAAAAAGTGGCAAGCCAGTCAAAAAAGGGGAAACGCAGTCGAAAAAGTGGCAAATTGCCACTTTAGTCGGTCAAACGGTCACGCTGCTTACAAAATTGAAATTAATTTATCGGAGATTCCTCACGCACTACAAGTGTTTGAAAAACTAACTGTGTGCTGTGCTGCGAACATGTCTGCAGTTAAGTCACAGCACAAATACGTTGCGCGTTGTTGATGAGTGTTCTGTTACTTTAACTTCGAAATTTCAAACAGTTCAGTCAAAGCACAGTTTCAAAGTTCGTGGTCCTTTTTATGCTATAATTGCCGTAGCTATGAATCATCGGTTTTTTGTTGTACTTAATTGTTTAAGAAAAAATAAAAATAAAGCGACAGCAAAATGAACAGTAAAATTTTGTGTGCTGTTGCTGTTGCTTTGCCTTTAGCTGCGAAGATGTTCACAGCACAGCAACAGTTAAGTTAATTTTTTTTCGTTTAATAGCACAGTCGACAGTCGTTCATTTGTTTTTTGTTTTGTGCTTTGGTTTTGCTGTCTACTTTGAAACTTTTAGCAGTCACAGCATATTCAAAGCAATTGAAATAAAAAACTGGAAGGACTTTCAAAAGCTGCTCATGACTAATTTCGTTCGACGGCGGTGTTGTGTTCATTTTCTTTTGCATCAATGTGTTTTATTTCTGATGACGAAAGGTCGCAACGAAAAATTCGTCTTTCGTCCCAGTTGTGTTCCTAACATAACTTTGAAAATTTCAAGTGCCTTTATGTAATTGACTGTATAGTACATAGGATTTAAACTTGTTTCGTGGCTCTCTTTATAACACACTTTAATTTTAAACTGTCATATGTTTGTTGTTGTAGCAGTCAAAGGTTTAAATTTTCTGTGAGAATTTCACGGTCCTTGAGACGGATGTAAGGACATTGGAGCGAAAATAATAGGGTTCGTTTTCACCTTTGGTGCACGCAACCCTAAAACTGGATGACTTATACTAGGTGCATTTACACCGACAAGTCTTCACTAACTTAAGTACAGGCCATTTTGAATTTTCTTGAAATGTAATACCAAGTCATATTTTACAACAATTTTAAAGTACAAATTGGGATATCCTGAATATCCTTAATAAGATCCATATTTTTTTTTAAATTAATATTCAGGAATAGAATCTTGTGCACAGTAGTTATTTACATCATAATCATTCAAAAAATCCATTTTTCAAGTAATAGCCTTTTGGACTTATGTTATGTAATATAACTTTTATACGGTTTTAATATAAATTACATAATAAATAGTTTAAATTTAAATAAATGTATTTAAATAAAATTTATTTTTTCTTCTATTAAATCATTTAAAATTTACACGACCTCAATGGTCAATAAACACATCATTAGAGCTTTTAATAAATTATCATATCCACATGTCTACACACAAGTATCTCTCTGTAGCAGCACAAACAAAAAATTGATTAATTAATTAAATATTTAATGTAAATTATAGCTTAGAGTGTACAGTTAATTATATGAAATAATACACATAGAAAAAATATCAATGTAATATCACCATGCAAACATTTTGATTTCAAATCATAATAAGGGCCAATCCCACGATGTCGACAACGTTCGACCTGTCGCACACTTATATTCAAAACAAAAACAAATTTTAATATTTTACTGTTATTTCCAAGGTCGAACGCTTTCGACATCGTGGGATTGGCGTTAAATTCACAAGAAATAACATGATGTCTAAAGCTACGGTCACACTTATCAAACATTTGCCCTAAAACGCGTAACCAACAAACACTAAAGAAAAAAGTTTTGATCTAGGCACTTATTTATCACATAAAACAGTTTCGAACACAACTAATAGACAATGTCATAGAATCCAACAATATTGGATACTCCTTAACTTTGCGAATTTTTGTCTGAATTGAAAGACTTTTCATTGGCATTTAGTGGTTGAGCATTTTTGGGCAAATGTTTGACAAGTGTGACCGTAGCTTAAGTGTGTTGGTATTTATTTGCTTTAATAGCTGCAATGCAGTGTTGTGCTCAGTTGTGTGACTTGTTGTTATGTTGTTGTTGTTTATTTTGATGTTCTTAAATAGCGAACAAACTTCGCAGTAGTAGTAGGCAGACTAGTAGACAGTTTACTGGTCTTGTACTCGGAGGGTAGCAGGCCCAAAGCCTGGAGACAAGTCAAAGTAGTTTGGAAGTTTGTATTTTTAAACTAAAACTTCTCGAATAAATTTTCTGTTAAATGATAAACTAAATAAATGTTGAGTTAAAATTTTATGCATGATTTTATATTTTAACAGCCGTATTCATAAAAATTTTAAACAGCATTTCAAATGTTGTTTAAGCAAAATTCGCTAAAATTGTATTCATAATAGAATTTTAGCTTAAAAAACGTTTTTTAGACCTTGCGTAAATCAGCAAATTTTAAAATTGATTGCACCCATGTTTAAACCAATTTTAAGATGACGTTGTTGTAATTTTGCTTCGGTTTTTTTTACATTTTTAACTCTGCCTGTATGTGTGTATGCATGTACTTATGTATGTGTATATATCCTAGTGTTATTTGGAAGAAAACAATGTAATTTATTTTATAGAAACTATAGCCGAAATATCAAATAGACTCCAAAAGAATATTTAAAGGTAAAGGAACGATCCAGTTTCCATTCCGAGTCATTATTTTCTCATTTTATGTGTTAAAAAGATATTATAATTGTAGAAAATTAACTAGTGATGTATAAACACTCAAAACAAACAAAATAAAGCTCGTTATTCTAGTGCTTCTTAATCTACAATAAAATAAATCATATAAAAAGCACTTTTAACAAAAATTTGTTGTGAAGTTTTTCTATTTTTTTATGAAATACAAGTTGGAACACATCTTTTATTTTATAGAAACAATATTTCTCTGAAAAGCGACAAATAAATAAATATAGAAACGAGTACTTTGTGAATTAACAATCGTTGTTTTGCAGAACTAATATGTGACGCGCAAAATAGAAAGGGACCTAAGGGTAAAAACCGGTTTTGTTCAGGAGAGCCATTTTAAAGATTTAAATACGTGTATCTTTGGTGTACCATCACATTATAAAACGCGCATATCTCTGGGAGGGAACACTTTTGGGGTATGGGATCGGTCTCATTCGATGCTCAGATGTTGTCCACATTAAAAAAAAAGTGAAAATTGATTTTTTTTACCCTTAGGTCCCTTTCTCTATGCGCTGTCACATATGCAAGTGACAAATAAAGAATACAGAGTTGCCACGATATTTAAAAAAAAACAAGTTAATTGATTTTTAGTTAAAATACTGATTATGAATACCAGTATTTAAAAAACGATATTTAGCCTTAAAGTGTTTTTTAACTAATATGAATTTTAAACCTCAATCAACTTTTTTTTTATGAATACGGCTGTAAGTGTGTACAAATTTAAAGAATATTTAAGGTTTTTGAGGCTGCAATGGTAAGCGCATTGACTATCACGCGATGAGTACCAAGTTCAAAACTTGGCCGAGGAAGCTAATTATATGCCTACAAACATTTTTTTTTAATTCCTGTTCCACTAACACTTAAGTTAAATAATTAATAAAATACAATGACTACATTAAATTAAGTTCATGTTGTTTCAACACGATTCTTCATTTTGATTTAATAGCACATGAATATTAAATCAACATGAAATAAAATTATTTCAAAAGGAATAATATTCTTTAATGATTACTGTAAATCATGTTAGATCAACATGAAACACATATGAAGCAAAATAAATGCCAAAAAGGTGAAATTAATCTCATTTACGTATATTTTAAGTTGAAATTTTTCTTACATCATCTAAGATACTGGATTTCTTTTTGAAATTCATAGATTGGAATACTATTATGAAAAATTTTCTATTTTTCAATAGGAGGTGTGGAGATGACAAACTCATATCAAGAAATAATAAGAAATAATTATACATAGATTCATGCTAGGTTAACTTTTCAAGGCCTCTGTCTTCCCTAGCACTTTTATTGGAGAATGAAAAAAAGTTTCATGCAGCAAATTTTGTAAAATTTCATGAAAAATTTCATTATGTAAATTGAGTATAAATCAATAGACGCACAGAAAAAGAATTACGCGAAAGAGAATTTGCATTCGGATCGTTTCGATTTATTGCGAGTATAAAAGTGTAACCTCAAATACAAAGTGCTGTTACCTCAAACAACACAACACAATTAAATGATTCTGCCTTGTGGCATTTTTTTATTGTGTCAATTTAATAATGAACTACAAGCAATCTTAACGTCATTTTATATCTTACGAGCAGTAATAATAATAGTTTTGAAAGGATAAAAACAAAAGCATGTCGTGCATACATCATCAGATTCCAACAAACAATATCACATGTAGCAAGCAGTATCTGCATACCGAACCATATTCGCCAAAAAAGCTTAAGCGACATAGTTTTCGACAACCATTTTTAGAAGAAAATATATCGTATACGATTGTAAGTAATAGATATTCGTCAAAAAAAAAAAAAAAAACAAAGTTCAAAAAATATGTCGCTTAAGCTTTTTTGGCAATTATGTCACGATATGTGTGATTATTTTATCTATACATACTAAATATATGTAAAGTTAATTAAAATTATTCTCTTACGGCTTATGTATTTGTATTTATAATGTCCTTTAACTTAGCAAAGGATTAAATATTAATTGAATACTAATGCCTTCAATTATATTCCGAAATGAAAATACTATTGATTATATCGATGTCAATTGGAAAAGTTGAAATTTTGATACAAAACTATTCTTATTAATTGTGTGTTACAAAATAAAAAAATTATTGCTCTCAGTTTCCAATGGTCTTCTCAGATTAACACGAATGTCATAGGACATTCTAAAAATTGTCAATTAAAATTCTTTCGCAATTTAATACTTTCGGGAGATTATTAATAAAAGTGCATTTTGTAACATTCCTTATTATTAATTAAAATTTAATATTAATTTCAGTTGTTGTAGCTTAAGTTTTAAGCAAAAGAGATTGAAAATCCACTCAACTATGTTGCTCTTAAATTTGCAGAATAATGTACAGTGGAGTTCGGCTATAACGATAAATTATTATTGTAACTTCTCCGGTCTCTGCAGTCTTGCATTGATATCTAATTAAAATTACTAGGCTTATAGCGAACTCTGATTATAGCAATTTTTTCAAGTCCCATCAACAAAATTTAATAGAAAATCTTACTAAGACAATTCAAATTATTTTCTGCTGAATTTAAGCTTAAGTTTTTTTTTTTTTTAATTTCAGAAATGACCATTATGGAAAGCTTTTTTAAATTAAATTAATACTTAGTTGCTTGAGCAAAGCTCTAGATGTGCTTAACTAATAACAAAAAGACTTTTACATATATAAAAATATAATTTCACCCATAATTAAAATCAAAATTCCTCTAAACTGTTCGTATAGTTATAAAACATAGTTAAAGTTTTCAATAAATATTACAACGAGTTGCTTAAGAGCATAGCTATCCCTCCTGATATGCTTAAATTTAAAAAGTGAATTTCAGCCACTATTTGAATTGAAATTTAAATCAAATTACGTTACAACTCGTAGAATTATATAGCAATCAACTCTAGTAAATTTTAATTCAATCAGTTTAAAAACAAGCCTTCTCCCCATATATCCTTTTTACAGAAAACTCAACTTAAGCTCCAATAACGAATAGAATGCTTCGTAATCAAAATTAAAATCAAATTATGTTACAATTTGTAGAACTATATTGCATTAAACCCTAGTAAATTTTGCTTCAATCGCTGTAAAGAAGAGCCTTCTCCCCATATGTATATCCTTTATATGGATAACTGAATTTAAGGTACAATAATGGTAATAATGCTTTAATTAAAGTTGTTTGTAGTCGTATAATGTAATTATTCAAATTTGCCGTAACTGTTATATTGAGTGGGTCAAGGACCTGGCAAGGAGCTCATAAATATCCTTAATTTTGAACATTTTATATTATTTTAAAAATTAAATTAAAATAAAATTTTAATCATAATGCAGTAAAATGTTTAAACTGTTAACAATAATGGTTGTTACTAGTCGTAGAATGTTATGATTAAAATTTGCAGTAACTGTTATGTTGAGCAGGTCAAGGACTTTACTATCTTGCAACTATCCTTAATTTTGAAAATTAAATTTCAGCTTTAATTATGATAAGAATATTTTGTAAAATAATCGTAGAATTACGTTGCTAGAATTAGCGATAATTTTTAAGCTAATCAGCATATAAACAAGCCCACCTCTCATACATATATATCCTATTCTTTATCCTTAATATTAAAAATTTGGTTTTGGATATAATTATTATTGAAAAGCCGTCAAAATGCGATACTATTCGCAGAATTATATAGTCAAAATTTCATCTTAATCGCTATTAGAACAAACTTTTCTCCCATATATCCTTTATTTTGAAAATTTTTCTTAGAATCATGTACTTAAAATGTCTGATAAATTTGATTCTAATCATATCGCTGATTTGCTAAAAAAAAGCTTGGATTTTTGAGTAAAAAATTAGCTTTTTGAGTAAAGAATGCATAAACAATTTTCATATCGTTATTCACATTGTCCTGATTACTCAAATTTTCTTTTTCTTTTAAGTTGTGTGTAAATTGGACCAAGATGTTGTGACCTTCGAAAACAGCTAGTTGTTCCGTTCTACTAAGTGTTTGTCAGAATATTTACAATTAGCCTTGGTGTTATTTGTTCATTAAAAATTATCACATGTAATTTGGCTTTTAAGGAGATAAGAACTTTAGCCTAGTCAAATTTACAAATAATTTTTTTTTCATTTATGACGTTGTTTTAGTAAGTGAGTGGTATATTCTTTATTTCTAAAATTAAATTTTAAATACAATAATGATAGGAATGCACTAAAATCCTTAGTAACTATTCGTAAAGCTACATAGGTAAAGCTTTTGATAAATTTAATTTTAAGTTTTTGTGAGAAAAGGACCCCATATCTATACCTATTTAAGTTTTTTTTGCTATAATTATGCTTAGAAACCTGTATTTTTATTTTAAATATGAAGTTAAAGCTCTTGATGAATTTTAAATCAATTGTTGTAAAAAAATGTGTGCCTTTGTTATATCCTTAATATTAAAAATTTAGTCTTAAATGATAAATAATGATGAAAATGCCATAAAAGTTCACTACTATTTGTAGAATTATGTAGCTAAAATTTCTGAAAATTTCATTGTAATCGGCACAAGGATAAGTCCATACATCCTTTATTTTGAAAATCCAGTTTCAGCTAAAATTATGACTTTCTTTCTTTCTTTTTAGAATCATGTATCCAAAATATTTGATAAATAATAGTCTAATCGTTCTAGAGAGAAGCCTTTTATCTCACATATCCTTTATTTTTAAAATTAAATTTAAAACACAATAATAATTCAAATGCCATTTATTTTATTTTATTTTATTACAATTCGTTAAATTATACAGTAAGAATATCTGATAAATTTAAGTGCAATTGGTATAAGAATAAGTCCTTTGCCCATATATCCTTTATTTAAAAAATTTTTCACTTTAGCTATAGTCATGATCAGAATGTTGAAAAAAATATTTCGCCAGTTTATTTTTTATTCTATAATTTATTTTTCTGTCATCATTAAAGTTAAAAAATATTAATATGCTGAGAAATATCGTTGATAAGAACGTAATATAAGGACGGACCTGTATTCTATAAATCCTTAGTATTAATTAAGATATACAATGAAAACTGGAATCTAGTTGTTATATTTAAAGATCTATAGGAAAATTAATTATACTTTATGCAAGGAATGCTTGCCTTTTGCATATTTTATTATTTATTTATAATGTGAGTTCAATAAAACAAAAAAACATTTTCTTGTATATAATTCAATACAAGGACCCAACATTTAATACAGGTTATACACCAGTGAAACAACAAAAAATAATAGTGCAACTAAAATTGAAATTCGTTGTGCCATAGTAAACTTTTACAATTAATTTGTTTCTCAGTAGTCTTAGAATATTTAATAATCTTATATTCCTTCAATTAATTCCCGCATAACTAAAATTTGTCTTAAATATTTTCTTAGGTTCCTTTGGAACAATATTATTATTTTTAAAATTCTAGATTAAAGTAATTCTCTTTTAAATATATCCTCCACTACACAGCCCAAATTGTCTTAAAATAATTGCCAACATTCGATTTAGGATTTAATATTCAATAAACCATTTTTGTGCAAACTAAAATGCCAGGATTTATTTTAATACTTTAGGTTTGGAATTTGCCAAATACATAAAATATATTTTTTCCATAGAAATTTTTGTATGACAATATTCTTTCCCACTTTGGTGTTTTTTTTGTAAATGCATGAGTGTGTATATGTGTGAGTGTGTGTGTGCGATTTTCTAAAACATTTCATCACGAATATTTCGATTAAATATTTCCATGCTGCTATTGCTGCAATTGCCAAAAAAAAAAAATCAAAGTATTTTATTGGTTGTCGATTGGGCGGGGATGGTGGGGGTAGGCGGGAATGCCAATACAAAGGAAATATAAAAAAATGTTTCTCAGCTTAAGCACGTACGAACAGCAACGGGTGTCGAACGTTTTTAAAGCTGAAAAAATTGTTGACAAATTATCAGCAGTTTGTTTCGTGCTTTTTGCTTTTTTTTAAAGCAAACATAATGGAGTGAATTACCAAAACTATAAACTATAAATATCATAAGACGTTCAAGGATATGTATATACACATGCATACAAAAACTAACATAATTTAAAAAAAAATTCGGCTGTAAAATTCAATGCTTACCATAATATCTGTGGCAATAAGAATAAAAAAATTCAGTAAAGTGCGACTCTGACTCGCGCACGAAGGGTTCCGTACGAACACTAGATATGTAATTTAATACAAACTTCATCCTATGTAATATATAGTTTTGGCGTTTTTTTACTTTTTGGGGTCTTTTCGGTTTTTTTTTTTGTTTTGGCGTTTTTTTGCGTTTTTTCGGTTTTGGCGATTTTTTTAAGTTTTGGCTCTTTTTTTAGTTTTGACACTTTAGTTTCTTGTTTTGGCGAATTTTTCGGTTTTTGGCGTTTTTTCATTGTGGCGATTTTTTTCATTTTGGCGATTTATTTCATTTTGGCGTTTTTTTTTCATTTTTGCGATTTTTTTTTATTTAAATTTTTTTTTAGTTTTGGCGATTTTTTTTTTCATTTTGGCGTTTTTTCATTTTGGCGTTTTTTTTCATTTTGACGATTTTTTCGAATTTGGAGATTTATTTTAGTGTTAGATATTTTTTTTTAATTTTGGCGATTTTTTTCGTTTTGGCAATTTTTTTTAGTTTTCGACGATTTTTTTTTTTGGTTTGGCGATTTTATAATTTTCGGTTTTTTTAGTTTTACCGTTTTTGAAAATTTCAAGTGTTTGCCTCTTACGGTTTCCAAGATATAGCAAATTATCAAAATTACATAGTCAAAACTGCATTAACTGATGGACCACCCTTTAATTTAAATTTTTTAAATTTTAGTGTTAATTGTTGTAGTCTGTATAAAAATACACTAATTTTACAAATTTCAAGTTTCAATATACTTATGTTCATACAATTGTATGTATATTACATGGGATTTTAACATTTTTCGTTGCTCGTTTTGGAACACCCTTTAATTTAATTCTCATGTATTTGCTGTTGTAGCGGCCAAGGTTCTACATACTCTGTCGAAATTTCAGGTCTGTATCTCTTACGGTTCCTGATAAAATACCGTGTGACGGACAGACGGACAGACGGATAGCGTAGCGAAAACAATAGGGTTCCTTTTCACCTTTGGTGTACGGAACCCTAAAAAAGGGATTAAGTTTTGCAAAAGAGCACTTGTTTTCTTTTGCAGTTAAATTGGGAAATTCTCTGTTAAGCTTTATTTTTTAAGCAAACATCCTTCTACTCGTACGCATTATAAGTAAGTCCCGGTCCAGACTTGCAATTTTTATTGCAGAAATTCCTGAATATCCATGAGGGTGTTGAAATAGAATAATATACTTTTTGTTTTCCTCTCTTACTCTTTTGCACTAAAAAATAATAAGTTGCTGCAACAAATATTGCAAGTATGGACCGGGATTAATACATTTAGGCTGAAATATGCCAAAGTATAACTTAAATTAAGCTTTTATTCCAAATTATATTAGAAGTTGTTTCGGTGATTTTTTTTTGTTTTTTGGGAATTTTTTTCCCATTTTTAGGTTTAGCATTTTTTTAACTTTTGGCGTTTTTTTCGTTTAAGCGATTTTTTTCTGTTGGGCGTTTTTTATAGTTTTTGGCGACCTTTATAGTTTTGGTGTTTGTCTTGTATTGGAGCAATTAAGTTTATTTTAGGTGATACAGCGATTTTTTCAGTTTTGGCGTATTGTTTTCATTTTGGCAAATTTTTTAATTTTTTAGATATATATATATATATATATATATATATACATAAAGGGTCCGCCATCTAACGTTTTTTTCAACTAGTGCTTATTTCGTGAATGGTAACACTTAGCTCATGTCTGATTTGACAGATAATTAGTTTTATCCTTCCGCTGAACGAGCCAACTGACCATCCAATGCGTTTTCGCTTCGCTAAGTGGGCCTGCGATCGACTTACAGAAGATTCCGATTTTGCCAAAAAAAATCATCTTTTCAGATGAAGCTCATTTTGATCTTGGCAAGTATGTAAACAAGCAAAATTGTCGCATTTGGGGCACAGAAAACCCGCACGTATACATTGGTCCAGAGTCATAATTGGGCCATTTTTTCGAAAATGAGCAAGGAGTGTCGTTACAGTCAATGGCGATCGTTATCGTTGAACGAATTTTTGTTCACAAAAATTGAAGGAGGATATTGGCAACATTTGGTTTCAACAGGACGGCGCTACGTGCCACACAGCCGAAGCTTCAGTAGTTTTTTTATAGCATTTTCATTTCATTTTCCTTTTAGACACTTTAATATTTATTAATGTCTTGCATTTCATATCTATATATTTTTGTTAATTTCGTATAAATATTCTGGATAGTTTAGGGTATCCAGAAATTGTTCCATGCCTCACCAAAGAACTTTTAATACATTTTATTATGCAAATATACAAATAATTCTTTCTGCCAAAAAAACCCGACTTCAATGCATAGATCTGATAAAAGAAGATAGGAAGAAGTATGTGAAATATAAAATTAAATTTTAATGGGTGTGCGTCCGCCCATTTTTTAAGTTCAAGAGGTTGTGTGTTCTTCAGAGCTCAAGGTGCATGTTAAGTCTTGTACAAATCGGTAAAGTAGAAAAACTCAAAATAAAATATTAAATTTTAATGGTTGTGACTCCGTCCATCTTTTTAAAAGGAATATTGTGTTTATTTTAGAACTCAAGGTGTGTGGTAAGTTTCGTAAAAATCGGTTAAGTAGAACCTAGTAAAATATTAGGATAAATTTTAATGGGCGTAACCCCGCCCATTTTTTTAACTTTCAAATTGTGTAATTACAAGATCCAAAGGTGTTTTATTGGTTTCACAGTAATCAAATAAGTAGAATATTATAAAATTCTGTTAAAAAAATATGGGCTGTCCCCGCCCACTTTTTTACAGTGAGACCAATGGGAAGCCATACATTCTCAGACAACAAAAAAAATTTTACAATCGGTCCAAAATGTACTGAGTTATGAGGATACACACCTGAAAAAAATAGAGACGTATTGTTAACCTCCTCCTTTTTTTGAAGTCGGTTAAAAATAACACATTGAGGAATGTATTCATATCAATTTTTTTTTGTATCAACCATAAAAATTCATTTTTATTGCTTTATTTAAACTATAAATTAGTTCATGGTAAACATGGTACCTTTTTTAATTAATTTCTGTTTTGCTTTAACTAAAAATTTAACATTAATGGTGAATTTTAATAATTTGGATTATATTCTTTTTATAATAAAAAATATTTTTAATAATCAAAAATAAATATATTAATATATTTTTAATGATTAAAAATGTTTTTTTTTCTTGCAGAAACTAAAAAAAATGCCTTGGCAATTTTTTAAATTAAATTTGGCGTAAATGGTTAAAATAAACCTGGCAACCCTACTGCACACACACACACACATAACAATAGAGAGAGCATACATATGTGGAACGTATGTGAAATTTTCAATTACACAAACAGTAAACAAATATTAATCATACGCTTCAGTGCCTTCACATACATATTTGACCCCTTTGCATCTCAACTTAATTTTAAAACTTATACAATTTTGTAAAATTATATCCTTTCTGAAATTACTTTGTATGTTTGGCGCTTTAAATTTCTTAGTTACTGTTGTTGTTGTTGCCGCAAAGCAAAATAAAACTTCTCTTATTGTTTGGCATGTCGTTTGAGAAATATTATAATGTTGACAAGAAATGTTGATGTCATACTTTGACTTTTAGTTTCTTTAGTTTATCTTGTGACTTCTTGGGAGTAAATTCAACAAAAAATTGTCTTGCCAGCATGCTGTGCTATGCAAAGGGGCGTGGTGTTTATGTATGTAGTTGCTTTTTTCATTGTTTCCTTGTCATGGAGGGTATTACTAATACCAGCCTGTACAAATTTACTATTTTTTTCTTTCCATTGTTGTTATATAAATACATATACAAAGTTAAACTAATATTTCCTAGTGCGTTAAACTTATTTTTAGGCGTTATGACAACTGAAACAATAGGAAAAAGTTTTTCAAAATTCTTGCAATTATTTCTGATGAAGGAAGCTGCTTGTGTTGCAGTTTCAAATATATAGTTACAATGCCAGTGAATAATATTTTATGAAAAGGAAATTTGTAACAGAAAAGTTTAAGTAAATAATTACACATAAAGTATTTCGAAAATCGTATATTGTTTTGTTTATTTCCATTGTTTTCAGTTGCTCTATCATTTGTTCTTTTCATGTTTTATACATACGAATATTCAGCTTAAGGAAGCTGATGCAAGTTTTAAAGGTCATTGATGCATTAGGATTAGCATTCAATGAACTAAATTAGAGCAGCTACGATAAGGCTTTAGGCAGCATGACTTTATGAGTTTTTAGATTATGTTGTTTCGTTTAGCTTTCGCAACACTGTTTACAAGTGAAAAGAATACAAGCTTTTTTGAAATTAACGAACAATTTTAAATCATTCATTTCCAAATTTGATCTTATTTTTCATTATATACCCATAATAATTTTTGGGTTCTGTGCACCAAAAATGAAAAGTAATCCTACTGTTTTCACTACGTTGTCCGTATATCTGTCTGTCTGTCTGTTACAGGCTGCTTTCTCGAGAACCGTAGGAGCTATATCCCTGAAATTTTCACTGAATATGGAAAATTTTGGTCGCTACAACAAAAAATTGTAAGAGTTAAAAATTAAAGGGCATTCTAAAGTGAGCAACCTAAAAGTTTGAATTACTAATGTAATATACAGACAATTATATATAGACACTTGAAATTTTCAAAGTTAGTGTAATTTTATACAGACTAAAACAATTAAAACTAAAATAAAAAAATCTAAATCAAATCAATTATCATAAATCAATTAATGTCAATTCGATTATGAAATTTTGACAACTTGCTGTATCCTGGAAACCGTTAGAGACAAACTCTTGAAATGCTCCAAAACGGTAAAACTAGAAAATCGCCAATATTAAAAAAATTCCAAAATTAAAAAATGCGGAATCGAAAAACCGCCAAAATGAAAAAGCTCTTAAATGAAAAACATCAACATAAATAAAATAAATCACTAAAATGCAAAAAAAATCAACAAAAGGCAAAAAACTAAAAAATCGCCAAAATCCGTAAAAATCGTCAAAAACGAAAAAACGCCAAAATTAAAGAAATCGCCAAAACGAAAAAATATGTTGTATAAAAACGCAAAAAATCGCCAAAAATCAAAAAATCGCAAAAGCTTAAAACGCCAAAACAACAAAAAAAAGCGGCAATTCTAAAAAATGGCAAAACAAAAAAAAAAAAACGCCAAAACTAAATAAGCCTCAATACCACAAAAGATCGCCAAAAACTGAAAAAATCGCCAAAAAAACGAGCGCCAAAACTAAAAATTTACATATTACATTTGTATTTAGTGTCCGTACGAAACCCTTCGTATGCGAGCCAAAGTCTTAATTCACTAAATTTTTGTTTATTTTTCAAATACGTTAAGGTCAAATGGTATTATTCACGACTTTTACAATAAAAATCAAAAGATAATAATTATTAGTTAGTTTTATTATTATTATTGTTCGAACTTCATTTGTTTTTTATTTTTTTTTTGGATGACAGCTGATGCAGATTTCTGCTTTATATACTAAGCCTTTATTGCAAATGGAATATGTGAATTCTTTTGATTCATCGCATTACAATTTGCTAAAACCTTTTTTTGTAATGAAAGCTCAATTTAACCATCTATAAATTTACAACAGTCTTATTATTAAGTATGAACATGTTATTAATTAGCTTATTTTTGTTCTACTTAAGACAAACTTTTTTGGTTTGTTATTATTAAGTATATTTTTATTTTATTTTTTGACACAATTTTAGTTAGTTTTTTTATTATTGTTCGAACTTCAGGGCTCCGTACACCAAAGTAAAAATGAAAAAACCGTTGAAGTTAAAAATATCACCAAAAATAAAATGAAATAAATTGTATAAATAAAAGTCACAAAAAAATAAAAACAAAAAAAAAACTGAAAATATATACTGCAAAAAGACTATAAAATATCAAAAACTGAAAAAAACGCCAAAATTAAAAAAAGCGTCAATACTATAAAAATCGAAAAAATTCTCCAAAAACCAACAAAAATAGCAACAAAAAAAAAACAACCAAAGCTAAAAAAAAACGCTAAGGCTAAAAATGTGTATTGTTAAAAGAGAACAAAAAATCGCCATAAAGAAACAAGCTCCGTTCGTGTGCAAGTCAAAGTCATACTCTACTGAATTTAATTTAATTTAAAATTTCAAGAATAATTATTACTTTCGCTCCCTTATATTATCAAGAAATTTATTGCGTGAAAACTATGTAACTAATAACTTGCTGATCGTTTACTTCAATTTTTCAATATTACCAAACCATAAGCGTTCTCTACTATTCTGCAGCATTTCATTTTTGAAATTGAGTGGCAATAGACAAGGTTTCTGACATAAAAATTCCACTGTGCGTAATCTTTCATTGCTTTAACAACTGCTTCATTATATGCGTAGTAGATTAGAGAAATTTGAATAAAGAAAATTAGAACGCAGTTACAGATTTCAACAGACACATAACAAACAAATGTCAGTCAATCAAATCACAATATTGAAAAAAAAAAATATTTCACAAAGCCTTTTAGCAAAAATTTGTATTATGCCGTATTTTAATAATTGTTTGCATTAACTGATAAATCATCCTAATGATTAATGAATTCCATTGTTAGCAGCTGTAATTTTTGCTTAGTAATGTTGGAAACAGATATATATGTATATACATATTTCCTTTTTCTGAAAAAAAAGGTTTGAAAAGATGAACTAACAGGAGTAAAAAGAGAATAAAATTTAATGCTTTTTCATTTGATAAATTCCATATTTATTTGTAGTTATCTAATGTATGTATGTTACTGGTAATGAAAATTTTTATATACATATGTATATTGTTTTTGTTTTATTTCAGTCTAATTGAAGTAACAATATACAAGTTAAATTGCTGGTACACAGATACCTTAAATTACGAACATCAACAAAAAAAAAAAAAAAAAAAAAAAAAAGGACAAAGAGGAAGATCAAGCAGAGCCTGGACGTTGTAAAAGGTAAGGCTATCTAATAGATGAAAATCTCATAAATTATTTTAAACAACAACGGCATTCTTAAGTACAGCCATTAATATGAAATTGCCAGCATATTATAAAAGTAAAGGGAGAAAAACCAGACAACTTGATAATACATATATTAAAAATGGAATGTATGCATGTGCTTTGGTGTACCTGTAATCTTCGCACCTGATGCCCCCACAGATGGGCTCACAAACAAACTAAAATACCACTCTTACTTACCTTTACTTACTTTTGAATAAAGTATAAAAATATCTGTTTGGTAAGGTTAGTTGTTGTCTAGTTGGTATTGAAGTTGTAAGTTTGCTTGAGTGTGTCTGTGTATACGAGTATATGTCTGTATGTCAATGGGCTGCTTTTGTTTAGTAGACTAACAACACTTCAGCAGCACTTTAGTTACGAGTATAATAAAAACGAAACCGAGAGACGGAAATTATAAAATAAAGTTTTTTGTTAAGGCAGGCAGGCAGGCGGGCAGTCAGGCATCAGCATCATCATGTTTATTAGCAAATTCTTATGTTAGGTTTCCTTCCTTTTTACACTTGTGTTAGGTTTCCTTTTCGGCATTGAATAAGAATTTTCTTTTTGCTTTTCAAAGCCATCATTGTTCGACGAGTGCGTGTTGATTATCCAGCAGCAGCTGAGAGTATAAATAAAAAAGTCTCAGGAACAAAAATAAATGTTTTGCAAGAAAATAAACTTGTAAATTCAATTTACTTGTAAATTTGTTAAGGTTTTTAGTATAATTATTTTCCTTTGGCCAATTAACTATTTAATTGATTTTATATTAAAATTAGTATTCGTTAATTATTATTATTCAAAATTTCTTCCACGCTAATAAACCAGTCTTCATTCAGTTCATTAATTTTAATTATTTTTTAACAAGACAAAAGAAATTAATTGTTATAATGACGCCAGTATGTACATCGTGTGTAGTAGATATAACAGCAAATTTTTTGTGTTTCTAGATGTTTTTTAACAAATAAATTTCTGGGCGTACAGAAATAAATAAATTCGGTAAAATAAGACTTTTTCTCGTACACGAAGGGTTCCGTATGGACAATATATACTATGTAATACTATACGAACGTTTGACTATATAATCGAATATCTTAAGTGATGCAGACATTTTTTAAAAAATTTTAAGTACCTGGTAAAATTTTTTAGGTTTTTGGCAGTTTTTTTTAGTTTGGCGTGTTTTCGCCTTTTGCTATTTTTTTATATTTGGCTATTTATTTTAGTTTTAGCGATTTTTTTTAGTATTGGCGCTTTTTTCGTTTTTGGCGATTTTTTCCGGGTTCTTGGCGATTTTTTTAATTTTGGAATTTTTTAGTTGTAACGTTTTTGAAATTTTTAAGACTGCGATTTTTTTTTAGTTATGAAGCTTTTTTCGTTTTGGCGATTTTTTTTAGTTTTGGGGTTTTTTTCGGTTTTTTGATATTTGGTTAATTTTTAGCTATTTATTTTAGTTTTAGCGATTTTCCCATTTTATTGCAACTTTTTTTAATTTTGGTATTTTTTAGTATAGATGTGCATGTGAGTGTTTTCTGTTTTTCACGCACGCTCACGAATAAAATATTTTTAATCACGCACGAGTGGTTTACAACTTATCACGATCACGCACGCTTACGAAAAAGTATATGTACAATATAATTTTCATGTTTCTTGGGTTGAAAAATAGGTTCTTACATATACATATATACATATCTATGTATATATGTATGTATGCTCGTGTTTTTTTTAAATTTTCAATGTAAATTAAAATAAAGCAAAGTTAATTTAATATCGTTTTAAATATTCGTATTCGCAGATATCATTTTAAATATTCGAATTCGAATTCTCGTATATCAAAAATTGACGTTCCGCACATGTATGTATGTAGTTATATATACATAATATAAATGTGAAGGTAAGACGTATGATCAATTAAATAAATGATAATCAAATAAATGAGAAAAGCATATTACATGAAAAAACATACAAATTACTAAAATTTTTCTGTTATGTAACATTTTCAAAGACTCCCCCCACCCCCACCATAACAAAACTCGAACCCCACCCTCCCCCTTACAGCGTTACGTAATATATGGACGTCCCCTAAAGCAAAAAACATTTTCTGCGGTACAATTCGTCAGTAGTATTGTTGACAAAGGCACCGTTGAATCAGTAGTGTTTCTCAATTGATACTTCCTACAGGGTATTTAAGAAACACACATACATACTTACAAAGGTGTATTTACCCATCAAACAAAATGCTCCGAATTCGTCAAGAATTCGTAGCGATTGATCGACAAACTCTTCCGATTTCGGCACCGAAATATTACCGAAATCGTAACAATTTTTGTATGAAATGGTTGACACGACTTCGTAACGATATGTCGGTACGAATTCGTTACGATAAGTCGGTACGAATTAGTAACGACATGTAGGTCAGATTTCTTTTTGCTTTTATAACAGATTACCGCTTCAACGTTATGTTGCTGCTATTGTCGAAATAATTTGCACATACTCACGTTTTTTAATATTTGTTACAACCTTTTTTTTTCAACATATACATATTTATTTTAAAAAATTTTTCACAGACCTTTACTTATGTACTCAAAAGTCAAAGTTTTACACCCTTATTCAAAAAAATATTTTACTTGAGCTTTAAAGTTCATAGTAGCTACCAACCAATTTAAGGCTAACATTGCTTTGTTAAGAAATTGTATTCAAAAGACAACTTCAATTATTTTGTGAATTAATAATAAATTCTGGTAACTCCACCATGTTCAACAACCATTTCACAGCTTATGATGTACAACATCGAATACAATTTCATTCGAGTATTCAACTAATTTTTTATTTTATTAAATACATTTTTATTATCTTGAAGTTAAACAACCTAATTTATAAAATTTAAGCTTCTGACATGGAAGCAAAACAGATAAACATTTTTATGAAGTAAAAGTAAAAAAAATATGATGAACATAGAAAAATTATCTCAATTTATTTTATTCGAACGAAATGAGTATTTGAGTATCCAGGTTTTTTCGATTTGTTTTGATTGTATGTACATCACTAAAACATTTTTGTATAATTGTATTTATTTTAATATTTTTTTAAATGGATTTTGCTATGTATTTCAAATCAGTTGGATAATTTAGTGATATTTTCCATCACATGACAGAAATAATAAATTTAAGATAAGAGCTAGCACTTCTAGCTTCATTTTCAGATGTAACATGAATCAATATGTACTATATTAAGAAAAATATTTGAGGTACAAAATACACATTTTGGAAATATCAACTTAAAGTAGTAGCCTTAACAAACGTGGGTGCCTACTTTAGAATTTTGATATAATAATTTTTTTTTGAATACAACTTTACTTAATATTGCTTTTCAAAGCTTTGTTAAGTTTTTTTGAATACGGCCCTTAATGTTTAAAAAAAGTTGTTCAGAGAAACTACCGAAATGTCTTAACGAATTCGGTACGACAAGTCTGACTTCAGAAAAAGTCGAAACATTTTGTTTGGGGGTATTCATTATGTTTGTAAGCTCATACTACCATACATATTACTATATATTTATGAATTTATTATTATAAAATAATAATAAATGTAGGAATGTTATCTCGTGAGAGCGTGAGAATGCGTGCGTGATTATTAAAAAAAGCGCACGCACGATCACGCAAGAGTAAATTTTTTTCAGTCACGCTCACGCACTCACGCGTGATTAGTTATAATATTTGATCATGAATCACGTGAATCACGCCTGACTCACGCGTGACATGATAAAATCACGACATTTGCACATTTCTATTTTTTAGCTAAGCGTTTTTGAAAATTTCAAGTCTTAGCGATTTTTTTTTAGTTTTGGAGGTTATTTTTCGTTTTGGCGATTTTTTCGTTTTGACGTTTTTTTATTTTAAGATATTTTATAGTTTTAGCGTTTTTGAAAATTTCAAGAGTTTACCTCTTACGGTTTCCAAGATTCTTACGGTTTGCAAGTTGTCATAATTACATAGTCAAGATTACATTAACTGATAGAATACCCTATAATTTTGATTTCTTAAATTTCAGTATTAATTGTCAGAGTTTGCATAAAAATACACTGACATTTGAAACTTTCAAAAGTCTACAGTATATAAATATCTAATACATTGAGATTTCATTTTACGTTGCTCGCCTCGGAACACCCTTTAATTTTTAACTGTCATACATTTGTTGATGTCGCGGCCAAAGTTTTACATATTCTGTAAAAATTTCATATCTGTAACTCGTACGATTCTCGAGAAAACAGTCTGTGACAGACAGATGGATGGACGGACAAAAGGACATCGTAGCAAAAACAATAAAACAGAAAACAGAGGTTAAGCAATAATTTTAAATACAATAAAACCATTTCTCTTATTCTACTTCATTTAAAATTCATGTTATTCTTCTGAAGGAACGTTTTCTGGGACAAACTTAGAGATTTTTCTTATACAATTTTACATAAACGTACTGAACACATCATCTACTCGTACCTAAGGCAAAATATAGAAGTCAACATTTTAGAAATATTTTGTGTTATGAATTCATTAAATTTGTTTTTTTTTGTTTTAGCTTAAAGTTTAAGCTGAATTTGTTTTACTAACATTAATTTTTTTTCCAATAATATTTAAATTTTGCTGATAAATTGACTTACACACCTACAATTTTTTTAATTCCTTTTCGCAAGTTTTTTTCCTAGACTCTATTAATGAAATTGATCATAAAAGTTTTATTTTTCTTTTTATTTGTTTCTGATAGAAACTTAACACACTGACATTAAATTAAAATTCTTTTCTTAGTTTTTGCCTTGCAGTCCCTAGAAAAAAAACCATTGAGCAGAGGAGAGAGAGAGAAAATAAATCTAAACATTATTAAGACTCCTTGATTTTGGCAAAGTGCCAATATTCATTCTTAATATTTTTTTTTGCCCCTGTATTACACTTCGAATTTGTGTCCTTCCTCTCGTTTTCTTTTTGCCAATTTCGCCGCAGGCCATAGGAAAAATTTTATTTATTTAAGGTGAAGTATTAAACGTTTATACAAATTGATTCAATAAACTTGTAGTTGGGGGAAAAATGCAAATTGTATACAAATATAACTAAAGATTTTTTTTTTAATTTAGGATACCTTTTTTTTAAAATGATTTTATAATGGTTGCATTTTCTATAAATATATGAAGCTTTTTTATAATAATAATTTAATAATAATTTTATAATAAATTTACTTAGCAGACATGCTTAATCAACATAAAACAAAAATTCTTAAGTATTAATTGGCAGATTTTGTAAGAAGTTTCATTGCTAAACGTTTCAAATTTGTATGAAAAACAACGAAAATTCGTTTCAAGCATACCTGTTAAATTACGATTACGATTAGTAATCAATTAGATTACATTTTAAAAAGAATTGTAATGATTATATAATTGCCTTCAAAAGAATTGCTGATAAATAATTGATTACGATTACTAAAATCGAAAAGTAATCTGAATTACTTGAAATTACTATATACAAAATAATCTAGAAGAATCAAAATTAATCAAAAAGTAATCCTATTACTTTCAAAGATTACTTTTGATTCTTTTTGATTATTTTCAAACATTCTGAATAAAGATTACTTTACTTTGAAAAAGTTCTAAAGAAATTTATATAATTAGATGTTTTTTTATATAACAACATTAATATCAATCTGAGAAAAAAATATAAAGAAAAACATATAAAGTGAAATTTTTTTCTGGTGGTTAAGCATTGTCTGTATGCATTTCATAGTCACTTCGACAAAATGTCAGTAGACTTCAAACCACACAATTTTAACAGCCCCAAACTTCTTATCTTATTCACAGACTTTTAAAAAATGATTTGAGAATTCACAAAAAATATTTTTGAAAATCACAAAAGGAAAACAACATATACACGCCAATTTTTTGAAAGACTATAAAAATGTATCAACAGATATCTTTCAAGCTTTCCTCAAAAGTTTGCTCATTTGTTAAATTATTAAATATATTAAATTTTAATATAAGTGAAATGCAATAAACTTAATAAATAATCAAAAAGAATTAGAAGTAATCCTTAGAAGTAATTGGATTATTTTTTTAATACTTTTGATTATTTTGTGGTAATTTCAAGTAATTCAGATTAATTTTCCATTATTCCTTTCAGAGCTGAACAATATTTTGTATATAAATTCCTTTAAATCATCAATATCAAAATAATTCTTTTAGTTTTAGGCTAAAGTTTGCTTACAGAAGCGTTTTCAAAGATCCTTTTTTGTGAAAAGGAAATGGCACAATTGTGTCATCTCGGTCATAACATGTAAAAAATGTTTTGAATTATATTAAAAATATTTTATTCGTTTTATTATCTAATGTGATGTTTTGACCTTAAAAATATTCAGAACATTGCATAAAAAATAAACCAAATGAAAATATATAAGAAATATGATTAGTTAAAAAAACAAACAAAAAAACAATTTAATGCAGTTGGAATGAAATCAATGAAAATGTATAAATAAGTTGTTAGAAAAATTTAAATTTTAAGCAATATTTCTCGAAGCAGTCTTTGTTTTTTGTTAAACAAAGTATCCCAAAAACCTCAAAGAAGACTCTTACTCTATACTTATCCCCATTTTGATAGTAAAAAGTACTATACTTTACGACTAGGTAATCCAAGAAGTTTGCACTATTTTCTGTATTCCATTGAAGAGTTAATTATATATCGCTAGATCAGGAAAAAGGAAAAATACTTTGACAATACTTTCTTGGTTTTTATTTTAATCCTGTAATACTCCAGACCTTTAAAAGCGTTTTAATTTTTAACAACTGTTGATACTTGGCCGTGCAACGGTGCTTAAGATTTTTGTTCTATCCTTCAATTTTACCAACAGGATCTTTGGCAGACATAGGTAGTGAAATTACTGTAAAAAATCTATCTAAATATACATGCCCGTCCTTTGATACAAAATTTTTAAACGTTCCAGCTCCCTGAAAAACTTGGAAGTCAACTAAAATAAAAAGTTGCGCATACCAGATTTGCAATACAACTGGTCATGAATTTGACCTAATACGAGTAACTTTTCATGCAGTACACCTCCCATTAAAGGGAATGAATCATTTGTTCATCAATTGAATAATTTGTGATCTCAGTTGAAAAAATTCTTTCAACATTTTCCAACTATTTCGATGACTAATTGAACTGTCCATACATCGTTTATTTATTGAGTATGGTTCGGAATAGTCTGAAAAGTGCATATTTGGTCTAAGTTCCAGGAATTTATCATTGTACATGGAGTTAAATAAAAGAAAAACTAACGGGTGTTTTTTAGAGGTATAGAACTTCGAATTGAAATAAAACACAAGAAAATCATTTTAATGTCCATCAATTTGGCTTTATTGGAAGGATAATTTTATGCCATTAATGTTTAAATATGATCTCGGGCATGTGGCCGCCGCGGCTGGCTCGAATAAAGCCAATTCTACAGGTCCAATTTTCAACCACATTTTTGAGCATATGGTGCCGTATGTTGGCAATAACGCCACGAATGTTGGCTTTCAAGTCCCCTAACGTTTCTGGTTTGTTGGCGTAGACGAGCGACTTCACATATCCCCAAAGAAAATAATCCAATGGTGTCAAATCACACGATCTTGGTGGCCAATTGACAGGTCCATTCCGCGAAATTATGCGCTCATCGAATGTTTCCTTCAATAAATCGATTGTGACGTGCGCTGTGTGGCATGTAGCGCCGTCTTGTTCGAACCACAACTCATCCACATTCATGCCATCCAATTCGGGAACAAAATAGTCGGTTATCATGGCTCTATACCGGTCTCCATTAACGGTAACTGACTCTCCAGCATTATTTCGGAAGAAGTATGGCCCAATGACTCCACCAGCCCATAGAGCACACCAAACAGTCAGTTTTTGTGGATGTAATGGCGTCTCAAGGGTCTCATGTGGATTCTCTTCACTCCAAATGCGGCAATTTTGCTTGTTGACGTAGCCATTCAACCAAAAATGAGCCTCATCACTGAACAAAATTGTGCGATGAAAATCAGCATCGAGATCAATCTCATTTTCGGCCCATACACCAAAATCACGACGCATTGCATGGTCTCGCGGCTTTAATTCTTGCACAAGCTGGATCTTGTAAGGTCGCAAGCCAAGATCTTTGCGCAAAATCTTCCATAAAGTTGATGGACAAAGCTCCAATTGCTGTGCACGGTGGCGAATCGATTCATTCGGGTCCTCTTCAACACTTTGCTCTACAGCGGCAATTGTTTCTTCGGTGCGCACTGTTCGACGTCTCTGCGGATGCGTATTATCACATAGAGTAAACGTAGTGCGAAAACGATCCATGGTTAACCGAATTAATTGCTCTGATGGACGATTATGTCGACCATAAAATGGACGGAGCTTGCGGTAAACTTCGCGAACTGAACCATTATTTTCGAAATAAATTTGCACAATTTGCAAGCGTTGTTCTTTTGTCAACCTGTTCATGATGAAATGGCAAACCAAACTAAATATTAATCATTTGACAGCTGACAAAATGGCCGCCAGTTAAAAAAGTGATGCCAACTTAAAGTTCTATACCTCAATAAAAAACACCCATTATATATTTGTAGGACCGGTATACCTTGATCGCCGGGTGAACAAGCCACCCCACTACGATCGCGCATTCGTAGAACCATTTAATTTAATACCACCCTATTTATTATACTCATTGATAATGGGTTTTTAGAAAACATTTATTTAGATAATCTGGCGGAGTCTTGTGGATGATTTCTTGTTGATAACACGATGATATCGGAAGCTCAATACTCGGGAATGAAAAAATGTTATATCTGGGGAGTTTAGTTGTTCAATTAGTCTATCTGGCTTGTTATTGGTAGACTCAAACATGTAAATATTTTCAATGCTTTCATTATATTCTTTTTTGCATTTTCATCTAAAGACATCCAGATTTCGTCAGCAGCATTATAATGGTCGCTGAAGTCAACATCAGATAACACAAACGTGAGCATAAAACAAAATTTCATCTTGGGCCTGATCAACACAATTGTGCTATCTGAATTTCGTTGAACGCTGGCTACTTCTTACTATGCACAATACCACCAGGAATGCACTGAATTGTTTAACAATCTAATTTTGCTATTGCCACCAGTAATTTTGAGAGCATATATCAAAAATATTTTACGAAAACACTCACCTTGTGAACGCATGTCTACACTTCTTGTAAGACACAACGAAACTTAGGCTGTATTTTTTATTTAATGTTGTTATTTTTTTTGTTTCTCTTATTTTTTGAGAAAGAAACAAAACCTCACAATCACTGCTTGCCGGTTAATAGACAAAAAATCATTTTTTAATGTAGTTAGTTTGAGGTCAATCAAGCAGATCGCACAATCGATTAAGCTAGGTCTGAAAGGGTTATTAGTAATCGTAATTACGATTACTAAGTACGAAACTGAATATAATCGTAATTTAATCATTACTTCACCTTTAAAAAAAGTAATCAAATTAGTAATCATTACGATTAGTAATCAGCTATCGTTTCAAGTAATATTTTTTCCATATAAATTTCAAAACGAAGGAAATCGTTTGTATTTAAAAAATCCACCCTTAATGGCTAATAAATCAGTGAATGTATACAGTTTCATTTTTTCAGTGGCTAATTAAAATTATTATCAAATTACGTTTAAAGTATGGTAGCACTATAAGATTTGCAGATATTATGGAACGCTTTCCAAAGAACAGCTGTTCAATATAAATAAAAATATTGTATATTTTTATGTAATTTCTCGACCTTATTTTTAATATTAATTAATGTAGTTTTATAGATATTGTATCTATTCAGGCTTTGAAGGTCATTTAATTGATTTAAATTTGATTTATCAATTTGAAGAAAAGTGAAATAGCATTTTATGATACAAAAAGAGCACCAGAATGCATTTTTCTATTTATATACTTCATGATGTGAAAATATGTGTTACATTTGTTGTATATTTGCGAAAATTAAACGAAATTGTTTTTAATACGACCACATGATTGATGTTCATGTATATGCCTTCAAAAAACACACACATGCACAAAACATATGGCGTGTTTGTAAAACTTAAATACAACTTAAATGAACAATGTTGGCTATTTAAGTTTGATTTAATTGTGCGGTGAGAAATAAAATTTTCTGTTTAAATATGATTTAAAAAAAATGCATATAAAAAATAAAATTTATTTGAAATCTGTTCTAAGAAAATTCTGTATAAAAAATTTTACACAAAATAAGTTTCAACCCCAATTTTAATTTTATGAATGCGAGAGTTAAAATAAATTTTACAATACATATATATATATATATATAAATTTAGGTAAACCAAACTTAAATTTAATCCGGAATAATTTTTTAATCGGCCTTAAGTTTAATATTTTCAATAATAATATAGAGTGTTTTTTATAGAGTGTCACAAATTTGAGTTGGCAGCACTGCTTCATTTGAGCACCAATTTAACAGCTGATATAGCATATATCAGCTGTTTTGTTTAGTCTGCATTGAAATTTCATTATAAATTCACTTACACCAGAACAACGCGTGCAAATTGTTGAAATTTTTAATCAAAATAATTGTTCTATTCGTCAAACACATCGTGCACGTCTTGCATTTTATGGCGTACATAGTCGATGAAGCCTATTCCTGGTTGAATGCGTACGTAAATAAGCAAAATTGTCACATTTGGATTGAGGAGAATACACAAACTTTTGTCAAAACACCATTACATAACAAGAAAATTACTGTTTGGTGCGCTTTATAGGCTGGCGGAGTCATTGGCTGATATATCTTCAAAAACGATTACTTAAAGTTGTTGAAAATTAGTATTCCAGATTACACCTTCTACACGCCAGCTGTAGCGGCCTTATGACAGAAATCATCTTTAGACATTAATTTCATAAAACTTTCTTAACAATAAAGTCCGTTTCATTTATATCAAAAATATATTTCCGTGTTTTATTATGATTTAAGCTTGTCACTCTATGAACTTGGACAGTCACAAGCCTCTTGTCTTATGCATAGACTTTCAAAAACCAGTTGAGAATTTAGAAATAATGATATTTTCGCAAATCACAAAAGAAAAATAAGCGTATACAAAACTCAGCAAATAATTTATATTCGATATGAATCTATTTTATTTTTCTAAGAAGTTTGTTGTAACTGTTTAAAATGTGTGGTTGATGTCTACTGATGACTTGAAATGCTTATAGAAGCACTAGCAAGTGGTTTTCGATTCCAATATTTGACAATATGTCAAATAATGAATTTCTTAAATGAAATATTATTAATGAAATTAATAAGATCTTCTAAAGAAGATAAGACTGGACTTTTTAGCTGAATATCTGAATTTTTCTGTGCCGTCAAGCACTTTATCAATGCCCATGTCTACCTATTTATTATTGAGAAATTATGAAAGTTTCTTATTTTACTGAAGCAAAAAACAGTTTTAAGAGAAACAATAGTTAATAATAAAAAGTAAAAAAAATATGTATTAAAAATTAGGAGTGAAAGTGAGTTGTTTGTTTGCTACTCTTTAACGCCCAAACTACTAACCTGATTTTTTTTTTTAAGAAAAGTAACACTCAGGCAATAAATTCTTACTACTATTACTGAGTGTTACCTACTTTAGGAAACTGATATTGACAGAGAAGCCAGGTGGTGAAGGAAGAGATAGAGGAAAGCTTCATTCTATTACAACTCTGCTTTTTGCTTGCTTTTTTTTTAAATAATGCAGTGTTGCAGCGCCTCTGGTGTCAATGAGGCATATTAAATTTGTGAAGCTTTTTTTAGTAGCCATTTTATTCGCTATTTAACTTCGCCGATGCATCTGCTACACAATACCTAAATAATTATATATAATTATCCGGTCCGTATACAGTTTTTTATATTTGTTACGTATATTTTGGCTGTTTAGGATAATTTATGGGTCTGTATGGGACATTAGAGTGTCTATACTCGTTCAGATTGAATTGATATGTTCACAAAATTTATTCAGCTATAACTTTGCCAAATATGGTTAGCAAAAAAATTTGGAGTCCCTGTAAGTTTTTCTGAAAAAAAAGAAGACAAATTTTTACACAGTTTTTGCGAAGAAATACTTTTTTTTGGCATAACATGTTAAGATTTGTTTAGTTTGTTTTTGAAACCTTTGCAGGCCCATAAAATAACAGTTTGTCACCAAAATCTCCAAACTGATTATAGGGTTTTATTAAGTATACCTTGGTAATACTATCGTGTACGTGTGTTTTTCCAAAAGTCTGCATAATGTAATTAATAAAATAAAATGACTACATTAAATTAAAACCATGTTGTATCAAGTGGATATAACTTTCCTTCAACATGGTTCTTTGTATTATTTCAGTATCAAATTCACGTTGATTCAATATCATACTTCATTTTGATTTAATAGTATAGGAATATTAAATCAACATGAAATAAAATTATTTCAAAGGGAAAAATTTTCTTTGCATATTACTGTAAATCATGTTGAATTAAAATGAAACATATATAATGCAAAATAATAGCCAACAAATTTTAAATTAAACTCAGTTTCATAGTTTTGAATATGGAAATTTTCTTAGTGTATTTATACTTCAATATCTGGTGCTGGTGATGTCGCTGCACCTTTAAAAATAATTAAAGCGACAATTGTAGCTAGCGTTATTGGAAGTTGTGTAGTGTTGTAGTCTGCTGTAGTAAATATGTTTAAAGCAAAGCCCACTACTTTTTACTTAAATTGGTACTAGTGAGAAGTCTCTTTAAAACTTACATATGTCCTTTTTTGTTTCTAATATATTTTTTTTTTCTAAGATTTCAAAGTTACTACTACTTCAAATAATTGCTTTTATGATGCTGTAGATATTATTTTAAGCGCAAAAACAACTTGTCAAGTCCTTATTTTTGTGTGACATGAAACATCTTGAATGGATTACATATTTTCAAGAGCATAATCTCTAAAGATGAAGCGAACAACGTATTAAAAGCAAAGCAAGGCAAAAAAAAGGTAAAACTGCGTGCGTATAAAATGAAAAGCTTAAAATATTTTTGTTTTAAAAAGTATTACAAAAGATTAACTTTTTGTACTTTTTTTTATTTGTTTGCTTTTAGCGCACTTAAATCTTATGTAATGGAAGTTACAGTTGCTTCTTAAATATACGATAAACAAAGAGGTAATTTTTTTTTTTTTTAAATTTTTGTACTTTACGTTACTTAGGTAAAGTTAAATCAAATTTTATGAAATGTTTTTAAACACTTACTTACTTTTATAATGACAGATGGCAGATGGCAGCTGATTGCTAGCTGACTGCTGGATGGCTATTTGCTTCTCTGTTGTCTGCTGGTTTGTCCGCTATAATTTCGTTTTGTGAAGGAAAAACTTATAATTTTTTTGAATTTTGTATTAATTTTTGACATCTTGGCACTTTTTTTTATTAAATTTTTATTTATTTCTCATAAAATTTGCATAATTTTTTTTTATCAAAATCCTAAAAACAATTAAAAAGTGTTTCTAGTGTTTTTTTTTAATACAAACTTTCTTCTGAAATAAGCGTGACGTAAAGGTAAATTTATGCATATAAGTTATTAACGCTATTGGGTGACTGACTGACTGATGGGTTCATTTTTTTGCTAAGCCGGAGACCTGAATTTTCTACTTTGAAAAAAAAAGCACCAACGTTTAGCTCTTCAGTGGACATTTTTGTATCTTAAAAGTGAATAGATAACCCTGTGGAATAAAATTTGAACAAAGTCGTGACCAAATGAATTTGGCACATGATCTTAATGTAGAATTTTTCACCAAATACGAATCTGAATTCAGAATGATCAAAAGTAGAACAGATTTCGAGATGTTGCAAAATTACCGTTATTTGGGTTTTTTTTTAAAGATGATATCACTTTAATAAAAGAATTAGTCGCCCAACATCGCCTCATCATACGCCCCTTGATACCGACGTTCCATTTTTTGTATTTGTCGGTGAAAACGTTCACGATGCTCGTCGCTTTCATCGCCAAGGTTGTTTGGGAAGAAATTTAAATGTGAATGCAGAAGGTGTATTTTTAAAGACATATTAATTCCTTTTTTAAGAAAGACATAAAAATGAATGTTAACATAAATAAAAACAAAATCGTGTTAAAAACTTTACCAATTTTCCCATAATTTTTTTAACAAGTTTTGAATTATCAGCCTAACCCACGATGTCGATCGACAACTCGACCGACTGACGACAAGTCACTCATTATAGTTCGTTTGAGCGACCCACTAACTATCGACTTGTCGGTTGTCAAGCTTTACGTTGTTAACGAAATGCATTTACTCATTGTCAAATTAGAAGATTGCCACATCAAAAATTTCACAAATAAAACGCTACTTTACAAATAAAAAGCGCTGAATGTGAAAAGTATTCCATAAAAAATGCAACTCTATGCTACTTAAAGTTTCTACAAATAAATAATAAAAATAGCAACAATAATAAACATAAGACAGTACAAAAAAATTAAAAAGTTATTTTCAAAATTTTGTGTGTGAAATATAAATAAATATATTAGTTGAAATGTGTAGATACTCCTGAAATAATGAAAGCGGATTGTAATGAAGAATGGACGGGAGTAGCACCAATGGGACAAGCAATCTATTGTAGTGGAAAGAGTAATGTTCCTAATTGAGTGTTTAGAATTGGTTAGATAAATTGCACGTATACACATTCGTACATACATATATATGTATGTATGTAATTCTAAAAGAATTATGTGACAAAAAATGCATGTTTGTGAGTTAAATAAATAAAATAAACGCAAAAAAAGTTAACATTTTTATTTTTGATTTTCATAAATGCAAATTTGTTTAAAAATTTGGTATTTATGTGTACTTTTTTGTTTTGTCGACAAGCACAAACCAATTGACTGATTTTGACATTTGTTGTCGTTTGAATTTCCATATTGGGTACCAAATTTGTATGAAAATGGTTACGTTATCGTTCGCATGCATTGTCGATCGACTTGTCGTGCCGAACAAGTTTAGTGGGTCCCAAATCAGCTGTTTGTCTTTTAAAATGATTGCGCACTACAACGTTCGATATCGTGGGTTTGGCTGTATATCTTATAATTTGGGCTCCTGAAATTTCCTAGAAAGCCTGATGCAACTAAACCAAATGACCTCCATGTTTTTAATTCATATGCGCAAAACAATAAACTCCACAAAACTTGTTCGGCGGATTGTTCTGGCAAAAAAAATCACGTTTTGCACTATGCATTTTATTTTATTTTTTTTTAATATGAATTCGGTGTTTCAAGAGAATCAAAAAATTAAGCAAACAATTTAAAACTTGAACTGTCAATGTTTGTAACACTTACAGCGTTCGTTTTTCAAATTCTGCTTATTTATTTCCCTTGGGTTTTTGATTTAATAAAACCGAAAAGTGGGTTAATTCACTAAATCTTCTGTAGCTTAGTCATTTTTGCACCAATATGGGACTTGTAAAGCACAAAATGTTTGTATTAAAATCAGTTAATGTCCTATGGAAAAAAAATCTTAAAATTTTTAATGAAGTTTGAAATTTTCTTTATTGTATCTCCATCATTTCTTGACTAATCTTGACATGCGATGTCTGTTTATTTTAGTAATTTTACTATATTTTAATGAAAAAATGGCATTCAAGCCACATCCATCATCTTTTTTAAAAATCCAAAAACGGTAATTTGGCTATATGTCAAAAACTGTTCTACTTTCGACGATTTTGACTTCATATTCGGATTCAGCAAACCATTTTACATTAGGATTGGGTATCAGATACATTTGGTCAAAAAACTGTTCCACAGTGTAATTAATTTGACAAATTTTGTAAATTTTAATATTAAAACTACCAGCTAAAAGATATTTAGTACCTTTTGATATCATTCGGAAACTTATGTTACTCTTATTCAAGAAAAAATAAATCCCGCAGTGTCCTAGTGATATTAAATTTTTTAAATGCCTTAGACCAAGAAATTATTAAAATTAACAAGTAATGGAAATGTATGTTAACGAAAGACGTATTTATTAAAAGTACTTGTTTTGCAAAGGCACCTTTAATATAATATTTTTTGTTGTAGGTACTTTTTATTGAAAGTTCTTTTTTTTATAAAAGTTACTTAGTGCATAATATGCTTTCTACTGAAGGTACTTTTGGCAAAAGTTGCTTTGTACAAAAAAAAAACTTTTTATTAAAATAACAGATATATTTAACAAAAGGTGCTTTTTACTTTTAGTACCTTTTCAAGATGTAGGCGCTTTTTTACACTAGATAAATTTCACTACTTTTTAACTAAAAAGCATTTCTCAAAAAGCTGCTTGTTGGTAAAAAAATACTTTTGACGAAATGACTTGATAGGAAAGGTACTTTTTACAAAAAATACTGTTAACAAGAGATACGTTTAACGAAAACAAGTTTTACAGAATTTACTTTTTACAAAAATATTTTTTTTCCAAACGTGCTTTTTTTCACAAAAAGTATTTTGCATAAAGTACTTTTGACAAAAAGTATCTTTAATAAAAGCTTCTTTTTATAAAAATTACTTTTTACAAAAGTTACTCTTTACAAAAGTCTTTTTTTTAACAAAAGCTACTGTTTCACGCAAAGTATTTTTTACAAAAGCTACTTTTTACATTAAGTACTTTTTATAAAAGCTCTCTTTTGACAAAATACTTTTTCACACAAAGTATTTTTTACAAAAAGTAGCTTTTGTAAAAAGTTTTTTTTTTTACAAAAGCTACTTTTTACAAAAACTACTTATTTCTAAAAAAAGTACTCTTTAAAAAAATGAGCTTTTGTAAGAAAAAAATTACTTTAAAAAAATATTTTTTAAAAAAGAGCTTTTGCAGGAAAAAAAGTTTTTTTTTCAGAAATTAGTATTTTTTACAAAAAGTAGCTTTTGCAAAAGGCTTTTTACAAAATCGTATTTTTTACAAAAAGTACTTTTAACAAAAACTGCTTTTTAAAAAACTACTTTTTGCTAAATTTCTTCTTTAAGAAACTACTTTTTACAAAGCTCTTTGTTTAAAATAAAAATACTTTATACAAAAGCTCTTTATTTTAAAAAAGCACTTTTTACAAAAGCTACTTGTTAGGAAAATTTCTTTTTTGCAAAAGCTACTTTTTACAAAAAGTTCTTTTTACAAAAGCTTCTCTCTTGACAAAAAATATTTTTAAGTACTCCTTGCTCTGATTTTATGAAATTTACCACTTTTAGATCGGCCAACCTTTCGAGAAAGGTTTTAGATTTTTAGATTTTTTTTAAATTATTGGCACTGTTTTGCAAAATATTGTAAAGCCTTGACAATATATATAAAATTGATCTACACTTTGCGTTTGTGTTTTACAAAATTAGACCTTAAAACAAGATTTACAAGATCCTTCAAATAAATAAATACCTTTTTACAAAGGGAAGTTTGATATTTTTTATTTTGCTTTGAAATTTTCTTTTTTAAAAAAGTATAACAACTCATATTTAAAAAAAAAATAAAATTTCAATAAATAAAATAAAAAATATGAAGCTTCTCTTTGTAAAAAAGCTATTTAGGGTTTGTCTGACGATGTCGACAGAAAACTTTCGATCGACAGCTTGTATTGCAAACAACAATAAAATAATAAAATGTGTTTTTTTAATTACAGTGGGTCATAATTATAAATACATAGAATTAATAAATAAATATATAATTACAACTTACTTCGTTTATATTCAACACTGTTTGAAATTTTGAAATCAACTCGGATTTAGTTTTAAATTTTTTTTGGTCCAGAAACGGCTAACAAATTTTTTGTCTTTAAATTTGGATTTGAAACATGTAATTGAATTTCGAAGAATAACAAAATGTTCCACTCAAGTATTTTTAAAGTTTATACGAAATTTCCGAAAAATTCAACTCAAATTTATTATTTGCTAAGTAATGACATTACAATTTTACTGGGTTTCATATCATTAAAGCATAAAAAATAATTTTTTATTCATTTTATTTATTATTTAAGCATCAGACACACACACACACACATACACATGCAAAACTTGACATCCTTAAATTCGCATACAAACGTAATCTGCGTAAGAATTTTGTTATTGTTATAGATACTGTTTTTTTTAGCCAACAGCAAGAATATGTTTAACTTATCTTCATAATTTATAAAAGGTTGTCAAAAGAAACACAGGCATACATAACGAGACTAATACAACTGAAATGTCTGGAGCAATTCTACGCATTGTTGAGCAAGAAAAAAGCAAATTGAGATCTACGTAAAAATTTTTTGCTGACTTATATTGCTGTTGCTTTTTAAAGCTTTCTAAGAATTTAAGCAGTAAATCGGCTTTAAAAAAATTCATTTCAAATTACGTTTACTTTAAAGTCATGTAATTAAGATTACTTTGATGGTGTCAATTTGAGAGCTTATATATTAAAGTCGATATTCATAAATGATTATTAAGGTTAATGTTGGTTTAAAGTAGAAACAAGGTATGAGAAAACTCCGTTTTAACAATCACTTATTAATAACACTATTAAAAGTTTAAGGTTCTTATATATATATATAATATATATATATATATATATATATATATATATATATATATATATATATATATATGTGTGTATATATGTATATATATATATATATATATATATATATATATATATATATATATATATTCATTCCTTTTAATCCTCCAAGGAGCATATGGCCGTCTTATGTATCCAGGCGTGCTGAGTTGCTTCAGGTATTTACTCCATGCTGGGTTTAGAGTTATACCTTCCCCGATCGGTCATCAGAGCCTCCTTAGTGTGACAGAGGACACCAAGTCTCGGGTACACAGTGGGTGAGGTTGACAGTTGGAGATAATTGGCTTTATAACAAATGTAACATTTTTATTCACATCACTATCCCATTGGTGCTCCTTGAAAAAGAATTCCTTTGATTTAAAGTTGTGTGTAAATATTTTTCGTATTATCTTCAGTAAAAAGTTTTCTTTTTTTCTCCTAATTGAATGAAAATATATCTCAGCTTATATCTTATAGTTAAAACAAGGACTGTCTTATCTAAAAATTGGTACTCCAACCGCCAATGGTCTAATATGCGTATTGTCGACAACTTTGTACATACTATAAATTTTGTCAATTTGGAACTGGCGTTCGGAAGCCAGTAACCTATCAAAATACCTTAAACAATATCAAGTCTAAGTTGCCAAGACAAATACAACAAGTGCCAAAATTTACAAACAGCTCGATATTCGATATTGGCATGAGCCGTAGGCACATATTAAGATATCTTGTCCCCTTTGAGTTCCAATCACAGACGCCTGCTGATGACTAAAGCAATATAACGTCTTCTAGACTGGCGCTATAAAATAAGGCCCCAATAAGAAAATGATATAAGACCCAAAGAAATAAAACCCAAAAAAAAAAATTATATAAGGCTCAAGAGAAAATTTATAAAACAACACCCAATATAAAGGAAATAAAGCACAATGAAATCAAACTCAAGGTGAAATAAAGCAAAAAAAAATTAATAAAGTCCAACCAAACTCAAGATGAAATTAACAATAAAAAATGAAGAGAGCTGTCTTCGGTCACCCGGTTATAGCTATGTTGCTTAGTTATATAAAACAACCATAATTTAAATTATATTATGTGATAATGTCGAATTCGCCTCAAATATTTCAAAACGTTTCCATTTATTTCCACATTATTTTCTTTTCTAGGGGCGAACGATGAAATGAATGTATTGTTTTTGGCTGGGGCGCCGCCATCGGCTGTGTGCTCTGATTTATGCTCATGTGCAAAAACAATACAAAAACAAATTGAGCAATCGTTCTCATTGTTTTTGTTTGGTTTTTGTTTTACTCACTTCGAAGAACGAAACAAAACAAAATCAAACAATTTGTTTCGTTTATATTCGTACTCTGCTTTTAAGTACAAAGAAAAAAAAAAATAAATTTATAACTGTAACAGTGTCGATTATTTTTGTTACGAAAATCACGTGCTAACTCCGGTATCGCGACATAAATAGCATAGCTATAAAATTAAATAAATCCCGATAAAAAGTTTTTTAACTTTATTGGGCTTTATATAATTTTTTTATTTGGGCGTTATTAGCGCCCAAGTCTACAAGGCGCTATGAATTAAGTCCCAAGGAAATAACGCCCAAACAAGAAAATGAAATAAATCTCAATAAAATTAAAGAATTTTTGATCAGGCTTTGTTTTATTTATTTTGGGCTTTATTTCATCTTGAGATCGGTTGGGGTTTGTATAATTTTTCGGGCTTTATTTTATCTTAAGTTTGGTTTTATTGAGTTTTTTTTTAATTATGCTTTATTTTATTTATATTGGGTGGTTTTTCATAAATTTTCTCTTTGGCTTTATTTCATATTTATGGCTTTTATTTTATTCGGGTTTATTTCCTAGTGCCTTGTGGACTTGCAGAATCTCTTTGCAAACAAACGAAAGCACTACAAAAACTCAGGTTTCTTTTCACTAATATTTTTTGTCTGTTTATTCCATTAGCGTCTTCCGATTTTTGTTTCTGAAGTTTTGGTAACACTAAGCTTTACACAGATAAAAATTTCATAGGTTAATCTAACCAATTTTCACAGTTAAATTTATATTTAAAGTAAATTGTTATTGGCTTCTAAATTAAAAACATATTTTATATGATTTATCAGTATTCTAATGAACCATGACTTGTTGTTTATTAAATTTTCAGTGCAACTTGTTGTTGCAATAAAAAAGTGAACAACCCAATTTTTTTTTGTTAAAATAACTAATTGAGCATAGTAACTGAATTGCTGGAGTAAATTGTTGCAAAAAATTTGAAGTGGCAAAAATTAATATGTAACTACAAAAAAATATTTCTTTAGTAAAAATAACCATCTTAATTGTTATGTTAGCTAATTTTGCTATTCAAACATCTTTTAAGTCATTGATGTTACTATTAATTATTGTATTTTGGAATTACTGTATTTGGTAATTAATTCAACAGTTGAAAAAATTGAACTCAGTCAAGGTGACTCTAAAAAGTCTCAGCTCTCAATTTCACTCGAAAGAAAATTTTATACGGTTTAAATGAACTCAAATTAGCCGTCTAGTTAATCTAACCAATTTTAGTTGTTAATTTACTGTCAGTGCAAACTATTTATTGATATTAAATGATATACTTAAAGCACAATAATGTTTATTTTAAACGTGGATAATTTAACAGATATATCTATCTTTGCATGACTAAAACCATAAAAGTAAAGAAGGTTAATCTAACCAATTTAATGTGTTAATTTTACTGCTAATAATTGTTGATGTACTATTTGTTAGGTAAAATCTATATTTCTTTTTCTCTCCGTTATATTCAGTTTGTGATGTTAAAATCTCGTCATGATTGAGGTATTAAAGTCGCTTTTTTTACAAAAAAAAAAAAAAAAAAACATGCGATGAACTTGGCAGTCCTTTTTTAAGTTCTTTATAAAGAAAAAATTATTCAATATGAGAAATTTTAGATTCAAACTTTAAGTTAATGTTCTCTTTGTTGTAAGGACACTACTACTACTTGTTGAAAGTCCTTAATTCAATAAATCTTTAATTTTTAAGATTCGGATGACTTGGGTGTTAGTTTTTTGAGTGGATTTAAAAAGTGCATTATTTTGGTATTAAAAAAAGTACCTTATTGATTAATTTTTTAAATAATTTTTTAACTTATCTCATATGTGAGTTGAACAGGATCTGTCAAATTTATCTCATTTTTATAAAAAAAATAGCCTTCAGTATCTCATTTACATTATTTAAAATTTTAACACTGAATAGAAAGCAAGAGACATATAGAGAGAGAGAGAGAGAGAGGCAGAGAGAGTGAGAGAAACAGAGACTTTTATTAGCAAATAGTACATAAATAATATAAGTTGTCATTTCAATATTAGCATTTAAAATAAATTAGATTAACCTATAAATACAGGGTGGGCCAAAAGAAACCAAGGGGTGTAAAAGTTTAATAACTTTTTTGTTTATTAACTTTTTTTTATTTTTTCTTTCAGATTATATAATATACAAAATGGAAATTTTTTTACACTAAGTATGAAAAATTATGTCTCTTAAATGACCACCGTTTTCAGCTTCGCACTGATGGGCTCTTTTTAGAACATTTTCCATAACATCTTTCAAAACTTGTGGCTGTAGCGTTCGAATTTCTGCAACAATGTTTGCCTTGAGTTCAGGGATTGTCTCTGGCTTGTTCACATACACTCGCTCCTTCAAAAAACCCCAAAGAAAATTGGCGTTGATGAATGGCTCTTGGATTTTGAGAACCCCAGAACCTACAGTTCTGCTTATTAACAAAGCGAAATTCTGACGTTAAAATGTCGACGATATGCTCTTTGCGTTAAAATAATTGATCTCTGGTTTAAATAATAAAATTCTATTGTTCTGGTTCTCTGTTCAGTTGTGAACCTCTCCATTATAAATTCTCCAAGTGTTGTCTATATAATCTGAAAGAAAAAATAAAAAAAAAATTAATAAACAAAAAAGTTATTAAACTTTTACACCCCTTGGTTTCTTTTGGCCCACCCTGTATATTCTGCTCAATAGCAATTAACAAATTAAATTGATTAGATTAACCTTCATTACTTTGTAAGGCTTATTTTTTATTTATTTTATTTTTTTTAATAAATAAAAGTCACGCTCAGGCAATGAGGTGTCACCTTCTTTAGGAAAGGGATAGTGCTAGAGAACACAGATGGTAAAGGAAAAAATAGAGGAAAACTTTATTGGTTTACAACTATGCTTTTTTGCGTTTTTTAATAATTCAATGTTGCGACACCTCTGGTGTTAATGAGGCGTATTAAATTTTCAAAGCTTTGTTTAGTAGACATTTGATTGGTTATTCGTCGATGATTCTGCTACACAATACCGACGAAGGAGGGCGCTTTGATGTTACAATAAGATAAGGATATAATAATATATATACGAGGGTGGATTAATAAGTCCGTGACTTACTTAGTGACCTCAATTAGCCGTCCAGAACGTTCAGCGTCATTTGTACTTATGCGACCACAACGAAAGTCAGCAAATTACCTTTTTACCATTGAAATTGGTGGTTCAGAGTCCCTATAATATTTATCGAGCTTTTCCTTGGTTTGATTGACGGTTTTGTTTTTCGCAAAAAATTATGTTGTATTTGTTTTGTTTTGAACAGCTGTTAAACGCAGATTAAATGACGACACTTGCTCAAAATTTGACAGTATTCTATTAACAGGTGGTACTTGATGGGAACAGTGTTGTATTTCATATAACTACGAAAGAAGTTTGAAAAGTCACGAACTTATTGATCCGTCCTCATATAAAAGATGCAAAACCAACATATATTTTATTGTATTAACTAAAATTAATTAGCTTAACCAACAAAAATAGTGTTTTCAACAGCAATTTATATTTGCAGTTAAATTAGCAACTCAACTATACACAATTTTTTGACCGCTGAAATCGTTCAATGAAATTTTTTTTGAATAAATGTTGTTTAAGTATTTGACAATATTTTTAGTATTTTTTTTTTCGTTAAGTGCAATTTCTAACCACGAATTTGGTTAGATTTACCTATCTCTGTGTGTGAATAATGTTTTTTTGTAATTATTTAAATAAGTCGTAAGTGTACTTAATAACACAACAAAAGATGAAATTAAAAACCTTGTAACTAACGAAAAATTCATAAATACAATAGGAAATTTTTAATTAGTACTAAATAACATTTATGTAATTTTTTACACATCTGCCCCTAAAAACACTAAAATAATAAAGAAAGATACATAATAAGATGCAACTAGAAGCATTTGCACTTTTTAGGGTTCCGTACACCAAAGGTGAAAAGGAACCCTATTGTTTTCGCTACGCTGTCCGTCTGTCCGTCTGTCCGTCACACGGTATTTTCTCAGGAACCGTAAGAGCTACGGACCTGAAATTTGGACACAGTATGTAGAACCTTGGCCGCTACAACAAAAATTACATGAGAATTAAAAATTAAAAGAAGTTCCAAAACGAGCAACGAAAAATTTTAAAATCCCATGTAATATACATACAATTGTATGAACATATGTATATTGAAACTTGAAATTTGTAAAACTAGTGTATTTTTATACAGACTACAATAATTAACACTAAAATTTAAAAAAATTTTAATTAAAGAGTGGTCAGTCAGTTAATGCAATTTTGACTATGTAATTTTGACAATTTGCTATATCTTGGAAACCGTAAGAGGCAAACACTTGAAATTTTCAAAAACGGTAAAACTAAAAAAAAACCGAAAATTATAAAATCGCCAAACCAAAAAAAAAAATCGCCAAAAATTAAAAAAATCGCCAAAATTAAAAAAAAAATTCTAACACTAAAATAAATCGCCAAATTCGAAAAAATCGCCAAAATGAAAAAAGACGCCAAAATAAAAAAAACGCCAAAAATCGAAAAAATCGCCAAAACGCGAAAATGCCAAAACTAAAAAAATTTTAAATAAAAAAAAATCGCAAAAATTAAAAAAATCGCCAAAAAAAATCGCCAAAATGAAAAAAAGCCAAAAACCGAAAAAAATCGCCAAAACAAGAAAATAAAGTATCAAAACTAAAAAAAGAGCCAAAACTTAAAAAAATCGCCAAAACCGAAAAAACGCAAAAACCGCCAAAACAAAAAACCGGAAAGACCCCAAAAACGAAAAAAATGCCAAAACCATATATTATGTAGGATGAAGTTTGTATTAAATTACATATCTAGTGTTCGTACGGAACCCTTCGTGCGCGAGTCAGAGTCGCACTTTACTGAATTTATTTTAATACGTTTATCTCTAATTCTGTAAAATGCTTAAAAGCATAGTTACACGTTTTTTGCATTTAAATCTAAGGCGATACGATTTACAAGAAATTTAAATGTTACTCTTATTTAAGTATAAAAGAACAACGTTTAAACTTTATATTGTACTCGTATCATTGTTTAAAATTCAGCTAAGCACACACACTCGCACACACATTCTCTCACACACAAACACATACTCATACATAAGGACACACTCCTCATATGCCTTTATGTCATTTATCTGTAACATGAGAAGAAAATGTGCTTCATTCTGCTTGCATTATATTTCGCAGACAACTTTAGTACCCTACAGATGAGATAAATTGGATTTTCACAACGCGGTGATGGTGATACTACCAAAAAAGGAGTGTAAAGTGTCATATTTTAATTTTTTGTTGGGATAACATCTGCGAAAGTTTTGTAATTTTAGAAAATTTCACGTGTGTGGTATTAAGTTCGCAAGGAAAAAAAAACTTAATAAAAAAAAGATGCAGTTGTGTTGTTGGGAACCTTTGTTCAGCTGTCAAAATGTTAAACAAAATATTGTTTAAAAGTGTTTGTTGTTGGAAAATATTGAGGTAACCGTTCTAGGTGCTCTATGTAAATTGAATTGTCATTAAAAATACCTTGAGTTAAAGATAAGACCACGCTGAGCTAAGCAGTACAGAACAACAACTTATTTGTAGTCAAAATCAAAAGAAGAGACATTGGAATTTCATATAAATATGAAGTTTCTTTTGCAGAATTTTTTTGCATACATGTTTACTTCGATTTTGTTGATTCATGCAAATGAGTATTCAAGAGCTTTTGAACACACACACATACACTGTTGAATAATTTACAACTTTATACGACGATCTCAACCTCGCTGCCCTTTAGATTAGACTCATCGCGTGTTTTTCACACAATACTGACTCCGCTGACACGACCCTTTTTATACGTTCAGGAAATTTTAATACATTCAATAGCCTCTCAATCTCTTCATTAGTTCTTCTCACTGTTGGTTTGTGTGAATGTACGTTAACTACTTGTATCAGAACATCGTTGTCGTCGTTTTTTGTATCTGGCGCCTCCATTTGTTTTGTTTTTATATATTTTTTTTAACAAGCTAAAAGTATAACATTATAATTTTTATTGTTTGTGTTTTTCATCTGCCTCGGCTTAAATGTTTGTGTGGTTGTATGTAATCTAATGGCCATCTCATTTCGAATTTTGGTTTTTAGTTGGAGTATGGTTCTTGGCATGTTAACGTACACTCTTTCTTTTAAATATCCTCAAAGAAAACTGTCAGGAGCTGTTAAATCTATTGAACGTTGTGTGATGTGCACGCTTTGTTAACACAATAGACTGTTGGTTTGAAATATAAAATTCAATTATTTTTGTACGTTGTTCGATCGTTTAATGAATCATAATTAATTCCTCAAGTCTTCTTCACAAAATGCTGAAAAAAACAAAGAAAGAATAATAATTAAAAAAAGTTATAAGGAATTCAAACCATATAGCTTATTCTGCGCCACCCTGTGTATATCTATTTTTTTTTAAACAATCTGAGAGTATAACATTATAATTTGCATTGTTTGTTTTTTTCATCTGCCTCGGCTTAAATGTTTGTGTGGTTGTATATATCTTAACAGAAAACATAACATTATTGTTGTTGGTATGTTTTAAATGTTTTCGTCTGCATGTATGTTTTTTAGCTAATAATTTTCTGGATTATTCTTGTTTATCAAATATTTTTATGAAAAGCCTTTACAAAAAGTGAGTTTTTAAGAGCCCTAGAGCTATGCATGTAATCTTTATTTGAGTCGGTAGAACAATCTATATAATTCAATGTTTAAAGATGATTTCATATAAATGTTTAACGCGGCTACGCCTAAAATGGTTCATACGCCGGGTCCAATTTTGAAATACGCTCACGCACATATCGGCCAGTATCTTACGAATAAATTCTTCAATATTGTCTTTTAGTGCGTCAACCGATGGGGGCTTGTCCCTATAGACATGAGCCTTGACATAGTCCCACAAAAAATAGTCTAAAGACTTTAAATCGCACTAACTAGGCGGCCAATTAATCGGCCCCAAAACATGAAATAAACTATTTACCCAACTCGCCTCTCTATTGAGACATTTTTTCGCCTGCTGTGTAACATGTGGCACATGTGTGAAGCCACATCTCAGCCAAGTCCAGCTCTTGCATTTTGGCAAAGCAAAAAAAGGGAACAGAGGCTCAAGCGAATAGCACTTGTACTGGCGAATACAGGTGCGATATTTTCCTCTGTCCGTATTCTACGCATCCGTGCTGCTGGTTTAATGTTACATAATGTAATTTTGGTGCGAAATTTTGTCACAAAACTCCGAATAGCCGCCTCAAAAGATCGCCCAAACTGGCCATAAAGTGGAATAAGTGCACGATGCCTTTTCTTAACCGAGCATGAATTTTGATAATAAAATTGAATAATCTGCAAGACCAAACTGGGCATGTTTAACAGTAACATGATATACGAAACACAGCTGAGTTGCCAAAAACCGAGTTATCAAAAAGAAAGTTGCTAAAAAATCACTCTTTAGTTATTAGGTCAGTGTCACAGCAGTTTCCGTCACAATATTTAATCATCCCTATCGTGAATATTATGGGAATAAGTTGTTTGGGAGTAAAATTTTTTTCCCATCCGAAAAAATTGGTATCGCGAATATATTGGGAGTTAAAGTTTCTATTGTAAAATATTTATAAATGCTGTATAAACAAAAGTGTTTATTGTGAATTGCCTCACAAAAATTTTTTAAAGGAAAATACAAATACTTAAAAAAATGAATAGCGTGTATCTTCGTTTTTTGGTGCTGGAAGAGGAGAAACAGTCCATAGAAAGGTTGCAGCGAAGATCTATTCGAGATAAATCGGATCCACTATCACTCCCGGAGATAAAGTAATAATTATACATACAGATTCAAGGAATATTACAGGGTGAACAAAGAAGGATTCCAATACCTGCTGAATGTGTTGATGGAAAACTTGCCTCCTAGTGGTAAGATATTTGCCATACCACCCATAGTAAAACTCGCCGGCACTTTGAGATTTTTGGCGGAAGGCAGCTACCAAAAGGGAGTAGGTAGGCAAATTGATGTCGGTTTGGCGCAGTCTTCATTCAGCGAAGTGCTTTCAGAAGTGTTAACAACGTGTTTAATTCATTCCAAAATTTTGCCACATCCTCTTTTTTTTCCTTTTGGAACCCTTTCGCATATGAAAGGTTTGCTACGCTTCCACCATGCAATTAATTTGCTCCTTATTCACATTTGCGTTCCTTAGATAAGAAAAATGTACTTGTTTTTATAAAATCAATATAAAAACAATTTATAACTTACATGTTCCCGTCTTGTTCCCATTGGCATGTGTTGCGAATTTATTTTACAAAATCACCCCTATCGCGAATGTTATGGGAATAAGTTGTTTGGGAGTAAAAGTGTATTTCCATCCCCAACAAATTGGTATTGCGAATGTTTTGGGAGTAAAAAGTCTATTGTGAATATCATGGGAGTAACAATTTCTATTTTGAATTGTTTGTTTTGATTTATAAATAGTTTGCGTGCTTATAAAAGAAAAGTTTATTTTGTGAAGAAAAGTGTTAATTTAAAATGAATAGTGTTTATTTGCGTTTCCTGATTTTGGAAGATGAAAATCAATCCACGGAACGCTTGCAGCGAAGACATATACGCGATGAATCAGGTCCGCTATCGTTAACGGAGACAAGGTAAAAGTCCTAAAGATTTAAATGTGTTTGTCCCTAAATCAAATGTTTTTGACAGGTTTCAGGAATATTATAGACTTAACAAAGATGCTTTCCAATTCCTACTGAATGTGTTGGAAGAAAACTTGCCTCCTAGGGGTAAAATGTTCGCGGTACCCACCGTAGTGAAATTGGCTAGCACCTTAAGATTTTTGGCGGAAGGCAGCCACATCCTATTTTTTCTCTTTTTGAAATCCCTTACCATACGCTAGCTGCGCTGACATGGCTTCCACCAGGCAATTACTTTGATCGTTATTAATACTCCTTCAATAAAATAAGTTTAATAAAGTTGGACATTTAAAAGCAAATATGTATGTAGCAACTTAGATGTGTACTTCTTGTTCCCAATAACAATTTTTGTGAATTAATTTTGTAAAATAGTTGTTGGGAGTAAATATTCGTAATGCCATATTTTTTATGTTTGTGAACGCATTCACAAAAAATTTCTATGGGAACATTCACGATAGCAAATCATAAAATTTGGGAGTTTTGTCTTGGGAACGTTTATTCGCGATAGGGGTGAATAATTCTTGGGAGTAAACATTGGCGATGCCATATTTCTTATGTTTGTGAATTCGCTCCCAAAAAATTTGTTTTGGGAATGATTCACAATAAGAAATCAGAAAATTTGGCAATTTTTTTTTATGGGAATCAGTGTGACCAGATTTTAAAATAAAGTTAAGCTAAATCACGTTTCAAAAAGAGCTAAAATAAGCTACAAATTTAAATTTTAAGCCATAAAATAAAGCTAAACTTTTTTCGGCTTCTTCCACGTTGCAATAGTTTCTTATTGCTAAAATAACGTTAAATATATACACACAAAAACATATTTTCTATTATTTGAAATAAAAATATTGAATAATTTTTAATTAAATTATTGCTTCATTATTATATTCGAATTTTAAAGAAAAATAACACAAAAACTTTCCAAAAATTTAAAAACATTTATACTAAAATACGAAACCTTTTTTTAAATTAATTAGTTTTATTAGCAGAAAGCCTATTCCCTAATTTTTGTTTTAAGTAAATTCATGCCGCTAAATACAAGTTCAACTCAACTCAAAGAAAATCTTTAAAAGTCTCATAGGCAATATTAATTTAACTTTTGCCATTGTGACTCCAAAATTGCAATCAATGTCACCTATTTTTAAATTTGTCATTTTTCCTATAAATGCGCAATTTACATTTTTTATTTTTAAATTATTTTTCAATGAAAAAATTTTATATTTTTGATGAATGTTAACAAATTATAATTTTTAACCTTCCTTCATCCAAAAAAGGGTGTTATAAGTTTGTAGTGTGGTTCTGTACATTTGTGCATCTGTACGAGTCCACGTACAGACCAAAGTGCTGCATTGATTTTGAATTAGTTTATTTTTTGTTCGCAAGGTGACTTGACCGAGAGTGTTCTTAGCTTTTTCTTGAAGAAAATCTGTCCAGATGTTCAGAAGATATCACATCTTTTCTATATATATTAAGTTGAATCTGTGTGTATTTGACGCCGTATCTCCCAAACGGCTAGACCGATTTTAATTTTGTTTTTCTCGTTTGAAAAGTGACTTGATCTCGCCTATAATTGATGAAAATCAATTCAGCCATTTAGTCAGTACGCTTAAAATTTTAAATTTTTGTCATTATAACTTTTTTATGTCCTTAACATATTTTTTGAGAACATGCAATTTAGATTAAAAACGGCTAAAAAAGCTAAATGAGTTTTTAAAAAAAGCTAAAAAAATAAGCTAAGAGCTAAATGGAAATTTTGCAGCTAAGTCCCAAAAATATAAGCTAAATTTAGCTCAAAATAAGCTAATATGGTCACGCTGATGTGAATAGTTGTTTGCGATAGGTGTGAATATGTTAATATATCTGTGGCAATAAGTAAAAAGTGCTTAAGTCATATTTTACTGTTTTCCAGGAGAGGACTTTTAAGCGTTCAAGCCGATTTTTATAAATTTATTTCTTTTGCAGTTAATTTGTGAAATTCTCTGTTAAACTTAATTTTTTTAAGCAAACATCGTTTTAAACACTATAAGTAATACATTTAAGTTGAAATATACTAAAGCAGCTACGTCCAAACACACATACACTGATATTTGCATTTGAGGTAAACAGCTTTGAAAGCTCTTAAATTTGTTCTTGTTTCTTTGCAAAGTAAAGCATTAAACACATTCACCACAGCAAGCCACCGACTACCAAATGTCAAGGATAGAAAACATGTGTTTATATGAGAATAATTCTTTTGAAGACAGCAAGGCAACATGGCGGCAGGTTGTTGTCTATGCTGATTTTGTCGTTGTAGTCCAATTAAACTAATGTCTATTTTGTTGGCTACAATGAGAAAATTCAGTATTGCCAGTATAATACAAAATGTTGAATGAATGATTTTGTACAATTATTTCATATTACTTAACAGAAATAATATCCAAAAATTGATATTAAGAATAAATTGATTCATTTTTGTACTTTTACGTGAAATAAGTACATTTTAAAAGAGTAATTAATTTTTATAAATGCAAAACATATAAAAGGTGCAATACTGAACTATGTATTTGTATTCGAATATCAGGTGCAGATGGTGCTGCTGCCATCTCCAAAATAATTAAGTAGCCGGCTACGAGGCGACAAATGCTGCTAGCGGCATTTGAAGTCGTGTGTTCGTATAGCTTGCTGTGATGAATGTGTTTAATGCTTAAAGCTGAAGATCCATACCATCCGTTCAATGCGTAGTTGCGTTTTATGCATGTGCCAAAAAGTAGAATCAAGGTAATTGTATGTGGCAAGTTACAGAACAAAACGCAAAGATTGTGCAAACGTATAGCATAGATAAAGTAGGTTTACTTTCTACTTTTGTATCCGTCGCATGCTCATGCTCATGCTCTCTTTTATAGTCAAATGTTCGTGTGGTGAATTTGAATATTCTCTCTTTTTGCATTAAAACAACAAAAATACTTGCGCATAAGACGTATTGCATGTAACTTGAATTTAGAATCAGAGAGAACGTAAAGAAACGCATACAACGCATATGCAAAGAACGGATGGTATGGACTTTCAGCTTAAGAGCAAGCATTGCTGTCTGTTGTGTTGTTATTGTGGATGTTGTACTCTCATCGGTGTGAAAGCTCAAAAAGCTCTTTATAAAAGTTTGCATATTGTGCATATGCCTTAGACGTAGCTGTACTAAAGTATAACCTAAATTAAGCTATTATTCCAAATGAGATTAGAAGTTTGAAAAATATAAGTCCCAGGTTATAGTGCTATAACTTCCTGAAAAATCACACAAATTGATAGAAATTTTGACCAGGGGTACTTTCGAATATGCAGATTACGAAGGTACCATTAACTCAAAATCAGCTTATCTCGACTTAAGTACTTTTTCCTTTTTGCCACAGATATAGTGTCAATCTGAAGAAAAGTTCACTTTGGCTAGTTCGTCTTCCTAACAGCTTAACAAACATTTTATAAAAATTGTTGCTCACGTCAAAATTTTGTTAACATATAATTGCTATGCTGATCATACTTTGTTTTGGATGCGTTTAGTTCCTGGTGTAAAATTAATCTAACCGAACTTAATCACAAAAAGTGCAATATTATGAGTTTCTTTCGGAGATCTCATTTAAATGTAAATTATGTTCTGAATGACCATATATTAAAGAAAGTTGATATGGTTTCAGATCTTGGAATCTTACTGGATGCAAAACTAAATTTTAGCCAGCACATTTCATTGATAGTTAGCAAAGCGCGTTCTGTCTTGTGATTTATAAAACAATGGGCAAAGGAATTTACTGACCCGTATATAACAAAGCAATTGTATACATCTCTAGTTAGGTCAATTCTTGAATATGGCTCAATAATTTGGGATCCGACCTATAATGTTCATATTAACACTGTTTAATCTGTTCAGAAGCAGTTCTTGCTTTTTTGTCTCCGTGGTTTACAATGGGATATGCAATATTTACCATCTTATAATAGTAGACTTGCTTTAATCAAACTACCAATGCTTAAAAGTCGCAGAATAATGTTAAATGTCACTTTTGTTCTTAATCTTATAAAAGGAAATATTTCCAGTCAATTTTTGATAAGTAATATTTCTTTTAATATTCCATCACGTCCTACACGTAATTATATACCGCTATCCTTACAAGTTTACAGATCTAACTATGCCAATTGGGATCCATTATTAAGAATTTGTTCTGATTTTAACAAGTATTATAAATTTATTGATCATGCTCAAAGCTTTAATTCTGTTAAACGTAGTATTATTTAGTTTCTTAATAATTAATGTTGTTTGTTAATATTTTTGTTATGGTCTGTAAGGGTCACGAATCCATAGACTAAATAAATAAATAAATAAAATTTTGCTTACATTGTTTTTATAGAACTGGATCAGCTGTTTCAGATAATCCAAACATATTTTTGAAACGTTCCGTTTTAACTTCAGCCATGTGAAAATAAAAAAGTAAAGTGTACGCTTACTGCACTGTCAACATGTTTATACTTTGTTTTATTTTTTATACTTTTCATCCGCGAGACAAAACTGTCTGCCTTTCATTCACTTTTTTCTTCTTCTTCTTCTTTTGTTCTTTAATGTCGGGCTATCATTGTCATTGTTGTCGTGTAATTGTATACGAGTATTTAATATTTTTTGCTGTCATTGCTATTTGTTTGTATGCTATTTTTGTTTTGGTTTTTATTGTCGTCTACAGCATTTGCAACACTCTTGATTTTATTTAATTTTCCTTGTGGCTGCCTTTTGGCAAATAAATAATTTTAATTCATACTCTCTCATATACTTTTGCTTACACTTACATTCATTTTCATATTTCAAAAGCATTAAAGTAAATACATATGTACGAGGGTGGCCCAAAAAGTAGCTGAAGTAACAATATATATATATATATATATATAAAAGGCCCTCCCCCTCCTTAGCTGATACACTTTTCACATTTATTTAATAGCTTCGATATGATGTTTATAGTAAGAACTGTCTAGGTTTTTAAAAAAGCCATCAAGCTATTCCTCTTTATTGGTGGCAAACCCTGTACCAGCGCGCCATTTCAACATATTAGGAAATATAAAATAATCCCAGGCAGCTAAATCTGGCGAAAAAGGTTTTTGATAAAGTAATTCGAACTTTAAGTAATTGATTTTGGTCATTAATAAGATCGTTTTTTAAAGTTCCATAAAATGAAATACTAAACAACGTGGCGTTTTCAGACTTAAAACACCTGTTTTGCAAGGTTGCCACTTTTCACCAAAGTCATCTGTACGTCAGGTCAGGTTAGTTTTGTGATTGCCCTCGTAGATGTAAATATATTTGTGTGTGTGTTTGTGTGTGTGTGTGTGTGTGTGTGTGTGTGTTTGTTTGTGCATGCGTAAATTTACTTTTGCCAGGATGTGTCAATTGCCAGACAAGAACGTTTCTTCTCTCATATGACTTTTCCTCTTACTGTCTGTCTGAGGAGACATATTTGTTCATATCTGTAACGTAGTATAAATATATTTATTTACTTGTTTTTTTTTTTTGTTGCAAATGTCATGTATGTACTCACATACATACATTTATAATAATTTTCATTTTATAAGACAACTTTTTGCTTTTTTTGTGTGCAATAATTCTCTTTGTAAAATATTTTTTTGTTGTACGTGAATGTGATGACATGCTTTTGTTTTAAAACGAAAGCATATTCCAGGTGCTGGAGCTGAGTTTTAATGTTTTTTTTTTTTTTTTTTTTTTTTTTTTTTTTTTTTTTTTGATATCTTGGCACTAGTTGGCATTTCTATGGCAATTTGTCTGATCTTGTCGGTTTGGCAGAAATGTATAAAAATATCCTTATAAATGGTTTATTGTAATTCTAAGGCGGTTTTCAAAAGTTTACTGGTATTTATACATCTACAGGAAATTTGCAATTATATGGTATCAAGATAACGATAATTCTTGCTAAATGCTTTTATTTGAATAAAAGAAAATAAGCCACAAATGAAGAGTAAATAAAACGGTTTCTTTTCTTCTTTTCAAGTTTAATTACATAATAAGAATATGCTGGCGTAAAAAGAATTTGTTAAAAGAAAGGTTTAAAAATTTAAGGTTTAAGAGAATAATTGTTCGTATTTTCCTAAATAAACAACTGAATTGAGTTTGTGTATTGGGAACAGTAAAATTGTAATTAGACCAAAAGTACAGAGAAGTCAGCATTTTCTGTGGCGCCATTAGCATTTCTGTGTATTTGTTTAAAAGCAATATTCGTTTAATCACTAATTATATAGAGGCAAAAGATGATATTAATTACTTTTTTTTTATCCCGACCAAAAAAAGGGGTGTTATGAGTTTGTGGTGTGTGTATGAAGCGTTTGAAATATTTTTCCTTTAATTCTGTCAAATATTTCATGTGATTAAAGCAAACTCTGGAATTCGGTATGAAATAGAAACATTAGCCCAATTCACAATCTTGTGCAAATGGTGTTGCATGTGCAAATTTGTGTAGTAATTATATTCTACTCACCACTTAAACAGTCTTAGTGGTGAGTATCGATATACTATACCATTTTGCAAATGCAACGATTCAAGACCATTTGCAGAAGATTGTGAATTGGGCTATTCATTTTTTAAGCAAATAAATTTAACTCTTGATAATCCCCTTTTTATGGCATGTGTGTCTATGAATTTGTCAAATCAGGCAACAGTATATATTATTTATTTAATCTTTCGCCTATTTTTTTTTTAAATAAATTTTTCCTACTTTTTATGGTTCATGTAAGCGCTTCACTGCTAAATAAATTATTTAGCAGACATAGAGATTTTATTCTAAATCAAACAAACTGCTCTTAAAAAATATAGAAAAAAAATAAAATCACCAATTGATGTCAATATCAGTATGAAATATGTTTTTTTTTTTAGCATATAAAACTTTTTTTGTCATAGTTTTTTTTTTGTTCAAAACATCTGCTAAAGTTTAAAACTTTGCTATATGCAGTCACATGGAAAACTTAACTAAATCAAACAAAATTCCTGAATATACTTAAAAAAAATAACTATAAAACGTTAGTTTTAATCAAAAAGTTTTGAAAAACATTAAAATTTTTGCATTCCAATCAATTGCACCCAATCAAATATTTTACTGCATAAAAGGAAACCATCGCCATACTTCCTATATATATATTTTTTAAATGCAGATTTGAAATTTTTTCTTCTCTTTTATTTTTGAAAAGTGCCAGAAATCAGAATTGCATAATAAAATAAAAATTAGAAGTAAGCAAAGTTTTTAGTTTTTGTCTTTTTACAAGTTTTCTTTTAGTTTTTGTGCATTTTTTTTAATGTTATTTTCAAGTTGAGCAGAAAGTTGTACTTAGCCAAGGACCAGCATGTAATCATTAAAATTTTGCAAAAATTCAATGAAAAAACTTTGAGTAAGTACATAGATAAATGTGAGTGCTGCTGATGTTACAGAAAAGCATATGGACAGTTCATTTAAATAACTTTTATTTATTATACAGAGAGCTTTATTATGGGGTAATATTTTTTTTTTGGTCTTATCTAAAAAAATTATAAGTTTTTGGAAGCAGACAAAATTGTTCATGCTTTCTAGACTTCCTATTTCTAATTGATACTAACTCTGCTAATACAATCACTTATACTTTCGCTATAGCTATACATTGCTTATTACGATTATTGACTGAGATTACTGCTGCTATTTCTGTTGTTATTAATACTGATTTTGTTCTCAATGTTGCTATTGGCATTGCTATTGTTTTTACTATTCCTATTGTTTTTGCGAATGCTATTGTTATTGCGTTTGTTATAAGCTCCTAATGCAATAAATTATAATTTTGCTATATACATTGCTATTGGTATTGATATTGTTATTGTTATTGCTATTGCTATTGCTATTGCTATTGCTATTGCTATTGCGATTTCTATTGCTATGATTAGTGCTGTTTTTATTGCTATTGGTGTTTACTGTTGCTATTGCTATTGCTATTCCTATGCTATGGCTATTGCTATTGCTATGGCTATTACTATTGCTATTGCTATTGCTATGACTATTGCTATTGCTATGGCTATTGCTATTGCTATTGCTATTGCTATAGCTATTGCTATTTCTATTGCTATTGCTATTTTTATTGCTATTGATATTGATATTGCTATTGCTGTTCTTATTACCTCTGAGAGCGATATTTTCTATTGCTATTGCGATTTCTATTGCTATGACTATTGCTGTTTTTATTGCTATTGGTGTTTACTGTTGCTATTGCTATTGCTATTCCTATGCTATGGCTATTGCTACTGCTATGGCTATTGCTATTGCTATGGCTATTGATTGATATTGCTATAGCTGTTGCTATTGCTATAGCTATTGCTATTTCTATTGCTATTGCTATTTTTATTGCTATTGATATTGATATTGCTATTGCTATTCTTATTACCTCTAAGATTGATATTTGCTATTGTTTTTACTATTCCTATTGCTTTTATTATTTCTATTGCTTTTACGAATGCTATTATTATTGATTTTTTTATAAGCTCCACAGGGGTGCCTCTGTGGCTGAGTGGTAGCGATGCTAGCCTCTCAGTCCAGAGGTGGTGGGTTCGATTCCCACCATAGACCCTGGGTGTTTTTCGCAGACAAGCTAATCGCTTTGCGGGTTGTGTTTGTTATGTTTATGCTATGTTAAAATAAATTGTACTTTTGCTTATATACATTACTATACCTTTTGCTGCTGATATTGCTTTCGTAATTGTTATTGTTTTTTTTTATATCCATATTGCTTTGCTGCTTTTAATATTGCCATTGCTATATTATATATATTGCTAATGCCATTGCTAATGATATTGCTAATGCTATTGCTAATGCTATTGCTAATGCTATTGTTAATGCTATTGCTAATGCTATTACTATTACTGCTAATGCTATTGCTAATGCTATTGCTAATGCTATTACTATTACTGCTGATGCAATTACAAATGCTAATTCTATTATGTTGCCTTATCTCTGTTTAAGTTTTGACTATAGATATTATCGGTATTGCTATTATTATTGCCATTTTATTTGCTGTTGCTGTAGCTCTCTTTTTTGCTATTGGTAAAAATATTACAACATATTACAATTTTTAGTTTTAATTTCTATTACTTTTACTATTGGCTTCATTGTCTCTATTTCTATAGTTTAATAGTTTATTAGCTATTGCTATCGATATTCCTATAGCAGTTCCCATTGCTTTTGATAATAATATTGCTATTGTTATTGCAATAACTATTGCTATTGCTTTCTTATTTGTATTGCTGATAAATAGCATTAGTTAGCGCTATTGCTACTAATAATGCTAACGCAATTACTTATACGTTTGCTATATATATAAATATTGCTAATGCTATCGCATTTGTTACGGTTAATGATTGATATTAGTGTTGCTATTCCTGTTGTTGTTGCTACTGCTATTGCTATTAATGTTGCTATATGCATTGCTATTGTATTTACTATTTCTATTGCTTTTGTTATTTCTACTGCTTTTGCTATTGCTTTTACTACTGCCCATTAAATTACTATTTACTATTACTATTACTTTTTATTATATAAGCTTTAGCTATGGATATTGCTATTGTTAATCCTCTTTAATTCCTGTTGTTAATAAAATTGCTTTTGATATTGCTATTGTTATTGCTAATTTTATTGCTATTGCTATTGGTAGTAATATTTCTTTCGTTATTTTTATTGTTATTACTATAGCTTTTTTTTCTATTTCTATTGTTTTTTTTCTTTGCTTTTGATATAGATTATGCTAATACTGTTTCGATTGCTTTTTATAGTAAAACTGCTATTGCTAATGTTAGTTTTGCTACTATTGCTATTTTTGCTACTATTGCTATTGCTTCTGTTATTTCTGTTGCTATTGTTGATACTTTTGTTATTTGCTAATGCTATTTTACATTGTTCTGAAGCACTTCCGAGGCTGCCCAAAACGAAGACAAATCGGTGTTGAAATTGATCGTCTATTTACATATATTTAACACGAGCATTAAAATAAATAACGAGTGAGAGAAAAAATTTTGTTTAGAAGCTTTCTCTCTCTATAGCTCTGTCTTGTGAATTTAAGAAAAGAGACTCGATTTTAGCGCTTATTTGATATATCAAAAGAAGCGCTATCTTATTTAAAAAAGAAGAGCTCCCGAGTGGAATATCGTGAACTAGAATCATGAATTTTCGAAGCAACGCTTTCACATTATTGAAATTTTCCATCACAATAATGATTCTGTTCGTCAAACTTATTTTATGGTTATCACAATTATCTATGAAAGCAACTATTTTGGCTCCAAAACCAAATCGCCCGAAAATGAAAATGAAAAATCGCCCAAAATTTCAAAACGAAAAATCTACAAAAAAAAAAAAAATGAAAAATCGCCCAAAATTTTCAATATGGAAAATCACCAAAAAATGAAAAATCGCCCAAAAGAATGAAGTATCGCCCAAAATTAAAAAACACCAAAAAAAATTTAAATTATAGTAATTTCATTTTTATATTAAAATGAAATAAATTCAGTAAAGTGCGACTCTGACTCGCGCACGAAGGGTTCCGTACGAACACTAGATATGTAATTTAATACAAACTTCATCCTATATAATATATAGTTTTGGCATTTTTTTTTCGTTTTTGGGGTCTTTTCGGTTTTTTGTTTTGGCGGTTTTTGCGTTTTTTCGGTTTTGGCGATTTTTTTAAGTTTTGGCTCTTTTTTTAGTTTTAACACTTTATTTTCTTGTTTTGGCGATTTTTTTCGGTTTTTGGCGTTTTTTCATTTTGACGAGTTTTTTTATTTTTGGCGATTTTTTCATTTTTGCGATTTTTTTTATTTAAAATTTTTTTAGTTTTGGCGACATTTTCGCGTTTTGGAGATTTTTTTTCGATTTTTGGCGTTTTTTCATTTTGGCGCTTTTTTCATTTTGGCGATTTTTTCGAATTTGGCGATTTATTTTAGTGTTAGAAATTTTTTTTAATTTTGGCGATTTTTTTCGTTTTGGCGATTTTGTTTTTAATTTTTGGCGATTTTTTTTTTTTTGGTTTGGCGATTTTATAATTTTCGGTTTTTTTAGCTTTACCGTTTTTGAAAATTTCAATTGTTTGCCTCTTACGGTTTCCAATATATAGCAAATTGTCAAAATTACATAGTCAAAACTGCATTAACTGATGGACCACCCTTTAATTTTAATTTTTTTAAATTTTAGTGTTCTTTATAAAAATACAGTAATTTTACAAATTTCAAGTTTCAATATACATATGTTCATACAATTGTATGTATATTACATGCGATTTTAACATTTTTCGTTGCTCGTTTTGGAACACCGTTTAATTTTTAATTCTCATTTGTTGTTGTAGCGGCCAAGGTTCTACATACTCGGTCCAAATTTCAGGTCCGTAGCTCTTACGGTTCCTGAGAAAATACCGTGTGACGGACAGACGGACAGCGTAGCGAAAACAATAGGGTTCCTTTTCACCTTTGGTGTACGGAACCCTGAAAAGAAAAGTTATAGAGAAGCGTAAATAATGTTCGTTCGTTCCCGAATTATCTACACCATAGCGTTCCTCGACACGGCGCTGCCTAATAAATATTTTCAGCCTTGCAAAGTGTTCCTGCGTAAGAACGTTTTTTCTTGCACTGCCGGCCTTCGGTCGGGCTCAAAGATTTTTTCCATCATGGTGTTTTCCGACAGGGCGCTGCCTAATAAATATTTTCAGCCTTGCAAAATTTTCCTGCTTAAGAATGTTTTCTTGCACTGCCGGCCTTCGGCCGGGCTCACAATTTTTTCCATCATTGTGTTTCCCGACAGGGCGCTGCCTAATAAATATTTTCAGCCTTGCAAAGTTTTCCTGCTTAAGAACGTCTTCTTGCACAGTCGACCTTTGGCCGGGCTTAGGGATTTTCTCCACTATGGTGTATACCGACACGGCGCTGCCTAAAATATTTTGTGCCTTGCAAAGTTTTCCTGATTAAGAACGTTTTCTTGCAATGCCGGCCCTCGGCCGGGATTTCCTCCACCATGGTATTTCCCCACACGGCGCTGATTAATAAAGATTTTCTGCTTTGCCAAGTTTTTTTGTTTAATAACATTTTCCTGCATTGCCGGCCTTAAGAATTTTCTCCACCATGGTATTTGGGTGTATTTTTCCCTTTAATTTTTAAATGTTTGAACAATTTTGGGAGATTTTTCATATGAAAAATTACTTAAAATTTGTATGAAAAAATTTTTGGGCGACTTTTAATTTTTATTTTTGGTCGCTTTGGTTTTGGGTGATTTTTCATGAAAACATGTTTCATATGAAAAATTGCCCAAAATTTCAAAATGAAAAATCACCCAAAAAAATTAAAAATTTCCCAAAATTTTTGGCCTTTTTTTCATATGAAAAATCACCCAAATTTTGTATGGAAAAATTTTGTACGATTTTTCATTTTTATTTTTGGGGCGATTTGATTTTGGGCGATTTTTCATGGAGCCAACTATTTTGAAAAACTATTGTAATTAAAATCAATTGATTGAAAATTAATACCATAAAAGTAAATATATTGTCAATGAACCAATTCAAGTACGTGATAATTTTCTAGGAATTAATTACATCAAACAAAAGTTTGTATATTTTGATAATGTTGCATCCTGCAGTTGCTGCTGAAATTTAAGAATTAGATTAAGATGATTAAAGTTTTTAAATATTTCAAATAAAATTAGCTGTAACATTTTATTAATGTTTTCCTTTATACAAACAGCAACTTTTAGATTATAGACAAGCAACAAAAAACAACTTTTAATAATAACAAAAATGTGAGGCAACGCGACACTTACACAATCATTTAAGAACTCCCAAGTTTGTTTGTATTTGCAAACACCAGCATATAAAAGCTTTAATGAAAAAATATGCACATGCATACTTGAGCAAAATAATTTTTTGTATAAAAAATACACACACTCGCACACACACACACACGCATAAACTCATAAAGTTAATTTTCTTCCTTTCGTTAACAATACACCAACATACAATAAACAATTTAACACATAGACGCTTTTGTATAATAAAAATAATCATAAACTTGTAGCAAGTGAAAAAAAAAACTATAATAAAGAAAAAAGAAAAGAAGGGAAAAGCAAAGAAACGCTAAATGCTAAATGAAAAAGTGTTGCTCAGCATGTTGATGTCGTTGAGGATTTATGCTTTTTGTTTCATGTTTCATACAACATTTTTGTTGTTGTTACTGTTTTTGTTTCCTTTTCACTGTGTTTTGTTTGTTTGTTATATTTTGCACCTTTGGAAAAATGCTGCAAACTCATACAATTATTTTTTCACTTGAATTTTGTTCCATTTATAAACTTTAACCCAAGGAGTCCTTTAACTTCCTGTATGTGCAATGTGTGCGCTAAAATATACACTCTACATATTTCAGTATTTTAAAAATTTTGAAAACAAATATATCTATTACATAATTTTAAAACATTTTTTAAAATAAATAGTAAAATAGTAATTTTAATACCAATAACAGAAATATAATAGGTAATAGGGAAAAATCTTCTTAAGGATAAACTTATTAATGTAATAAATTAAGAAATCTTTTTGTTGAATAGCCAAATATTGTTAACAAAATATTTTGTAAATATAGTGTAACAATTGTAACAACTTTGCTGGCCATAAATTTTTTCGATTTGCTCTAATACAAACTCTGGCTTAAATTAAACAAAAGGCGTTTTGTTTCGTGGGCCTCTAACAGTGATTGCTCATCTTCTCCATATTTTTAAATAAGATTCCCTAAAATATATTGGATATTAAGTTCTGTCAATTAAAACTAATTTGCAGGCGCCGCTAAGAAGGTTCGGGATGCTTTGGTCTGACTTACAACGTTATTCATAAAATAAAATCATTATTTAAACTATTTCTATGTTAGGCCAGCCAGCATTAACTTTAACAATCATTTATGAATACCGACGTTAATATTTTTGTTTTTCAAATATCTAAAATAAAACTAGTAAAATACGAGTAGAAAAATTTTTAGCACATTTATATTTCATAAAATTTTTTTTTAAAATAATATTATTCCTTTTTTTTGGAATTTCTCAAATTAAAAATGAAATAAGTAAAAAAAACTGTTTTGTGCTATTGGTATTGCTATAGATATTGCTCTATATATTATTATTGCTATTGCAATGGTTATTATTGCTATTGATATTGTGATTGCTGTTTGAATTGATATTACTATATATTGCTATTGCTATTACAATTGCTATTGCCTTTGATATTTCTATTGCTTTTGCTATTGCTATTGCTAAAGCTATTACTATTGCTATTGATGTTGTAATTGCTATTGCTATTGCCATTGTTATTCCTTTTGCTTTTGCTATTGCTAAAGCTATTACTATTGCTATTGATGTTGTAATTGCTATTGCTATTGCCATTGTTATTCCTTTTGCTTTTGCTATTGCTATTGCTATTGCTTTTGCTATTGCTGTTGCTATTGCTATTGCTACTACTATTGTTGTCGCTATTGATATTGCTATTGATATTACTATTAAAATACTACCGATGTTGTTATTGCTGTTCTTTTTTTCGATGATAATATTGCTATTCTTATTGATTTTGTTAGTACTATTGCTATTACTCTTGTTATTGCTGTTACTCTAGCTAATACTTTTGTTATTTGCTATTAATATAATCACTGCTAATGCAGTAAATTATTCTCTTGCTATATGTATACATAGCTATTGCTGTCGCTATTACTATTGCTATCGCAATTATTATTGTAATTTATTGCAACTTTTTTTACTGGGTATATTGTGGCTTTTGGTATTGCCCAAAATTCTGTTACGGTCAGTGTTTTTATTTTTACTATTACTATTGCCTTTGCTAGTCCAATAACTATAAGCAGTGCTAGGGTAGTGCTATTGGTATTTCAATTGCGTTGCTTTAGTTATTGCTTCAGCCTTTGCTATTACTATTGTTATTGATATTGCTATTGTTATTGATATTGCTATTGTTATTGCTATTGTTGTTGCTATTTATGTTGTTATCGCTATTAATTAATTATTAATTTAGATATTTGTATTTTTTATTACTATTTCTGTTTTTGTTTTATTGCTATTGCTATTTACATTGCTACCACTGTTGTGATTTGTGGTACAATTGTACCAAATTTGGTACAATTACATTTGCATTGGTACACTGGTGCACTTTATACTTTAGTGGTACAATTTGAAGAAATTTGTGCTCTGCATTACAGTAACATAGTTGCCTAACACCGATCATGAGTACCAAAATTTGCAACATAGTTAGCTTATGCTATATATTTTTCACTTGTTTTGGTAGAACTTGTTCCAGTTCTTTATGGTAGGTACAGACTTAGCAACGTGTTTATGCAACCAGGCAAGTTGCATTGTCGGTCGCACAGTGTGTAGTCTTGTTTATAGTTGCGTTCGAAATTGCATTCGAAGTTTTGAAAATATTAAAATGATTTTACGTTTATAGGTTGCAGTGTCTGTTTCAAAGTATGCAGCATATAATATAAACGTGTTGCGGAAACACTTTGCAAAGCGTGTACCCACCATTAGAATTTGTATGTATACTTACATACATATATGTGACCTTCTCCGAGAAAAGGGACCTAGTGTGTCAAAAAGCAGGTTTGGACATAAGAGTGGATTCTGGTACCTAAAAGGGTGTAGAATAAGATGAAATGCGTTTTTTCTCAAAACTTCATTTTCACACACTAGGTCCCCTTTCTCGGAGAAGGTCACATGTATATGAAAAACTGTTTTGTTCGATAGTATTAGTTAATTTCTTTATGTTTTTGTTTTCAAGGAATGAAAAATTGTTATGGTTACATTTTAGTACAATTGATGTTAATTTGGTACAATTTTACCATTTTCATGGTACAATTTAAGAATAGTCATATCCCAACACTGATTGCTACTGATACAGCTATTGATTTTCTTAGTGATTTTGGTAATAGTATTGCTATTATTCTTACTATTGTTCTTACTTTTATTTTACTTTTTGATATTGCTAATGGTATTCTTATTGCTATTATCACTGCTAATGATATAAGTATTGCTATTGAAATGACTTTCGCAATTGCTTTAGTTATGAATTCATATTACTGTTGCTATTTCTGTTGTTTTTGCTACGGTTTTATTAATGTTGATATTGTCATTGTTATTGGTTTTGATATTCTTATTGATTTTGTTATTTTGTCTTAAATATTTCTTAAGTTTTAACTGAACATATTTATTGCTTTGTAATGATATTACTATTGCTATTGCTCTTGCTATTAATATTAATTTTACTTTTGTTATTTTAACTGCTATCGAATTTGTTATTTCTATTGCTATTGTGATTGCTTTTCTTATTTTAATTGCTATTGCTATTACTATATCAACTATTTTTCTATTGGTTTCAATAATAATATTGCTATTGTTATTGTTATTGCAATCGCTATATCTTTTAATATTTCGGTTGCTATTTCTGGTTCAATTGTTATTGCTATTACTATTAACCCTGCTAGTGCATTCACTTTTAATTTTGGTATGGCTATTTCTGTTGTAATTGTTATTGTTATAGGTTGCTATTATAGATTTTGTTATTTTTATTGCAGTTAATATTAATTTTACAATTTGTTTTACTATTTATATTGTCTTTGCTATTCCTACTGATTTGGCTATTGTTAATGCTACTGATATTACTACTGCTAATGCAAGTAGTATTGATATTTCTATTATGTTGCTGTGACTGCTACTCCTATTCTCACGAATCTTATAACGAAAACTTATTAGAGAGATCACATATGTTAAACATTTTTTCATGTGTAAATAGTTTTTTGCGTAAATTGTCGCCTTGATATATGTAAAGTTCTTGAGGTAGAAATTTTTTTTTTATGGAAATAAATCAATAGTCAAGATCTTGAGAATTCTCAGAGAGAGATACAAATAAACGAAAAGTATGACTTGAAACAAATAGGTGAATTCAATGGTACAGACCGGGTATGAAGTATTTCTCTTTCCATGTATTCAAGATTTCTTCTCAGTAAGTAAGAAATTTAAATCTTATATCTGTCATATGATAGGCCCCCTTTTTAAGGTTCCCTAATACATACTGCTGCATAAGGCTCACTTAAAAGGAAAGTGTTAAAGTAAAAGATAATGAAACATTTTATAAAAAAAGATTGGCTGGCATATAATAACTGTATATGCTGCTCTGAAGCACAGAATGAACAACAAAGCACAAAAGAGGCACAAAAAAAGCAAACTGTAAATGAAAATTCGTGTGTAAAATAGAAAAAAGAAGCACTAACTTCATACACGCTTCTTTTCTCACAAAAACACATTGTAGTGGTAGTGAAAAAAACAACATCACTTAGATTGCATGTGGCACGAGGTTAACAATATTGACGCTGTAAACATAAACTCTCAAGTTTCTTCAACTCCTTCTTTTGTTGCCACTAACCCATTTGAATCAATGCCACTACAACTGACTTGCATTAACATACTGACTTTACAACAAACAGTAGTTAAGATTTCTTAATTAATGCATTTTCTTGGTATACTGGAAAATGTTTGAAAATAATTTTCATGAAGCAATTATTAAACTGGATTTGTTACAGCAACAGATATATTTAGAGGAGAAGAAAAAATTTAAAATTACTATAAAAGTTCTTTGCAACCACAACTGTACTAATTCAAGAGACTCTCTAGGTATGTATTCTCTTAAAGGATTCATTCGATGGATCAGTGAATATTTTGACATTCTCGTTTTGTTGAAAAGCCTTGATGATGTCCTTCCTTCCGAAGCGATCATAGCAAGAGGATTATATTTTCTTTGATTTTTAGCTTCATTTATCCTACTGTACTTAACTTTAACTAAAACTTAAAGACACACGAATGCGGGGTTTTGCATTTATTTAAGATTTTACAAAATGAAAAAAGACTTTCCAAGTAAATTTGTATTAAGAGTGTTTTCAATCACAAACTAAAAATAATGGAAATTTAAAAAACAAAAAAAAAAAAAGAATACGAATATAAAAAATTAATTTTTTTTTTGGCTTAGCACGTCTAGAGGCATTTAATTGCTACTAAGCAACACGTCAGTAGACTCATCGGGAAACCATTTTTTTTAACATTGACAGTGATTATCAAGAGACCCCGTATGCTATGAGTTCCATACTAATACTACATATGTTATACTATACGAACTTTAAGCGGCCCATACACTACAACAGCATGCACGCACAATCAAGCGATTGAGCATTCATACTCGAACCACACAACATACCAGCAAGCTGGTACAATATTAATTTCTTACAAAATTTCGGGAAGGGTGGTTATGAATAGTGACACATATTTTGTTGCAATTATTATTGGTATGTTGTTAAAATTAGCAGCTATGTATAACTAAAGCTCTAGAATTCTGTGAAACAAATTATATTTCAACAAATTATATTAATTAAATGCATGTTTGCTCCATGACAACTTTGCTCACTGAGCTAATTTCACCATATACCACACCAGCGAGCTGGTACCATCAGCAAAATATCAAACTCTACTTGACATCGCTACAGCAAACCGTACAATCGCACAAAATGCCCATACACGACCAAACCGCTGGCACAAACACTTGATTGCGCATGCATGCTGTTGTAGTGTATGGGCCCCTTTAGTCAATATAAGGATATTGAAATCCTACCTGATGTAGATTTTTTTTTAAATTTTAAGTACCCGGTAATTTTTTTTCCGTTGTCGGCAGCTTTTTTTAGTTTTGCGATTTTTATTTTTTGGCTTTTTTAGTTTAGGCGATTTTTTAGTTTCGGCAGTTTTTTAGTTTTACTCATTTTTTTAAGCTTTTGCGCTTTTTCGTTTTGGTGATTTTTTCATTTTTGGTTGTGCCTTCTTTTTCGTTTTATTTTTTGGCGATTTTTTCGGTTTTTGGCGATTTTTTTTTCATTTAAATAATTTTTGTTATTATATATGAATGGCTCTTTTTTCGTTTTGGATTTTTTCGTCAAAATTATTTGGCATTTTTCGCGTTTTTGGTAATTTTTTTGTTTGGTTTTTGGCGAATTTTTCGATATAACGACACTTTATTTTTTGGCGTTTTTTCTTTTAATTTTTAACGGTTTTTTTCGCTTGTTAGATTTTTACGGGTTTTGGCGATTTATCTTAGATTTAGCGATTTTTTCAGGTTTAGTGATTTTTCCCGGTTTTTGGATTTTTTTTTTCATTTTGGATTTTTTTTTTTGGTTTTTGGCATTTTTTCGTTTTTGGCGATATTTTTTTTCGTTATAACGACTTTTTTATTTTTGTGGATTTTTATTAATTTTGGTGTAATTTTTCATTTATGAGATTTTTTCCATTTTTTTTCGTTTTGGCGATTTATTTTAGGTTAAGCCATTTTTTAGGCTAGGTGATTTTTTTCGTTGTGGCGATTTTTTCGTTTTTTTTTGGCAGTTTTTAGTTTAGGCGATTTTGTAGTTTCGGCAGTTTTTTTAGTTTTACCATTTTTTCAGTTTTTGCGCTCTTATCGTCTTTTATCTTATTTTCGTTCTTAGTTTTTTTCGGGTCCTGGCTTCTTCTTCGTTTTTGGCGATTTTTCGTTTTTTGGAGATTTATTTCGTCTTAACGTTTTTTTATTATGTATGGCACTTTTTTCATTTTTAATTTTCTTTTTCGGTTTTTGGCTTTTTTTGCGATTTTTTTTTGGTTTTTGGCTTTTTCGTTTTTGATTTTTTCGGCTTTTGGCGCTTTTTCTTTTCGTCAAGATTTATTGGTTTTTGGAATTTTTTTTCGGATTTTGGCCATTTTTTGCTTTTCGTTTTGACGACGTTTTTATTTTTGTTTTTTTTTTAATTTTGGCGGTTTTTTTCGTTTATGAAATATTTTCGGGTTTTGGCTTTTTCCGTTTTGGGGATTTATTTTAGGTTATGCGATTTTTTTTAGTTGTAGCGCTTTTTTCGTTCTGGCGAATTTTCAAGTTTTTGGCAGTTTTTTTTTTGTTTGTTTGGGATTCTTTTCGGTTTTTTGAGTTTTTTTAGTTTTTGGCAATTTTTGCGGTTTTTTGGCGATTTTTTTTTCGTCAACGACTTTTTTCAATACTTCTTTTATGAGATTTTTTTAGGTTTTGGGTTTTTTTTCGTTTTGGCGATTTATTTTAAGTTTAGCGATTTTTTTGGTTTTGCGCTTTTTTTTGTTCTGGCGATTTTTTTCGAATTTTGGCGGTTTCTTCATTTTGGCGATGTTGAATTTTTTTTAGCGTTTTTAAGAATTTCAAGAGTTTTCCTCTTACGGTTTCCAAGATACAGCAAGTTGTCAAAATTATATAGTCAAGATTACATTTAATGATAGAATATCCTTTAATTTTGATTTTATTTAAAATTTAAAAAAGTCACGCTCTCGATGATTGTAATTTTCACAAAAAAAAATAAATGGCTGCTTAAAAATGGAGAAAAATTTCAGCCATTCAACAGCCTTAAAAGGAAATATTTTTTTTAATAAAAAAAACTTCGCGAGTTTAAGGGGCAGACCTAATTGAAAGAAACATATACACACATACATATGTGCATATATCCATGTAAAGCATTTCATGCCGCACTTCACTTACAACTACTACAAAATTATATAATAAATGTTCGCATACATATGTACATGCAAAGCGCTTTTGTCTGCTTTAATGTATTGCTTCTGCTAACAACGTTGTTTTTGTTGCTTGTTACTTGCTGTTACTTAAAGGCTTTTTGCATAATAGAATAATAATGAATTTCCTGTAGTTTTGCATTGTATATTTTCTGCCTGGCTAAAAAAAGGATATTGAAAGATTATTTTATTTTTAGAGAACAAAAATGTTTTTTTTTGTAACCGCAAATGTTTTGGGAAAGAGTGATTACTTTTCCTTTATTATTGCTATATATATATTTTCTTTTATTAATCCAATTCTTAGTTTGATATCATGATTGCAATTTATAATTCATAGAAATATTTAAAAATATCAGATAAATAATAATGAATTTTTCTGAAAGAATTTTTAAATAATCTCTATCCAAATACTAGACATCGATATCTCACGAGCTAAATCTTAATATAGAGAATCCTTGTAGCATTTCTTGCAGTTTCGTAGGTTCAAAGCAAACTTTTTTTTAGAGAAGTGATTATCTTCTCCTTTTCGACAAGTGTTGGAAGTAAACAGAATGCAGATAAGTTCTTTTTACAATAGGTAGATGGTGCTAAAATCAGAAAAATCTCATGTTAAAAAGAGGGCAAAAATATTTTTTTTTGCCGGAGCCAGGTTGAAACCGCAGCGTTTTTCGAAATCGTAAATGCAAACATTATTACAAAAATAAAAATACTTTAATAATTTATTGTTCCATCAGATTACCATATCCTTTTTTCCCCTATTTTTAATAAATATTAAATGCGCTCATTATCCTTTGTTATCATTGCTTTATCTGATATTTATTTTTCTTTGTTATTGATTTTTTTTATAGTTATTATTTGAAAGCATTAACAGAAAAAAATTGCTTATTATAATTTCCATTTATTAATTGAATAAATATTTTTCACTTACCTTAAACCCTTTAAGGGCAGTGCTGGGTAATATTGCCATATCTCTTTATTAGGCAACATTCAGGTGCTTGTGGGTGCGGAATTCACTGCGCTCAGCTCTTTATGATAGTTTGGTAGGCGAGTGCTCTCTTTAATAACATTACATACGCGTTAATTTAGTGATTATTAAAGAAAGCATCTTCTTAGTTTGTTTCAAGCTCATTTTCTCGAGCAATAAATTTTTGTCCATACATATTTCATTAATAATTGGAAAGTACTAAAATAAGTACTTTCACATAATGATATAAATAAGTGCTACTCTTAGTCATTACAAAGAAGTCGTTATTATGCATATAAAATAATTAGATAAATAAGTGCCTTTCATTACTTTATAAAGCATTAAAAAAGCACTACTTCCCAGCAAAAAACTTTGCTGACTAGAATGCAAAAAAAAGTTAATGTACTCCCCAGTCGTAAGTACGCACAATTTGAGTGAATAACCCATTATTTTTGTTTGAGAAGTTCAGAAAGTATAGGGTGCCCTTTACTTTTTGCCTACAAACATCAAAAAGCTAATAAATCACTGTTTGCCTAAAAGTATACAAAACTTAATGGGCTATTTTTTTTGACGATAAAATTATTATTTTTATTTTCTAGTAAAAATAAATTTTTTTAATAAAATTACAAAACTTGTACCTATTTTTTGGGATTGTTAAAAATCATAATTTTACAAAGAAAATATTTATATATGTATATTGAAGAGTATGCGAAAAGTTTTTTGCTAGTTTATAACGAAATAACGAAAAGTTTTCGCTGTGTGGCATTCGGTATATGGCCGTTTCAGTTTAATTGGAGAAAGTTCTGATTAAATATCTCAATGCGGTAGATAACGGTTTTTATGAAAGATGAGTAAGGAAATAAAAGGAAACGTAAAATTGTTCATATCCATAAAATGAATTCAGTAAAGTGCGGTTTTGAGACGCACAGGAAGCGTTCCGTACGGACGCTACTTATGTTATACTAAACGAATGTTGATCCTATATAATCGAATATCTTACCTAATGTAGAGATTGTTTTTTAAAAAGCTAAATTACCCCGTTAACTTTTTTCGGTTGCTGGCGATTTTTTTGGTTTAGCAATTTTTTTTTAGCTTTGGGGATATTTTGGCCTTGGCGATTTTTGGCAATTTTTTGGTTTCTGACTATTGTTTTCGTTTTTGCTGATTTTTTTCGGTTTTTTTTTAAGTTGATGCAATTTTTTTAGTTTTTCGAAGATTTATTTAAGTTTTAGCGATTTTTCAATTTTGGCGCTTTTTTCGGTTTTTGGCAATTTTTTTGGTTGTTTTTTAGTAGAGATGTGCAAGTGTCGTGATTTTATTGTGTCACGCATGATCATGATCAAACTTACAATTTCTCACGCGTGAGTGCGTGAGCGTGACTCAAAAATAAATTACTCGTGCATGATCGTACGTGAGCTATTTTTAATAATCACGCACGAATTCTCACGCTCTCATGAAATATCATTCCTGAATAGGTGAGTATCAATATGCTATACCATTTTGCACATGCTACGATGCAAGACCATTTGCACAAGATTGTGAATTGGGCTATTGTTATATTATTTTTTTCAGGCGTAGTAAACTGGCTCATATGAAATTCAAATATACCAATGTAGAAAAATAAAATTATTTCAATATATATTTTTTTATGGTACATAACTTTATTTTCCCTAAATTTTGACTTTTTTCCACGCTTATATCCGCATTTATGAAAAGGCACTCTTAAATGTTAGTTAAAAATTTTTAAAACTGTCTGCATAATAAAATCTTATAGTTACAATTTTAAAAATCTATCGTCACAACTTTTTATAACCATATAAACACAAAAAATATTTTTAAAATTTACTATTTTAGGACATTGCTGAATGTACAGTACATGTCCAAAATAGAAAATAATTGGCTCTAAGCACATTCTTAATGCATTGTCTTTAGTGCTATGTAATTAAAAAAATTAAAAAAATTAAAAATGTAGTAAACAAAGTTTTTAACAAAGTTGAAAATAATGAAGATACTTAAAAAAACACATGCCTTTTTAGAGGAAATTTTAAAATTTGGATTTTTTAGCCTTTTCCCGATTTCACGAATGTTAATAAATTTTTTTTCTATTTTTATTTAAAATTTTGTCAATAATTTAATGCTGTCTTTTAACTTAAAATCCAACAATGAACTAAAAATTAATAGTTAAAATACTACAAAAGGTCAAGGCAAAAAAATTTTTTTGTCTTAAGTAAAATATCTTATCTCATCTTGGGAAATTATTTCTTAAGAATTTCAACTTTATGTCAAAATGCTTTATCCGGTAAAAATCAGAAAATTTTTAAAAAAGCAATGTGAGTCTGATCGCAGAGGAGATGTGTAAACATCTAGTAATGAAAATTTTTTTAAGTTGGAAGTACTTATGCTTTTAGTATCTTTTTTTAAATTAATTAATTAAAAGTATCAAAACTTTCAATATTGTAAATACATATGAATTTGTTTATTTGGTTAGTAAATGGGCACACTGCAGTATATGTATATGTACTCCATTCAAAATTGCAGTAAGCAGTAAATTTACTGATTTCTAAAAAAAATTCAGTAAATTTTTACTGCTAATGAAATTTAATTTGCATTACCAGTAAAATCGTAGGGCCTTAATCATAATAAAATTGTAGCAAGTGGCAAAGTTTTTTCATTCAAATTTTTAAACTTTTGTATGACAAACATTTAGCCACTTGGTAGAATTTCATTATGAATACGGGCATTATTGATTACTGAAAATTCAATGCACCTCATCATATAACAAATCATTTAGGCAATTTATAAAAATTGTAGAAACAAATTTTAGTCATCAGTAAAAATTTACTTGTTAAACATTTTTTTATTGTTTTTACTGAAACTTTAGTGGTACTGCAGTGCTCATCTATGGTAAATGCCTTTACTTTTACTTTTTAATTTTTAATTCCTGTTGTTCATCGTTTAGTTGTTGCTGTTCTTGTTGTTGTGTACACATTGCAATTAAAATAAATTCAGTAAAGTGCGACTTTGACTCGCGCACATTCGGTTTTGATCTTTTATTTTTTTTATTTAGCTTTCTTCCTTTTTTAAGTTTTTTTCAGTTTAAACGATTTTTTTCAGTTTTATCGCTTTTTTCTCGTTTTGGCGTTTTTTCTCTTTTTGCGTTTTTTTAGATTTCGCAATTTTTTTTTTCATTTTGGCGATTTTTTCATTTTGGCGATTTTTCTGTTTTTTGGGGTGTTTTTCATTTACGCGATTTTTTCTGTTTTTGGGGTTTTTTATTTAGGCGATTTTTTCATTTTGGCGATTTTTTAATATTGGCGATTTTTCCGGTTTTTCGGGATTTATTTTAGTCCTAGAGATTTTTTTAATTTTGTGCTTTTTTTCGATTTGGCAATTTTTTGTTTTTGGCGATTTTTTTATATATGGCGATTTTATATTTTTTTGATTTTTTAGTTTTACCGTTTATGAAAATTTCAAGAGTTTTGCTCTTACGGTCTCCAAGAGACAGCAAGTTGTCAAAATTACAAAGTAAAAATTGCATTAACTGACGGAACACCTTTTAATTTAAACTTTTTAAATTTAGTGTTAATTGTTGTAGTCTGTATAAAAATACACTAACTTTACAAATTTCGAGTGTATATATGTACATACAATTGTATGTATATTACATGGGATTTTATCATTTTTCGTTGCTCGTTTTGGAACACCCTTCAGTTTATAACTCTCATGTGTTTGTTGTTATAGTGGCCAAATGTCTACATATTGTGTCCAAATTTCATGTCCGTAGCTCTTACGGTTCATTTTCAACTTTGGTGTACGGAAATATACAGAAAAATAACCGGCGGCGGCGCACCGTCGGCTTCGAGCCGGTCGACTTGTTTCTCTGCTTGGTATTGTTTCTTTCAAACACTAATACACTCATACATAGCTCACACCGATTTGACAATGCAAAGCAAAAGCAAAAAGCAAAGAAATATCAGCAAAGAAATCTCAGCAAAGAAATCTCAGCAAAGAATCAAAGCCAAAAAATTTTCACCCCCTAGCGTATAGATGTTTACACATCAAAAAGTTACAAGCCTCAGAAGTTTTTTTGAGTCTCAGGTAGTCAACGTTGGCCCACTGTAGCTCATGTCCAGCTTAAGCCAGAAGGCTGTCATGACATGTGTTATAAAGCCTAAGTCCTCCTCTACGGATGTTAGGAGTTTCATATAAATCCAATCAGTAGTTTAGAAGTTCCAGATTTATTGCTATTTACTTTGTAAAAGTCCCCACTGTGCAATATAAATTTTGCATATACACTAGGGCGTTTCACCAAAGGCGTTTTTTGCGATTTTGGCAACTTTTGAAGCGGAATATTAAAGCTTGTGATCTAAAAGAATTTCGAAAATTTTTTGGGATATTTTGAAGATAGGTATGGGGTCGCTGAAATAGATTTTATCAAAAAAAAATGAGGTTATGGAGAAAAAAATTTTATATTATTTTTTTCTGGTGCTTTTTGTTCATACAACTAAACAATTATCCTCTTAAGGATCCGATCCCACGACAAAAAAATTATTGGTGTGAAAAATTATTATATTAAGGACCACTTTGATAGGCTTAAAAGTGAAAAATTATTTTTCATAGATTTCAAACCTCGATAACTTGAAAAGTTTTCAACATTTTTTCAAAATGTAAAATGCGTTAGAAAGGTATTTAAATTACCTTTCACTTTTACTTGTTGGAAAAATATAAGAAAAAAATTAAAGTTTGAGAAAATTTTTTTTATTTATCAAATTTTATGAAAATTAAAAGAATTTCATTATGTTTCGTTCTTGCTTAAGTAAAAAAAAAATATCTAAAATACATTGCTTTAATAAAAATATCAAAAATTCAATTCATCAATATAATTGTATTCCCATACAAAATCAAAAGATATTAAATAAACAAAATCAGCATATTTAATGAAAAAATTAAAATTAAAAGTAAATTTGTATCTAAAATTACAATACATTAAACATTAAATGTGGAACAACTGTGGAAGTATTTTCAAATTGGTTTCTTAAGAGCTTTTTCAATGACATTTTTGTTAACATTACGTATAATTTTTCGATTGTTATCAACGCTAATCAATAAGTTTTGAAAATCATCCTCATTCTTTGTAATTTTTTTTGTTATATATTGTAGCTGACGCCACGCCTCTTTCTGATAAATCATTCACAACACATAGTTTTTCTAGTTTTTTCTTTGCAGAAACAAAATCATCATCATTTTCCCATAAATGTGTATCTTTCGAAAAAAAAGAAGTGGGTAATTTTAATTCATCAAAAACCCTTTTACTGTTTGCGGTACTGTTTTTTTAAGTCTGTAGATATTTGTAGAGGAAAATTGTTGCTTAAACTTAGGTAACAGTTTTATATATATTTTACTTACCCATGCTTACAAAAATTAAATAAATATGCTTAATAGTAACAAACCAAAAAAGTTTGTCTTAAGTAGAACAAAAATAAGCAAATTAACTAACATGTGTATAATTAGTAAAAAACAAACGACAATGGTAAGACTTTTATAAATTTAGAGATGGTAAGGTGAGCTTTCATTACAAGACATCTTTCAGCAAATTGAAATACGATGAGTCAAAACAATTCACATATTCCATTTGCAAAAAAGTTTCGTATATAAAGCAGAAATCTACATCAACTGACACCACACACAGTGGACCAAACACAGAAAGAAGAACGCTGATGATGAAGGGTTGGTTGCCTTCGAAAACGGCTAGCTGTTCCGTTCCGTGTTATTTGTTCATTTATAATTATCACATGTAATTTGGCTTAAAAAGCGATACGAACTATAGCCTATTCAAATCATAAATATAGAAAGAAAATTATTTTTTTTGTCTATTTTTTATTTTTTTTTTCAACATTTTTTCACAAGTAAGATATAAAGTTATACATACCAAAATAAAGGTATCTAAATTATCTTTCTAACGCATTTTACATCTTGAAAAACTTTTGAAAACTTTTCAAGTTATCGAGGTTTGAAATCTAGGAAAAATAATCTTTCACTTTTAAGACTATCAAAGTGGTCCTTAATATAATAATTTTTCACACCAATAATTTTTTTGTCGTGGAATCGGATCATTAAGAAGAGAATTGTTTAGTTGTATGAACAAAAAGCACCAGAAAAAATAATATAAAATTTTTTTTCTCCATAACCTCATTTTTTTGATAAAATCTATTTCAGCGACCCCATACCTATCTTCAAAAAATCCCAAAAATTTTTCGAAATTCTTTTAGATCACAAGCTTTAATATTCCGCTTCAAGAGTTGCAAATTTTTTTTTTGTGAAACGCCCTAATATACACGTGCATACATAGATATGTACATTAGAGTGGCCGTTAATTGTATGGAGACTTTTTTTTTTTTCTAATCTCACCCCCCAAATCGGTTCAGTTTTATGTAAAAAAAATACAAAAAAATTTCATACCGATAAGTTGCGTTTTAGGGGGGCGTCCGGCCCTCAAACTTGGCCTTCAAGTCCATTTTTCAATGTGATTTTTTGCATATGACTATCTTTTTAAAAAATTATTTTACAAGAATATGACATATGGCAATATTTTAGCTCTTTAAGTCAACAACATTAGTCTCAAAGAAACTTTTTTGCTAAAATTAATATTTTAGAAAATAATGAGGAAAATAACCAACAAAGTACCAACAATTTTATGTAACAAAATTATATTTATATATATGGAAATTTTTTTGTTTTAAACATGTACAATAAGAGCTTATATATTTTAAATTATTTCATACATATTTATATAGACCAAAAAAAAGTAAACGAAAAAAAAATTGCATTGAATATATGGGTTTGAGGGCCGGGCGCACCCCCTAAAACGCAACTTATCGGTATGATTTTTTTTTGTATATTTTACATAAAACTGAACCGATTTTGGGGGTGAGAGTAGAAGAAATAAAAAAAATAAGGGCCAACCTAATGTACATACATACTTACATATGTATGTGTAAAACCTATTTTTCAACCCAAAAAAAGATACAAATTGGATTACATACTTTTTCGTGAGCATGCGTGATCGGGATAAGTTGTAAACCACTCGTGCGTGATTAAGATTATATTGTTCGTGAGCGTGCGTGATCGTGAAAAATTTCAAAATCATTCGTTCGTGAAAGTACGTGAGTAAAATATTTTTCTGCGTGAGCGTGCGTGTCGTGAGTCAAAAAACGCTCACGTGCACATCTCTATTTTTTAGTTTGAGCGATTTTTTTTATTTTGGCGTTTAATTTTTTTTGGATTTTTTTTTTTGGTTTTTTTGGCGATTTTTTTGACATCTAATATTTTTTTTTTGTATTTTAGCGATTTATTTTATTTTTGGTTATATTTTTCATTTAACCTCTTTTGCGTTTTAATGATTTTTTGTTTCGGCATTTTTTTAATATATTGATTTTTTAGTTTTAGCATGTTTGAACATTTAAATAGTTTGCCCCTTTCCGTTTCCAAGATACAACCAACTTTCAAAATTACATAGTAAAAATTACAACATCAATTGAAAGAATGCCCTTTAATTTTGATTTCATTAAATTTTAGTGTTTATTGTTGTAGTTTGCATAAAAATACACTAACTTTGAAAATTTTAACCGTCTATTTATAATTTTGCGTATATTGCATTAGGATTTCGACATGTTTTGTTGATCGCTTTAATTTTTTTTTTCAATTTCGTCATGGCTAAAATTTTACATATTCTGTGAAAATTTCAGGTCTGTAGCGTAGCTCTTACGGTTCGCAAGAAAACAGCATGTGGCAGACAGACAGTCAAATTCAGTTGACCCAGACTTTTGTTATTAATATCGATTTCAAATATATCTCGAACATTTGTCTCGAACCATTTTGTTTCGGAATGTCTTCGCTTTAGTGAGCATTCGTTTTTATCGAATCTCAGGGCAAGTGGGAACAGACATTGTAGTGAAAATAATAGGGTTCCTTTTCACTTTTGTTGCACCGAACTCTAATTTATTTTTACATACAGCCAATGCCGTCAAAAATGGTTTAATAATTCTGTAGATATTTTTCGTTTGTTTATTTGCATGACTTCTTCTATAATCATGTATTTATATTGACTTGAGTGTATGTGTGTGTGTTCGTGTGTGTGCGTATTTGTGTTTTTGTATTGCGCCTTAAAGCTTTTATTACCAGTCTTTATTAAAACAACAGTAAATAATATAAAACTATTAATGTCCATTAAAATTATTGTTAATTGTTGCAATTATTAATTATGTTCGTAAAACGTACTTATCATTATTCCTTAAATTTTTTCATGCTAAAAATTTGCAATTCAAAAACGTTTAAATATGTGCATAAATATATAAAATATATACAGCATACGAGTATTAATAATGCTTTTTTTAATTAACCACAACAATAAGGATTAAAATGCATAGCAAAAGTCTTAAGAAATTTTCGATATTTGAGATATGAAATGCATGCATATGAATTAAAAGGTATTAAGAAATTATTTAATGTTTTTATAATATGGAGTCATATTTGCCAAAAAAGCTTAATTGTCACATTTTTTGGACCTCGTTTTATTTCTGGACGAAAATTGATTATTTAAGAAAGCAAATGAACGATTTTGGTCAAAAAATTAAGTTAGAAAATTATATCACTTAAGCTTTATTGGCTGTTATGGCTCGTTACATAAAATTTTGTTATTGTAAAAAAGACGAAAAAAAAATAATCAAGAGAAATGTTTATACATAATTTTTTTGATTGAAAAACATACTGAAGCGATTTTGTCAACTTATTATTACTTTTTAGTGCCAAACGCCCCACAACAGGTTAATTATGTTTTATTGTACTTAAATCTTTCAAAAGACATATTAACAAGTTTCGTGATTTTAGACAGATGTTTTTGTTAATCAAGTGCCACCATTACAGCAAATACTTTTTCTCATCATTTATGCTTATTTTCTCTTCTTATTCAACATGATTGAAATCACTGTGAACATTCTTGAATGTTTTTCTTACAAAAAACAAGAGAAGGGAATAAAAACTTTTAATGATAGAAAAATATCTATTGATAAGAGTGAGAGAAAGAGATAGAGAGACTGAGAGTGAGAAAAAGAAGAAGAAGAAGAAAAAAAAGAAATTTAATAAAAAATAGTGCTTGCAAGAAAATTAATACGTTTGAAACTTGAACTAAAAACTAAATAACAATTAAAAAACACATCTGAGAACATAGAAAAAGAAATGCTCAATTGTAACATGGCTCGTTTATATCAATAGTGACATAACTCAAAAAAAGTAAATTTTACAAAATTAGGATGCAACGCTCATTTACTAAAAGAAAGTATTAACTCAAAAAAACTAATTCTGCGTTATAAACTAAAAAAATTCCAATTTTTGAGTTAAGACATTCTTTCAGTAAATGAGCGATGAGTGTACAATAGAGTGGTAGTTCGCCTTACATACAAAAAAAAAGTTGTGCCAGTCAACCCCTTGTATTTAAAATAACGTAAAAATAATTCCAAAAATATATTTTAAATTTTTTTGCCACGCCTACAAATACCGCCCTTTTAGTATTTTCTTCACTGTGTTGTCATTTTTAGTCCAATCATAACATTTTGTATACCGCTATTCATGGCTCTGTAAGGGCTACAGTTCTGTCCTTAAAAGTTTTTTACTAACAAGTCGTGTTTTACTCATGACTTTCGATAGCATTAGGGTGAGTACGAACAGAGTTTTTAAAAGTCATAACTAGAATATGACGGTTTAGTAAAAAGCTATAAAGGACAGAAATATAGCCCTTACAGAGCCATGATTACCGGTATACAAAATGTTATGATCGGATTTAAAATGGCAACACAGTAATCAAAATACTAAAAGGGCGGTATATGTAGGCGTGGCAAAAATAGAAAAAAAATTTTGGAATTGTTTTTACATTATTTTAATAATGACTGGCACAACTCTATTTTTTTAGTGTACAAGCCAATTGTATGAAGTTCTTTTACCAAATAAAATGCAGTATGCCCAATTATTCTGAATTACGAGTATTAATTTTTAAATCGTTAAGTTACGAGGTTCATGCAGTAAACGAAGAATATGTAAATATAAATTTAATATATTAAATGCAATGTAATACAAACAAAAGTATAAACTTTGGAAAGTTTAAAGTTAAAAAAAAAAAAATGATTAAATATAAAAGTTAAAAAATCTCTGAATTGAAAGCATTAAATACTTGTCTGTCTAGCTTTTTCATAGCTCTGTAGCTTTAAATGTAAATTTTAAAAGTTGTGTTAATTAAAATAAAAACAGTTACAGTAAAACACATTTGGCTTTAAATGAAAACTGTCACAGTTATTATAACTAATTTAAAAAAAAGTTTTTACATTCTCCCACTAAGGGAGAATAAAGTTAAAAAAATAATGTAAAATAAATAATAATGATTTATATATTAAAATTATACATACAATTAGAATGCAATTTTAGAAGTAAAATGTGCATATTTAGAAAGTTTACTAATACTTTAGGTAGACTAAACTAAAGTTTAGTTAAAGTTTCGTATTTAGAAAACAATATGTTATCATTTAAATATTAAAAAATGAGTTTCACATCTTAAATATTAATTAAAATATTAATATTTGTTTTTTTAAAATGAAAGAAATGAAAATTGCTTTTAAGGAATTGAAAATAAATAATAATACTTTGGATATTAAAAAATATAGAAGAGAGAGACAGAGAGACGAACCGATAGTGAAGAAAAGAGCCCATTATACCTGCCTCTCTCGCTTACAAAGTGAAAAGCTGTTCAACAAAAATTGCTTTGTGTGTACCCCACGCATAATTTTATAATGAGAAAGACAAAGAAAGGTATACAAAAGATATATACTAATTTCACATTTCTCTTCTCTCACATAGAAGTAAAATTTGAGCATCAACAAGAGATGCAAGTAATACCATATGCGACCCATAATGTATATAGTATGCATATTCTGGGCCCCTAGGAATAGGGAAGACCGTCAGTCTGTCTGTTAGTGTAATCGGTTTTCCGAAGCTCACAGAAAAGCTAAAGACTTCGGTCTTCAACTGGTGTGTCAGAAATAGTCCAAAATAGTTTGAAATTGTAAATAAGCAAAAGCAAAAACACGGTTTCAGAGCTGGAAACTTTATACTATTTTCCGTATAAAAAAAGTAACTAGCTACAATTAATTTCAGTAAGAATTAAATTGGTATTAAAAATCGAAAAAAATCAAAAAGTCAGTTCCAGGGTTGGAAATTTTAATATTTTTTTGGTATATAAAACTAACTTAGTAAAACAATTTTTTTCTTTTTCTCTATAAATTAAATATATTTTAGATTTTAGCAAGAAATTTATTAAAATAAAGACCAAGAAAAAAAAAGAAATTAATTTTATTCTCGTTTTTTGGAAATTCAATATAGATATTTTCATATTTTTATTTTTTAGAAAAAAAATGGATTGGTAACGACAATAAGAAAAATAAATAAATTCAGTGAAGTGCGACTTTGACCCGCGCACGAAGGGTTCCGTACGGACACTAGATATATAGTTCAATACGAACTTTAGCCTATATAATGAATAGTCTTGGCTTTTTTTCGTTTTTGGGTTTTTTTTTTGGATTTGAGCGTTTTTTAGTTTTGTGGTTTTTTGCGTTTTTTCGATTTTTGGCGCTTTTTTTTAGTTTTGGCACTTTTTTCTCTCTTTTTGTATATTTTTTGGTTTTTTCATTTTGGAGATTTTTTTTCATTTTGGCGTTTTTTTCATTTAGGTGATTTTTTTTTCATTCAGGCGATTTTTTTAACTTTTGGTGCCTTTTTCGCGATTTGGCGATTTTTTTAGGTTTTTGTCGTTTTTTCAACTTGGAAATTTCATTTTGGGCGATTTTTTCAGTTTTGGCGCCTTTTTCGCGTTTTGGCAATTTGTTTTGGTTTTTGGCGTTTTTTTTTTAATTTTGACGATTTATTTTAATATAGGTGATTTTTTATTTTTGGCGTTTTTTTACGCGTTTTGGCGATTTTTTTCGGTTTTTGGCGTTTTTCCAATTTCGCGATTTTTTTCATTTTGGCCATTTTATCATTCAGGTGATTTTTTAGTTTTGGCGCCTTTTTGACGATTTTTTTTTGGTTTTTGGCGTTTTTTTCAATTTGGCGATTTTTTCTGTTTTTGGCGTTTTTTTCATTTTGGCGTGTAAAAAAAACTAACTCGCTACAATTAATTTCAGTAATAATTAAATTGGTATTAAAAATCGAAAAAAAATCAAAAAGTCAATTCCAGGGTTGGAAATTTTAAATTTTTTTTGGTGTATAAAACTAACTTAGTAAAACTATTTTTTCTTTTTCTCTATAAATTAAACATATTTTAGATTTTAGCAAGAAATTTATTAAAATAAAAACCAAGAAAAAAAGAAATAAATTTTTTTCTCGTTTTTTTGGAAATTCAATATACATATTTTCATATTTTTATTTTTTAGAAAAAAATGGATTGGTAACGACAGTAAGAAAAATAAATAAATTCAGTGAGGTGCGACTTTGACCCGCGCACGAAGGGTTCCGTACGGACACTAGATATATAGTTCAATACGAACTTTAGCCTATATAATGAATAGTTTTGGCTTTTTTTCGTTTTTGGGTTTTTTTTTGGCTTTGAGCGTTTTTTAGTTTTGTGGTTTTTTGCGTTTTTTAGATTTTTGGCGCTTTTTTTAGTTTTGGCACTTTTTTTCTCTATTTTTGTATATTTTTTGGTTTTTTCATTTTGGCGATTTTTTTTCATTTTGGCGTTTTTTTTTCATTTAGGTGATTTTTTTTTCATTCAGGCGATTTTTTTAGTTTTGGTGCCTTTTTCGCGATTTGGCGATTTTTTAGGTTTTTGTCTTTTTTCAACTTGGAAATTTCATTTTGGCAATTTCTTTCATTTTGGCGATTTATTTTCATATGGGCGATTTTTTTAGTTTTGGCGCCTTTTTCGCGTTTTGGCAATTTGTTTCGGTTTTTGGCGTTTTTTTTTTAATTTTGACGATTTATTTTAATACAGGCGATTTTTTATTTTTGGCGTTTTTACGCGTTTTGGCGATTTTTTCGGTTTTTGGCGTTTTTCCAATTTCGCGATTTTTTCATTTTGGCGATTTTATCATTCAGGTGATTTTTTTAGTTTTGGCGCCTTTTTGACGATTTTTTTTTTGGTTTTTGGCGTTTTTTTCATTTTGGCGATTTTTTCATTTTGTCGATTTTTTCGGTTTTGCCGATTTATTTTAGCGTTAGAATTTTATTTTTTAATTTGGTGTTTTTTTTTTCGTTTAATTTAATTTTTTTTTGGTTTTTTGGCGATTTTTTTTTGGTTTGGCGATTTTATAATTTTCGGATTTTGTAGTTTTACCGTTTTTGAAAATTTCAAGAGGTTGCCTCTTACGGTTTCCAAGATATAGCAAGTTGTCAAAATTACATAGTCAAAATTGCAACTGATGGAACACCCTTTAATTTAATTTTTTTTTTTAAATTTTAGTGTTAATTGTTGTCTATATAAAAATACACTAATTTTACAAATTTCAAGTGTCAATATACATATGTACATACAATTGTATGTATATTACATGGGATTTTAACATGTTTCATTACTCGTTTTGAAACACATACTCTGTACAAATTTCAGATCCGTAGATCTTACGGTTCTTGAGAAAATAGCGTGTGAAAAAAACACAGGCACAGAGCTGGAGAATCGATTTTTTTTTGTTTTACAAAAGGAACCAAATAAAACTAAGTTTTTACCTTGTGAATTAAATAGATTCTATATTAAAAAAATAAATAAATAAATTTAGTTAATTTAATTATTATTTTTCGAACTTCATTTGTTTTTATACTTGAACGTATATAAATAAAATTTATTTGCTGGTGGTTCAGCAAATAAATATCAAATTAAAATTAACTTCTGACAATATGTCGAATAATAAATTTCTTAAAAGTATATAAATAGATTAATATTAAAAATCAGAAAAATCAAAAATACCGTTCCAGGGTTAAAATTGAAATTGAAACTTTTTTGCTTTATAAAATTAACTTAATAAAACTATTTTTGGTAAAATAAGAAAATAAAAAATTCTGTTGATAAATTAAGTTATTGTTTTAACTATAGTATTAGTTGAACTTCTCATTTATTTAAATGAAAGTTTAACAGAAAAAAGAAAATTTTTTGTAAAAGTTTCCTGATGATTAGTAACAGTAAAATGCCCATAGGATCCAGATAAGCCCCTCAATAATTAATTTCATTCAGGCGATTTTTTTAGTTTTGGTGCCTTTTTCGCGATTTGGCGATTTTTTAGGTTTTTGTCTTTTTTCAACTTGGAAATTTCATTTTGGCAATTTCTTTCATTTTGGCGATTTATTTTCATATGGGCGATTTTTTTAGTTTTGGCGCCTTTTTCGCGTTTTGGCAATTTGTTTCGGTTTTTGGCGTTTTTTTTTTAATTTTGACGATTTATTTTAATACAGGCGATTTTTTATTTTTGGCGTTTTTACGCGTTTTGGCGATTTTTTCGGTTTTTGGCGTTTTTCCAATTTCGCGATTTTTTCATTTTGGCGATTTTATCATTCAGGTGATTTTTTTAGTTTTGGCGCCTTTTTGACGATTTTTTTTTGGTTTTTGGCGTTTTTTTCATTTTGGCGATTTTTTCATTTTGTCGATTTTTTCGGTTTTGCCGATTTATTTTAGCGTTAGAATTTTATTTTTTAATTTGGTGTTTTTTTTTCGTTTAATTTAATTTTTTTTTGGTTTTTTGGCGATTTTTTTTTGGTTTGGCGATTTTATAATTTTCGGATTTTGTAGTTTTACCGTTTTTGAAAATTTCAAGAGGTTGCCTCTTACGGTTTCCAAGATATAGCAAGTTGTCAAAATTACATAGTCAAAATTGCAACTGATGGAACACCCTTTAATTTAATTTTTTTTTTAAAATTTTAGTGTTAATTGTTGTCTATATAAAAATACACTAATTTTACAAATTTCAAGTGTCAATATACATATGTACATACAATTGTATGTATATTACATGGGATTTTAACATGTTTCATTACTCGTTTTGGAACACATACTCTGTACAAATTTCAGATCCGTAGATCTTACGGTTCTTGAGAAAATAGCGTGTGAAAAAAACACAGGCACAGAGCTGGAGAATCGATTTTTTTTTGTTTTACAAAAGGAACCAAATAAAACTAAGTTTTTACCTTGTGAATTAAATAGATTCTATATTAAAAAAATAAATAAATAAATTTAGTTAATTTAATTATTATTTTTCGAACTTCATTTGTTTTTATACTTGAACGTATATAAATAAAATTTATTTGCTGGTGGTTCAGCAAATAAATATCAAATTAAAATTAACTTCTGACAATATGTCGAATAATAAATTTCTTAAAAGTATATAAATAAATTAATATTAAAAATCAGAAAAATCAAAAATACCGTTCCAGGGTTAAAATTGAAATTGAAACTTTTTTGCTTTATAAAATTAACTTAATAAAACTATTTTTGGTAAAATAAGAAAATAAAAAATTCTGTTGATAAATTAAGTTATTGTTTTAACTATAGTATTAGTTGAACTTCTCATTTATTTAAATGAAAGTTTAACAGAAAAAAGAAAATTTTTTGTAAAAGTTTCCTGATGATTAGTAACAGTAAAATGCCCATAGGATCCAGATAAGCCCCTCAATAATTAATTTCAATGAATTTGATATAAAAAAGTATTTTACTGAATAAGTAAAATAATAATTTGGCATTGTTAGTGCGTTAAAAAATTTTAAACTTAAATTATGCAAAGTTTTTAAAAATTTTCTGCTTATTTATGAAGTTTTCTCTCACATTGTTCAAGTTTAAGGCATCATTACAAAAGTATCGTTACCGATTTAACGTTTATATTTTCACTAGTGATGCAGAATTTATAAGCTTTAAGTTAATGCTTTCAATTTTGTTTGTACTTGATTTTTTTGAAATTAATTTAATTAATCCGTGAAGGGTATTTTAAGTTTTGGCACAGCCGAATGTAGCATTCATAATTGTTTATTTTTATTTTTATTTTATGCGAAACTTAAATACCCTTAACCATAATACTTACTACAACTTAAATGCAAGAATCTTGGTAAAAATTAATTCTTTGTCCTGCTTATGTTAAATACGAACATATTTTATTTACTTTTTTTTTAACTCATTATCCTTTTCTAGTTTTGTACTGTGCTTTGTTGTAGCTTTCATAGAAAATCTTTAATAAAACATTATATCCGTTTTTATGTTTTTAGTATATATTTTTTTCTTTTATTTTCCTTTTGGTTTCTCTTTCTTGTATTGTAATTTTTATTTTCTGCAATCTTGTACTTATATTGAAATAATCTTGAACCCTTTTTTTTTGTAGCCTTAAGTATATGTTTTTCTTGCTTTAAGTACACAATTTATATATACATATGTACACATAAAAAATATATATTTTTCTAAATGGAAGCAGTAGAGCTGTGGTGTATCAACATGAAAAAAAAGTATAAGTCACAAAAGAAAGTGTTGTATTTAAATACGAGTATAGTTGATAAAAGTTGGTCGGTTTTGTGAAATTGCTATAAGAAATTAAAAGGTTGCAGGTTTAAAAGTCAAAAGTTATTGTCTAAGGCTGAGTTTACATCTGGCATTTCTTGTGTGTCATTTGCCCAAAAAAGCGTAACCAGCTAATTACTAATAAAAAACTGTTTGATTCAGACATATATTTATTGATTTAAACAGTTTCCAATCATGTTGGATTCTATACAATTGTCCATTAGTTATGTATAAAATTTTTTAATAGTACGTTTCCATTATGAGCAAATCAAGTTGATTTGAGAAAATCATGTCGAAGTGTTTCCATTATGTGTTGTAAGTGTTTCTATGTTCGAATTTTCGAAATCAATTTGACGATTGAATTGTTTATTTATTTTTATAACCTAAAAGAAGCACAAAAATTTGTTTAATAATAATTTGCAATAGCAAAATAAATACAGTGCACTCGGGAAAACGTCAACACTAATTTACGTCAACATCCCAAAACGTCAACCCTTCATTTTTTACATTATCTACTCTAAAACGTCAACCAATCCACAAAGCTCTAAAACGTCAACTTTAAATAAATCAAAATTTTGAATTAAGCAACAGTTAAAATACACAGTTTTGATCACACACACACATTTATTTTCTGAAATTAGTTTAGAATTTGAGTATTCCCCTTACAAGTATGTAGAATAGAAAAGAAATTGCATCTCTATGTGTTGTCTTTTTTATGTTCAGTTGCTTTTTTGTTCTTTATTTTTTTGTATTTGTTTATGTTTCGTTTTAGTTTATAGTCAATAAAATCGTTTTAAAGCACACTATCAATATGTTTTTATTAAGAGTTTCTACATTCATAAACGTCAACAATTTGTTAAACGTCAACACTCGCGGTTTTAATTAGTTGACGTTTTCCCGAGCGCACTGTAAAACATATACATAAGAATGGAAAAGAACATTGACAATAACTTTCTTTTCTTAAATTACTTTTTCCTTTTTATAAGCAAATAGAATCTGCCATTTTAATTCGTACTTAAATGTCACTTTTTCGAATTTGTAAGTCACCAATAATGGATGACCCAGAGTTGCATTTGTAATAATAGCAGCAGCGCAGTGTTGCATTGACAAATTCGACTTAATTTGTAGCAAATTAAGTCTTTTGAGATAATTTGCTCATATGAAAAATGTATGGCAAATCACTTCGCAAATTACTTAATTAGGGCAAATCAAATGTTTTGACCTAAATCACGTATAGGGAAACGTACTATAACTTAATAAATAAGTGTCTGAATCAAAATGTTTTTCATTAGTAATTAGTGGTTACGCTTTTTTTACGCTTGTGTGACACATGGCACACAGATGGAAACCCGGCCTAATAATAGTAATAAGAAATGTCAATAAATATTTTAGGTAAACATAAATACAGGAAAAATTTATTCGGAGCCATAGAAAAATCCGCAATAACTCGTACGGTATTATTATGGATTATTGATATTTAAACATAAAAGTTCAAAAAAAAAAAAATAGTTTAAAAAATTGCTGACTTCTGAGCTACTTCCCAGCAGAGTAGCAAGCCGACCAAAAAATTTCGGCGGCGGCTGAAAGACAAATATTTTCGGCGGCGGCGGCTGAACGGCTTAACGCCGATTTGTTTAAGTATATAAAAATTTTTTTGAACCCAGTCTGTTTCTAGAAAATACCCCTTCTCCACACGCAAAATTTACTTTGCAAAGGCAATAGTTTGCATATTGCAATAATTGATGTCCTAAGTGCCAATAAAAATAACTTCGTAAATTGTTAAACCATAGAAACTAGACTATACATAAATTTCATTTATTGCAACAGTGCTACGGATGACGAATAAAAAGCTTTGATCAAATTATAAAAAGTCGCCTAACTGCTGCAACAAAAAAGTCTATGTAAACGTGCATGGATTTGGGAAGGGACTCCAATAGAGAACGTAAGTGTTGCCGCAGCTACGTTAGTCCCGGTTCATACACAGCTGTAAGAAAAAAAGAGATATTTGTACTTTTTCCTCCGTCTCTCTTACAACTGAATTACGAGTTGATCAACAAAAGTTGAAGTGTGTGAACCGGGACCTACCGTTCACATACACATTCTCTCCATGTGGAAGCAATATCAACCATAAAAGAAAATAACATCGGCTGAGTACTAAGCCGCCAATAAGCCGAGTGGTTCGGCGGCGGCTCGGCTTGTTGAAAAAACGGCTGAACGGCTAGCCGCCAGCCGCGCCTTTACGGCTTGCTACTCTGCTTCCCAGCCATACGCACAATGTGTGACCTTTTACAAAAGAGCTTTGTGCTTTCACACAGACGAAAGTACAACAGCCAATAAGATCTCTTCTGAAATAGTGCTTGCGGTTTGATGTGCAAAGAAACAAGAATAAATTGTAAGAGCTTTCAAAGCTGTTCATATCAAATGTAAATATCAGCTTATGTGTGCTTGGGTGTAGCTGTTCTTAACAACTAATTGTAGGGTATTTTGCATACGAGTGCAGTGCAAAAAAAAATAAATAAATAAACTGAAAGTAAGGTTAAGAAAACCAACCACAAACGGATATGTATGCATAATCATTGCATTGTACAACAGGAAGTACTTTGGATATATATATTTTTTTCTATGTTTCTCTTGAGTAGGTTAAAGGAACAATAACATTTAAACTAAAATATACAAATGCATATGTATACATATGTACATGTGTATATACAAGCATTTAAATAAAAAGTCAAGAGAAACTGCATAATGTGGCTTTAAGTATTTCCCTTTTTGGTCGTCGTTGTGTTTTCCTCTTTAAACTGAAATAGGTTTAGGTTTTAAAACAGAATACATTTTTTTATGGAAAAAACATAAGATTTTTTTTTCACATAAATAAGCTTTTACCTAAAATCTCATATAAGCATTTCCGTTGTTGGAGTTTAAGTGTTTTGTGGCCAGCAGTAACAAATGTGACATAAAAAACTTACATCTGCTAGAGATAATATTCTTAAATAATAAAATTCCAAAAAAGCAGAATATAATAGAGATTTAATAAAAGATTGTTGCTAAAGTTATTGAAAAATTCTTTAAAAATGTTAAGTACAGTCAGCAAAGGAATCTTAACATCAAGCTTCCAGATAAATGCCAGCAACATTCAGGTTACAGCACATTTAAAATACTCTCAATAATACTAGCTTTCGATCACAACATTAGTTCGTGTAGCAATACGTTCTTTTGATTTGTGTGTTTCATCTGCTTTGGATTATGTGTTTGTATGGTTGCATATTTCTTAAGACTGGAGTATTCACTAGCACGACTTGTGAAAAAATTTTCTTAAGAAAATTTTCATAAATTCCATCAAAGGTAATTTGACCATGTAGAAAAGGGACTATCAGTCTTTTACAAGCAGATCGTATAACACTGTCGTTGTTGTTGTGTTTGTGTGGTTGCATAAAGTTTAGTAAGCAAAAATTATAACATAAAATTTGTTATTGTTTGTATCTTTCGTTACCCTTAGCTTATGTTGTTGTGTAGTTGTATATATCTTGAGGCCGCTATTCACTAGCACGACTTGTTAAGAAAATTTTCTCTACAAAAATTTCATCAATTCCATCAAATCAGGGTTGTATAATCTCTCTCATGTATATTTGACTATGTGGAATAGTGACTACCAGTCTTTTACAAAAAGTATAGCATTGTCGTTGTTGCTGTTTGTTTTCAGCTGCATTGGCGTATGTGTTTGTGTGGTTGTATATTTCTTAATAAGCAGCAAGTATAACGTTATAGTTATTGTTTAATTCAATATCGTCTTGCGTACAAGCATACGCGTGTGTATCTTCAGCAAATAATTTTTAGAGGACTTTTGCAAATGTTTCGATGAAAAACATAAAAATATATACATATATATATATTATAAATATATATATATATATATATATATATATATATATATATATATATATATATATATATATATATAAATCTTGATCTAGTTCTTTGTATTTTAAAATTTTATATATATATATATATATATATATATATATATATATATATATATATATATATATATATATATATAAATCTAGATATAGTTCTTTGTATTTTAAAATTTTTTAAGCAACACGCGATTTATGTTTGTTAAACAAAACTTCAAATACATTCAGTTATTCGAATGAAATGATTTTCCATCTCTGACTTATAATGACATTCTATATAAAGCAATGCTTAGAATGCGAGCATTACAAATTTCTCAAAAAAAAGAAACAAATAAATACGAGGAATATCAAGTCTTTTCCTCCCTTATCATACTCCTTTATAACCTGCCACAGTAAGCGAAGGAACCATTCCTTTTAAAATTGTGGGAAGAAATTCTTGTCAACTTACATAACAATGGCAGGTTGTTAATCTTAAGCCTTTCAAAGTTAATTCCGTTAAACATGTAAATTTACTAGTACATTTGTCAAAATATTAACATTAACAAGTAAGAAAAATTTATTAACCCAAAATCCTTTCAGTGCGAGTAATTTAGAGCATCCTTCATTCATACTTCTACATGCTTCCTTTATTTGTTTTGGCTTGCAAAAGCAGAAAATAATTTATGTTTTATAAAAAAAAGCTTTTTAAGCAGGTTTAAACGAATTCAAAGTTGTAAATTTAAATGAATTGTATTAACATACAAATGTTTGCATATAAATCAAATACACGTTACAATCTACATGTGATAATAGACAAAACTTTTAAAGAGTTCCTCATCACATCAAACAATATTCGAATAAAAAAAATTGTTTGCTAACCTATAAACTTTATTGCTTGCTTGGATTATACATTTGCATAAATTTTCAGTTTTTAAAAATTTGTAAAATATTCTGGTTATTTATTTCAAAATAAAATACTGCTTTTGGGTAACTCTATTGCCTGAATATCGTTTTAACATTTATTTGTCAATGAATAGAGACAAAAACTTAATCGTCTTGTCTTTCATCTAAGCAAAATAGACTCTTATTGTGCAATAAAATTACAAATGATTTAATTTTATTAAATTTACAAGTTCTTTATTAACGAAATGTGGCATGAGAACTGAGGGAATGTTGCAGAACAGATAAATCCTTAAAATTTAAATGTACAGGCAAAATAAAAATGAATGAAGATTAAATTTATACTATAGTAATTTAAGGATTACTTAGGCTAATGCTTAACAAAACTTGAGTTATTAAATAGTTTTTTTTTAATTATTAATTATTAAGTATATTAAAGTGTTGTGTGGAACTGCTTAGTAACAATATTTAAATGCGCTGCAATCTCTAATTTCGTGAGCCTTAGAAAATAAATGCATGAACTTGAACTGTGGCGGTGAAGTTAGTGGCCGGCCAGTGGCTGCTTATCGACTTGAAATTTAAAACTGAGGCGCTAAAACTTACAACTTCCTTGAAATTGGCCCTAATAGAGCGAAATATAGCATTCCACCTTAGGTTATTTTTCCCTTTCCATACACAAATATTCCCATAGCTCTAGCTTAAGTATTTTTTTAGGCCCTCTAGTTTCAGAGATATTGCGAATTATATTTAAAAATTAATGTAAGTTATTCTTTTCTTACGACACCAAAAAAAAAAAAAAAAAATAATAATTTCAGAGATCCAATGAAGGCTAGAAAAATTATAAAGCTATTTTCACAATCAGCAGACAAACATACATATGAATTAGTTATTTAAGTTAAACAAATTATAATTTAAAAAAATTTTAAGGACTTAACTAAAAATACACGATTTTCAACATTCTTGCAAGAAGCAGAAAGTAAGAAATCCGTTTGTACTCAAATGAAAGATGATTTTACATAGATTAATAATCCAGAAGGTATTTTAATGTTTGGAGGGCCATTCATGAAATATTTTGAGAATAATACAGAAAGTGGTGTAAATTATGCAAAGGCTAAGTACCACAATATCTATAAAACTATAGCTGCTAGAGAAAACATAGTTATACCATTGTAATCACGCAGATAAAAATACATAAGGATCGACTATTTTTATTTAAACAACAAAACCACTGATCCGCTACGTAATTCGTTGTACATTTCCTTTTGCAGTAAAGTATGAGCAATATAAAAATTTAATAATTAAATATTAAGTATACGTTAAACTTTAATTATTATCACAAAAACTATTGCATACTTTTTTGCTTTCGAGTGAAAATAACTATGGAAACTCAGGGCGTATGATTAATAGATATTTAAGTGCAAAAACATTGTTAAAACTGAAGCATACTTTTAGTAATATTATTTTTATTGCTTGCAGATATTATTCAAAAGCAATAATTTAAAAATAATATAAGCAAGATTTAAGTTAATAAATAATATTTATTTTTAAGAGACCTTTAGCGAACATAATAAAAAAAAATTCTCAGCATATTTAAAAAAAACTTTATTTTAACAATTTTCCCTAACTTCCAACAGTTTTTCAGCTTTTGCTTTCTCATCTGTTTCATACTTCTTAAGACTAACTCTTTTAAAAGTGCTTTCGTACTTGTGACTTTATAACTATACCCCTGTCATTGTTGTTCATTGTTGCTCATAAATATTCAAATTCTTTTTGAACAAGGAGAGCTGTGCAAGATCTAACGTACATACATACATAAAGACATACACATGTACATATATACATCTATATATATATATATATATATATATATATATATATATATATATATATATATATGTATGTGTAACTACGCCTGGCTAAAGGACACCCATATCTTGCCTAACGACTCTTAACACTTGCATGCTACAATAAACAGTTGCACGATAATGTATGCAAAAATATACAAACATAAAAATAAGAATCACACACATTAGCGACACACATATGTAGTCGTATGTACGCGTACATATGTGTGTACGAAAATTTATGTGCAAGAATAAAAATCACTTTCAAATTTAAGACACTAAGGACATTTTCTTAATTGTCTTATATGACATTCAACAACTACAAGTAAGAGTGTAGTATGAAAGGAGGAGTATGCGAACCTTAGTATACATACATACTTTGATTTTAAATATTCGTAATTTTTGCTTTTATTGCGAGTAAAGAAAAGCATAATGTATGATGGCTATGGAAGAATGGAGTTTTAGAAATATGCCTGCAAGTATAAACTATCAGCATTATTATCTTCTATTGGAAGGGGACTTGTGTTTTCTTTAAGTAGGAAATATTCCATGTAAGTTTTTTATCCCGCTACACAATGTTAATTTTGCTGCCTTTGGCTCAACTGTTGATTTTTTTTGTTATTTAATATTATTTAGTAGTTTTGTGTTTAGAGCTAAAAAGCATTAGGCTGTTAATAAAAATTTAATGCTAATATAAAAGCATTATAGGTCATACATGTAAAAATATTTTGTTTAACTGAAACTGAATTATTTTTAACTCAAGTTTTTTTCTAAGTTTAATTAAACGAACAAACAAGACGTAAAGTAATGATTAAACAAATTAAGGACGTAAAAGCTTTTAATTTTAATCCATTAATAGCTTAATCTTTATGAATTGTTCGAGTTATTCTTTAATATTAATTTGCAAATCGGCTTAAAATCCTTTTTTTCAATTGAGCGATGATTGATGAGTAAATATTCTTGTATGAATGCAAAACTTACTTGTAGTTTCTCTTTAAACAGAACAGAGTATTATCCGATTGTGATATTTCTATATAAAATGAAAAAGCTAAATTATATTACATCTAAAGTTCTTATCACGCTGCCAAATGAACAAACTAATGAAAGCTTCATATATTAGTGCCATACTTCAGTAAGAAGGCTTAATAAATTTTTGTTTGAAAATGTTTTTGAGTGTTTGGTTTTAAATTCTCTAAAAGTGCATTGAGTTAGTTAGTTGCTTTTATATCCTAGATTCCCCATACAAAACCAAATCTACTTTGCCAGTAGATTTGTACGAAATCTACCCAAGATCTTATATTTTTGTTTATTTTTTACTACCCTGTACCCTGTATAATTTATATAAAAGATGAGTGAATTAGCTACACGCTACAAAATTTGCTTTTGAAGGTGTGTAAATGAGCTAAGTCGCCACTTTTTGGGTTATACATTTTACACAAAGGATTTTGTCTAGGATATCAAATCTGGAAAAATGTCAAAAAAGCTTATTGTAATAGGGCATTTATATTTTTTCAAAAACTAGTACTTTCCACATTTCAAACTAAATCTATCTGTTTTTTACTACATTTTCCATACAAAATGAAATCTAGTTTGTCAATAAATTTGTAGGAAATCTATTCACAATGTAATAGTTTTATTTATTTTTTACTACCATGTAAAATATATTTATGTAAAAGGTGAGTGAATTAGCTAAAGTCTGCTTAAAAAGATTTATAAATTGGCTAAGTTTCAGTAGTTTGTTTGCTGCTTTGGAAATTGTTCTCTTAATGGGTTTTGTTTTGAATAAAAAAATCTTGATAAATATCCAAAAAATCTTGATGTAAACGGATTAGATTTTAATAAAGATTTTAATTAAAATCTTCTAGATTTTGTGCAGGTGTAAATGCCCTATAAACTACATTCATATTGTTACCTTAATATAGAAAGTACCTAAATTATTATTTTTTAAATCGAAATTTTTGCATTTTTCGATTCGTTAAATGTTCTTCTATCAAAATATACAAAAAAATCGATTAAAAAAAATAATGAGTTAGGGCGTTTCTATATTAAGTTATCGATATATAGATTTCGATAAAGATTTCAAATAAAATCTTCTAGATTTCAAGACAATGTAAATGCATTATAAATAACTTTCTTCAAAAATAATTGAAAAATTAAAATATTACCATGATTTTAAAATATTAAAATTAAATTAAAATATTATAGAATTTTTTAATGATTTGGTACAACAGCATAAAGCATATACACAAATCTCCTAGCATAGACAAACCCCTTTATCGTGGTTGGCGTATTTCGACTCTTACTACGACGTTTTTGTAATAGATTCAAGAACACTGCAACATTTTTTCTTTAATCTGGGACGAAACTGTCGTAGTCGAAATACGCCAATCGCGATAAAGCCCAATAACTAATAATTGTGTTAGAGAATCATAACTGAGGTTTTTTCCGTCCATAGACAAGACGAGATAATAGAATTAATAATAATAGAATTAGACCATAAATTTTTTAATGCCTCGAAAAACTTAAACACGTATTTTTCGGCCTATACAATAGCTTTTATTTGAAATTATTTTTAAAAACTCTTCTACAGCTATATAAAGTGCTAAGAGAATAAAATTTTTCTTTTTTTTCAGGCATTTGATATTATCGACAGTGTGTGTGAATTTTGCTAATTTGGAGTTATATTCTTGCTTATCATGAATGATGCACTGCGATCACTCTTGCCTTTCAAATCGGGGTAAGTGCAAATAATTGCTGTTTTAAGTTTTATTCCAAATGTTGTTTTGTAAACTTGTATCTTCTGATGACCTTTGAAATTAAGTAATTTTTGCTTACTCGATTATTATGGTATACTATAGGCTAAAAATTCAATAATAATTCAAAAAATTATTTGTATAAAATACTAGAGAATATGCAAAATAAATTCGTAATGTATGTGACAAAGTTTAGTTTAGGAATGCACTAGTACTCGTATATTATGGATAGCAGCGAAATTTCAGTTCAGTTGCCATTCGCCATCTGAAAATTCTCGGCTGCCGGAAGTCTACCAAGAAAAAATTATAGACTGTCTAAAACAAAAATCTTTTGACTTCCCAGTTGCCTCTTAAGTTAAGTTGCGGTCTATAATCAACTTATACTCCCTTATCGTGGTTGGCATATTTTGACCTAGACTACAATATTTCGGTACTAGATTAAAAAAAGGTGCATTAGCTTGCTGCCGAATTTCCTAAAATTACTTAAGCACTAAATAATGCCTTCTTCTGGCCTACTACGAACAACTTCAAGTAATGAGTGTAAAATAAAAAAATAAAAAGTATTTTGGTTATTGATTTCTGGTTTCAACTTTGATATTAGTAGAACTTCTTATTTATTTAAATAGAAGTTTACCATAATATCTCCAACTTTTCTAAGAAATTTCTGGGTAAATTTTCCCCGATGATCTGCATTAGCAACAATGAAATGCGCATAGGATCCAGCTAAGCCCCTCAATAATCAATTTCAATGTATTTTTAATAAAAAAATATTTTACTGAATAAGTAAAATTATAATTTAGAATTATTAGGGCCATTTTCACAACTTACCTTCAGCTAAAGGTAGGATTTTGTCTGCATGAGAAATATTTTATTATCAATAACAATAATATTTAATGAATAAAAAAATCATAAATGAAGGTATTATAATGCAAAGCAATTTACCGGGCAGACGAAATCCTGCCTTTAGCTAAAGGCAAGTTGTGAAAATGTCCCTTAATAAGGTTGGAGTTAGTTGAAGTAGTTAGCATGTTGACTACAAAACCGAAGATCCTAGGTTTGAGCCCGGTCTCTGACAGTCATTAAAATAGCAACACAGGAATTTTTCTGCCTTTATATCAGTTGTTTTAGGAAAGCTCAAGTGATGCAGCCATCCTCATACTGCCCTCTTTCGGCGGTATTGGGTAGGAGAATCATCGGCGAAGTAAAATAACTAATAAAATGGCTACGAAAACACACACACAGCTTTGAAAATTTAATTTAGCTCAATGGCACCAGATGCGCTGCAGCACTGCATTATTAAAAACGTGCAAAAAGCAGAGTTGTAAAAGAATGAAGCTTTCCTCCATCTCTGGCTTCATCACCTCTCTTCTCTATCACTATCGCCTAGTAAAAGTACTTGGCATTCATTGCAGGAGTGTTAGTTCTCTTTAAAAAAAAAAAAAAAAAAAAAAAAAATTATAATAATTAAAATTGAAGTGGTTCTTATCATCTGCTTATCATCTGATCGAGAGTATATCGTTTGCGTATCTGGTCTTTTGTAGTCCTAACGCATTTAGCGGCCTTTTATGTTATCTGTGTTAACTTTCACTAAAAATCCATGCACTACAATCCATACATCTACTTTTGCCGATGATACCGCCTTCTTTAGCATGCACGAAAACCCTCACGAGGCATCCCGATATCTGCAGGAACATATTACTCAACTGGAACTATGGTTACAGTTATGGAGAATTAAAGTAAATGAGCAGAAGTGTGCGCAGGTAACTTTTACTCTACGAAAAGATACTTGTTCCCCCATTAGAATCAACAATCAAATTGTTCCTCAACATTCACATGTAAAATACCTTGGTATACACCTTGATCGACGGCTTACATGGAAACAACACATTGATTCTAAACTAACACAAATGAAACTAAAATTAGCTCAGGTACATTGGCTGATTGGTCACTTTTGAAACCTATATGGTGCTACGGAATTCAACTATGGGTACGGTGACCATCCGTTCTGTATTATACAGAACAGTACTGTATTTGAGAGCCCTGTTCTGTATAAATTATTCATTAGGAAATAACGTTGAAATGTTCTGTATTTTATTTACTGTTCAGTATTTGTTCTGTATTTTCATGACTCAAACTGCATTTAAAAAATTAACGAGGTTTCTGCAACAATGCTGTTTTAATATTTTTGCCTATTGTATTGCTGTTAAAAAGATTGTAATTGAGTTGAGCCAAAAAAATGTTATTGATGTGGATTAGTTTAAAGCCAGGCTGTTCAAACTGGCACCAGAGTGCCAAATATCAATCGGCTTCCTATACAAATGAATACATACACGCGAATACTTTCGGTGTTCTCTTAGTGGCCAGCCTTGGTTTAAAGGTAATGCAAGCCGATTTTATGCAGATTGTATTGATTTTATGCAGAAGTTGAAACTCCTACGTGGAAATATGTTAAATCCAGTCTTGTTTTCATTATGGATAAAAGAAAAGAGTTAAACATAAACTACACCAAATTATTTGATGAATTAACTCTTGTTAAAAGAGAATTTAGAAAAATTAAAGAGAATGAGAATCAAATATCAGCATAAATGTTTAAATATTTTAAATAAAGAGACATAAGTTTCCAAAATAGGTTGAAAGTTGTCGAATTCAGTTTACGTTTATCTGGTTCCAATTTATATAATATATGGACCACTGAAAAAACTTTAATGAAGATGGATACCATCAGAGTGTTTTTAATAAAAAATAAAATATGATTTAAATTGTATTGAATTTAAAGAATATTTATACGGAAATCAATACTTGGTTAAACAAATTCATTCCACAGAAAAATATCAAAATTAGCTGTTTAAATATAACGCTGTGTAAATATAACGTGTAAATTCGAAAGCATTTTCTTTAGTTTCGAATTACACACATAAGTATAAATACATACATATGAAGATTAGCGTATGTGATTACATTGTTATGCTGCTTTTTGAATTTTTTTTTTTTGTTAATTTTTAAGTATTGTTTGTTAAGTACTTCTTTGTTCTGTATTTTGATTTAAAAATTATGGTCACCGTAACTATGGGGCACTGCTTCAGCTTCCAATGTCGAGAGAATCCAACGAAGGCAAAACAAAATTTTACGGTTAATAACATCGGCTTCATGGTACATCAAAAATTCTATTATACATCGTGATTTAAATATGCCACTAGTGATTGAAGAAATTGCAAAATACGCAGGCAAATATTTAACAAAACTCGAATCACATCCTAATCCGCTTGCTCGTAATATTTTGAACTTTACTGGACACATCCGCTTAAAAAAGAGGGACACAAGGGCTCTTATACTCAACACTCCAGATGGGACTACTTGAAAATAATTTTTTTTTTCCTTTTTGATTATCACTACTTATGTATTATTTATAACTATCACTAAGTTTATGTCCGACAGTGGTCGGGCCTAATAATTATATTCTAGATTTAAGATTTGAATACTTATTGTTAGTTCATATTTGAAGATACAATAAATAAATACATGCATTAAAAAAAAAAACTTTCATCAGGAGAGTAATACATTGTTTGGATTAGTTATTAATCTATGGCTGTCTTATTATATATTACCAAAATTCATGTTTTATATACTTAATTAAACATCTAAGTCTAAACGCCTTTTTCTTCTGCATCAGTCCATCTTTTGTTTGAACCTTTCTCGTGTTTTATTTTTTTTAAATTTTCAGTCTTTTTCGTAGTTTTCATTTTTAATTTGAGAAATTTATTTGGCCCTTATTATGAACAATTTTCGATCTTCGACTGTAGTCGAAAATACTGATCGAACGAATTTTCATTTGGTATTATGACGAGCATTCGACAAAAAACGTCGTTATTGTGAATAAAACCAACAAAAAACAGCTTAAAATTTGTGTTTGTGTATTTAAAAATAAGCATTGTTTATACTTAGATTTTTTAAAAAAAATTTTCATATTAAAATATTTCATCGAAAGCTAATTTCCGTTCGATAGAAAATGCGTTGCTCGCCGAAATTTTTGATGGACATACTATGAACTTAACATTCGATTTTCGATCTTCAATACTCGGCGAAGATCGAAAATCGAATGCAACTCATAATATTTATTTATTATTTCTTAACTGCAAAAATAGCATGGCGCAAAATATGCCAACTGTTACAGTAAACCTAATTAATTAATTATTTTGTAAATTTTCCAAGATTTACCGAAACTACAAGAGGGGTCTACCAAAGCAAACCATTAATTTTGCTATTTGTATTCAATTCACAAGCTCCTTGAAATCTCGCATTGATTTCTTGCAGGACAATCTTTTAGTCTAATTGTATCAAATATTTTGTACTTGAGTTTTTTCAGCTGCAAACAAGCAACTCTTCTAAAAGTTTTATATTAGAAACAAAAAATTGAAACAAATTGAATAATATTGAAACTAACGTGTAGTTTCCACAATGCAAGCAAGCGACTTGTTTACAAAAAATATATGAAAATTACTTAAAGTTTTTAGTGATTCCTATTAGACCACTTACAAGAACTTTTAGGAAATGAGGGCTTGAATTTTCAAATGATTTACTATAGTGAACTCTTCTAAAGCAAACGCTTAACAAACACTGTTTGCAAGAAATTTGTTTCAGTTATTAGGTATAGGAGTAAAGAAGAAAATACTTCGAGACGGAAAATTTTCTACGCATGGGCGCGTTTACAAACGTCATGCATGTACATAAACACATACCATGGGTGTATGATCTTTTATTTTTCTGCGCACATACCAAAGCACACACACGCATTGACATTAGTTGTGTGCGTTTGCTTTAAAAAAACCACCCTTAAAAAGCTTACCATCTACATCTTACACACACACACACACACACACACACACACACACACACACACACACACACACACACACACACACACACACACACACACACACACACACACACACACACACACAAACACACACACACACACACACACACACACACACACACACACACTCAAACGTACAATATGCAAAATAACGAGCGTACACACATCAACACTACTTCTTTTTAGTGTTTGTTACCAACAAGAAGTCTTCGCGACATCGCTTGTTAACACTCATATACAAGCACATCAATACATCCATCGTGCTTACATTATTAAACAACATCATTTATTATTGGTTTATTAAAATACATGCTACGACAATACATTAAAAAAACAAGATGTATTTACATTTCAAGACTGTGTAGGCAGCCCTCTAATTTTTTGAGACAACTCTCTTACTTGCATTGTGGAAACTATTTTAATTTTTTTCTGTGTATGCACAACATTTTCTTAGCTCTTTCATTATTCATTATTATTGCAAGCGAATATTATATTTTTACAGCAATTGTTTATCGGCTGCTGTTTTTATTCCAAAATAAGGAAAATGCAAAAAAAATTTTATAAAAAATAAGAAAATAAAAAATGCATTTAGGTTAAGTATCGTTTAAATTTTGCACATTTTTCTTTTCTTTACGTTAATTTTTTATTTTCATTTTTTTCTATCACATTTTCTTTATGAAAGTGTAAAAGACTAAGAAAAACTAAAGTGTAGTGCAAATGTGTGGTTTAAGTAGACGAGATTTTTTTTTGCAGGAAAAAAAAAGAAATTATACACAAAGGACCTTATAGGCTTAAATGTGCATTGATAGCATATAACAGAAAGAAAGGGAGGGAGATAGAGAGAGTGAAAGAGTTTACTATAGTTGCACTGTATGACAGTAAAATTGTATTTTTGTTTTTTTTTCTCTTTTATAGTGTTAAGTTGTTAAATTCTTGGTTTATTTTATGCCATATTAAAAAAAATACCTAGCTCGGTGGCATATTAATTTTTGATTTAATAAACCACTACATAAGCCTTGAAGGTTTCCTTTAATTTATTTGTTTTATATATAAATTTTGCTATAGTATTGAACTGTTTTAAAGTAAAATATATTACTAGTGTTCCGTTTTTGATGCAAATGGTCTTGATTAAAAAAATGTCATAGCTTTTGTTTAAAACCCAGCAACAAATTACACATATAATCCATAAACAAAGCTACGATATTTTGCATTTGCACTTACGCAACACCATGTGCATCAAAGACCGAATACCGCCATTGAACAATTGCAAATTGTAATTTTTTACTCCTCTTAAAATAAATATTTTAGCGGAATTCACTTTTTGTAGCAAACTGCTGGTGCAAATGTTGCAGACGTAGAAAGTCTAGCATATGTGCTACATTTAACAATACCGCAATAACATATCACATGAAATTAAAATTTCCTACACTAATATATAAAATGCAATACAAAACACCATTGTAGAATGAAAAGTGCAAACGTTTGCAATGTTAAAACAGCTGTAAGATTTGTGTTGTTTATAAAATCAAAACTACTTAACTTTGGCCAAGTTTGAAGTCAAGTTTAAAGCGCCGCCATGAAAACTGCCGCCACGCACTAAAATAATGTACACCAGATTCAATAGAAACTGCTGAATTTTGTAATTAAATATGTTATCTTAAATATTCCATAGATAACTTTATTATACATTCCTTATATTGCTTCCCATCAAAGAAAAATACATGCTTCATACAATGTTTGTCAAATAACAATTTTTCTAAAGAAATATATTTTATTTTTTATTTTATTGTGGTCAAAATATAATTTCTACCCTTTTCCTTTTATTATTATTTTCTCAAAGCACTATAGTTTGTATTTTCATCTCTTTTTGTTTAACAAATTAAAATACAATAAGAAAAAAGTTTTTCTTCTTAATGAACACAAAACTATTAAAAGTTTGGCTTCAAGAAAGAAAAGAAAAAAGAATTTAATAAAATTGCTAAATTAAAAGATACTTGTTGGAAAATGTTTGTTTAAGCTTCAAATGTTTTAGAAAGTAATTTAAAGAAAATAAACTTTTCACTCAATGAATAATTCTTGTTGTATTTGATATCATCTATGTACGAGTATGATGATGGTCAGCGAAAGTTTATTAGGTTTCTGGAGGCAAATTAAATAGTTTGAAACTGAAATTGTATTTAATAAATGCACACGTCTTAAAAAAAAAGAACTAATGAAAACATTTAACGTTTTTGTAACATTGAATCATATTCATGTCAATAACAAACAAATAAGCTTTTAGTATTTTAGAAAATCTAAAAGAATCCAGCTGGCTTATTAACAGCAGGAAAAAGTGTGTTTCGAAATACAAACAAGAAATCAAGATTGACAATTTTCTTGGTTCTATTTATTGCAGCAGCACGCAAAAGGCTTCCGGGTAAAAAAAGTGTGTAAAAATCGTGCTTGAAGAAGTTTAAAATAAATTCAGTAAAAAGCGTCTTTGGCTCCACACGAAAAATTAAAAAAAAAATCTGCTAAGATTTCCTGCTACACTGATTGATTTATAACTTCAAACATATCGAGCCTTTTTTTCGCTTTTATCGAAGCGACATGTTATCGAAAATAGACTTTTTTTTAATAAAATTAAAATTTTATGGGCCTACCCATACCTTAGAACTATCAAAATGCCAAAATTTTGATAACTTTTAACATACGGGCTATAAAATTTTATCGTAAGCAACAATTTACATACAAGAACATATTTGAATATTTTAAAAAAATCTTCTCCTGAAAAATTTAATTTTTGTCGCTTACGATTAAATCGAAAATAAGGCTCGATGTCTGCACGTGTTTAAGGGAAGTGTGTGTGTGTGTGTGTGTGTGTGCAACAAATATGAAATCGAAATCGAAACAACAAACTGTCAATGTTTGATATTAATTTCAAAGCAATATAAACAAATGATCAGTTTTACTATTTTATTTTATTTTTTATTTTTATTCTAAATAGAAAAAAATGAAATAAAATTTCTATGAATACAATAACGAATGGTTTTAAAATTTGCAAGATTTATTTGATGTTCAATCATGAATTATGAATCGATGAAAATTAATAGAATTTTTTTTGCTCTCCTCATTCAAAGCGATGAAAAATTTTTTTAAAAATATTTTTAAACAATTTTCTTTTTGTACACAGTTGCGTACAACTTCCACTTGCTTTCAAATTATAAGTAGGTATTTAAAAAAGTTTTATATATCTCGTGAGTTTCAATAAAAATTAGTCGAAATTCTAATTGAAACTAATGACTGGACTATAATTAGCAACCGTTGTCAACTGGCAATGCAATTGAAATTAAAATTAAAATTCTATATGGCAATTGCAATTAATTATAACAAATTGGCAACTCAAAATAATGTAAACAAAGCTATAAAATATAAAAAATACGATGGCGAGTCAATAACTTCGTAACTTTCAAGTGTAATAGGCTGCTTTGATTCCGAAAGAGGAAAAATAAAAACGCAGTTGAGCACAGTTACAAAATTAAAATGGTCTGCAAAAATATTCTTTCTAACCTTTTATGCAAAAGTCTTTAATTTATCATATAATTAAATGCAAAAAGTTTTTTTTTTGTATCACAACCCAACAATCCTGTGCCAAAGCTAAAATAATCAAAGTTATTTTTTGTCATTGTTTTCGATTGTCAATACTTTAAAATAAAGAAATGTTATTTGAACTTTCGGAAACTATTAAGAACTGTCACATATTTCTGCATCAAAGTCAATAGATTTAATTTTTTCTGAAAATAAGCCTGTAAGTTCAGTAGAAATCAATAAACTTTAAGTGCGTTTTCCTCGAATTGCGTTGGTATTAACTTATATGGCTGTGAAATCGAATAAAATATTGATATTTTTTCATGAAAAGTGTTTTATATTTATATAGCGATCAAAAACAAAATAACTCATTAGCAGGGAAACTAGAAATATGCTCTAAAAAAAGGTGCGCATTCAATATTCACTAAAAACTTGAAAATATGCACTAAAAACTCAAAAAATATGCTCTTAAAAATAAAATAAATTGGTTTATTTCTAAATGAAAATATAATTTTAATTAAAAAATTCAACAACATTTGCATATAAACTAAGACAAAAATAAAAAAAAGGAAACAACAAAAAAATTAACAAGGAATAACTGATGTATTAAAAAATAATAATTTGGGTTTGAAGTGTACGTTAAAACAAAATTTCCACACAAACCTTGACTAAAGGAAATAGTAATAATTAATATTTTTTTGATACTGCTGTAAAAATTTAACTTCAACTTCAAGAGAGATCACGATATCAGCACTTTGGAACTGTATTTTGGATAAATAATACAAGCTTTTTATTTATAATTTTTATTGCATAAACAAGAAATTATTGACCCAAATTTTCAAACAAAAATCGTTGCTTGTCACATCTAAATAAACTGTTATACATTGGCAATGTTTCTTCAACTTCTACTCGGGGTGGAGCCCGTCACAAATGGCAAAAAAACATTTATTCAACTACATGGAGCATTGAAAGAGAGACTTAGATGTCAAAAATAAAAATTAAAAATTTGATCCACAGATAAGGCTTGTAAACATATTAAAATAATAAAAAAATATAAACCCAGCTAAAAAAATTATGTATGGTCCATATATTTTTAATATAGGAATGTATATAACTATATATGAACATGTATGAATTCATGTATGGAAATGTATGGGATTATACATGCGAAAAGTATTATATATGAATTGATATATGGACTAATACATGAAATGTATTATAATATATGAGCTCATATATGGAAATTTAATCATGAAGCTCTTCGTATGTGGATCCATATATAGAAAAAAGATGTAATATATGAAGCCATACAAAAATGTATGCATACATGCTATCTCACATAAAATCGTTTTAAAAAAGAAAAACTTTTGTTACAAAAAAAAAAATTGTATGATTTTATACATTGTGGCCCCATTTAATATATCAATTAATCAAAAGGATAATCCAGTCATTAATTTTATAGAAAATAGCAGAATTCTCTAGATACGAAACAAAGTTCATATTACTGCAATATATATTGTTACGTTTTTCTCTCTATAAAAACGCTTTTCCGTAGATCCGAAGATTTGCAAATGAATACAAGAGCCGAGTGTAGTAATTAGGGTTAAGAATGATACAAGTTTTATTTACAAATACACTTATACTAAATTACTCAAGAGCTTAAATGCACTAATACAACTTAAACTAATTAATTACACACAGATATTCGCAACTGGCGTAGTGGTAGCCTTCCTCGCTGCAGTTTACGCACGTCTCTTAGCTGGCTGCGCAAGTAATCACGTGACACCTCTTTGTCTGCTGCTCGTCACTTACGAGACTCACTCTGCCGTCACTCACAATTGATACACCAATAAAGACTCACTGGCTTTACTTACACCCTTATACACGTCTATTCGCTGCGCTGTTCCCTTTACTCCAGTCGACACGATAGACTCCACAATAATCTCAATTCCACGACAGACTATTATTAATTCACAACTTAATTATTAACTGACTTGTTTACTTGCAAATGACTGACTTGTTCGCGACTGAATTGTTCGTAACTGACTCACACTGCAACTAACTCACTCATTGGATGCGTCACCTCTTTTTATATTTCACACAAATTCCACTAGAAGTTTCAAGCAATGTCTAGACGATCATTATCATCTTATATGCTGCCTAATTAAGTTCATGTGGTAACTATGTACTTACATGTGTATATGCATACGTGTGTACATCATTAACTAAGCAATTGGCATGTATGTATGTGTGTAAATATGTGAATCTTCTAATAAGCAGACGCTTTTTGTTGTTGCATGCTTATTTAGTTGTTGACTACTATTCTAGACTATTCTTTGCTTTGACCCTGTAGGAATATTTTCGCGTAGCATTTACATTAACCCTGTTGGAATATTTTTGTGTAATGCTGCTTAACATTGTTGACGGCTATTTTCGTAACAATATATTGAAAAATATTGTTAGACGGATTATTTTTTCTTTTATAATTAATTACATTAGTTTTTAATCTGAATTCTTAAATTAAATTTTAAAATTTATTTGCCCACACGAATGTTTCATTAAATACAATCTACCTGTTCAAAATCAAAAAAAGTGATTTTAGTTATTTAATTTATTGCATAGCGGTACGCTTTTGTGAATCAGGAGTGTATGAATATGAACTTTGCATACTGTAGAGGGAATATTTACACATATATGTATGAAAATGTATGAATATATATTATCATATGTGTCCATACACTGAAAGGAAAATCATTCATTCAGAGAATGAAACGGTTTCATTAAATGTTCTGCATTATATTAATGAAACTTTTCATTAATACAATGAACAATTTCATTGTATGCATGAAATCTTTCAATCTCTGCTCTTCATGTGTTCTTCATAGTTCATTGTATTAATGAAAATCGTTACATTGTTTAAACGAATTTTCTTTTTGTGCGAATTTGGAGCAAATATAAATAAGTTCCACAAATTTCGTCTTCTTACTGTATACAGTTTGCCAAATATAAATAAATCAAAACTTGTTTTGTTAAAAAATCATTTCTATTTCTTAGTTTTCTAATCCCTTTTTTTTCAAAGCAGTATGGTCGTCATAAATGCAATGAAATAATTTCATTTATAAAATGTAATATTCTTCATTGTATAGCAGATATCTCTCCCTTTCTCTTTTTTTATCCATTCACGTCCCTCAGCTCTATACAAACACAAAAAGGTTGTGCCAAACATCTTACAAAGATGCTTGTTTTGTTAAGATTTTTGTTTGATTCTTTTAAACTTATGTTTGTGTATTGTCCCCTCAGGGGAGTCTATTTTTGACTACGGGTGTGGCAACCCCGGCCCCAGCTGGGGTGATGTGGCTTTTTCCATTGACGTACCTTTGGTACATTACCCATAGAACTTATGTGTTACTACCCGATCTCTGGCAACAGAGCAAAGGATGTGCACATATTTATAAAAGGAAGACAGGTCCTGTTGATGTCAGTTAGGTGCAGCGTCACCTAGAACTGCCCCTGAGTTCAAAAGACGATAGAGGATAAGCCCTTGTGGTGGAACTTCGAGGTCTGACCAGAGGCTACTTCTGGTGCCACGGGTGCCGGTTGCCCGACAGCCGAGCTGCTTTGAAGTTTTGAGTGCATGTAGCGGTCGTCAGTTTCCTTTGCTAAAATGCCGAGTTCGTCCTACCCCAATGGGGTATACCCCACGGGGTTAAAGGGATGATTTTGGTATGTGTGGAGTAGGCACTGGTTATTTGGCGACACAGGCATGGGTTCATCTCGGATGAGTGGTTGAGCTGTGCTGGCAATGGTTGAGGAATTCTCTTGCGGACCTCGCTATGGGTGTATACACAACACCTTAGCGTGGAAGCCGGATAATTATCGTGGTGGCTGTGGTTGCTACCAAAATCGCTGGGAGAATAGTCTTGGCTTCCCAGTGTGAAATCAATGCTAGTGATTGGTCTGACGCGGTCAGCCAGACACTATTCTAGGTGCTGTTGCCATTCAACAGAAGCTGCTATGGGCACGGACATAGCAGCAGAGTTTAGATAGCTCAAATTACCTCAGCAAGGTAATTGAATATAGTACAGGGATAACTATATTCAAAGATTGCAACCTATGTGCCTTATGGAGTGGGCCATAGGTTCATTCTAATAGGGTGCATGGGGGCGTTGGTCTGGCGTCTAACCCACACCCGGTGCTTTGGCACCCGTGAGATGAGGCCGTAATGGCAGGTGCTCAAGGAAAGCTATCGCACATCTGTTTGTGTATTGTGATTCTCAACAACATGTTAAGAGTTTTACTATACACATGTAAGTTTTTCGGCTTACTTAAAACATTACTTGGGTTGAACTCTACTGATGAGTTCCTTAAATTTTAAATGTTTTACGTTAATAAATACATACATATGCGTATATATTAAGTACATATGTATTTGTATATATTGAATTAAATAAAAAAAATCTATATATCTTTTATTAAATAGGTAGTTTGAAGTGGATTATATTTCATTATATTTATGAAATTTTCTTTGTATTAATGAATAAACTTCATTAAATCAATGAAACAACTACATTATATTCATGAAAAAGTTTCATTGAACTAATGAAATAATTTCATTCTATTTATGAAATAGCCGCCAAAATTAACTTCGTAAATACAATGAATCATTCTTCATTGATCCAATGAACGGCTTCATTAGCTGACTTTTAATGAAACATTTCATTAATACAATGAAGAATCTCATTGTCTGAATGAAGGTTTTCCTTTCAGTGTATACCCTAATTTTTCGGATCCGAACCATGTATGGTATGTCATATATGGTCCATACATATTTTTTTAGCTGCCCAGCTAAAAAAATTATATATGGTCCATATTGTATGATTTTATACATTGTGGGCCCGATTTAATATATCAATCAATAATCAAAAGAATAATTCAGTCATTAATTTTATAGAAGATAACAGAATTCTCTAGATAAGAAACAAAGTTCATATTACTGCAAAAAATTATATTGAAAACTATTGTTAGACGGATTATATTTTCTTTTATAATTAATTTCATTAGTTTTTAATCTAATATGAGTTTTGTCTTTTTTAAATAATTGATTCACCATTTGACTTAAAATGATGAATGAAATGACTTTTAGTTAGTTTTTCATTATTTATCCAAACAAATGTTTCATTAAATACAACCTCGCAGTTCAAAATCTAAAAAAAGTAATTTTAGTAATTTAATTTATTGCACAGCAGTGCGCTGTTTTGATCAAGAGATTATGAATATGAACTCTGCATAATGTGTAGGGAATATTTACACATTCATGTATGAAAATGTATGAATATATATAATCATATATGCGCATATACCCTCATTTTTCGGATCCGAACCATATATGTGATATCATGTATGCTCCATACATATTGTCTTAGCTGGGTGGGTATAAATACACACACACATGTATATATATATATATATATATATATATAATAAAAATAAATATAAATTATCAAACTATGCCCTAAAAGCGGAAATTATGCTTTAAAAACTAGAAAACATGCGTGTAAGACTGATATATGCAAAACCATGCTTTATAGGTGAAAATATGCAAAAATATGCACTAACAAATCGATGCCAAAATGCATAAAAAGCTCTGGAACTGCTAAATATATTGTCCCCTCATTAATACGGCACACAAGAAAAAACATGCAATTGCATATTTGCCGTTTCCCTGCTCATTAGCATAAAATAACCTTAAAACGGTATAATTTATCATAAATATTGACTTTATGTAGGCACTCAAAAACTTTGAGCCCATTTGACCACTTTTAAGTTTAAAATATAAATTCAATAATAATCAATGGAGTTATTTGTAATTTATTTCAAAGTGTGATTTCTTGCATTTTGCGATTAATGCCTCTTTTTTACTAGGTAACATTTGTATGAAAATAACTGAACATTTGATGAAATTAATGAAAATAAAGAGGATTTTTTTTTAATTTAAATTAAATTTAATTAAAATTCATCAAATTTACTAGATTGAAGCAATTAGCTAATGTTTTGTGAAAATTAAAATTTATTAAAGCACATATGTATGTATTGTAATTATTAAAGGGTTAATTTTTGATCATTTATGGATTAAATTACATTTTGAAGACATTTTTTCATATTTCATATAGGGGATAGTGATAGAGAAGACAGTTGGTGAAGGAAGAGATAAGAAAAGCTTCATTCTTTTGCAACTCTGCTTTTTGCACGTTTTTTTAATAATACAGTGTTGCATTTAAGAAATTTATTATTCGACATATTGTCAGAAGTTTATTTTAATTTTAAATTTATTTGCTGGTAGTTCAGCGTTATCTATATATTTCATTGTTGCTGTAACAAATCATCAGTAGACCTCAACCACACATTTTGAATAGTCGCAAACCTCTTATCTTATGCACAGACTTTCAAGAACTATTTGAGAATTCACAAATAATAATATTTTTGAAAATCACAAAAGAAAAATAAGCGTAGTAGGCTTAGAAACTAAAAAATAAAATAGATTTGTATCGAATATAAATTATTTGCTGGTTTTTTTTTGGATTAGTTTCTAAGCCTAAGTAGTAGGCTTAGAAACTTAGAAACTTTAGAACGAATCGTATTTAAACATTTAAGTACGAATAGAACTAACATTTACTTAAATCAAGTCGAAAACGGGATTACTTTAGGAAAACCATCCTGAAGTTTCTTAAATTGAGTATAAAGTGCTTAAATTATGTACAAAATTTTAAATCAAGTACAAAGTTCTTGAAGTGAGTAAACAAGACTTAAGGTAGAATTAGCCGAACGTCCACATAAGCTAACGAAACAGCTGATCGTTTTTGTTGATTGAAAACAATGCAAACGCTTACCGAAATTTGCTGTAACGTTGACGGCACGTCTCAACCTGTATAAAATAGAATTTCCTAACGTTGTTAAGTGACGTTTGTAAGCCAGTGATGGTACCATTGTAATTTAAATGGAATAGGGGTATTTTGGCTCTATTGTTTGGTACTTTTGTTAATAATATCTGTGTGAAAAAACATAAATATATAAATAAATATTTGGGAATGTACATATATACATACTTATGTACACAAATATATACATGCATGTGTATGTATATGTACTTATATATAATAAAGAAATGCATAAATATGTATGAGCACAATATAAATGTGATATGTATTAAAGGATTTAAATGGTATCAAAACTTCTTATTGTGTATGCACACATGTAAAAATTATTTCATGTTACATACATATCGTTGGTCACAAGTAGAAAGGCCCTAACTCAAATAATTGTAATTTTACAGGGGAAGATAAAATCATAATATTAAATAGCACAACTGCTTTGTTAAACTGCTTTTAAAAGTGTTATTTTTACGATATTGCAATAAATTTTTGTGACGAGGTGTACTTGTTTCCATCGATATGTATGTATGTATGAACATATTTATTTGTTATAAATGTATAACAGACAGTATACAGTTTTAGTAGCGTTTACATATTTTAGGTACTTTTTCTTCGCTACATTCACCATTTGAACTTTTTTATTTCCCATCACTGTTTTGTGAACAGCTGTTCCTTTTTAATATTAAAACAACAAAACGAAGTAAAGCATACGCACGTTTTTAATTGTTCTATAAGTGCACCAACGTGCTAACAGTACGGTACGGTGCGGTACAGCAACAGCAACGTTCGGCTAACCCAGCCTTTATAAAGTACGACTGCGTGCACAAACTTTATACATATATGAAAAAAAAAAAAAAAACTTTTTACCAAAAAATTTCAAGTTAATTAGTATGCTTATGATAAAAATTCAATAAAATTAAAAAAATTAATTCAAAAATCAGTTCAATAAAATAAAAATAATTTAATATTTGTAATTTTTAACGGATATTTGTTTTATTTAAGTGTGAATAAGTGCGGTTTATTTTTAATACTCGTGTGCAAAAGTGTGGTTTTAAAAATATAATGGTAAATAAAATAAAACTATAGGCGCATAGTCATAGTCATAAACAAAGTACACCTTAACGGTCTAATTCATAAAAAATATTTTTGGTTTATTAAAGGTTAATTTGACAAATTTCCTATAGAAGTATGTCAAATAAGCGCCTAATAAACCTGAAATATTTTTTATGAATAAGGCAGTAAGAGTTTAAAACCAGTATTGCCATACAAAATTAATTTAATAAAACTATAATATCAATATCAACTAAAAAAATAAAAAGTGCATGCACATGACGACTCCAAACTGCTCCAGCTTCTGAAGGCGTTAAAAGCGAAGCTGTTTCTGAATAATTAAAGAGTAAGTAATAAATTTGGGGCTTTTTTTTATCGAGTGTGCGTGTTGTTTTTAACAAGTTCCGTTTCAATATATACATATACATATGTATGTAGTTTTTTTTATAGTTACACCATCAAACTATAGAAAAAAAAAAATAAAGATACATACATACATATTAAGAAAAAATAATAATAGGTACGAAAACTTTCTTCATATGCATGTCTCATGAATTCTCATTGAAGAATTATTTTCTTTTGCTCAACTTGCTGTAAGACCGGACTCAAAAACATGTTATCGCTCTAGGCGACCAAGAACCACTAGCTTCTTAATGACATAGTTTCGCTTAGAGCACTGATGAGGTTGCACTTTTGGAGCGATGACGATTATAAATGTAATCAGCTTAGAAACGTGGGCTATAGTTGAGAGCAAAACAGATAATTTATGCATTGATGAGGCAGTATTGTGCAGGCCAAGTGCCTATTATTATTTATTAAAAAAGCATTAAACAAATAACCTATATAAATTTAAAATCTAGTATTTTTTCTTCCATAGAATAGACATCTTGGATTCTTTTAGCATTCTTCCATCATAATTTTTTGCCAACACTGTTAGAGATACATGTAATAGAGCGACGTAAAGGAAACATTACCCGCTTTTGGCCTTTTGCATTAAACTCAATTGTTATTAACTTAGAAATTCTTATCAATAATTAAAACAAACAAAAAATATTGATATGGACAATAAAAAGTTAATAAAAAATTATATTAAATCTTTTTATTCAATAAATCAAATTAGGATTTCTTAAAACAGGCGTTTTTGCATTATTTCAAGTACCGATTCGGGATTAAATCAACCCCATTTTTAGATTAATTCAATCCCAGATTTTCTTAAATCAATCTCGTTTTGGGAGTAATTCAAGTATGGATTTGCATTAAATCAAGTTAAAAATTCTTGAATCAAGCGTATTTTGAAATTAATTCAATCTGAGGTTAACTGAAATCAATCTGGTTTTGGAATTATTTCAAGTACGGAATCAGGATTAAATATGGATAAAATTAAGTATTTATCACTTGAATAGTCCGTACTTAAATTAAGCCTTTTGTACTTGATTTGGGTAAATCTGTACTTACCGTACTTATGACACCGCTTTGGGTTGATTTAAGTACGGATGGATTGATTTTTATTTTGAGTGTATAGTTCAGTGAATGTCCTGGGTTCGAGCCCAGTATGGCTCGAACCCAGGACCTTTGCTTTTGTAGTCAACGTCTTCAGCCAACGCCATGGTTTGAATTCCATGATTTGGCAGGCGATTTTAATTTCGCACAGGCAAATTGGTGATTTGGCCTATAATGAAACCGTATTAAAATAAATTCAGTAAAATGCCGGTATCCGGTAAACCTTTTTTCGGTTTTTGCTGATTTTTTGTAGTTTTGGGATTTTTTTTCGAGTTTTTTTTAGTTTTTGGCGATTTTTTTTAGTCTTTGATATTTTTTTTTAGTTTTGACGATTTTTTTAGTTTTGGTAATTTTTTTTTGTTTTAGGAGTTTTCCTCTTACTGTTTCCATGATACAGCAAGTTGTCAAAATTACATAGCCAAAATTGCGTTAACTGATAGAATACCCTTTAGTTTTGATTTCTTTTAAAGTTCCTTATTAGTTGGTGTAGTCTGCATAGAAATACACTAATTTTGAAATATTCAAATGTCTGCACAGAATTGTCTGGCTTTCCGGTGCTCGTTTTAGAATAAACTTTAACTATTAATTATCACATATTTTTTGTTGTAGCTGTCAAAGTTTTTCATATTAAGCTCTTATGATTGAACAGAAAACAGCCTGTGACAGACACACAGAAGGATATCTTAGGGAAAGCAACACAGAAAAAAATGATTTTGATATTTGAATACGAAAATCGTTGATTCAAAAAAAATATTTCGAATTTTCTGTGATGACGATTTTTGCATTATTGATAAATAAAATTGTATGCACGTTTAGTGAATATATTTTTTTTTTCAGCCAATAAAGAAATTTAATGAATCAAAGAAAAAAGTTGTTGACTGAAATTTTAATTTCAGTGATAATTGTTATTGTGTTGTGTGTGTGGATGAATGTCACATTTTTCAACCCCTTTTTGTTTGCTTTTGCTTGGCTGCTACTAAAACTAAATGTGTTTGGGATGAGTCGAACCGGCAATCTCTTGACTAATAAACTAACGTAGTTACTTACCATTCAGCTAAAGAGCAAATCGTTTTTGGATACGCAAATAATGAATACACGCAAAACATGATTTCTTTTGTTTCTTCTAATCCAAAAATAACTTTGTTGAGTAAAAAAAACAAGCCACGACGTTTTTCGGCTTCTTGTCCAAATGCACACGAATACAACAACAACAACAATCAAAATAAACAACAACATCAGCACATGACCAGGGGGCAAATTACGGCACTCGTTATCGAACGAAATTACGAAACATTTCCATATAAACTCTATTGAAATATTTCGCAGTTTCGTTCGATAACGAGTGCCGTAATTTGCCCCCAGGTTTAGTCAATCAACAAGCAAGGAAAACACCAACACAAATAAATGACATTAAATGATATTTAAAAATGTGCGGAATTGATAAATACAATATTCAAGTTAATGACAAATATTATTGAAACTAAAATTTTATTCAATAACATGGTTTTATTGAAAATAATTCTGGTCTATTTTTTTCTGTGAATACAGTTCCTTTTCACCTTTTGTGTACAGAACCCTAATAAAAATTACCTACTAGTTAGCACTCTAATTAAAATTCCAAGATTTTCTAACAGCCCTCCTATTTGAATCTTATCTTTTCTACAAGAGAGTGCATGAAGCACAATTACATTAATAATACTAATGTATGCATTTATAGCAACAGCACACAAACTGTTTTTTATTTTCGTTTTACAACTTTTTTAAAAAAATTCAATTTATTTATTATATTTTTGTGCTTTTGTGGATTTTGCCACTCATGTATGAATCTAAACCACTTGTAATCTTTAAAATACTACAACTCGTAAGGAGGTAAAATCAGAATATGTATAACAAATTGTAGAAAGGAAATAAAAGTAATAATATAAAAAAAAAAACATTTCGTAACATAAAATCTACATAAATTTTCTTATAAACCACTTTTATTTCTTTCGAAAATGCTCTTGCAAATATATCAAAGATTTTCTAAAGACTATTAAACACAAATGCTAGTGAATTGTATTTGAAGGGCTGAATGGCAAAGGGGTACAAGTGCAAAAAAGAAAATTCTGATTCAAATTTTTTTTCCTATTTATTAAGTTGCTGCTAGTAGTAAAATTTTCGGCCAATACAGTTCAGTGCAACAGTGATAAATATTAGTGTTGATTAGTGTTGATTGTTGTTTTTAATTCCATTTTTTTTTTTAGTTTTGGCAGTTGTACCCTTTTGCTTTTTAGCTCCCCATTTGTTACTGCATATGTACAATTCTCACATCTTCACATGTTTCTACAATATGCTTAATCATTATTATAAGAAGACACAAAAGAAAAAAGCTTTTAACGACTAATGCTGGAAAAGAAAATAAAGCAGAAATATACTTGTACTGAAGTTTTGAAAATATATTTAAATTGAAAATCCTTCGCTACGATGTCTGTCTTTCCGTCTACCCATCCGTTTATCTGTCTGACACAATCTGTTTTCTCGAGAACCGCAAGAACTACGGAACTAAAACTTTTACTAACTATGTTAAACTTTTGCAGCTACAACAAAAAATATACGGCAATTAAAAATTAAAGGGTGTTCTAAAGAGAGAAAAAAGAAAAATTTTGAAATCCTAATGTAATATTGAAAATTGAAATTTGAACACTAAAATTTAAAAAAAAAAAATCAAAATTAAAGGCTTATTAATCAGTTAAATTTATTTTGACTATACAATTTTTACAACTTGCTGTAACTTGTAAAACTTAAACTCTTGAAATTTTCAAAAACTAAAAAGCTAAAAAATCACCTAAACTAAAAAGGGCTTTACTTAAATGAATCACCACAAACCGAAAAAACGTCAAAGCTAAAAAAAAACGCTAAAACCCGAAAAAAGTCCCAAACACAACAAAAAACCACAAAACTAGGAAAAAGTGCCAAAACCGAAAAACGGTTTGCCCGGTACCGGCATTTTACTGAATTTATTTTTATACTGTTGTACTAAAGGCCAAATCACTACTTTTTCTGTAGTGCATTTGGGGCTCTTTGTATCAGCTGTTGTAGGAAAGTTCAAGTTTTGAAAGCATAGACACTGGTCACTGAACTATACCGACTTCAGCAGATACTAATCCTAATGTAACATCAAGGCGTCCTCCTTCGTCGGTAATGTGTGGCAGAATCATCGGCGAAGTAAAATAAATAACCAATAAAATGTTTGCCAAACACAACTGAAAAAAATTTAATGCGCCTTATTTAACACCAGAGGAGATTCAACACTGTATTATCAAAAAAAAAAAAAAAAAAAAAAAAAAAAAAAAAAAAAAAAAAAAAAAAAAAAAAAAAAACTGCCAAAAGCAGAGTTGTAAAAGAATGAAGCTTTCTACAATCTCTTCCACCTGTCTTCTCTATCACTATCTCCTTGCTAAACAAGGTAACACTGAGTAATAGTAGTAGGCATTCTAGGCATTCATTGCCTGAGTGTTACTTCTCTTTAAAAAAAAATTCTGAAAAAATGTCTTCAAAATTTAATTTAATCCATAAACGATCAAAAATTAATCCTTTAATAATTACAGTACATATGTGGTTTAATAAATTTTAATTTTAACAAAACATTAGCTAATTGCTTCAATCTACACCGAAAGAATTTTGCTTAATAAATCCAACGAAACAATTTGATTAGATTTTTTTCACAAAACTACCCAGCTAAGAAAATATGTATGGAGCATATATGATATCACATATATGGTTCGGATCCAAAAAATGAGGGTATATGGGCATATATGATTATATATATTCATACATTTTCTTACATGAATGTGTAAATATTCCCTCCATATTATGCAGAGTTCATATTCATAATCTCTTGATTCAAAACAGCGCACTGCTGTGCAATAAATTAAATTACTAAAATTACTTTTTTTAGATTTTGAACTGCGAGGTTGTATTTAATGAAACATTTGTTTCATTAATGAAAAACGAATCAAAAGTCATTTCATTCATCATTTTAAGTCTAATGGTGAATCAATTATTTAGAAAACACAAAACTCATATTAGATTAAAAACTAATGCAATTAATTATAAAAGAAAATATAATCCGTCTAACAATAGTTTTCAATATAATTTTTGCAGTAATATGAACTTTGTTTCTTATCTAGAGAATTCTGTTATCTTCTTTAAAATTAATGACTGTATTATTCTTTTGATTATTTGATATATTAAATGGGGCCCACAATGTATAAAATCATACAAGAATGTTTTTTTTTATGTGTAAACATCTATACGCTAGGGGGTAAAAATCTTTTTCTTTGATTTCTTTGCTGAGATTTCTTTGCTGAGATTTCTTTGCATTTTCAAATCGGTGTGAGCTATGTATGAGTGTATTAGTGTTTGAAAGAAACAATACCAAGGAGAGAAACAAGTCGACCGGCTCGAAGCCGACGGTGCGCCGCCGCCGGTTATTTTTCTGCATATTTCCGTACACCAAAGTTGAAAATGAACCGTAAGAGCTACGGACTTGAAATTTGGACACAATATGTAGACTTTTGGAAACTATAACAACAAATACATGAGAGTTAAAAACTAAAGGGTGTTCCAAAACGAGCACCGAAAAATGTTAAAATCCCATGTAATATACATACAATTGTATGCACATATACATATACACTTGAAATTTTAAAAGTTAGTGTATTTTTATACAGACTACAACAATTAACACTAAATTTAAAAAATTTAAATTAAAAGGTGTTCCATCAGTTAATGCAATTTTGACTTTGTAATTTTGACAACTTGCTGTATCTTGGAAAACGTAAGAACAAAACTCTTGAAATTTTCAAAAACGGTAAAATTTAAAAATCAAAAAAATATAAAATCGCCAAATATAAAAAAAATCGCCAAAAACAAAAAAAATCGCCAAAACGAAAAAAAGCACCAAATTAAAAAAATTTCTAGGACTAAAACAAATCGCGAAAAACCAGAAAAATCGCCAAAATTAAAAAAAAAATCGCCAAAATGAAAAAATCGCCTAAATAAAAAAACCCTGAAAACAGAAAAAATCGCCAAAATGAAAAAACCGCAAAAAAAACAGAAAAAAATCGCCAAAATGAATAAATCGCCAAAATGAAAAAAATTGCGAAAATTAAAAAAACCCAAAAAGAGAAAAAAAACGCCAAAAAGAAGAAAAGCGATAAAACTGAAAAAAAAAATCGTTTAAACTGAAAAAACTTGAAAAAGGAAGAAAGCTAAATCAAAAAAAAATTAATTTATTTTAATTGCAATGCGTACACAACAACAAGAACAGCAACAACTAAACGATGAACAACAGGAATTAAAAATTAAAAAGTAAAAAACAATAAAAAAATGTTTAACAAGTAAATTTTTACTGATTACTAAAATTTGTTTCTACAATTTTTATAAATTTCCTATATGATTTGTTATATGATGAGGTGCATTGAATTCTCAGTAATCAGTAATGCCCGTATTCGTAATGAAATTCTACCAAGTGGTTAAATGGTTTTCATACAAAAGTTTCAAATTTTGAATGAAAAAACTTTGCTACAATTTTATTATGATTACGGCCCTACGATTTTACTGGTAATGCAAATTAAATTTCATTAGCGGTAAAAATTTACTGAATTTTTTTAGTAATCAGTAAATTTACTGCTTACTGCAATTTTGAATGCAGTACATATACATATACTGCAGTGTGCCCATTTACTAACCAAATAAGTTTAATAAAACAAACAAAAACCAACAAATACATATGTATTTACAATATTGAAAGTTTTGATACTTTTAATTAATTAATTTAAAAAAAGATACTAAAAGCATAAGTACATCCAACTTAAAAAAAAAATGTCATTAGTAGATGTTTACACATCTCCTCTGTGATCGGACTCACATTGCTTTTTTTTTTTTTGGAACAAAAGCTTTTTTTTTAACGTTGAGGTACCCTCAACTTTGCATACCGTGTGTATTTTCTAATAGATTTCCAATTCACCAGCGATAAAATCCAAATATTTTTGATTGCAAAAACGATCTTATGTGAGATATCATGTATGCATACATTCTTATATAGCTCCATATATTAAATCTTAGTTCTATATATGGATCTACATATGAAGAGCTTCATAATTAAATTTTCATTTATGAACTCATATATTATAATACATTTCATATATTAGTCCATATATTAATTCATATATAATGGTTTTGCAATGTATAATCCCATGCATTTCCATACATGAATTCATACATATTCATATACAGTTATATACATTCATATATTAAAAATATATGGGCCATATATAATTTTTTTTAGCTAGGTAATGATAATTTTACATATCTAATGAAAATTTCACGAATACTGTGAAAGAGTTTCATTGGAATTACTTCGTTGGTATTCTAGTTTCGTAAAAATATTTCATTGGATTTATGACAACAATTTTTTCTAATTTATAAGAAACCCCTTCATATTTAAGAAACATTTACAGTTGTTTCTTCTTGATATTATAGAATAATCTAATATGGGCTTTCAAGGTCTTTATTGTATTTTAATGTAAATAAAAAACTACTATTATAATTATTATTTTATCCAACGTTTCGCTGGTATTTTCCAGCTTCTTCAGGGATAAATTTTATTAATGTGGCAACGATATGAAAATATAATAGATATAATAAATAAATACTTAAGTTATTTCATTGTTTTAATAAAGTTATTTTATGATTTTTATGAAGTTATTTCATTGTTTTAATGAAATTATTTCATTGTTTTAATGAAATTATTTCATTGTTTTAATGAAATTATTTCATTGTTTTAATGAAATTATTTCATTGTTTTAATCCAATAATTACATTGTTTTTATGAAGTTATTTCATTGTTTTAATGATGTTATTTCGTTATTTTAATGAAAATATTTCGCTGTTTTAATGAAACTATTTCATGGCTTTAGTGAAATTATGTCGTCAATTTAATGAAGTTGTTTAGTTGTTTCGGTGAAGTTATTGCATTGCATTGATGACACTGTTTAATACAATTGACAAAGTTTCCATTAAAATAATTTTAACGGAACTGGTTTCACTAATCCAACGAAGCGTGACGTTGGTTGAATTTTAATGAATTTTTTCATTGGATTTATGTCGAAATTCATAGAACTTATGAAATAAATTCTTTCAGTGTAGTAAATTTGGTACATTTGAATTAAATTAAATTGAAATTAAAAAAAAATCCTCTTTATTTTCATTAATTTCATCAACAGCTTAGTTGTTTTCATACAAATGTTACCTAGTAAAAAGAGGCATTAGTCGCAATTTGCAAAAAATCACACTTTGAAATAGATTACAAATAACTCACTGATTATTGCTTAATTTATATTTTAAATTTGAAAGTGATAAAATGGGCTCAAAGTTATTGAGGGCCCACATAAAGACAATATTTTTGATTAATTATACCGTTTTAAGGTTATTTATGTAAATGAGTTATTTTAAATCAATATTTATAATAAATTATACCGTTTATTTTATGCTAATGAGTTATTTTGTTTTTGATCGCTATTGTTTTTTTTTTTTTTTTTTTTTTTTGTAACAAAAGTTTTTCTTTTTTAAAACGATTTTATGTGAGATAGCATGTATGCATACATTTTTGTATGGCTTCATATATTACATCTTTTTTCTATATATGGATCCACATACGAAGAGCTTCATGATTAAATTTCCATGTATGAGCTCATATATTATAATACATTTCATATATTAGTCCATATATCAATTCATATATAATACTTTTCGCATGTATAATCCCATACATTTCCATACATGAATTCATACATGTTCATATATAGTTATATACATTCCTATATTAAAAATATATGGACCATACATAATTTTTTTAGCTGGGTATATATTTTTTTATTATTTTAATATGTTTACAAGCCTTATCTGTGGATCAAATTTTTAATTTTTATTTTTGACATCTAAGTCTCTCTTTCAATGCTCCATGTAGTTGAATAAATGTTTTTTTGCCATTTGTGACGGGCTCCACCCCTAGTAGAAGTTGAAGAAACATTGCCAATGTATAACAGTTTATTTAGATGTGACAAGCAACGATTTTTGTTTGAAGATTTGGGTCAATAATTTCTTGTTTATTGCAATAAAAATTATAAATAAAAAGCTTGTATTATTTATCCAAAATACAGTTCCAAAGTGCTGATATCGTGATCTCTCTTGAAGTTGAAGTTAAATTTTTACGGCAGTATCAAAAAAATATTAATTATTACTATTTCCTTTAGTCAAGGTTTGTGTGGAAATTTTGTTTTAACGTACACTTCAAACCCAAATTATTATTTTTTAATACATCAGTTATTCCTTGTTAATTTTTTTGTTGTTTCCTTTTTTTTTTTTTTGTCTTATTTTATATGCAAATGTTGTTGAATTTTTTAATTAAAATTATATTTTCATTTAGAAATAAACCAATTTATTTAATTTTTAAGAGCATATTTTTGAGTTTTTAGTGCATATTTTCAAGTTTTTAGTGAATATTGAATGCGCATAAAACACCTTTTTTTAGAGCATAGTTTCCTTGCTAATGAGTTATTTTGTTTTTGGTTGCTATATAAATATAAAACACTTTTCAGGAAAAAATGTCAATATTTTATTCCATTTCACAGCCATATAATTTAATACCAACGCAATTCGAGGAAAACGCACTTAAAGTTTATTGATTTCTACTGAACTCACAGTCTTATTTTCAGAAAAATTAAATCTATTGACTTTGATGCAGAAATACGTGACAGCTCTTAATATTTTCCGAAAATTCAAATAACATTTCCTTATTTTAAAGTATTGACAATTGAAAACAATGACAAAAAAGATCTTTGGTTATTTTGGCTTTGGCACAGGAAAAGTTATGATTTGACCTGATGTGGGTTGTGGTAAAAACACAAAATTCTTGCATTTAATTATATGATGAGTTGAAAACTTTTATATAAAATTTGGGAGGAATATTTGTGCAGACTATATTTTAGCTTTCTAACTCTGCTCCACTGCGTTTTTAGTTTTGTTCTTTCGGAACCAAAGCAGCTTAAAAGTTACGAAGTTATTGACCCGCCATTGTATTTCTTATCTTTTGCAGCTTTGTTTACATTATTTTGAGTTGCCAATTTGTCATAATCATATATTTGATTACTTTAAAGTAACTGAAGAAAGTTGCCATACAGAGTTTTAATTTTAATTTCCATTGCATTGCCAGTTGACAATGGTTGTCAATTATAGTTCAGCCATTAGTTTCAATTAGAATTATAACTCATGAGATAAATAAAACTTTTTTAAATACCTACTTATAATTTGAAAGCAAAAAAAGAAAATTGTTTAAAAATATTTAAAAATTTTTTTTCATCGCTTTGAATGAGGAGAGCAAAAAAAATGAAAACTTCCATTAATTTTCATCGTTTCATAATTTATGATTGAACATCAAATAAAACTTGCAAATTTTAAAACCATTCGTTATTTTATTCAAAGCAATTTTATTCCATTTTTCTATTTAGAATAAAAAATAAAAAAAAAAAAATAGTAAAAGTGATCATTTGTTTATATTGCTTTGAAATTAATATCAAACATTGACAGTTTGTTGTTTCGATTTCGATTTCATATTTGTTGCACACACACACTTCCCTTACACACGTGTACACATATATTTGACGTTATAAATCAATCAATGTAGCAGGAAATTTTAGCAGATTTAAAAAAAAAGATTTAAAAAAAGATTTTTTTTCTTCTAAATATGTAACATAGAAATATAGAAGAAATATTTTTTTTATATTTTTTAGCCAACGCTAAAGCGAATATATTTTTTTTTTATCTGTAACCAGCAACACTATAAGAGATATATGGTATTTTAAAGGGTGTTGATTGTTGTTTGTGTATGTGTGCAGCGTCGAAGTTTTCGGTTTTTGTTTGCAATTTCATTTCCTTCATTTCAGCAATTTGTTTGAAAAAAAAAATACGACAAAACTGTCAACGTTTGGTGGAAAAAATAAATGTATATGTATCAGAGAACTGCATGAGTTGATTCACTTTTGCTCTTCACCCACTTTTACAATGCTTTTGTTTTGTTCTTTAACATCAATATGTAGTAATGATATTGCTTGCAGAGTTATTTCTCTAGCAACTGACTATCATTAACTCACTTACTTGAGTGCTGTTAGTAAAAATAAATAAAAACTTCTCACTCTTGTTTGATTATTTTGTACAGTAATCAAATAATTCACAAATGCACGTTAACTAGATGAAGTCTTAAGTTAATAAAACTTTGCATATTAATTAATAGTTTTTCTCGTATTAAAATAATTTATAAAATAAAATATTTGTCAGAAGGTGCTTTAAGAAGTTTTCAAAACAATCATACTGATTCATTATTTTAGTGAATTATATGAATGAATAGAAATTGCAAGAAGTGGTGTGCATTTATTAACAAAAATCTCATTGATATAAATCATGCAATAGCATATTTCATTTTTTTAATGTTAAGTTCCAACTCAATATTAATTTTAGAAAAATGCAAAATTATATCGTTTGATTGGTATTCATGCAGATCTCTGATATTTTTATATATATATATATATATATATATATATATATTGTAAAGCCACTAAAATTTCACTTTGTATTGCAAAATCAAACACGACATGCGAAGAGTGTCGCATGGTGATCAAATAATAAAAAATATTTTTGGGATTTATTTTAGCATCAAATTGGCAGGCAACATTGTTTTTTATGTGTGTGGGTGTGTGTGTGAAAAGTTGTTGAGGAAAAGTGAATGTGAAAGGAATTATTTGCTTTTAGGTTAACTAAATTGCACAGAGATTTTTAATATTTTAGGTTTGAGAAAATATGTATATATCGTTCCCTTAATATAAAAACGCCCTAACATATAATTTTTTGGTGTTTTTTTAGGAATTGTTATTATTAAATTATTATTTTATTTATTCAGTAAAATATTTTTTATTAAAAATACTCGTACATTGAAATTTACTATTGAGTATTTTAGCAAAATTCCATGCGTTTAGCAAAATTTCATTGTTGCTAATGCAGATCATAAGTGAACCTTTACTCAAACAATTTCTTAGAATAACTTGAGTTATAATCAGGTACAGGAATTTTATGCAAATGCATGTTTTACCCTTAACCTTGATAATAGCAAGAATGAAATATCTTTACGAAACAATAAATTTGCGTACAAATGGCATCGATTTGTTAGTGCATATTTTTGTATAATTTGGTCATAACACAGAAAAAAATGATTTGTTTCAGTTCAGCTTCAGTTTATTGTGTCTAATGATATTTACAAAATTTACTTACAATAGTATATATAGATTTGCAAAGAGTTTAAGGATTTTTCCTTTTTCTATTTAATAATAAAATTTTGTTTCATGTTATCGTTAATTTTAATATAGTATTTAAGTTAAGGTGAAACTTTACAAAAACCTTGTGAAAATATTTCTTTTTTTATGATAAAACTTAATAACTACTTAACTGACTAATCTAAAGCGGGGGCTAACTCAACTATATGATTATGTTCAGAATGAAAACATCTGGTATTGAAATTTTCATACAATTTGTGTATCTTAACAGCGACCAAATCGACGTTTGCGATTTGGTGTAGTCTTGCTGTAGAATAATGTGTGGGAAGATTATGGATTAACTTTAGGAGTTTATTTTGAAGGATTGTAAATACAATTAATTTTCATAAATGAAATACTGAAGTATATTTATTTGACATAATGTCTTTATTTAATTTCAAAGCGGGAACGAAATACATATAGACAATTTCTTAACCATAAAAACAGCCCATTTTTTTACAATTAATTTTTTTTGTTATATCAATTAAATAATTAATTGATTTTGAACCTACAACAATTTTTGTAAATACAATTAACGAAATTGTAAGTTAAAGAAAAATCTTTAAAGTATTTTCAATCAAATACATTAACAAACAGTTTGTTGAAATTTATTTATTTTTTCAACATTTATTTTTGTTAGATTTCAAAGTTATTTCAATTAAAGTTATTGTTATATTATCAATGTGAATTGTTGAATTTCTGTATCATAATTGTTTTATTAACAAGCTTTTTATACACAAATCACAATCCTCGAAACGATTTTTGCTTGTCTGCGAAAAACACTAAACGTCTTTGGGCGGAGTTGAACCGGCAACCTCAGAACTATTAAACTAACTCACTTACCTCTCAGCTAAAGAGCAACACTTTATTAGACAAGCAAATGATAAATACCCACAAAATATTATTTCTTGTTTCTCCTACATGAGCGTAATCCGTTATGATATAATTTAACAAAAAGCTTTGTTGAGTAATTTAATTGACAACAAAAATTTAAATTTGTTATATCGACAATGATGATTTTAATTTTTAAATTAAGTTTTAACAATTAGTTTTGTTGGTTGCATTTCCATGAAATATTTTTCTGTGAAATTCATATCTTTGTCTGATATGTTGCTATAAATGAAAGGTTTTGTGTCATATTTTGCCAAAAATTCCAATTAAAAAATAAATATATTATTTAAGTTTAAAATTTTTAAACGCACTAATAATCCCAAATTAATATTTTACTTATTAAGTAAAATATTTTTTATTAAACATACATTGAAACTGATTATTGGGGGGTTTAGCTGGATCCTATGCGCATTTCACTGTTGCTAATGCAGATCATCAGGAAACCTTTACCCAAAGCTTCTTAGAACAACTAGAGTTATTATATTATAAACTTTCATTTAAACAAATGAAACCCCTAATAATCAATTTCAATGTATTTTTAATAAAAAAATATTTTACTTAATAAGTAAAATATTAATTTGGGATTATTAGTGCGTTTAAAAATTTTAAACTTAAATTGTAACAATTCCCATAAAAAATACTAATAAATATATTATTGTTGACAAATTATTAATGCAAAATTATTAATGGAAAATTTATTCGCTTGCACTGTTTTAGAATTGTAGAACAATTGTACAAGAACACACACCTACTAATATAATAGAAATGGTAATTTTGAAGATTTCAAGAAGAAATTGTCTCCTATTAAAGCCGAAAGTAGTGAATCAACTCTGCCAAAAATTGATCTTGTTTTTAAAAATGACAGCGGATTTAAAAAACAAATCTAATAGCCAATATTCAATTCGTTGTAATGGTTGAGTTAAATAAATATATAAGATTATATAAAAGAAATTATTTAAATTTGAACCGATTACATCCACAGAAGTTACAAGGCACAACAACTTTCTAAGAATAAATTGTTGGAACTTCCCATTCGAAAATATAAAAAAAATTAAATTTTTTAATGATAACAAAAATTAAAAATTTTAAAAACCCCCGACTTTTTTCAGAAAGGATGTTATATCTTCTAAACGGCTGGACCGATTTTCTTCAAACATAGCTAAGAACCCTCTCGATCAAGTCATCTTTCAAACAGAAAAAACTAAATGAAAATCGGCCCAGCCGTTTGGCCTGTACGTGGACACGGACAGACACACAGATACACAGATACACAGATACACAGATACACAGACACACAGACACACACTACAAACTTATAACACCCCTTTTTTTAGTCGGGGGTTAAAAATTAATAAATAAGAAAAATTTTTAAATGAATTAATTAATAAATAACAACACTCTTCTATTTACATATCGCTCCCTCACTGCAATATTAACATATCTCTAAAATTCGTATTTAGAGATAATAATGTCATATGTCATTGTTATATTTTCGGCCCTTTTCACAATGTTCAATCAAAAGTTAACGGGGACTTTAACGGCAAGTTTTGTATGAAGAACTGTCAGTTAAAGTTCACGTTAACTCTTAATCATACATTGTGAAAAGAGACGTTAATATTGTGTAAGAATTTAATAAAAAAGGCTTGTACACGCACCTCTTGAGAAAAGAAAATATCTTTATATTTTTATTTACTTGTATGCAAACTGAAAACTTTTCATTTATTTTAGTTATTATTGTTCGAACTTCATTTGCTTCTATATTTATAATTTGATCAGGCTAAAGTTCGTTTCGCTTTGTAAGCCAAATTAGCTGTGATAATTATTAATGAACAAATAACATCAAAGTTAGTTGTAAATATTCTGACAACACATAGCTGAACGGAACAACTAGCTGTTTTCGAAGGCCACTGCACCTTCATCATCAGCGGCCTTTTGTGTTTCGTCCACTGTCAATTGATGTAGATTTCTGCTTTATATACTCAGCCTTTACTGCAAATGGAATATGTGAATGGTTTTTATTCGTCATATTACAATTTGCTGAAAGCTTTTTTTGTAATGAAAGCTCAATTTACCATCTCTAAATGCCATTGTCGTTTGTTCTTTACTAATTATGAATATTTATTCAATTGTTCGAACTTCATTTATTTCTGTATTTATAAATTGATCAGGCTAAAGTTCGTGTCGCTTTGAATAAAATTTTTTAAAATATGTGCATATTTTAATATTTTTAGTGCATATTTTGCGCTAGGCAATTAATTATTACTAATCATTACTAATAAATTTTTTTGGTAGAAGTTGTTTCAGTAATTTAATTTTTTTTAGTCTGAGATGATTTTCTATACATGCGTTTGTGAATTGTATAAATATTTTGCTACATTTTTACTGTTATAAAAATTTATTAAGTTTTATAAAATTAATAAATATTTTTTTTTAACTTTATGTCTTTTCTATCACTTCACATCCCATGACCACTTTTATTATTATTATTTTTTTTTCCTTATCTGTAATCGTATTATTCACAAACACAATTATAACCATATGGCTGAAAGCATATTTTTCTTATTTATCTCTTGTTTATGCAAACATATGAATTTACTCCCCTGTCTCTACATACACAACTGCATTTATCGTTTGCCTTTTTGTGTGAGTGTATGCGTGCGGATACAGCTGCTAAAATTGTGCACATGTGTGTGTGTGTGCATCTATATTAATTTATTTCCGCTTACAAGCAAAAGAGGAATATAGTATATTTAAATATTAAATAAGATTAATTGCTGCGGCAGAAAATGTAAATGGTTGAATGCAATATTCTGTTATGTTTACTACTAATGCAATATTCGAAGATAGTAAATACGTATATCGCTCCTTTATTGCAACGTAGTCATAACTACAAAGAACTAGTTTTGCAGGAAATGATTTTAAAGTTTTCAATTTACATACAATTTAATTAAGTTATTAAACAACTTTTCTTCTCTAAAGATTTAAGTTTAAGAAACATTTTTATAAAATTTTAGCACTAGTAAAAAACGCATTTATGGGGATAACACTATTTTTGTAAGAAAGGAGTGATATTTATATGAGCATTAAAAAGTGTTTTTTTTACGAAGTAACAGTCTACTTTTTGAAGTAGTTCGAAGGTTGTGGTGTGATACATTCAACCTTTCCATAAGAAAAATTGGCAGTGTTTCTTTAAGAAGTGGTTTATCATTTACTACTGAACAAAACTATCGTCAATCCTGTGAAAATGAAAGATCCAATTATATTAATTGTACTCTACAAAGATTTTGAACTTTGTTTTCTAAATTACGGCGTTCTGACAATGACGAAAAAATATACGTTTTGAAGGATCACATCAGAATTTTATTTATTTTTCTAATTTTTTTTTGTTGCATTAATTATTTTATTTTTGAAATGAAATTTTTTTCATATACATATTTTAATTTACTGGCTCTCTAACTTTTATTTTTTTTTTTTATAAATGTTAAGCTTTAAGTAGTTAAAAAAAATTATTTTTAATTATTCTAATTACATTATTTACTAGAAGTTTGCTTGCATTTGACAATATGGATGCATACTAATACAAAATACATCCAGTTGGTTGTATTTTGCTCTGCACAGTAAATTTGTAGAGTTGACCTTTTTGTTGGTTGACAAAAAAGCGACACAAACCGAAAATAATTTTGACAGTAGGGCCGCAAATATTGTTATATACTTTGATAAAAAGAAATCATTAATGATAATAATTCATTAAACTTAAGGTTAGCTTTTGTTAATACTAACGATTTTTCCATTTTGAAAAATTTTTTGAAACGAATTTGCGTATTTTTCATAAAAATTTGAAGCGTTTAAAACGAAAACTTTTACAAAATCTGACTATAAACGTTGAAAAAATATATTTTAGTATTATGATACATCAGACAGCTAATTGTAAAAAAGTTTCATGATGTCGAACGTGACCGTAGTACAAACTTACAGCGACAAAGTCAAAATAAAATTTATTTATATTTTGATAATAAGCGTAACTTAAAGCTCTAAATTAGCTTAATATTTGGTCCTAATGTCAAGTACCAGTCATTTTGGATTTTTTTCGCTTTGTCATTGCTTTCCATTGCACAAATTTTGAAAATGACATTACAAAATGACAACACAAAAAATGCCAGATGTCTACTCTGCATAAGTTTGATTTTGATAAATTTTTCGTTCGCAAGATATTAGTAAAAAATCAAGGCATTCGCATGTGACAAAAGCGAAGTTATTTTTGCGACGCTGAATGTTGTACACTGATGTCTCCTTACAATGGTTTGGATTTTACTCAAAAATTATTTTTATTTTGTTTTAAATTATATTTTAATCACAGTCGCTCGTCAAATGTCGCACGATCTTTGACAACTCTTTAAAATGGTTTTGATTATAGCCAAAAAGTGTTTAGATTTTTTTTAAATTAAATTTTAGTCACAGTCGCATGTGAAATGTCGCGCGATATTGTGCCATGATATCTCTTATAAATGGTTTTAATTTTATCCAAAAATGATTTATATTTTTTTAAATTAAATTTTAAACACTGTTGCAAGTGATTATACTCAAAAATTATTTAAATTTTTTATTAAAATTAAATTTTAATTGCAGTCGTACGTGACATGCCGTACGATATTGCGCACTGATGTCTCTTTAAAATGGTTTTGATTTTATCTTAAAACTGTTTATTGTTTTAAGTTAAATTTTAATTAATGTTGCATGTGACTTGTCGCTCGTGAAATTTTTTTTTCTGTCATGATCTATATATATATATAGTTATATTTTTGTTGCTCTTTTAACAGCTTCTGCTGCCTTTGTCTCTTAGTTTTAATTTTATCCAAAATTATTTGTATGTTTTTTAATTAAAATTTTAATGACTGTTGTACGTGGCATGCCGCTTCTTCAAAATGGTTTTGATTTTATCTAAAAACTCTTAATTTTTTTTAAATAAAATTTTTATCACTATTGCACGTGACATGTCGCATGCGAATTTTTTTTTTCTATCATGATGTTTATATTGTTCATTTTACTGGTTTTGAGAAATTTTAAAAGCTTAGTAAGCGTTTCTGTGAGCTTCAGCTGACTTTGTCTCTAGTGTTTGAGTTGATTTCGCCTTTCTCTATAGTTATTCCATTTTTCACTACCAGCTTTATGAAGTTACTTATTTTCCCCAACATTCGAGAATCAAGTTTTTCATTATATTTGAATGCTTCGAGATCCTGGGAGTCGATTCTGATAATTTTCGCGATGATGTCTTGTATAGATGTATGTATGTGTGTGAAGAGTTATGCTGGACGCACCTGGGGCATGAGCCCGAAAATTGTTATGTGGATCTACACAGTGATTGTTAGGCCAATTATAACGTACGGCGTGGTAGTTTGGTGGCAAAAGACTCGCCAGCTTGTGGCGACAACTAAACTCTGTAAAGTTCAGAGACTGGCGTGTCTTCTTGCAACAGGCACAATGAGGTCATGTCCAACCTTAGCCATTGAGGCCTTGATTGGACTACCACCCATACAAATCTTTATAAGATCATCTTCGGCAATGGCAGCTTATAGGATGGGTTTCGGAACATTTGCTCGTTGTGTTGGCAACGGGCACGCGTCGGTCTTGAGTACAATGCCCAGCTTAGGACTGCTAGAAATGCCTAGTGATAGGATAAACTGTGAACTGAGGTTCGACAGGAGATTTAATATCACAATTCCACCCATGGCAGCATGGGACGAAAACGGTCCTGTTATGGATTCCAAAAGTTTATGTTGGTATACGAATGGATCCAAAACGGAGGATGGAGTTGGTGCTGGGATTTCTAGGCCCAACGTAAAAACCTCTTTGCCCATGGGCAAATGGCCTACGGTATTTCAGGCGGAAATACAGGCAATCGCCAAATGTGTTGACATTAATTTAGATAGGGGAATTAGAGGTGCGCACATAGCTATCTTTTCCGATAGTCAAGCAGCTCTTAACTCTCTCCTTTCATGGGGATTCCGTTCCAGGCTAGTTTTGGAGTGCTTTGACTCATTACAGAAGCTATCCATACGGAACAACCCAGCAAAAAATTTCAAAAAAAGTAATCGAGTTTGGAATTAAGCATTTTTGGTGGAAGCTGTTCCTTACTGGACTACCAACTTAATGATTTTAACAAGGCGTGAGACTAAAATAATCGATTCTTGAGAAGTACTTACATTTGTTTTATCTGTCAACATTTCACGTAATCTATTTCTTCTAAAAAAAATCATTCTATTCATTTAGCAACTTGTACATAATTTTTTTACATTTTAGGTAATGAGATTTGTAAGCAAGTAATGAAATTTGGCAATCAGAAAAGTAAGTCATTATATCGCAAGTAGTTCTGATGGTAATGTGTAATTTTTTGCTGGGAAGGTTTCCATTTATTGGATACCTGGTCACAGCGGTCATCCAGGGAATAAGAAAGCGGATGAATTGGCCAAGAGGGCCTCTGCTGCTCCTTTTATGGGCCCAGAGCCGTTTTGTGGCGTAAGTCGGTCGACTGTAATGTCTCTGATTAAAGAAGATGTCACTTCGACCGCTAAGGAGATTTGGCTGTCTTCTTCTGGCTTAAGGCAGGCCAAAGCTTTGATGCAGCCATTTACATATAATGGCATCCTGAACTTCAACAGGAATAATTTACGGCTTGTTACTGGTTTTCTGTCTGGTCACTTTGGACTGAACTACCCTCTGTGGAAAAGTAACCAAGTTGGTTCACCTTTGTATCGCTTGTGCTTGGAAGATGACGAGACGACGACACGCATTCTGTGTGAGTGAATCGTATTGTGTGACAGTAGAAGACGTGTTTTTCATTCTGAGTTTTTGTGTTCAGATGATATTAGGCGCGCTTCTCCAATATCTATACTGACCTTCACAAGGAAAGTCATACAGAGATTGAATTGACTTAACTTATAGATCTATGGTACAAAAGATCCATCAGGTGTCGCAGTGCCTATCTTTGGACCAGATCTCCCCCTATTCTATTATATTCTATTCTATTCTATTCTATGTATTCTATTCTATGTATGAGTGTAGGTGCTTAAGAACGGGTCAATGGGTCGGATAAAAGTTTTTCACAGTCGAAAAATATTAAACTCACTTAAATATTTTAAGATAGTGAATTGATTGGGTTCGGTAGATCTATTGTTTCTAAAACAAATTTTAAACTATTAACCTAATCTAATCCAAAATCTCACCAACTCGAACAAAATAAAAAAATCGTTTCTTTCTTTTTTCGAATAGCTTGAAAGGTCTTCGTCAAATCGATATTAGATATTAACTGCCTTTTATACAATAAAAAAATTTACCAAAATTTTAAATTTTGCGAGAATGCGAGGAATGGAATAATTTATATCATCTTCCTTAAATTTTTTCCTCCACGTTTGCAAATCTCTTTAATTTTTTTTACATTTTCGGTCATATAAATTTAAATAACTTAAAAGTATGTAAAAAAAAATTTATGTAAAAAATTTTTGATATAAATTTGCGAATCTCGTTATTTTTGTCCATTTTCGGTCCTCTAAGTTTAAATAATTTAAAAGCATAAATAAATAAGGCTGTAATGTCGCAAGTGACCAAACTTTTTAATATTATTCAAATTAAATATATCTGCTTGTAAAGAATATTTTATGTGCTTCTCCTACTTTTGACGCACTGATAGTAAATGTTGTTCTTCAATGTCGCACGTGACATTTAACATTGACATTTTTGACATGTTTTATCCGTAGAAAAATTTTAGACAGCAAAAGCAAATGGATAAGGCCTCTCTTTAAGAATGTTTAAAAAAAAATTAAATGAAAAAAGCTGCTCTTCTTCTTCTTGGTTATGTATAAATGTAAAATTTTTTTACATTAGTTAAATTTAATTTTTCCCCTACGAAAATATTATAAAACAAATTGTTTGTTTTCAGGAACTTTTATTTTTTTTTTTTTTTTTGAGTCTGTAAAGCTTTTAGTGGAAATGCCCATGTATCGTTCCATAACCGCAAAAAAAACTTGAGCGAAATAATTTTTGATAATCGATTTTCGTAAAAAAAACGAGGCACAAAAATGTGCTTGTTAAGATTTTTTGCGATTATGGCTCAATACAATAAATTAAGTTGTCTTAGTAAATATATAAATATAAATAATAAATATATAATGTATAAATAATATATTAATTATATAATTGTAATTATTATATAATAATTTATATAAGTTTTATGGGCTTAATAAATTTAATGCATGCAGAAAAATTAATAGATATCATGAGGTCTGTTTTTAACCGACTTCAAAAAAAGGAGGAGGTCAACAATTAGTCTCTATTTTTTTTTTACTTCATGATATTCTACTTACTTGATTGCTCCGAAACCTATAAAACACCTTTGGTTCTTGTAATCACACAATTTGGAAGATGAAAAAGTGGGCGGAGGCACACCCATTAAAATTTAATTTTATATTTCACGTACTTCTTTCTGCTTTTTCTATCAGATCTTTGCATTGAAGTCGGTTTTTTTTGGCAGAAAGAATTATTTGCTTTCCGTTCCGATTTTCAAAAGTTTCAACAAGTCGGATGTTATGTCTATGTAACATAAATATTTACTATCATTAATCTATAATATGTACCACTGTGCTATAAAAAAATGTTCAGCCAAAATACAAAACTGTAGAAAACCTCTGACAATAAAAAGCTTTAAGGAAATGGCAACCCAACAGTAATAAATAGTACACAAAAGATTTACAAAGAGTGTATAGAAAGAAGAAGATTTTTTTTTAAATTAAAGAAAAAACTTCCACAGCAACCACAAAACATTATTTATAAAAAAAAAAATTTAAATCTCCTGGCCACCCATGAATTCTCATGAATGCTGCTATTGAAAGACTTATTCGTTTTTAATATTTGGTTGAGTTTTTGTTGCAACACTTGTCAGTGGTAGCGCGACAAAAATAAATATATGTATACATATGTATATATATATTTAAGTATCGCGCCAAATGACAAAATATTTGCACCAAAATTAGTTATTTTTTCCCTTTAGAAATGCAAGCAGCTCGCATTTTGTTTTTTTTTCATTTGCTTAAACAAAGACAACAAGCAACAAATTAAAACAAACAAAATCATTAGGAAATTGTTGAAGAGATTTTCATTAAAATATTGCACCACAAATTATTATAATGGAAATGATGACAATTTTACTTGTGTGCCACCGCAAATGGCGGCGTTGGTGCTGGCGCCAAAAACTAGTTGAGACTGATACTGAAACTGTTTTCTGCAAAGGCCTGCATATATTTTATTTTTTATTTTGTAATTTTGTTGCGGTTTCTGGTGTTGTTTTTGAACAAGAAATAATTAGGGAAATATTAATATTAAGTTTATCTCTTAGTTACTTAAATGATTTAAGAAGAAAATTGAATGTTATTGTGGACTTGGCCGCAAACATTTTCAAAGGAAGCTAATTGGGTCATGTTGTTTATGTATTTATTAAAGTCTATTAAACTTAAATTATTGTTTATTAAGGTTAAGGAGTGATAGGGAAAATATATATAATTTTTTTTTTTGAAATATAATTTCTGGTTAAAATTCTGTTCTTTCCCTTCTTTGCAGAGATTTGTGATATTCTTATGACATGAAAAATTAGACATCTTTTGATTGGGTATGAACAAATTAGTGCAAAAAGGGCACCCTCCACGCCTCTAATGACAATTTTTTTTTCTAAACTCTTGACAAAGGTCAAACTATATTTAACAGCTTATGTCCTGAAACTTTATCTTGAGCGTGAAAAATATATTTGGCTTAGTTGTGTCGATACAAAATGTATTAAAAAAATTGCAGGAGGCGTCCCACAGTGCTTTGTTGTCATATTGTGCCATAACCGCCCAAAAAAACTTTAGTGACATAATTTCCGAACTTAATATTTTGTCAAAAATCTATTACTAAAGATCGTAAATACTCGATTTTCGTCAACAAATCAAACTTAAGATCGTAAATAATCGACTTTCGTCAAAAAAATTAAGTTTTAAAAATTCTGTCACTTAAGCTATTTTGGCGGTTATGGCGCGATATAATGAAGGAACAAAAAGTAGAAGGAGTAAATGTAGATTTCTGAAATTTGCATGAACCATTACATTTACTAATGTAAGAAAAATTCAAGTTTTTAAAAAATCGACCTAAAGACACGCCTACCGCCCATATTTCAAAAAGTAAAAACTTTTTAAGTTGTGATATTATCCAACATAAAATTGTATAAACTTCATTTTTTTAAAGCCCTCATCATCACGAGTTTTGAAAAAATGCAACATTGGTGTGATGGATTCTATGAAAATTAAAAAAAAAAAAAAAACGAGAAGAATTCATTAGATCAGGCTTGTCTTTTTTCAACGGTCGTGGAATTGCGAAGGATAGTGAATCCTCCTAGCCTTTAGTTTTTAACGTAATTGTGAAAAAACACTTTTGGTCCTGTTAAGTGTCCTGTGAAGGAAATATGGAATAACATTTAGAAAAATTAACCGAATTTCATTGCAATTTGGCATATTTGTAAAAATTTAATAATAAATCTAATAACGAAAAAAGAAGAGAGGTGTCTTAGGACACCTCTGTCCTGTTTACCGTATAAAACAAATTTCATGTGCGAAATAATAATGCATTAAAATTATATTATGTGATGATGTAAATATTTCAAAGCGTTGCCATTTTTCCCCATTATTTTCTCTTCTAGCGGCGCACGATTAAATTAATGTAATGTTTGTGGTCGCCTGTCTTCTCTGGTTTGTGCTTATTTGCAAAAACAATACAAAAATATATTGAGCAATCAGTTTCATTGTTATTGTTTTGTTTTTATTTCACTCGCTTCAACTAAGGAAATAAAACAAAATCAAACAATTTGTTTCATTTATTTTCGTACTCTGCTTTTAAGAACAAAGAAATCAAAACAAAAATAAATTTATAACTAAATACAATTATTGTAGTTTATTTTTCTTCCAAAAATCATCTCCTAACTCCTGTGTCGCGCAATAAATAGCATAGCTATTAATAATAATAATAATAAAATAAGAATCTGGAGGGTAATCCGTAATCCGTAATCCGAATCGAACGGAAATATTTTCGAATTGAAACATTAGTAACATACGAATTCGAACAGTTTTCTTTTGGAAACTAGTTACATAAAAACATCCCTATTTTTGGCTTACTGTCACACACACTCACGATGAGAGTATATTTATGTAGGCGGGACTGTTTTAGACTTATTGCCAGGTAAAACTCTCGGTGCGAACAAATTTACACTTACATGTTTTAATTTTGCTTAGCTTTACTTATGTAAAACATGTATTTTCATTCTCACTCACTGCACCACGTCAAATTAAAAATAAATAAACTTTTTTATAGTTGATGAAGAAAAGTTTTGAATAATATTTAAGTACGTGAAACAAGTTTTTTAATGAAAAATCTAAAAGCTTTTAATAAATTTTGTTTTAAAAGTCACATAACTTTTTAAATATTTTTTTTTTCTAAATAGCAGCGTAGACCGTCTCCTTCGCCTTGATATTTGTCAGGTTTTGTGCATTTTTGGTAAGATAAATTATTAACATTTCCAGCATTTAAAGAACTAAGTTTTCCCTTAATACAAATTGCTATAACATAAAATATATTAAATGCTCTTATTTGCTTGCTCTTCCTATTTAATTTTGTTTCATTTATCATGTCTTCTCTTATATCCACCCATTTCATTATCTTACAATCAAATGACATTTGTGTGGAAAAAAATTTACTTTTAAAAAATAGTAGTGGTTGTCTGGGTAATTACTTGGTAAACATCTTTCTCAATGTTGCCATTTCGAGCTCATTAACTAATTCATTAATTCTAAGATTGAAGAAAAAATTTTTTTTTTTATTTTGAATTTCATGCGAACAACAAATAAATAAGTCTTATAATTTTTTCAAATCTTAAATTTTATTAGTAGTTTGTTGTTACAAACGTTTCATATGAGTAAATGAGAAACCTTTCACTAAATAAATGACACTTCGCATGACAGATATTTAACAGCTGAAAGCCTTGCTAGTCTAGGAGGTTTTGCAACCATTTAATAGATCACACAGAATAAGTTGTGCGTAATAGCAACTATCACAGTGATCTTGACACCAGTTTAGGTCCATGAGTCCACTACTGATACTGATTTTTAAGTTTAATTAAGAGAAATATGTGCAAACAGCTTACGAAGCTACACAAGTTATTTAAATTATCATAACTTAAGGCAATATGTGGACGAGTAACATGATCTCAAGCCATAAGTTTTGGGGACCTAAACATGGCATTAACATAAAAAACGCTTGCAGCCAACGTGTTATCATAATGAATAAGCTAAGAGAATAGCTTTCGAACAAGCACTTCTAAATTCACGTTTTTGTTCAGATATGAAGACAACAAGAAAAAAAAATATTATTGTTATTAGCAGGACTTGGGGTTTCATAAAAAATGTATGTCTTTTGGTAATAGATAAAAAGGTATTGACTAATTATCTACAAAAAGCATCAAATATCAAGAAATTTGGCATCAATTTGTAGTTGCATATTTTTGTATATTTCTGCATATTTGGGTAATAAGTGCATATTTTTACATATTTTGGCAATAATTGTATATTTGTTTATTTTTAACTATATTCTAATGGATATGGACATATCCACGAAAAAGTCCAATTTATTGTCGCGTACGACAGCAAACAATTAACCTCGCATTTCGAAACAATGTGACTAAGTTTTTTCTAAAAAATTTATCTAATGTATAACTGCGGAAAGCATACACAAATATATAAAAAAGTAAAAAAAAACGTTAATTTTCTTTGCAAAAGCAAGCGCATTTGTTTGGTGTCGCACGCGACAAAAAGTTGATATTCCTCTAAAAATTCCTATATTTCAAGGTTTTTTTTTTTAAATAATAAAAAGAAATTTTTAATTAAATTCTATAAAAATTAGCCTTGAGCTTTCTGTATTCAAACAACGTTTCTTAAGTGAAACTATTACACTAATTAACTCAAGTTAAAGGTAACTTTAACTATTATTTGTAACATTAACTCATAAAAAGTTAAGAAAATAAATTATTTGAACCGCTTTACCAATCAAAGATCCGATTATACACAATTGTTTGTCATCTCAATATCTTGCATTTGAGTACCAAGAACGACCCAGTCGGACATTTCTAGCTCGAGGTATGATTGGTCAAGTGAAAAAAGGTCGAAAAAATGAAAAAATTACAACATCTCAAAAACTGTTCCATAAAAATAATTTAACCTTGATTTTCGAATTCAGCGGAAGAAAATACATAAAGAAATCTATCTTTTATCAAATATACACTAAAAAAATTTAATTTTGTAAACTAGTATTATTTATAAGAATCATGAAATATAAAGAAATTTGGTATCGGGTTACAGTTGTATATTTTTGCATATCTTTGCATATTTTGGTGGTACATATGTTGGCAGTAAATGCATATTTTTGCATTCTTAACCATATTCTAATGCATATGGGCATATTCACGGGAAAGTTCACCTTTATTGTGGCGTGCGATAGCAAGCAATTAAACTCGCCTTTCAGAACAATGTGACTAAGTTTTTCTTAAAGTTTTTAATAATGTATAACTTCAAAAAGCATATGCAAATATATAAAAAGGTAAAAAAATGTTCGTTTTCTTTGCAAAAGCAAACGTATTTGTTTGCTGTCGCACCCGACAAAAATTTGACATTCCTCTAAATATTCCTATATTTCAAAATTAAAAAAAAAATATTAAAAAAGCAATTTATAATTAAATTCTATCAAAATGAGCCTTGAGCTTTTTGTATTCAAACAACGTTTTTTAGGTGAAACTTTTACACTACTTCACTCAAGTTAAAGTTAACATTAACTATTATATGTAATAATAACTCATAAAAAGTTAAGAAAATAAATTATTTGATTTTTTATTATAGCAGACAGCAATTCGAAACATGTTCTGTCAAACTGCTGTTTGCTTAATTGTTTTCAATAAATAATGCAGACAAAGCAAAGCAGAAAATCACTCAGAGAATACTACAAAACATGACAAAAAAAAATATAAGCAAATGAAAAATAAGACACAAAGCAATCAAAGCAAATATGTCTTCATCAAGACATTAAACCATAAGTAATTTCAGTGGGACTAACAATGTATGTACTCGTATTTATTTATACACCAGACAATGGCAAACACGTACATTTACCATACATTTGGTTAAATCATGTTGTTGCTGATGAGTCGAATAAATATAAAAAAAAATACAAATAGAAATATAAAAGTGTGACACAGTTATCAGTTTAAATGATGTACAAGTCTTAAATAATGTGAAATAAATTGTCCAAAGAAAAACGGTGATTTAAATGACATTGTAGAACATGATCACGAAACATTAATGGTTTTATTCCAAAAAAAAAAAAAAATTAATTTGTGCTTCAAGTATGCTTTAAAACTATTTTGAAAAATGCGTATACTTTAAAAAAAAGATACAGGATGTTTTTAAGCCTGATATAGCTTAGGATAAAGTCACTGCCGTCCTGTTGTCTTGTTGTTATAAAAATAATAATTCCCATTTAAATATATTTATTCTAATTTTAACATATTGAAGCTGCCCAGCGGGAACTAGAAGGAGTAGGGATGCCTTCTAGAAGGCCTCTGTACGCCTTCTTTTGGATGTAGAAGGCCTGCTTGCTCCATTCCATACTCATATCTTTTTTACACGCGTTGTCATTGCGGAGCAGGCCTTCTGTTCTTGCTTCTTTCGCCAGAGATTCTGGAAGGCCTTCAAACTAATAGATTTTGATTTTGCTTTGGTAAAAAAACCAAACAAAACATGTTACTCCTTCTCTTCTCCCTTCTCATAGAAGCGAGTGTGGAATGTGTATCGTATATTTTATTCGAAAGAGTCCTTTAATAATGTGTGAATGTGTTTAATGTTTAACACTCACATATAAACAAACGCACAATTTAAAATAATTTGTGTTTGTATTTAGTAGAAACAAATAAATGTTATTTGCTCAATTATAATGGTTTGACTTTAATTACCAAAGTGTATATAACATTTCAGTTATTCGTTTGTATGTTGATAATAATATTTGTATTTAACAAATTAATTTGCAAATAACAATAAACTTCTTCTCGAAACTGGTAAATTTATAAGATGTGTGTTGAAATAATAAATGAATTTAATATAATATACACTAAGCTGAAAGCATACGATTTAATATCATATTAATATAAATATAATATAGTGAATGCTAGAGTTATCAGTAATTAAATTTAATTTTTTTTTTGCCAATACTAGAATGGAAATGTTTAGAAGTGCTTAATGATTTGTGGGTATTGTGTGCCAGACTCAATGGTGAGGTAAAATAAAAAATAAAATGGTTACTAAACACTGCTACAAGAAATTTAATGCGTCTCATTAACACCAGAGGCGCTGCAGTACTGCATTATTAAAAAAACGTGCAAAAAGCAGAAATGTAAAAGAATGAAGCTTTTCCCTCAATCTCTTGCTTCACCAACTGCCTTCTCTATCACTATCCTATTCCTAAAGAAGGTAAAACGTATTAATAAAGGTAGGCATTCATTACCTGAGTGTTATTTCTCTTTCAAAAAAAAAAAAAAAAAAAAAAAAAAAAAAAAAAAAAAAACAGAAAAGTTATGAATTCTGCTGTCAAAGCACATTAAATGGGTCTCCAAAATCCCATTATAACATTGTCTAAGAAAATTCTAATATGGGATTTTTTAGTTGAATATTTTCTCATTCTTGGGCTCGTAGAAAATTAGTCTTAAAATTTAAAATTACTGAATTTTTTTTTGGTAATTTCTATAAAAGCTTTTACAGTCCCATTACAAAGCATTTATAATGTTTTATTTATTTTTATCATTTATACAAAATTTAATAAAGTGTCTTGGATTCATACTTTATTTTGGTTAAAAATCACAAAATTCAAGCAGCACAAAACTTCTACACAAATGATGAGTTTAAAAAAATTTAAATATAAAAAAGAAGAGAGGTGTCTCAGATCACTCGATTATAGCTATGCTACTTAGTTATATACAACAAATTTCATAAGTGAAATTACAATGCAATAAAATTATATTCACCCCTATTCTGCTTTTCGATTACGTTTCCGCATTCAGTTACGCACGGATCGAAAAGAGGTATTCTGCCAAAAAACTGAATCGAAAGAAAAAGAAGAAGAGCAAAGCATGTTTAAACCTGCTGCTTTGCTTTGAAACGGGTGAAATAGGAACAGTATAACTAAGCAATTTTGCAAAATTTTTAGCAAAAAGTTAAATTTAGTGCAAAAAACAGTTATTTAACAATTAAAACAAATAATAATTAAATATTTTGAAAATGTTCATTAAATAAACTCTTGCAAATTTAAGTACAGAGAGTTAAAAAAACGGGATAAGCAAGAGGTATTTGTGGCCAAACTTTTCCAGTCTGAAGAATCCTGTCGCGACGGAGGTGATATTTTAATTTTTTACACATAATTGTAACACAAAAATAAAGTTTATTTGTTTAAATTTAATTAAATCCGTAGACAAAATCGTTTTTCGTTACCATTAAGTAGGTATGTGTCAACTGTTCTACCTGTAATAAACTAAATAAAAATCGCATTTCAGTACAGAAAAACAAAACAAACTGTTTAGTTCATTAATTAAACCTTATTTCATTTAATACTTGCATTATTTTTTGAATTAATCATTTTTTAAAAGCTAAACAAACAAAAATTGAAAACGCTCCGCCATCAAAATAACAACTTTCAAAAACGTAGTTACGATCGAAATGCAGAATACATAGAATCGAAAGAGAAATCGAAGAACGGAACGCAGAATACCAAAGTTGCCAAACGGAGAAACTTTCGATTCGAATCGAAACGCAGAATAGGGGTGATTATATGATGACTTCAAATTCTCTGCAAACATTTCAAAACGTTTCCATTTATTTCCCATTATTTTCATTTCTAGCGGTGCAGACTTAAATTAATGTATTGTTTGTGGTCGGTGGCGGCTTTTAATCGTCTTGCAGCCGATTGGCTGTGTTCTCTGGTTTGTGCTCATGTTCGAAAACAAGAGCAAATTGAGAAATCTTTCTCATTGTTTTTGGTGTGTTTTTGATTCACTCACTTCAAGGAACGAAACAAAATCAAACAATTTGTGACATTTATTTTTGTACTCTGGTCATAAGTACAAAGAAATCAAAACAAAAATAAATTTATAACTGCAATAGTGTCGATAGATATCACGTAAATAGCATAGCTATAAAAAAATCATGTGTGTTTTGTTAAAAAAGCATGAATTCTGCTCTCAAAGCACATTTACTTTGTCTCCGAAACTCGACTAGATAACATAGTCCAAGAAAATGCTAATATGGAATTTTTGAGTAGATAATTTTCCCAGCCTTGGACTTAGAATTAGTCTTAAAATTGAAAACTAATGATTTTGGTTTTTAAAATTATTAAAAAGTTCTTACAGTCCCATTAAATACAACATGATTTTATTATTCACACAAAATTTAATACAGTGTCTTGGATTCATATTTAATTTTTGTTTGTTGATTAAAAACTCACAAAATTCAAGCAGCCATTTAATAGCAAAAAACTTCTAAAGCAATTTTGTGTTTAGGAAATTACAAAAAAAAATTAATATTAGCCTTACTAATGAATCTTTTTACAGGTTATCGTTAAAGGCCTTTAAAAATTTATAGCAAAAAACAATTTTTTTCTTAAGCAGAAATCCTTAAAGCCTTAAAAAGAATTTGATACCGGAAATTAGTGGCAGCCGTAACAGAGTTAATTAAGTTGTTTTCATGACAAATTAAAAGAATTTCGAAGCATTATTTTGTGGCAATAGCTTAAGGGAAAAAAACAAAATTATTTTTTTCGTTTAAGTATCAGGTGTTTAGTTGTTAAAGTGATTAATTTCACTGGCTTTTTCTTGTGCATATAAACAAACCTAAACGTGTAGAAGTGTATAAAATGTTTTTAAGGCCTACAGTTACATAAATAGTTGTGTGTGTATAGGATGAAATATTAAGCAAATGATTCTTTATAATCATGCAAACTGAAGAGTACAATCGGTTCAACGATGTCATATATTAGAGCTATGCTCTTTATGCCACGACTCAGAAGCTAGGACGTGATTTTCTTAATAAAAATAATCGACACTATTACACTTGTAAATTTATTTTTGTTTTGATTTCTTTGTACTTGAAAGCAGAGTACGAAAATAAACGAAACAAATTGTTTGATTTTATTTTGAAGTGAGTTAAAAAATGAGAATCATTGTTCAATTTCTTTTTGCATTGTTCTTGCACATGAGCACAAACAATACATTAATTTCATCGCATTCAGCTAGAAAAAGAAATAATGGAAAATAAATGGAAACATTTTGAAATATATGCGGTGAGTTGGACATCATCATATAATATAATTTTGTTGCATTGTTGTTTAACACATGTTTCATATATCGAAGCAGTATAAATCTAACCGGGTGTCCTAAAACACTTCACTTCTTTGTTTTTATCATTATACTTTAGATTAAAAAAAACTCTTAAAAAAAATAAAGCGACTTTAAAAATAAGTTTTTTTATCGCCGGAATTCGGTATAGTTCACTGACCAGTGACCTTGCTTTCATCAATTTAACAACAACAACATGCGTGATGTTGTTATTTAATAACTTGCCGGTGACAGGGATCGAACCCAGGACCAATGTGCTAACTACTTCAGCCCACGCCGTCATCTAAAATAAAATAGTTTAGGTTCAGCTAAACTAAACATTTTAATGCTATTCGAAGGCGGTAGCATACGGGTTAGCAAATTCTATATTTACTTATTTATACGCTTAAATATCATTGTTATTGTCGCCGACTTGAAATAGCATATGAAAATTAAAATTTTACTTGGTTTTATGGTTAAGTAATTGTCTATATGTATTTCGTTCTCAATTTTGGAACTCGTGAGTAGACTTCAACCCAAAATATTTTTGAATTTAGCTAAAAAACTTCGTAAGACTTTGATTACTATATTGAGAATCACAATGTACAAACATAATAAATTTGAAAGTTGCAAACAAAAATCTTTGCAAAACAAGCATCTTTATTCGATTGTGCATCTATTTTATTTAACTTAACATAAGTTATTTTTAACTTTTTAGAGCTTTGTTTTAATGTCGGTTTAATTTTTTAGTTTTAAGTTTTATTTTTACATTTTTAGGTGCGTGGTCACGCCCATTTTGTCATTCATATTCAACATTGCTTTACTTTCAGAGCTCAAGATATGTGCCAAGTTTTGTAAAAATCGCTCAGATAGCAGCACATGCAATATAAAGTTAACCTCTACTCGGCATGGCCACTCCCACTTTTTTAAACACAAAATTATATCATTCTCAGAGCCTAAATTATGTGCCAAGTTTAGCACGAATGAAGTAAATAAAACTACATTTAATTTAACTCAAACCTTTCATGGGCGTGTCCCGCCCACTTTTTTAAACGCAAGATTAAGTATTTGTCACAGCTCAAGGTTTGTGGCAAGTTTCGTAAAAATAAAAAAGTAGTAGCACGTAAAGTATAATGTGAAAGTTTTAATGGGTGTGGCTCCGCCCACTTTTTTAAATGCGATATTGTGTCTTGTTAAAAGTTCAAAGTGTGTGCCAAGTTTCATAAGAATCGTTTAAGAACAAGCAGATGAAATATAATTTTAAATTTAAATGGGCGTGGCCCTGCCCACTTTTTTGAATGCAATAATGAATATTTTTTAGGATTGCGTACATGTGCTAAGTTTCGTAAAAATCTATCAAATAGAAGTACGAGAAGTAGAATATTAAGTTTTGATAAACGTGGCTTCGCCCACTTTTTTAAATATTAGATTGTTGCGGTGAAATATGATAGTAAATTCTAATGGGAGTGGCCCCGCCCACTTTTTTTAATTTAACATTGTGGATTTTTAAAAAAATCTAAGTGTGTATCAAGCTTTGAAAAAATCATCTCAGAACAAGCACGTGAAATATAGCTTTAAATTCTAATAGGCGTGGCCCCTCCCACTATTTTAATGCAAGATTGTTTTTTTTTTAGAGCTCAGTGTGCTTGCTAATTTTCCTAAGAATTGATTAAAAACAAGCAATTGAAATATAATTTTAAATTTTAATGGGCGTAGTCTCGCCCACTTTTTTATTTTTTTATTAAGTATTTTTTAGAGGTCAGTGTGCGCTTAAATTTTTTAAAAATCGCTCAACTAAAAGTACGTGAAATAGAAAAATTAAGTTTTAATGGGCGTGGCTCCGTCCATTTTTTTCAAACTTCGAAATTGTGTGATTGCAAAAGCAGAAGTTGTGTGCTAAGTTTCGTAGCAATCGGATAAGTTAAAGATCATAAGATCAAAGAAATAAAATTAGTAAGAGTGTTTCCAACCAGTTTTTTTTAATTGAGAAAAACACATTTGTTAAGACAGTTTAAAAGGTGCAGATTTCACAGAAAAAATTTTGCTGTAATAAACACGTTTAATTAAAACAAAAAAAAACAAAAAAAAAACAAAATCAATTCAAAATTGTATTGACTCAATTAAACTTTTAATTAAATTAAATTTTTAAACAAAAATTTTATTAACTTAAATAAATTTTTAATTGATTTTTGGTGTTTTTTTTCAATTAAATGTGTGTATTGTAAGAAATTATTTTTTCTGTGTTATGAAGCAACAAACAAAAAAAAAAAAAAAACTTAAAGACAAGTTGCTATATCCTCTTCCTTTTTTTGTAGTCGGTTGAGAGGCGAAGTGAATACAAAGCATATTGTTTCTCCTTGAAAAAGAATTTGTTTTTGTTTTGTGCATTAACAAAAGAAATCAAAAAAATATCAAGAGTTTTCATCCGAACTTTACAGGAAATATTTGCCAAGTGTGTCGCAATTTTTTAATACCAATTTAAAATATTAAAATTTGGTGTTTGTAGAAAACTCTGCCCTAAGAAAAATTACTCTCTCTTTTCCAAATAAATGTACAAAATAAATCATTTGTTTTTCTTCAAAAAATTTTTTTCCATTCGATACAAGCTTAAGGAATTCTTTATTTCTCCTGTCATCCTAATTTCGTATGTGTGTGTGTTGTAGTTATTATTAACTTTATCTTTGAGTATACACAGAATTTGAGATTAATATCCTGTTTTGCCTTAATAATACCCTGAATTTTTTGTCTTCTTTGCTGCTGCTACGGTACCTTTTCTTTCTATTTCTATTTTTTTTTGATTTGACTTTTTGCATATTTGATAAATATTGTACAATGAATGTATGTATGCATGTATGTCTTCATATAGTCGATATGACTTTATTGTTCTTTTTCCTTCACACATAATAAATACATTAATTTTCTTGCCTTACTTTTTGACTTTTTATTTATACATACATAACTATATGTATTTGTTTGTTTTTTAACTTTTTCTGAGTGTTTTGTACAAAATATCTTTATATGGTTCAGTCAAGTGCCTTTACTTAAGCCCTGTACCGGAAGCTGTAATAGCATAACACCAGCAACAAAAAAAGTTTTACCTATAAAACGAAGGAAACTGAATAATAATGTGATATTTTTTTCTTTGTAGGGTGAACCTATTTATATGAATATTTGACTAAGAGCACTACGACCAATAGGGTTTTTCTAGCTTGGAATGATATTTTTATAGTTTCGTTAGTCAAGTGGTATGACGTTACTTTTGAAGCCGTTGTATCGTTTTAGTAAGTGAAAATTTGAGGCTAATAAATGGGTAAAGTGAATAAAGACCTAAAATATGTATGTGTTTTTTGTTTTTCTTTTTGACAAATTTTGAAGTAAAAAGCAAATGCTTTTTTCATTCACTTTACCCAATGCGTCAGCTGTTATTTGTATTTATCTTTGTTTTTATATCTGTCTTAATGCGTATATAAGCCAGAAAGAACTTGCTGTTTGCCACTAAAAAAATCTATTTTCTGTATATTTTTAAATAGCAAACGTTGCCAATATATTTTCAATAAACGTCAAAATGTTTATTAAATGCTAAGGATCTTATCAACTGATACGCAAGAGTATCATACGATTTGACTAACACACAAAAAAGTAATATGAATGATTTTGTAATATTAATTAAAATATTTGCATTATCAATTAAAATATTAATTAAATTTTCACCAATAAACAATTTGATAATATCAATAAAGTTTTTCCACTCATATTAATTAATACAATTAAAAATTTAATTGGATCAATTAAATTCTTAATTGAAAATATTAATTGGTGAATACTTTTTTCTGTGAACGAAGGAAAGAATTACTTTAAATACTTTTTATACAGTTTCTGTATTCAAATTGAATACAAAATAAAAAATTAATTTTTTTTTTGAGATAGTCGAAGTATGTATATTAGAGTGGCCGTTAACTGTATGGAGACTTTTTATTTTATTTCTTCTACTCTCACCCCCGCCCCCCAAATCGGTTCAGTTTTATGTAAAAAAAAATACAAAAAAAATTCATACCGATAAGTTGCGTTTTAGGGGCCTTCAGGCCCATATTTCAATGTAATTTTTTTGCATATTGCTATCTTTTTAAAAAATAATTTTACAAGAATATGATATATGGCAATATTTTAGCCCTTTGAGTCAACAACATTAGTCTCAAAGAAAGTTTTTTGCTAAAATTAATATTTTAGAAAATAATGAGGAAAATAGCCAACAAAATACCAAAAATTTTATGTAACAAAATTATATTTATATGGAAATTTTTTATTCTAAGCATGTACAATAAGAGCTTATATATATTAAATTATTTCATACATATACATATAGTTAAAGAACATTGAATAGTATATGGGCTTGAGGGCCGGATGCAACCCCTAAAACACAACTTATCGGTATGAAATTTTTTTGTACTTTTTTTACATAAAACTGAACCGATTTGGGGGGGGGCAGGGGTGAGAGTAGAAGAAATCAAAAATAAAATAAAATAACGGCCACCCTAATGTATATGCGTCAATTTTCCCACTTTTTTGTTTGTTTTTGATTTTTAAAATATTGGGCGACATTTCTAACAGCTACGATGTAGATAATGTTATCCAAACCAGAGGTAGTCTTATTTAACATTGTGATGCTCAGCTTGCCTGGCAACAGTTTACCCACAAGAGGCTGTTTCTGTTATCCTAGATCTCTCTTGCAGCAAAGGCTTGATATCTTTACCTTAATATTTAAAGGCATCTAAACTCAATATTTTTTTAAATTAAGATTTTTGTTTTTTTTTTTTTTTTTTTTTTTTTTTTGAAACATTAGATGTTCTATAACTATATGTATGCAAGCAAGTAAAATCGCTTTACAAAACAATACAATTCTTATTTGTTGGTTCACCCTACAACATCCTCTCTGGCATTTTATGAAATTTATATGACAAATGTTATGGCATATGGTCTCAAAGTATGTTAACTATGGCGCTGATACTATAACTCCTGCTCGTGCCATGCACGATTCCAACACAATTTTTGGAGTGGTTGGCAGAGAATATATAATTTCTTGTATTTAGTTTTACTTTTTATACTGGTACATATTTTGGGCTAAGAATATAAAAATTAATTTTGCTGCTAATAGAAGTGTATACATGCATCTATGTACGAGTATGTCATATTTTTACACGTGTATTTACATATATGTTTCTTTTCAGAAAATTTATTTTTATTTTTCTATAAATAAATGATTATATTTTCTAAAAAAAATACTTCATAAATTATATATGATTATTTTGTTAGAGCTGTTTTTGTATAGTCTGGCCTGAATGAAAAAAATGCTTAAAATTGTAATATACATCATTGCCTTAATATAAAAAGGCCCTAACTATTTTTTTTAATAGATAGAAGAACATCTAATGCAGAGACGAGCAAAAGGCCGCCGTTGGTCACTTCGTTATGCTCTCCTTCACACGTACACACGTACGAAAAAAAACATCTCAATCTGTCATAAGCATTCGACATAGCAATAAATTTTACTTTCTTTCACATTATCACTAATACATAAATAATATAAAGTCGTATGTGTGTGTGCCTGACTTTGATGTAATGTATCGAAAAATTCAGAAAATCTTGATTTCAATAAAATAATGTGTTGGTGCTTTTCTATATTAAGGTAACAATATGTATTCCTAATTAAGTCCACTTAAAACGCATGATCTCTGGAAGAGCTATTAGACCTGTGGAGCTAAGTTCGCGTTAGAAGTGTCTTTTACATGTTTTCAGTTTCCCGACAGTTTTGCCGATTTTTAAACAAATTTTTTGCAATTTTTATTGAATTTTTTCATTTCTTTCACTTTAGCGATTTTTATTCAATTTGGTGGCTTGTTTAAAATTTTTCAAACTCTCGCGAATTATCGTATTATTAATTACTTTTGTAATTAATGTGAAATTTTTGCAAATTTTTATTTTATTTTCCAATAAAACATATTTCTAAGCAATTATTTGATTTACATATTTTGCTTTATTGTCAACTTAGTTTTTGTTTTGTAGACATCAAAAATAGAAATTAGTTTATTTAGATTACAACGACAAAATTAGTATAGATAACAACCAGGCAACAGGCTGCAGCCTTGTTGCATTCGCTCCTTGACATTTTGTAGTCAGTCGCTTGCTGTGGTGAATGTGTGTTTAATGCTTTTGTGTGAGTTTATTATTAATGGCGGTGTTTTACTTGTTCTCTTTCAAGTAAATACAACTTGATTTAAGATAAATGTTACAGTAGCTGGATATTCAAAACTTAATATTATTTATTATCTTACTGGAGCAGCCGTTATTTATAATACACTAGAGCCCTGTTTTACGGCGCCACATGTATCAACATTCAATTGCATTTATTCACCGAATAATTATATTGAGAAAATTTTTCAATGTAGATTAAAGAAAGAAATTTTCTGATTTAATCTGATCGGTCATACACAGACAAAATTATTCCCAAAAAATGTTCAAACAAACGTGAGTTTTGAAATATAATTTAGTTTCAGTAAATATTTTTTACTATTCCAGCAAATTATCTGTTCCAATTTTATTTAATGTAAAAAAACTGTATAGAATGAAAATTATCTATATAAAGTAAAATTTGTAAAAAAAAATTTGATTTATTTTTTTTTATATTTAAATTTGTTATTTTCAGTTAAAATTATTTTTTAACCTCCGACTAAAAAAAGGGGTGTTATAAGTTTGTAGTGTGTGTCTGTGTGTCTGTGTGTCTGTGTCTCTGTGTATCTGTGTATCTGTGTGTCTGTCTGTGTCCACGTACAGGCCAAACGGCTGGACCGATTTTCATTTAGTTTTTTCTGTTTGAAAGATGACTTGATCGATAGGGTTCTTAGCTATGTTTGAAAAAAATCGGTCCAGCCGTTTAGAAGATATAACATCTTTTCTGAAAAAAGTCGGGGGTTTTTAAAATTTTTAATTTTTGTTATATATACTGTAAAAATATTTGTCTGATTTTTAGGGTTCCGTACACCAAAGGTGAAAAGGAACCCTATTGTTTTCGCTACGCTGTCCGTCTGTCCGTCACACTCCATTTTCTCAGGAACCGTAAGAGCTACGGACCTGAAATTTGGACAGAGTATGTAGAACCTTGGCCGCTACAACAACAAATACATGAGAATTAAAAATTAGAGGGTGTTCCAAAACGAGCAACGAAAAATGTTAAAATCCCATGTAATATACATACAATTGTATGAACATATGTGTATTCAAACTTGAAATTTGTAAACTTAGTGTATTTTTATACAGACTACAACAATTAACAAAAAAATTTAAATTAAAGGGTGGTCCAACAGTTAATGCAATTTTGACTATGTAATTTTGACAATTTGCTATATCTTGGACACCGTAAGAGGCAAACACTTGAAATTTTCAAAAATGATAAAACTAAAAAAAACCGAAAATTATAAAATTGCCAAACCAAAAAAAAAAAAAATCGCCAAAAATTAAAAAAAATCGCCAAAATTAAAAAAAAATATTCTAACACTAAAATAAATCGCCAAATTCGAAAAAAATTGTCAAAATGAAAAAAAAACGCCAAAATTAAAAAAACGCCAAAAATCGAAAAAATCGGTAAAACGCGAAAATGTCGCCAAAATTAAAAAAAAATTAAATAAAAAAAAAAATCGCAAAAATGAAAAAATCGCCAAAAATAAAAAAAATCGCCAAAATGAAAAAACGCCAAAAACCGAAAAAACGCCAAAACAAAAAAACCGAAAAGAACCCAAAAACGAAAAAAAATGCCAAAACTATATATTATATAGGATGAAGTTTGTATTAAATTACATATCTAGTGTTCGTACGGAACCCTTCGTGCGCGAGTCAGAGTCGCACTTTACTGCATTTATTTTAGTTTTTTAACCCACGACTAAAAAATGGGTGTTATAAGTTTGTGGTGTGTGTCTGTGTGTCTGTCCGTGTCCACGTACAGGCGAAACGGCTGGACCGATTTACATTTAGTTTTTTCTGTTTGAAAGATGACTTGATCGAGAGGGTTCTTAGCTCTGTTCGAAGAAAATCGGTCCAGCCGTTTAGAAGATATAATATCTTTTCTGAAAAAAGTCGGGGGTTTTTAAAATTTTTAATTTTTGTTATTCTACAATTATTTTATAGATATAAAACACATTTTATTTTTTTTAAGATTTTTGTTTGCGGTTTTCAAACTTATTATGTTTGTATATTGTGATTCTCAATATAGTATTAAGAGTCTTACTATAAACATACGGAGTTTGTTGACTAAATTCAAAAATTTTTTGGGTTGAAGTCTACTGACGAGTTCCAAAAGCGGGAACGAAATGCTTAACCATAAAAACAAGCCAATTTTTGAAAGTAAAAAAAAAAAAAATAATTGAACCTTTTATTTGATTTAGTTATTTTTTTTTTTCAAATAAAACTTTTATTATTTTTTTTTAGAAAAATTTGTACGAATTGTTACTGATTCAGTTAATTTATTTTCTATAAGTTATAAAAAAAATTTGCTAAATAATTACAAAAAAAAAAAAAAAATCTGCAAAAATATTTTTCTGTTCCTTTTTAAACATTTGACTGAAAATATTTTGAGTTTCAGTTAACTCTTTTCTCTAATGCCATAATAAGTTAACTAAAAATTATTTTTTTTCCAGTTAAATTTTTACAAAATTATTATCAGAATCTATAAATTTCTTTGTAGGTCCGCATTCATACAAAATATTTACTGATTCAATAAATTTGGTTACTGAAAACGAAATTTAGTTTTTTCTGTGTATCATACTGCCGATTTTAGACTAATGATAGCGGTCATTATGCAGAAGCTCCATCTAATGAATTGGCTGTCATTTATCCGTTTCGGATTAAGCTTACATAAACAGGTGGAAATGACAAAATTGTTTTATTAAAATGGGTATTGTGTTTGGGGGTGGAAAGTTACTCATTTTACGGTCATTTTCCATAATTAGATGATGTAGACACCTGCAATATGATATCACCAGAACACTATATCCTTCACGGTGGATAGCCTTTATTACTTAAGCGGATAATTTTGTATTTTTTTTTATAAAATTGTCTTTCAGAAAATAAAAAATATATTTTTTAGCCTCTGAATCAATGCCGACAATTTCCGAGCTTTTCCTCAGCCAAAATAAAACTTTTATTTATCGGCATTTTCTTAACAATTGTAAAACAAAACAATTAAAATAGTATCATACATTTCAACCCCTATTGATGACGTCATTTACGTTCCTGTTGTATATATGTAATTGATAAACAATTAAATTATTTTCTTTCTCTGTTGTATTTTGTGTTGTAAACAAGAAGTGCGTCAATCAAACTGTCATTCATTTGTAATATCTACTCTTCATGGTAAAGAATCACTCGTATCTGCTCAGTTGCTTCTGGATCTCATGAAAGTTGTTGACAGTTATGTTCATCCAAGCTATTTGCTACAGTTACTCCTTTATTATATGCTATAGTCGTATATGTTGTGTTAAAGGATGTAATGGCTTAAATATCTTTTGACTCTTAACTCTTCTTTTTCCCTATATTTTTTCACTTTTTTTCAGTTGCCATAATTGTGTTGGCATATTGTAGGGAAAACGTTTTTGACAGTTTCCAAACTTTATGATTGTATTTTGAGAAATGTTTGACAGCTTTATGTTCATTGAATGATTTGTTTTATCCTTAAGCAAAAACATTAATGGATATTGTACTGAACAAAAAAAAAAAAGTAATAAATAAAACAATAAAGCAGGAAGTGAACGTCTGATTTTATAAAAGCAAAAAATTTCTAAAAGACAGGTATTTATTTATTTATTTGTAAACATACAAACACTAATTGCAACAACTTTAGCTAAAGTGATTTTTGACAGAAATCTGTTAGGAGCGTAGCAGGAAAATTTATAAATTTCATAAAAATTTTAAAACCTGACAAAAATAAATTTTAGAATTTGGACAAAGACAATCTGATTGCTTTTTAAGGTTAACAATTTTCATAAATTCTGTGGCAATAAGTATTAAGTGCTTAAATCACATTTTACTGTTTTGCAGTAGAGCAGTTTTAAGCGTTCAAGTCGATTTTCAGAAATTTATTTCTTTTACAGTTAAAAAAAAATTTACACACTGTAAGTAATACATTTTAGTTGAAATATACCAAAGTTTAACCTAAATGACTCTATTGTTCCAAATGTGATTAGAAGTCTAAAAAAAAGAAGTCGCAAGTCATAGTTCTATAACTTCCTGAAAACTCTCATAAATTAATTGAGACCAGGGATACTTTTGAATATGCAGATTACAGAAGTAACATTAACTTCAAATCAGCTTATCTCGACTTAAGCACTTTTTCCTTTTTCCACAGATATAATTGCAGGTTAGCCGCGAATAACGTTGTAAGTGACAAAATAATAATTTTTCAGAATAACCAAAAAACGTGTTTTGAAGCAAGATTGTTTTTTTTCGTTTAATTTTTTTTAGCTTATCGAAAATAATGACAATTAGCATTAAATTTTCTTTTTGTATCTTTGTTACGTTTATCAATTATTTTCATAAGTTTCATTTGAATGGTATTGTTAGTTACTTATAAGGTTATTCCACTGACTGATTGTTTGTAATTGTATTTTGACGGCGATAAGATGCATAATTTTGGATGGTTTGTTGTTTGAACAACGCAAGAGAGTTATGTTAAGGGTAATCTGTGAAAAAACTGGTTTTTTAAAAATTTTCTTTTATAATGTTATTCGCGTTATATGCTTGTCTGTGTATTGCGATAGAATTTCAACATGCTTCGTTGCTCGCTTAAGGACAGCCTTTAAGTTTTAACTGTCATACATTTGTTGTTATAGCGGCTAAAGTTTTACTTTCTCTATGAACATTTCAGGGGCGTAGCTCTTACGGTTTTTGAGAAAACAGTCTGTGACGGACAGAAATACAGACGTACATCGTAGCGAAAACAATAGGTTTCCTTTTCGTGTGCCGAACCCTATAAAGTAATAATTTTAATCCTAAAAATATCAATTTCAGGTATTTATTCAAATGTTTTACTTGAAATTGTTACCAAAATTATTTATGGGAGTTCTCTTATTAAGCCCGAAACGGAATTTATTTGAATTACACGTTTGTAAATTTACTTCTATTTGTACACGGAAAACTAACCATGTTGCCTCTTGTGTAGAAATCTGTTTGCATACATACAAAGTCATTTACTTTTAATATATAACTTATAAAAAAAATTAAAAATTAATTAAAATTTGGTAAAGATAAGGAATATCAAGGATATCGTGACTAAACAATAGTGTGAACATTAATATTTGTTTCAGTTGACTGAAACTCCACTTATAGTTACAACATTCCCAAGATAGACAATAAATTAAAAAAAATTCCGTGTAATTTCCTTTTGAAGCAAGCGAATATTTTTTCTCTGAAATTTACCAACTTCAATTTCCTTAAGTAAGTATTTTCCGTATTTGAAATTCCGTAAAAACTTCGTACCAGCCTTTAAGTAGACATAAAGTTATTAATTGTCAGTTTATCAATAATAGGCGATTGAGTCACGTGATTGTATCTATTTGTATTAATGATTTTAAATAATAACCTGTGGGATTTTAGAGACTTAATTCTCACCCACTCCCGAACGATTGGATTGTTAAGAAATATATTTTTGTATCCGAAATTATTCAATGGCAGGCAGGTCATCAGGTGGCGTGGGTGAATAAATAAAATCATGAATTTTCGCTTTTTTTTGTTGGTTAAGCTCCGTCTTTATGCATTTTGTTCCTGCTTCGGTAATTCTTTTATAAAAAATAATTTTTACAATTTAATTAAAAATTATTTTTTTTTCGGGGGGGGGGGGGGGGGGTATCTGCATCCACTGTTCTATATCTCACGGATTTTTATGTAACATTTAGTTTGCTCTAAGAAATGTCAACATAAAATTTAGTGTGTATCATTGTTGTATTTCTAAAGGTATAGGAAAAATAAATATTATTTTGTATTGGAGATACCCGTCTCGCCTCTCCCATACGTCCAAGATTTTTTTTGGACCACGCATTTGTTTCAAAAGTTTCCTAACACAAATTTAATGTATCTCACTATTCTATTTCAGAAGATATAGGAAAAATTATATTTATTTTATATAGAGCTATATATCTCCCCCGGTTATACATTCAAAACCGTGCAGTTTGTTCGAAGTGATCCACATTTATAATTAAGCGACCACAAAGGCTTTTGTGCCCACTGTGCGACTTGTAGTTCGCAATCGAATCACAATGACAGCAACAGCAATATCATAACAACCTGATATTGAAGCATAAAAATATTTCAGTGGTGACGCTTTGAAGTATTTAAATTCTTTGCTTTCAAAACTAAAGTAAGATAAAACACACATAAAGTTATGACTTTGATAAAATTTTTATTTCATTATAATCCTGTTGCCTTGCAAAGTACAACGTCGTTTAAATGACCGCCTCTAAAAATTATAAGTTATGATATTTTATGCAGAAAAAAAATAAATGTAAAATTTCTGTCGTCTGGTAAATAATAAAAATCTATTTGATATAGAATTTTTCATTAAGCGTGTAGCTGTTATATAACATTTTTCCAATTACTAATTTCGTAACATTTTCAAACTTGCTTAATTTATTTATTTCTTTTTCATTTCAATAAAATTTAAATTAGTTCAATTATAAAAATTTAAGCTTAAAATGCAAATTGCTTTTCCTTTTCGAAAATTTACGTTGATTTTTCGTTTATGATTCTTGCAGATAAATCATATTCATAAAAACAAGATTTTACGGTAGCAACAAACGGCAAAATGAATGTGAAGCAAAAAAATAAAAATATTGAAATATAAAATAAAATGATAAATGTGCGGCATATGCGAGCATGTTTATACACATGACTTGATGTGTGTTATATCACATTTGTGCTAAAACACATAAAATGATATATTCATATACAAATACTGAATGAGCGTACGCACATATACACATTCATACACATACACATTTATTTCTAGCCAACCATGCGTTTGTTACTCATGCCATTTTGAAATACAAAATTTAGTTTTTAGTTATTTCACACTTGCCTAGGCATAAGGCAGAGTTTTCCAAAGCTTTGTATGGGTGACTTGTCGTAGGGGATTCCAGCACGAGTTATAGTTTTTTTAGCTCTTGATTTTGTAATATTTTCAACATCACCATGCTCACGACAAAAATGTTTTCAATCATGTTCACATATTCATGTTTGCTTTAAAGAATTTTCTTTTGGAAAATAAATACACATATTGCTCATTTAATGATTTAGTCCTCATATGGTTATTTATATTGGAAAAAAAGTAAAAAATCAATCAATCAACTGCAAAGCTACTTTGGCTTGCCCGCAGACACTCCTGCAATCTCCCGCAGGTATCGAATCCTCGTCCTCTGACTACTTGCTGAAAAATGTTTTTTAATTTACCTAATTTTTGATTCGATTAAGGTAAAGTTCGTATCGCTCTGTAAGTAAAATTACATTTGATAACTGGAACAAATTGCACTAAAGATAATTGTAAATTATTATGACAAACACTTGCAGAATGGAGCAACGTGTTATTTTTAAAGGCCCACCACACCTGCATCATCAGTGTGCTTGCGTTGCGTCCACTGTATGTGGTGTCAATTGGTGTAAACTTCAGCTACATACTCGTATATATATTATCCAATTAAATTTTTTTAACAATATTTGATTAAAAGAATTTTTAACTTTTATTTCCTCTTTTTATTTAAGAAAAGAATCCGACTAGATTGTAATTCAATAAAGTTTAGGAACCGCTGGTGCATTTTATATACACTTACTTACTTACACCTTTCAAAGCATAGCAGGCAATATAAGGGTTTTAGTGCACCAAAAATCCTATTCACTTACTCATACATACATGTAAGGTACCAAAATGCTCATAAGCTTGAATGCAGTTCATCTAGAATTCATTGAATTTGTGTCCTTTATATGAACATCTAGTAAATGTCTATAATATAAAATAACACATGTATATGTATATATGTATGTGTATATTAACATTTGAAATATTCGACAAATATCGTTTAAAATATTGTGGTAACAAGTGAAGCAAAACTTTGTGAAATTAGATACATATTTGTGGTTTCATGCAAAAGGCGTTTTTATGAGAGAATCTTTATTTGTAACTAAGCAACAAAAAATTTATCAGAGGCAGTCTATAAATTGTTCGTCCGACATACATAGCTGATGTAAATCGTAAGCATATCACATAAATATAAGTATCTCCTACAATGTTTATAAAAAAATCAACATACTTGCCTGCTACTTTGGAGACTTAAAACATCTAATGGTGGTCTGTACTCTAACCCAACGGGTTGACAGCATTGCAGAATAATCGTTCTATGCATCATGCATGAATTTACTAAAACACCGCTTATTGCTGACGTATGAGCAATATTAAATTCATATAATTAAATATCAAGTATACGTTAACATTAAGTTCTTGATGTTAATTGAAACTATTGCATACTTTTTTGGATTTTAAGCAGCATTACAGCTAGTATTGCCAGCTACGCTCACACCTTTCTTTAATTCTCATCCTTAGCAAAGCTTCGACTTCGCTGCCTCTTTGAGAGTTTAATTTTCAGAACGATCGTAATTATTGATATTTTATTTTGGCACTGCCTTAAGACTTTTAATAAAAAAAAACTCCTCAGATTTTCTTGTGATATACACATTATATAAAATTGACTATGCATCATCCCTCATATAACTTTTTCATAGTAATAAACCTTTTATAACTATGAAAAAATTTCCATGTACTTACACACTTCTATACAATTTCATATATATAGTGATGCACTTTTCTAATGGTATTGCAATAAACAGTGCAGTTGTTCATAAAATGAATTTAACAAATTTAAAAAAATTAATTGTTATTTGATAAGTTTCCTTAAAAATTACATATATACATATATCTGTGTTTGAAAGTCATAATATCAGAAGTTTACTTTAGAAAAAATCTAGTTATATTGGATTCAAAAATTCCACCAACGAAGCTTTACATATACAAAATATCCCTATGTCTCTAACGAAGTATACTAAAGGGATAAAAAAACAATTTTGACCGAAGTCCAATAAAATTTATAACAAGCTCCAAATTATACTTAAAATAAATTTTTTAAGATTCTGGGGTGTATTTCTTATTCCATTAATCTTTACTTTACAAAAAAATTATTTTAATTTGCCCATTTCGATTTAAAAAAAAAATTTCATGCGTTAAAAGTGATTTTTCTCGAAAGCATGTTTTTTTACTTACACTTTTATTACCACCCTACACGTAACAGTATTAATTGAAACATTCGGTCATAGTTTGCTTTTAAAAAAAATATATTGAACTGATCTACTAAAATTAAAGATCTAATTTTGTAAGACGCAACGCTTAGCGTTGCTAAATTTTGTATGCATTTCGTTTTTAATTTACATTTTTTGCATATAAAAACACGTTGCGTTTTACATAATTAGGCCCTTAAGATTGATTTTAACTGGTTCCAAACAGTGAAAGGGATTTTTGTGTTAAATCTTACTTACGATTGTCTACTTCTTTTTTCTATAAATCAAAAGAGTACAACTGCAAAAAAGAATATTCTTATTACATACGATTCAAAGTTTTTCTTTTGCATTAATGCATTCCCCATTAGTGGTAGAACTTGTACAGTGCTGTCTGAGTTCTTTTAGAGAGTGATGCATACATACATATAAGCGTTAAGTGTTGATCGCTGCAATCTACTCAGTTTTGTTCTTTGGACTTTGGCACTTGCCATTTCTGTTCTTAACCACTTAAATGCTGTTAGTTAAAATTTTCGTGTGTGTTAAAATTTTTTTAATTTACTTACACAAAATAATGTAGAAAACTTATGTCAAAAAAACAGTTCTTAAATATAAAATGACGGTCAACATATACTTATCCAGAGAAAAAAATTCGTGGCCACATTTTATAGAATTATAAATATATTTTTGATATTTTTGCAGCTCAAATGCTGCCACGCGTGCCCCACTTTAATAAGTTTGCTTGGAAGACAAGAGTATTAAAAATTAAATAATAACTAATGTACTTAAAAAATAAAAAAATTATAATCTTGCATCTGATATAAAATTTAAATAAAATATCAATTAATTTCGTCGCTCTGAAAATTAAAGCCAAAAAAAAAACTAAAATAGCTATGTTAGGGCAAGCGGTAAAAACAGGTGCAAAATTTAGCCACAAATGTCCTAATCTGGCAATCCTGGCTGTAATACTACTAAAAAAAACCTAAAAAAGTATGCAATAGTTTTCATTACAATTAATAACTTAGTTGTTACGTATACTTGATATTTAATTATTTGCATTTAATATTGCTCATACGTCAGTATAAAGAAAGCAAAGCGCAAATTCATGCATGATGCACATAACACTATTATTCTGCATTACTAATTATTGTTAATTGTACGAAAACTGGACAAATTGATAAAAAAAATCAACTTTGGATTGTTTGATTTTCAGCAAACTGCTACATAATATCATTACTCTACAATAACTTTATAAAAACGACAGATGTGTCTTCGAATCCACTTTGCTAGAGTTTGTCGGTATATTTAAAATTAAAGTTGGTGCAATTTATTTCTCAAAAATTATTAATGTCTTTTGAGTTCTTCAAAATACGGCCCCTAGCCCTATTCAAATAATCAAATTTCCTTTGAAATTTGAAAACTCAAAAAAAATAAACAGTTTAAAATTTTTTTACTACACTAAGCAGTGCGTTAAAGTATCGTTTAGTCATTTAGTTTCCACGGTAAATTTAATGTATTTCTTGTGTTTTCATTTTATATTTGTAATATGAAATAAATGAATTGCAATTTACAAATGTTAAAATGAAAATAGATGTTGTTTGAGTTCCAAGAAATATTTACACGCAAGTACTTACTTATCATGTTTACATGTTTGCGTATAAAATGTATTTTCACTTCAATATTTTTATTAGGAAAGAGGCTAATTTTAAACGAGATATCGAGGTCATTTTTTTTTAAATATTTGCGAAAATCTTTTGTAAAGCGTTAAAAATGCTATAGATTTTCATAAAATCCAGATAATTTATTTTAATAAAAACCATAGTCTTATATATCTCGCTACATAAAAACCACTGACAATTGGGTGCACCCTAAGATATTTTTTCAGTCAACTGAATAACTGTAGAACTGTAATTTTAATAATGTTAAAAGCATTTCATCTAAGTAAATTTATATTACTATTTGCTGCGCTCAACTTAAAAGTTTAAAATCATCATGAAGCATAAAAGGTTTATGTAGTCTATCTCAGACTCATCATTTGCGAAAAATCTTTACTACGAGTATGAATTAAGTCAGCGACTTAAGAGAATATGTAACAATTTGATAGTTATGTATGCACATATGTCTTCTATGGAATTAAACTTCAAACATCTTTTTATTATATATATTCCAAGTCGTCGTCTGAGTTGTACTAATACAACTTTTTTTCATTTTTCAATATTATTTCTTGCTTAATTCAAATTAAATTTCCAAACAAAACTTTTTCTGCTTAGTAAAAACTTCTTTTTTATTATTAGTTCTGATATTAAATTACGGTTTTCCGAATTCTTAAAATACCAACTACCACAATGTGGTTTATAATATGAGGCAAACTGTTCTCATTTTTAATTGCTTAGCTAGAATTAAAGTGAAGTATAAAAAGTTCGTTAAGAGGAAAAATAAAATTTAAGCAAATAATAAAATTCAGTTAAGAGGAAAAAATTATTTTTAGCTCATTAAGATGTTCTCTTTAATAATGTTTTTTTAAACTTGGTACAATAACTTCTTGAATTGTATAATTTAAAGGCTTTATTTAGAGCAAGCCATTGCACAGGTATACAAACTTGACGAACAACCTGTATTAATTGAAACTCTAGTAACATTTATCAAAGGATATATATCAGCTTTAGAATTGGTTGCATTTGAAGAATCATGTGTAACTATCTATCAACGTCACGTCAGGATAATAACAAAAAAATGGAGTTGTTGAAATGGTAATCCCATCTGAATTATATTTGGTTAATAAGGGTAGTCTAAAAATCAAATTTTAATCTCCAGCTTATACATGAGGGTTGTATTGCATTTTTAAATACACGTAGCCGTTGTTAGGAATCTAGACAAAAATTAGTATCTATCATTTCGTTAATGAAAAGTAGGCAATTTAAACTCTTTTGATATGTGAAAAACCCCTATATTCCAATGGAAATTACATTGAATTTTAATTCCCCACGGCAATGCATCTTTTGTAATACCAAAAACAATTAGATTTAGGCAGGCAGCACCCGCTAGTAAAATATTTTTTTGTGATTTCAACTTGTCTCACTCCGCACTGTGTTAGTTTATATAAATATGAGTTTTATATTCACATTTGGCCAAACATATGCAAGTGTTTTTCAATACAAATAGCTAAAATTATTATTATTATTACAAAGGAGCTTGTGAACCATAACTATGTTTTTTTAATTTTTTGGTAATTTTTATCTATTTCTAATTTTTTATGCATGTATTATATGATTAAATAATGAAATAGCTTAATTATTTATCCCTTTGGTTCTTAAACTAGACAATCGACTTGAGTATGAAGTTTATGTGAAAAGATTATTTTTTAGTGATTTTCATAAAAAAAATTTATACGAGTCTGGCTTGAGGACATATAGGGTCAATAAATATCTTTTGTGAATATTTGGTGAGCTCTTACTTGCATTTTAAGAGATTCGGAATTAATAAGGACATTGAATAAGCTATAAGCAATAGACTAGCAGGGCAGATAGTTTCCAATAAATCCTAAAAGCATTTTAGAATATATATATATATATATATATATATATATATATATATATATATATATATATATCCTTTTAATATAGTCGTACTTTCAGTTTCATCACAATATTACTCAAAACCCAAAAAGTATGCAACAAATCTTAGACAATTGAAGTATAATAATTAATTACGTATACTTGATATCTAATTAGTCATATTTAATATTGCTCATACGTCTGTAGTATAGAAGTCAGCAGTGATTGCTGCTGTTGAGGAGTCCGTTGTACACACGTATGAGCAACATTAAAATGTTTAATTAGATATCAAGTATACGTAATAAACTATCGCAACAAGTATAATCCTGTGTAGTCCTGTAACCAGCGTTGTCAATTTTAAACGTTATTCATTTGATATTTTAGCAAGCAAATCTTAAACGATTCTTGGAATTTTTCCTGATAAATTAATATATAATATTTACTTCTAGACATGAAAGATGCGTAATCTATCATGCAAAGTTTGAGCAAATGTTAATACATAAAACTGCTGACAACAAAAATAATTTAAAAGAGTGTTCACGTTTGTTTTGCAAAAACGCACTGAGTATGATGCGATATTTATGTATGTACATAAATGTATATAACTTTTCAACTAATAAATATACTATTGCAAAACTTTAACATTATTTTAGCTATTCTCTGAGATAATTTTGTATTAAAAAAAATAAGGATGCAAATTTGAGGCAAAGTTGGAAAATTGGGAATTGAATTTGGTAACTTTTTGTTGATTTTTCAGTGCGTTACGAATACACAAAAATTTGCATAACTTTTAAAATAATGAATATCGCATGGACAAATTTTTATACCTAAAAAAATAAGAAAGAGTAATATAAAAAAATATAAGGGACAAGTTTTAATTTCTTTATAGTAATTATAGCCACGCAAGATTAATTTTGCTTTAGGAAAAATAACTATATTGGGGCTAAGTTATAATTACTTTTATTGAAATTATCTCTTCCGGTTTCTCAGTGCTACAACCATAAGCAGTTACTAACTATTTCTTAAATTATTGTATATCTTACTTTCAAAACATTTCTAGAATTATGAATGTACTCTAGACTAGTTTCAAAATAAAAAAAAATTAATTTTTACATAGCTAGAAAAATTGGAATTCAAAATGGTCACTTGCTGTCTTGAAGTGCATTACTGATTTAAAGAAATTTGAATAATTTCAAAATTTTACAGCATAAAAGGTTATCTCAGGCTAATTGGGTAAAAATAAAATAAAATCAAACGTGTCAAAGTAAAAAAAAATTATAACGTGAATTGGTCATTTCCGGTTGCGTAGTACATTATACGCTTAAATAATTTTGCATAACTCTTAAACTTATGTAGATCCTATTTCCAAACTTTTATAGTGTAATAAGAACATCCTACAGTAATTTTAGATAAAGATAAAAAATTTTCCGAAGATAGAAAAAATTTAATGTGAAATTTTAATGTTGCATAAAATTTTTTTTAATTATTTTTTTTAATGTCAGCCAGAATCACTTAGTCCTATTTTACACTATACAAGTCTCATTGCTAAGCTGACTAGTTTGCTAGGAGAGAGAGACGAAGGGAGAGGAAACGTTTCTGTTTCCCTCGTCTCTCGAAACAAAAATTAAAATTTAATTTTTTTAAAAACGGCAACACTTTAGCACCCAATATTTCAAAAAATAAACATTATCATACATATTTTTATTTACTGTAAGTTGTATAGTTATGCAAAATATCAAGGAATATCGATAAAAAATATTTTTTAGGTTTTCCGTTTCAACGCTGCTCTTATTATTGAAATAAGACAACGCTTCCTTCAAGGCATCAAAGTTGTGCCAAACTCAAGTATCTTTACTCAAATTCACAAGAAAATGAGGGTATGACAGTTGTGTTAAATTTATGTTAATAGCCGACAAGCTTAATAATAATTCACTCTTTGTTCTTTTTTGCCACTTCAGAAGCGCTTCAGGAAAACACATTTAGAAACAAAGAAAAATTTGTACTGCTTAAAATTTTTTTTTGCTGTGATGTTCAACTAAATTTCTGCTTGGAAACATTCCATGCTCAGTAAATTCATTGATATAATCTGTCGGAAATGTCTGCCTATTGTTATGTTTCAAAGTAAATATGGTAAGATAATGTCTGCCAATCTAGGCCAATTATTTTTAATTGAAAGAATAATTTCCCTAACTGAGGCTTCTTATTTCACTATTTTCAAATATTTTCTTTATTAGAAATAAAAAAACCTTTATGCTAAATTAAAGTAATTTTATTTAAGAAGAAAGAAAGCTGTATCCAAAAATCTGGGCGCAGATGAATCAATCACTTTTAAAAACAGGACTCGCTGTACTACACAATTGTATGATTTTTTTTTAAATGCAACCATGATCTTTTGAGTTCTGGTTGCCTTTTTTAACTATTCATAGAGTCCATCATACAAGGGTTGTATGTTCAAAAGTCAAACCATTGTGTTTGCCTGTAAATACTTTAATTTATTAATTGAACTTTTCAATGAAATGTAATACAAGATAAAAAGTAATGAAAAATTTATTGTCTCTTATAGATTCATAAAAAAGTTTTAATTGCTTTCATTGAAGTCCTGATTTAGAAAGAAAATTATTTCATATTTTAAATAATATTTACTTAAGTTATTGAATAATTTTGATGCAAACTTACTGCACGTCTCCACGCGCTATATTTATTTCTGACCATAAACAATAACGTCGGCAGTATGACGTCACAAATATATTCATGTACAAGCTTATGTTCTATGCATTGTGGTATTGGATATCAATTTAAAAAATTCACTGTGTATCTATCGATGTTTTTTATGTTAATTTTATTTTATGTGAAACTAATTTATTTATATTCGTTTTATTATACATTAAAAATTGTGTATTTTGACAACACTCACAAGTTTTTTATATTTAATTCTCGCAAACAATAAATGTGTATGAAATTTGACAGCTTATGTTCAACATTATTTCTTCGAAATAAGTTTGAACAACTATTCCGCAATTTATTTGCAAATAAATGTCTATTCGGTCCACACGAGGACATATGGTGTTGGAAATAGAATTTGACAGTTGAGAACATAATTATTTCCAAGTTAATTGCGCGTGGAGACCCCAGTTAGACGTTTAAAAACAAAGCAATGTTATATGCCAAAAATATCAGTTTATTATTACAATATTCCATTGAGCAAAAAGCTATTTATTCCTTCTGCCTATACTTGTATGACATACTGTAAACATGCTGCAGCATAATTTCAAATCTAAAACATAAATTTAATTACATGCCTCTCTCTATATTTGCTGTAGATAAAAAGAAAAAAATTTCAATTGAGTTAAGAACATGATTTGCAATCATTTCAACAAATAGAATAGAAAAGAAATAACTAAAGAAAACTTTGGATTTACTATTCTCGTTCGTAGAACATTTTCTATTTTAAGTTTATTTTATAACTTGTTTCTTTTATTTACTCATGCCTAGTTTTACAATAAGCACACAATTATCTACAACAAATACTAAACACAAACTCACACACACATATATACTCAAACACACACACACACATAAAGCAAATACCAACAACACAGCAAATGTAAAGAACAACAATTGCAATAAATACAACAAACAATGGAAAATAATCCATTTTTTTATTTATTCTTCGAATTGTTGTTTCCAGGCAAACACTTCGCTCGAAATGTGATAAGAGTGTATTAAAGAGTATAGACATGTGTGTGTGTGTGTGTGTGTGTATGAGTGTGTGTGCATGTGAAAATAAGAAACTAAACATTTTTAACTTATGCAATTAGATTTACTGTATTAAACGAAATATGATTTATATTGACAGGCCTAGACACAGTTAGATTATAAATATTTACTAGCTTTAAAGCAAAGATAATAAATAGATTTTAATTATGCTTTTATCAAATAAAGTAAATCGATTTTGTGCAAGAGCTTTGAAAATTTTAATGTATAATGTATAATGCATATGAATGTATATGAAGCAAAAAAAAACATTTTCAAGAGTAAATTCTATAACAAAAAATTTAGTAGATTATAAAAGAAATAAATAAATATATTTATTAAACAGAATAAAAGAATGTTAAAAGCTCTTTGAATGATTTATTTATAAATACAAGTCTGCTTTTGATTTATTATTATGAAATACAACAAAAAAAAAATTCAAGATTTCCCATTAAAAGAAACTGCAAATTCCAAGGAACTATATTTGCATTGCCTGCAAAAAATATATTAAAACACACCGGCTTAAACTATTATTTAATAAAGAAGAAAAACCTAATTTTCATGGAATCCGAAATTATAAACAAATATATGGAAATATTGCCTAGAATTCATACATATACTCTGTGAAATTATATTATAACACTTTTTCCTTCAGTTTAATAACAGCTCTATATTGTTACATTATTTCCTTCTATTTTAAAAATATTCTACTAAATTAGTTTTTCTGTTGCTTATTAGCAGTAAAATAGATTTCAGTAAATTTTATTTGCTTTCTATTGACTGATTTTATGTCATGCTAAAAACCATTATATGGTAGAAATAACTCTGCCATATAATTACTGAATTAATGCAGAAAACCAAAATATTATTGACATGAGCACCAATTGGATTAAAGTAGGATTTTATTAAAAACCAAAAGTCAGTTAAGAATATTTCAAAAATTCTTTTGAGTGAATGTATTAAAAAAATAAGATCCCAGCTAAAAAAAAAAATATGTGTGGAGCATAGATGATACCTTATATATGGTTCGGATGCGAAAAATGAGGGTATATGGGCCATATATGATAATATATATTCATACATTTGCATACATGAATGTGTATTCCCTATATAGTATGCAAAGTCGATATTTATACTCCCTTGACTAAAAAAAGCGCACCACTGTGAAATAAATTCAATTATTTAAATTACTTTTTTAAAGATTTTAAATATTTAATGAAACATTTAATTAAAGAAATAATTAAAAGCGATCTACAGACATTTCATAAGTCATTTTAAGAGAAAATGTGAATCAATTATTTAAAAAACACAAAACTCATATTCGTACATAAAATTTAATTTAAGAAATTCAGATTAAAAACTAATGCAATTAATTATAAACGAAAAAAATAATCAGTCTAACATTAGTTTTCAATATAATTTCTTGCAATAATATGAACTTTGTTTCTTATCTAGAGAATTCTGTTGTTTTCTATCAAACTAATGACTGGATTATCCTTTTGATTATTTGATATATTAAATGGGGCCACAATGTGTAAAATCATACAAGAATCGTTTCTTGTTTGTAACAAAAGTGTTTCTTTTTTAAACGTTGAGGGTACGCATATAAATTTTGCATACCGTATGTATTTACTAATGGATTTCCAATTCACCAGTGATAAAATCCAAGGTTTTTTGATTGCAAAAACGATCTTATGTGAGATATCATGTATGCCTAGCTAAAAAAAATATGTATGGAGCATATATAATATCACATATATGGTTCGGATCCGAAAAATTAGGGTAAATGGGCATATATGATTATATATATTCATACATTTTCATACATGTATGTGTAAATATTCCCTCTACAGTATGAAAAATTCATATTCATACTATCTAAATTCACAAAAGCGCACTGTTGTGCAGTAGATTAAATTACTAAAATTACTTTTTGTAGATTTTGAACAGGGAGGTTGTATTTAATGAAACATTTGTTTGGACCAATAATGAAAAACGAACTAAAAGTCATTTCATTCATCATTTTAAGTCAAAAGGTGAATCAATTATTTAAAAAACACAAAACTCATATTCACACATAAAATTTAATTTAAGAAATCAGATTAAAAACTAATGCAATTAATTATAAAATAAAAAATGATCCGTCGTAACAATAGCTTTCAGTATAATTTTTTGCAGTAATATGAACTTTGTTTCTTATCTAGAGAATTCTGTTATTTCCGATAAAATTAATGATTATTTGATGCACAATGTATAAAATCACACAAGAATGGTTTTTTTTATTATTGAAGGGTTTAGCTAGATCCTATGCGCATTTCACTGTTGCTAATGCAGATCATCAGGGAACCTTTACCCAAAGTTTCTTAGAACAACTAGAGTTATTATGTTATAAACTTTCATTTAAACAAATGAGAAGCTCAATAACAAATAACAAAGTTGAAATAAGAACTCAATAATCAACATGTTTTTTTATTTTCTGACTTTACCATTAATACATTGGCTGTCTTTTTTCAGCTTCAAATTGTATTTGTAAGAGTATGTAAAAGAAAATAAATGTAAATAACAACAACAGCTATTTAAGTATAGAGTGTTGCCACACAAGTATTTTTTGACCAGGTGCAGTCAAGTTAATAATTAGTGTTTTTTTATGGGAATTGTTGCAATTTAATTTTTTTAGATGGGATGTTAAAATTTTCAATTTAATTTGCAATAATTTTTGTGTGTTCTTGTGTTTATTTTAAATGCCCTTCACTTTATAATTATTGCTTGTGACCTTTATTTTATCATACACAAATATTTACAATCATAGACCCACCCCTTAGTTTTCCAGGATTTACTGCACAAGTGCACAGTTAAGTCCAGACAACAAGAACATTTAAAACCTTTAAAAAATACGTTCTTCGAAACTATATAAGGTCTGAAAAAAAAATCAATATATAAAGATTTCTATATTCTTCTTGTTTAGTTAAGTAAATGTCTTTACTGAGAAAAATAGATATTTTAAATTTAGAAAAACTTTTCTTAATTTTAGTAAAAAAAAAGTTGTCGTACGGCGCCAAAGCCCTTTTTGCTTGACAATATAGGAATTGTAGTTTTATGTCTAACTAAAATTAAGTAAAACTTTTCCATAAAACTTAAAGTTTTGGGAAAAAATCCTTTTCATCTTTAAATTCTAGTACTTATTTTTATTTTTATATAAGTTATATACCATATTACTAAAAAATTTAGGTTGGTTCTTGCAATATTAGCAAATAGAATTAATAGGATTTTTCAACAAAAATAGTTTTTTCGACCAAAAATGCATCAAATTTTCTTCACCGCAAAATTACCAACTCAAATTGGTTAGATTAACCTTTGTGACTTTTTTTTAGATTACTGTAGATTGAACAAGTAAATATGAAAGGTTATTGTATTTTAATTAAGGCAACAGCAATTTAATCGTACTTTGACAGTAAAATACTTACTTACTTATGCTAGGAATTTAGCTAGGACGAAAGACAAATTTCGGCCAGCACGATGTGAATTCTCTAAGTAAATTCGCCATATAAAGCTCAACAACAACAAAAAAAAAAAATAATAGGTTATTATAATTGATAAATTCGCCTTGGTGTGTGAAATAGAAAAGTATCATACATTATTCTCCTTGCAAATTTTTTGTTCGTATTTTCTTGAATTCACTGTATCAGGATGTAAAGAGAGAAAGAATAAACATTTGCATTAAATGTATGACCAATTTCTTTACATTGTTTTGGGGTTTTAAAATTTATTAGTGTTTACCTTTTTACGCCTATTCATTATTTAAGAAATTTAACAGTTTCATATACATATGTTGTAAAGAATCTACACAAGAACAATACAATAATATTAAAATAGAACTCATTATCCAGTCAACATATCATAAGTCATTTAAATTTTTTGCGAGACCAAAAATCGCATGCACACTAGACTGGTTGCAAATTTTTTTTTCTTTAATAAATATATGTGCGCTGTCTAAAATATGAGGATTATTGCCATAAATTCGGTCTCAATCTTTTAGCTCGATCCAACGGTGCCTTCTGGTGCCCAGTGGGGCCAAATTCTATAATTCTATAATTGCGTACAGTATTTGAGAAGGTGTCACAGAGCTTAAGTAATGAACTTGGAATTTATACCTTTCAAGTGGGCGGAGCAACATAGCCCCAAAGCAGGCAACCTAGGGTTAATGAAAATTTAAGACCAAGTCCGCCAAGCTGATGTTTTTGATCTGATAAAAAAGATTTTTTAAAAGTGATTTTTTCCATCAAAGAACTAAAAATAATTTAATACATAATGGGTTTTTAAAATTTTGCCCTTTTACTAACCTTGGTCCAATGATCTGCTAATGGAGAAGTCAAACCTTGTTCGACTTAGCAAATGAAGCTCATTATGAATATAAAGAAGGAACAAAATTTGTAGCATTAAAACAAAATTTGGTATCAAAATCATCATTAAGTCAAAATTGAAACGCAATTTAAATAAAAAATTTGAAAAAAGCAGATTTTCGCTGTTTTTTGCAGAAAAAAGTGAGTTAAATGTTTCGCTACTATAAAAAAAATTTGCAAAAATACTAACCTCATATTTTTACTTATTTGAAAGGTAATGCTATAAGAAATATTGTTAAGAAATTTTGTGTTTAAAATTTTCGTTATTGAAGGAACCAGATCGTTTCGAATGGGTCTACCATTTTGGTTATAAATATCAAATTTAAAGCATTTTTCTTTCTCAAATTCCAAAGCTGTAACCAAAAAATTTATTACGCCACCTTAAGACAAGATATGTTTTTAAATATTTTCAAAATAAAAAATAAATAAAAAATAATAATAATAATAAATAAAAAATAAAAAAAAAACTTACAAATGTATTTACCAAAGGTAAATCAATAATTGTGTACATAATAAGCATTTCTCATATTCCATTTCATTGAAAATTTACGTTAAATAGCTGATGTTAATAACAATCTATACCCAAGTAGATAGACTAGGGTGCTGATAAAATGCGTGGCTGCACAGAAAAATATCGGTATTTCCTCCAGCTAATAAAGTTTAGTTTAATTTTGCTTCTCTTCTTTAGAAACACACATTAATTAATGAAAATATTTCATTCAATGAAAATTGAAATAACTGAACTTAAAACCGATTAAGAAATTATTTCTGATTAAAATTCACTACACTTCAATTATATTTAAAAAAATGTCTCATATTTCTAAAAATCTTATTAGCGCCCGACGAAAAATAAGAAGAATACTGAAAAATCCCATTTTTGGGATTTTGAGATTTTTTTTGAGCATTTCCGGGAACTCAAAATCAAATTCTAAGGATAGGAAGGTAGGAGGGGGATCGAAATAAAAAAACGTAGACTAGAAGTAGGTAGACCGATTTCAGCACAAAAAATAAAAATGGTTATTTTAACCAAGAAACTAGTAAATATAGGATTATATAAATTTACTTAAAAAGAAACGAGCACTCAGTCATCTGAGTCGCGACAACAGTTTTCATTAGCAATTAAATAAAATTTTTTTGATTGGTTAGATTAACCAGCAAATTAGTTATACTCGTGCGAGCACAAAACAAATTATTGTAGCAGTAAATTAGCAACTGAAATTAGTTAGATCAATATTTATTGTACAGGTTGGCGCACGAATCGTAGTACAATAAGAAAACCTAATAACTTTTTTTCTGTGTGAGTAGTCGATTTATTATTATTTTTAAACGCATATTACTTTTTAGATTTATTTAAATTAATGCATCGGCTACTGTAAAACGCTACGTTATCATGCTTTCCAGTAATTTATTTCCCTCTAAAGAAACTTTTGGGAGGGATTTGGGAGGAAATTCACTGAGTAAATTGACCATTATGAAGCTGGTAAGCATGTTTGCCCATTCTGGAAGCATCGCACGAAGACTTTACCATTGAAATCCCTATGTTGGAAGTCAAAGCATAATTCCGGCTGAAACACTGTCAAGTTAGTAAAATTCAAAAGTTTCGGCTCGAAACTTACCGCCGCAAATTGAGCTTAGCATTACTTATATAAAATTAAATTGAATTTTCTTTACAAAAAAAATAATAATAAATAAATAAATATAAATGGAATGTATTGATAAAAAAGGGTTATTTTAATTACTTATTGTAGCACAATTGAACATAAATTATGAAATATTACACTGCCTGTTATTCTTCTTACTAAATTTTTTTAGTTCGCTTCTATTGGTCTTCGAGATTGTCGTCTTTTTGGTGACCTGATTTTTCTAGATTTCCTTGGTATAAATTTTTAAAACATACTTTAAGTTATAAACGAGCATCGATTTTGAGTATTTTTCCATTAAGAGAACTAAAAAAGAAGAAGAAAAAAAATTAACGGTCGATCAGCAATCAGGGTGACCGATAACATTTTTTAAAAAGTGGCACCAAATAGGGGATTTATCAAAAAAAGGGGCAAAATTAAAAAAACGCGAAAACTACAATAAACTTTTTATTTTTAATGTATTTTCATATAACTCACATTGGGACAAAAAGTGGCAAGGCAGTTGAAAAGGGGAAAGGCAGTTAAAAAAGTGGCAATTTGCCACTTTAGTCGGTCAAACGGTCTCGCTCACCGACAGAAATGTTTACTTGCGGTTGTGTATTTATTTATATAAGAAGAAGATTAAATTTCGCTAGTGCCGCTGTTAGTAACATTGTATTAAATGCTGGCTGGGAAACCTGTTATAAGCATTCGCAAGTATGAAAATTAATTTAAACAAAAACAATTACTTAAATTTGTTATACAATCCTGTTTGATTGTATTAATGTGCAAATATATACACACATGTACACTCGAAATATTATGTAGGTAAATTCAAATGAAACATCATTTGAAACAAGTAAAATGTCATTTAAAAAAAATATAAAAATTATTTATATGTTAGATATTTTAGTTTTAATTATTAACAATTGAAAATCACTGAACATCATTATAATATTGCAGTTGTTTTTTTAAGCAACATACATAATAAATTCAGTAAAGTGCGACTCTGACTCGCGCACGAAGGGTTCCGTACGAACATTGGATATGTAATTTAATACAAACTTCATCCTATATAATACATAGTTTTGGCATTTTTTTTCGTTTTTTGGGTCTTTTCGGTTTTCTTGTTTTGGCGATTTTTTTCGGTTTTTGGCGTTTGTTCATTTTGGCAATTTTTTTTATTTTTGGCAATTTTTTCATTTTTGCGATTTTTTTTTATTTAAAATTTTTTTTAGTTTGGGCGACATTTTCGCGTTTTGGAGATTTTATTTCGATTTTTGGCGTTTTTTTTCATTTTGGCGTTTTTTTTATTTTGCCGATTTTTTCGAATTTGGCGATTTATTTTAGTATTAGAATTTTTTTTTAATTTTGGCGATTTTTTCCGTTTTGGCGATTTTTTTTTAATTTTTGGCGATTTTTTTTTTTTTTTGTTTGGCGATTTTATAAATTTCGGTTTTTTTAGTTTTACCGTTTTTGAAAATTTCAAGTGTTTGCCTCTTACGGTTTCCAAGATATAGCAAATTGTCAAAATTACGTAGTCAAAATTGCATTAACTAATGGACCACCCTTTAATTTAAATTTTTTTAAATTTTAGTGTTATTTGTTTTAGTCTGTATAAAAATACACTAATTTTACAAATTTCAAGTTTCAATATACATATGTTCATACAATTGTATGTATATTACATGGGATTTTGACATTTTTCGTTGCTCGTTTTGGAACACCATTTAATTTTTTATTCTCGTATATTTGTTGTTGTAGCGGCCAAGGTTCTACATACTGTGTCCAAATTTCAGGTCCGTAGCTCTTACGGTTCCTGAGAAAATACCGTGTGACGGACAGACGGACAGACGGACAGCGTAGCGAAAGCAATAGGGTTCTTTTTCACCTTTGGTGTACGGAACCCTAAAAAGTTAAAATATAATTTTTTTTCGCAGGACAACTGCATTTTCATTTAAGTTTAAGTTTTCCGTAAACTTCTAAAATAACTACAAATTGTTAATGTAAAACTTTTTTGAGTGTATGTATATCTATAGTGTTCATATGTGTATACATATATTTTTAAGTGTAAATATATTTGGGGTATTCAAATGGTACTCATAAATTAACACGTTTTAAAGTTGTAAAACGAAAATATATGACTGTTGTGAGCAACCCCTTATAATTTACAATTATAAATATTGTACTTATTTGTATTTTGGTTTTAACACCTTGTACACTTTTTACTCTCTCTCTCTCTCAATTCCTTTGGTAAACTCTCACGCATTTCTACATGTAGTTATGACAAACAATAAACATAGCTGAGAAAGTCTTATTACTTTATGACCGCTTTGTTTGAGACACAACAACAATTTTTTTAAACTATGTTAAAATGTTAAGACATTATGACACTTAGGACACTTAAGACACCCTTGTGAATATCGCAATTGTATTTTTAAGGAATGTAAATAAATAAATGCAAACTGAGAGGTGCATAGTACAGTCACAGCCAGTTTTAGTTTCTTTTGTTATATTAAGCATGTTAGTGTATCTACATAAATTTTGCAATATAATTAAATTTTTTTCAAACTAGTAAACTTTGTCCACATGCCTTTAAGTTGCTAAATTTTTAGCAAATTATGGGCATACAATTTTAAGTTTTATTTTTATAACTTATTTATTTATTTAAATAACTTTAATCTAAATCCTTCTAAGAATTTAAGATTTTTTCAAGTCATGCAAATATGTATTTCTTTGTGAGATGAGTTTATTATTAGACTCAAATTCCTTTCCGCCGAGCCAGCCAGAAATTATCACTCTGGGCTAAACGCTGGTAATAGTGTGAATTAGGCGGCAATTTTAAACGAATTCAAGGGTTTTTGCCAAGGAAACTGCACATATATGCACCCTTACATTGTCCTGAAAGCAAATATTTTTTACAATACAATCAGTTGGCATTTTGATACTCGTCATTGATTGATACTCATATTTGATATTCGTATCTACAGCACACAGTGGCGTGAAATAAAAAAGTGGTAGAAAGTCCGCAACTTTTGAACTAGTGAACCGTAATTAACTGTTTTGGAAAGAAGAAGTGCTGAACTTTTGAGAAAGTATATTGAGAGGCACCCTCTTGTAAGCCAAGTTAGCTCCAAAGAGCCTCAAAGTTGGAAACTGCGGGTATAGAAATTCTTTCAGAGCTTGTAACTTTTGTAAATATCGACCGATTATAATAATTTTTCAGCAGGACAATTACCGTTAAGAAGCAAAAATAAAACATGCTTATAGCATCATTTTATCTCTCACACCTTCCAATTTATTTGACTTAAAAATATTTTTTTTTAAATTTCGGCCCTGACTTTTTTTAATCGTTAGTTTTTTTTTTAAAGAAACTTCATTACAATTCGTATGAAAAAATTTCTTTTTTGATATCTCAAAAATTGTAGCAAGGAATAATTTTGCAATTTGGAATTTTGTAAATTATGAGAAAATTTTGTATATTTTGTGAAAAAAAAGTATATTTAATTTTTTTTTTTTGATTTTATAAAAATTAATAAAAACTTTCATTTAAGTTTAAAATTTTTTAAACGCACTAATAATCCCAAATTAATATTTTACTTATAAAGTAAAATATTTTTTTTTATTAAAAATACATTGAAATTGATTTTTGAGGGGTAAAGGTTTCCTAATGATCTGCATTAGCAACAGTGTAATGCGCATAGGATCCAGCTAAACCCCTTAATAATCAATTTCAATGTATTTTTAATAAAAGATATTTTACTTAATAAGTAAAATATTAATTTGGGCGTTTAAAAAATTTTAAACTTAAATTGTAACAATTCCCATAAAAACCACTAATTAAAAACTTGTATTGTTTCTGAAAGAGAAGGCATTAAGAAAGACTGTGAGTTAAATTTTAGACCAGTATTGGTCGAAAATTAGCATTTTTTTTTGCTTTAATTTTTGAATGTGGCAAAAAAATTGCATGCCTTTTTTTTTTTTTTTGTAAGGAGAGGAGATTTTCTAAAAATACTAAAATTTTTCTAACACAATTTTTCCCAATAAAAAAAGTTTTATAAAATTATATATTGGGAAACATTTTAATTTAGTTCAAAAGTATAAATTTAGTTTTTCAAAGCGAAAAAAAATTATTCTGATACCTTCAATACTTTTCGAAATATTCAGAATCCAATTTTGATTATAAAATTAATTTGAAATTTATTTGCTGGTGGTTCAGCGTTGTCTATATATTTCATTGTTGCTGTAACAAATCATCAATAGACTTCAACCACACATTTCAAATAGTCACAAACCTCTTATCTTATGCACAGGCTTTCAAGAACTATTTGAGAATTCACAAATAATAATATTTTGTGAAAATCAAAAAAGATTGTTACAGCAACAATGAAATATATAGGCAACGCTGAACCACCAGCAAATAAATTTTAAATTAAAATAAACTTCTGACAATATGTCGAATAATAAATTTCTTATATGTTAAATTTAGATTTTATATTTCATTTTGCCTTATAATTACTTTTATTGTTATCCAATGGATTTCTAATTGTATAAAGGTGTAGAAAAATAAAATAGATTCAAATCGAATATAAATTATTTGCTGGGTTTTTTGTATGAGTTTCTAAGCCTACTACGCTTATTTTTCTTTTGTGATTTTCAAAAATACTATTATTTGTGAATTCTCAAATAGTTCTTGAAAGTCTGTGCGTAAGATAAGAGGTTTGTGACTATTCAAAATGTGTGGTTGAAGTCTACTGATGATTTGTTACAGCAACAATGAAATATATATACAACGCTGAACCACCAGCAAATAAATTTCAATTTAAAATAAACTTCTGACAATATGTCGAATAATAAATTTCTTAAATTATAAAATTAAATTTTCAAAATTTTTTCTTTTTGCCTAAATTATTGATCCCATTTTCTTTACTTCAAATGTTTCTTAATTTTTTCTATCTAATCACAATAGAAGACGTAATTGTCTATTAAACGGTATATAATATGTATACCTTTGCCATTATATCAGTCTTATATCAGTCAGGTGCAGTGTTACAACCAAGTTATTTTTCTGCATGTAAACGTAGCATCACTTCTTTCTCTCCGTGGATTGCGTGTGACAAAGAAAATCAACAATTTTCCAAACTCACATCCATTATCATGAAGGTAGTCTTCTTTTAGAACTATGTTTTAGGTATTTTGCTATTTCAGTAATGTTTTTCAAAACTGAATTAAAAAACCGTATTTACAGGAAAAGCTATTTGTCGGTATTGCAAAAACAAATGCTGGCTTTTATATTTTACAAAATTTTTCCAAGTAATCAAATTTCCCCAAAAAAACTAAAAGCGTAATCTGTAATGTTATTCCTAGAAATAGAATACTCGTATATTCCAGTTATTTTCACTGAAATGAAAATGAGTATGTATTTCGAAATTGAACTAAAGAAAATGTAAAAACAAATAGCTATTCCTGCTATTTGTTTTTACAAAAATTTTTCAAGTATAAAATTACCCCAAAACCTAAAAGTATAATCTCTCAGCAAAAAATGCACCTTTACATCATTACTTACAGCATTGATAAAGTCAGCTTTAAGTAGTAATATTGCTGCTGAAACATCAAGGAATTAAACACATGGCTGTCATAGGATGGAAGTGACACAAATAACTGGATGAAAAGCCCTTGAAAGGTTGTCTAGAACAATTTTTGATATAAACAAGCTGCCTTAGAATATTAAATTCAGTACCTGTAGTGATTGCTATGCAATGAAAAAGAAAGTTCCTATTTTTTGGCTGGGTTGTAATATTATTCCTTGAAATAGAATACTCATATATTGCAGTTATTTTCATTAAAATTTATTTGGTGCTTTTTCTCCCGGCACATGACACATGTTCAAATACACATACACACGCTCATAACAAGCATGACAGCATTCAAAAATCTAAAAACCCATCAAGTGATTATTGCATAACTATTGTTCACATGCACAAATATAAATTTTATTAGACAGATAGACAGAAAATTTTTGTTGTATCAAAATTCTGACTGTCATACTTAAATGTATAAAAATACTTCTTTTTTTAAATATATTCTGCTATTTAAAATAGGCTTTTGACTCTATTGATTTCCACTGTATTTACTGTAAACTGCAAAAGCGGAGTTTATTTATTCCTAATAAATAATTTGTATTACATATGTATATGTTAGTTTACACATACACATATTTACTGTGTTATTTATTATTATATGTATGCATATACATGTTTATTTATACATTTTTTACGAAGTTATGCACGCACATATTTCAGCAATTAAAATTTGTTTATTAAAGAAAAATTCCAAATTCTTTCAGAGCAAAATATTCAGTTAGAAGTTTTTTCTTAATATTGCAAAAATTAAAGGCTCAGACTGGATTCACACAGGGCAATTTATGATAAGCAAAGTCTTAGTTTTTTTTTTCAAACAAAACATGCAGAGTCCATGTAGGGAATCGAACCCACTACCTCTGGACTGACAGGCTACTAGCATCGCACCACTCAGCTTCAAGGGCACCTTGAGCGAGGGAGGAGAATATGATGACTGAACCGATAATTATTGTCTCCTCTCCCTTCCATAAGCTCAGAAGTTGCTCAACTATAATTAAATATAATAAAAAAAAATATCAATAACAAAATACAACCAATAAAACAAATTGTTAATATATATTTTGAATTCGAACAGATATTTAATCAATATAACAATTAAGTTGTTGATATAACAAAGGATTTTTTTCTGTTTGTATAGTTTGTAGCCTTGTAGGCGAGTATGTATATGACAATGAAATTCTGGATAACATTTCTTTATGTCTACACGTACTTATGTATTTCTTGCAAGAAAACAAGACTTGAGGTTGTTTATTTTTTTCATTTAGTTTTATAAAAGAAGAGCGTAAGCTAAGCTTTACCGCCTGGTAACATAATTGTTGAACTTTTTCTTCATCTAAACTGTAATAATGTCTGATAATGTAATAATGGTAAAGTAAGATAAAAATAAAAAATATATTTATTATTGAGTATTTTTTTTTTCAATTATGATATTAGTTGAACTTCTCATTTGTTTGAATGAAAATTTAATATAATAACTCCTATCGTGAATAAAATGTGAAACTTTCATTCCCCATGAAGGGAATTTTGCAATCGTGAATTTCATGGGAACGTTTGTTCCCGCTATTAATGCGTAGTGTATGTAAAAAACTGGGAGAAAGAAGACTTTTAAAGCTTAAAATGTAATAATAAGAAATTAACATGTTTTGGATTTCAAATTAAATGTTATTGAGTGTAAAGTTGTATTTTTTTAATATTTTAGGTGCCGTGAAAAAAATTTTTTAGTATACCACAGCCATAAAATTTGCTTGCTGCATGTGAACCAAAGAATTCATGTTCAATGAAAAAAGGTGTTTCAAGGAATTATTGATCTTGTCCTCAAAATAATTATTTATAACTTGCAATATATAATTGCAAGTAAGTGATAGTGTTTTTTTTAGAGGTATAGAACTTCGAATTGAAATAAAACACAAGAAAATCGTTTTAATGTCCATCAATTTGGCTTTATTGGAAGGATAATTTTATGCCATTAATGTTTAAATATGATTTCGGGCATGTGGCCGCCGCGGCTGGCTCGAATAAAGCCAATTCTACAGGTCCAATTTTCAACCACTTTTTCGAGCATATGGGGCCGTATGTTGGCAATAACGCCACGAATGTTGGCTTCCAAGTCCCCTAACGTTTCTGGTTTGTTGGCGTAGACGAGCGACTTCACATATCCCCAAAGAAAATAATCCAATGGTGTCAAATCACACGATCTTGGTGGCCAATTGACAGGTCCATTCCGCGAAATTATGCGCTCATCGAATGTTTCCTTCAATAAATCGATTGTGACGTGCGCTGTGTGGCATGTAGCGCCGTCTTGTTGGAACCACAACTCATCCACATTCATGCCATCCAATTCGGGAACAAAATAGTCGGTTATCATGGCTCTATACCGGTCTCCATTAACGGTAACTGACTCTCCAGCATTATTTCGGAAGAAGTATGGCCCAATGACTCCACCAGCCCATAGAGCACACCAAACAGTCAGTTTTTGTGGATGTAATGGCGTCTCAAGGGTCTCATGTGGATTCTCTTCACTCCAAATGCGGCAATTTTACTTGTTGACGTAGCCATTCAACCAAAAATGAGCCTCATCACTGAACAAAATTTTGCGATGAAAATCAGCATCGAGATCAATCTCATTTTCGGCCCATACACCAAAATCACGACGCATTGCATGGTCTCGCGGCTTTAATTCTTGCACAAGCTGGATTTTGTAAGGTCGCAAGCCAAGATCTTTGCGCAAAATCTTCCATAAAGTTGATGGACAAAGCTCCAATTGCTGTGCACGGTGGCAAATCGATTCATTCGTGTCCTCTTCAACACTTTGCTCTACAGCGGCAATTGTTTCTTCGGTGCGCACTGTTCGACGTCTCTGCGGATGCGTATTATCACATAGAGTAAACGTAGTGCGAAAACGATCCATGGTTAACCGAATTAATTGCTCTGATGGACGATTATGTCGACCATAAAATGGACGGAGCTTGCGGTAAACTTCGCGAACTGAACGAACCATTATTTTCGAAATAAATTTGCACGATTTGCAAGCGTTGTTCTTTTGTCAACCTGTTCATGATAAAATGGCAAACCAAACTAAATATTAATCACTTGACAGCTGACAAAATGGCCGCCAGTTAAAAAAGTGATGCCAACTTAAAGTTCTATACCTCAATAAAAAACACCCATTATAACAAATTATTTCATTTAAAATTTTGTTGCCAAAAATATAAATTGTTGGTATAACATTAAATTTAATTGAACAAAAAAGCAATTAGTCAGCATAATAGATTGTTCATATAACAAAATATTTAATTGAAAATATTTCGCTCCCATCTTAAAATATAAGCAAATGTTAAAAAAAAATCGTTGTAGGTTCAATTTCAATTAACTATTTAATTGTATTAGAAATAAAATTTTACTAAACAATAAAAATTGTCGGTATAACAAAATATTTATTTAAGCTTTGTTTGGTCAAAAATATTAGTTTTTGGTGTAACATTAAATATAATTGAACAAAAAATATTCAACAAAAAACAATCCGCCCAATTCTAAATAGTCGCTAAGGAATAATTCCCGTGAAATAAATTTTTTCTAAATATACAATCGCACTTATTCTAAACAGATTGATATAAAAAGGAAAATTTGAGGGAGAACTTTGAATATTGGAAGTCAACTATTTGGTTTTCAGTTGTTTTATTTTAACTGAAATCTTGCAAATGGAAGAAAAATTAATAAAGAATAAACTCCCTAGGAGATGTTATTCAGAATAAGGCTGAAAATACATTGTTGATATGACAAAATATATATTAAGTTGAAAAAATATTCGCTCCCTACTTACAATTTTAATAATAATTTTGAAAAAATCGTAGTAGTTTCAATTTAAATGTTAGCTTATGTTGAAAGAGGGACAATTAATATTGATCCAACCTGTTTCGGATTACACTTATGGTTTTATAGCATATTGTGCACTCTTAGGAAAAGATTAATTATTTAATTGCAAAGGGTGTCCCAACAAGAACGCAAGATTTAAATTTTAAATAAAAGAGATATTAAAAAAAAAATCGTGAAACTTTATTATATCGTAAAGTAGACAAAATGAGATTATGTGTGGAACAACAAATCGGGCAGATGGCCGCCGCGGCTTTGCTGTCACAAACGTGATCTTTTAATGAAATTTTCAATGGTCGTTTTGCATAAATGCTGCAGTATTACATTAATGCAGCGTCCAATTTCCTCTTTTAAGGCTTGAGTCGTCGTCGGCTTATTCGCGTAAGCCATCGACTTCAAAAAACCCCAAAGAAAAAAGTCTAATTGTGTTAAATCGCACGATCTAGGCGGCCAATTCTGGTCTCCAAAACGCCAAATAACACGACCGGGAAATGACTGATGTAGCAATTGAATTGTTTCTCTGGCTGTATGACATGTGGCGCCGTCTTGTTGAAACCACATGCCCTCCAAATTCATTTCTTCAATTCTAGGCACGAAAAAACTGGTTATCATTTCACGATACCGAACACCATTGACTGTTTGCGCTTGACCTGCGTTTGAGCGACATCACCACGTACAGCTGCAACATTTTCGGTCGATCGACCTGGTCGAAGGCGCGTTGTTGTCTTTACATCACTAACAGACCCAGTTTGGGCAAATTTATCCATTAATCTCTTTACAGTTGACTCCTTTGGAGCATTATTGTGACCCCAAATTGATCGCAAATTTGCGAACTGTAGCCGCAAAACTTTCACCATTTTGGTAAAACAATTTTACAATGAGAATGCGTTGGTCATTCGTGTAGTGCTCTAGTTTTACTAACCTCGTACCTTCTACTAGCAAACAATAACAATTGTTCAAATGTCAAACAATGACACTTCGAATAGCGCCAAATTTAAATATCGCGTTGTTGTTGGGACACCCTTTATTAACAAAAATATCAATCATATTTACAAATAATTATTTTCAACCCCCGACTAAAAAAAAGGGGTGTTATAAGTTTGTAGTGAGTGTCTGTGTGTCTGTGTATATGTGTATCTGTGTGTGTCCACGTACAGGCCAAACGGCTGGACCGATTTTCATTTAGTTTTTTGTGTTTGAAAGATGACTTGATCGAGAGGGTTCTTAGCTATGTTTGAAAAAAATCGGTCCAGCCGTTTAGAAGATATAACATCTTTTCTGAAAAAAGTCGGGGGTTTTTAAAATGTTTAATTTTTGTTATTTGTGTAATTAAAATGCTTTACTTTTTTATGACTCCTCCTTTACTCATATTATAAATATAAAACAAAGATTTTGTTTAAATATTTTTCACCTAATTATGCCCAAAAAGCTAAATGAATTCAAACGAAATTCAGCATATGGATATTCAAGTATACTACATTATTATTTATAGATTATAAAATTTAAAGAATTCCTCTGATATAATATGTTTTCACGCACTTCTAGGCCAAATACACATATAAAAAAATAAAAATTAATGATTATTTAAAAATTTAATTGAACCACCTAAATTCTCAATTGAAAACATTAATTAGTGAATACTTTTTTGTTTGTTTTTATATTAAAAAAAAATAATAATAATAAAATAATAGCCACACAAATGGAGTGGCAAAATATCGAAATATAAACTAGCAATTTTAAATATTAAAACAAGAGACCTTAGTCTTAATAAAATTAGAGAATATTATCATTACAAAGAGGCCAGTAAATTAGAAGAATTATTCTTACTTAATTCAAAATAAATTCCACGCAGCCGATTCTTTTTCAATTGTTGTATTTTATGCAATTTTAGCAAACTAATTCCTGTGCAACTTTTCATTTATCATAACACTATGTTAAAGTAAAAAGCTGCAATCACTTATTTGGGAAGTGCCATCTCGATATGAAAATAACCTTGTGAAAAAATTATTTTTCTAATTGCTTAACAACTGACCTAGTACAGGGTGGGCCAAAAGAAACCAAGGGGTGTAAAAGTTTAATAACTTTTTTGTTATTAATTTTTTTTTATTTTTTCTTTCAGATTATATAGACAACACTTGGAGAATTTATAATGGAGAGGTTCACAACTGAACAGAGAACCAGAACAATAGAATTTTATTATTTAAACCAGAAATCAATTATTTTAACGCAAAGAGCATATCGTCGACATTTTAACGTCAGAATTTCGGCCTCTGAAGCGATGATTCGTTGCTTAGTTAATCGTCATCACCAACATGGCAGCGTAAGAGATTTGCCTCGAACCGGTAGACCACGTTTAAGTCGCACTGCGGAAAATATTGAACGACTACAGCAAAGTGTTAACGAAGCACCAGAAACATCTGGCAGAAGGCGTTCTGCTCAGCTAGAAATGTCTCGTACGTCACTACGGCGCATTTAAAATAATGCGTCCACGAATTAAAACCCGCAGATCATCGGCAACGTCTAAATTTTGCAGTTAAATTTCAAGAGTTGGCCAGAAATGAAATCAACTTTATTGAAAATTTGATTATGAGTGATGAAGCTCATTTTCATTTGAATGGCTTTGTTAATAAGCAGAACTGTAGGTTCTGGGGTTCTCAAAATCCAAGAGCCATTCATCAACGCCAATTGCACCCCATCAGGTGTACAGTATGGTGTGGGATCACATCTGAAAATGTCATTGGGCCCTACTTCTTCGAGAATGAAGATGGAAGTGATGTAACCGTAAATGGAGAGCGGTATCGGTTTATGATAGAAAATTTTTTACGTCCTGCTCTTGAAAACAGACCTGGTATGTGGTTTCAGCAGGACGGAGCCACTGCCCATACTGCCCGAGACACAATGGCACTTTTAAGTCAAATTTTTGGAGAGCGAATAATTTCTCGAAATTCGGAAATTATTTGGCCAGCGCGATCGCCAGATTTGACAGCACCCGACTATTTTCTTTGGGGTTTTTTGAAGGAGCGAGTGTATGTGAACAAGCCAGAGACAATCCTTGAACTCAAGGCAAACATTGTTGCAGAAATTCGAACGCTACAGCCACAAGTTTTGAAAGTTGTTATGGAAAATGCTCTAAAAAGAACCCATCAGTGCGAAGCTGAAAACGGTGGTCATTTAAGAGACATCATTTTTCATACTTAGTGTAAAAAAAATTCCATTTTGTATATTATATATCTGAAAGAAAAAATAAAAAAAAGTTAATAAACAAAAAAGTTATTAAACTTTTACACCCCTTGGTTTCTTTTGGCCCACCCTGTATTTACGAAACAGTTATAAAAGAAACGAAAAAAATACAACCGAATTTCAACACTTTTTTTCATTTTTAAATCCTTAATTTTTTCCAACCAATTGAATATTAAAGCGCGTATTTTGGATTTATGTGCGCCATTATCATTGAATTTGTGAAAAGCGCCATCATCACAACAGCCACACAGTGATTAAGTTTAAATTTGTACTACTAAACTCATAAAATCTCATGCATGCATCTACAGTATTAGATGAAAATTGCACTTGGAACAGTTTAGTTGAATTTTAGCTTTATTTCTTGTTTTATGCGGTGGCAAAAAAAAAATATTGTGCTGAAAATGCAATTGTCATTTGTATTCTTGTGCGTTATTGACACACAAACTTTTGCAAGGTTTAGTTTTTTTTTGTTTTTTTTCTTTGCGGCAAAAAAACAAACTGCCAAGCTAACAAGACAGAGCTGTCCAATATATTTGGAATGTAGCCTTTGAATGTATTAATACTTTCTGGATGTTGCTTACATTCTTCGGGATGCTTTAAGTTAAGTAAGTATCAAAAGGGCCTTGATTACGGCAAACAAACAGTTTTGTGTAAGCAACAGCGAAGTTAACATTGTGGTATTTCAGCAGCAAATAATTTAACATTGTGTGTTTTAAAAGTCTTGACATCAGCGTTGAGAAAAGAAAGTGCTCTGATTTTAAAATAATTAATAATCTAATAATTAAACTGTAATAAATTTAAATGCTTAAGTGCATAAACATTTTCTTTGAAATTTATTTTAAGAATTTTTTTATAAAAAACTATAAATAAAATACATTTCAAACTCATTTTAAGTTTAATTAAAATGGCCATAAGATTATATGGACAAGATGTCTGATGAGTTTTGCGAAATTCAAATTACTTTTTCGAAACTTTATATAAATTATGCCTCCGGAAGTGCGCCTAAACCCTTTTTACTAAAAATTTTGACATCACAATGTGCATCAAAAAAATCATTATATGTGTTTTAAAATTTCAATAATGATTGCAAGCTTTGAAATCATTAATAACCTTTACTGAGTATCTTGTAGATATATGATGCAAATTCGTACTGCTTTTAAATTATATAATCTGCATGTTAGTGACTTTTAAGGATGATTCGTTTGTTGTGTTGGACACATCTGTTGTCTAAACACATCAGGCTCATTCTCAATAAACGGTGCAGCAACAGCAACAACAACAAACTTTAACAAACCAACATGATGTTTTACAATAACCGTGACTGTTATGATGACTATAATGTTGAATGACAATGACTGTGCGATGATGTTGAAATAATAACAACAATGATGCAGCGTGTTGTTCACTTATTACAGTGTGTGCACGGCGAAATGTTTATAAAATATAAAATATTATAAAGCAATTGTTTATAAAAAATATTTGGTTTACAAAAGGCTTATTAGACAATTTTTTTGAGGAAATTTGATTTATAAACCCTTTACAAAACTAAAATATTTTCTCTGAACTAGACCATAAACTCTTCTCAAAGCTTTTGAAATTTTTTATTAAAGGTTTTGTTTTAAATAATATCTAAAAATATTAGGAAGTAGTTTGCAAAATTATTCCTTTATTATCAAAGTGAATTATTCCGCCTTAAAAATTGTTTTAATTTGTTTGCAAATTGTATTAACGTTGACTAATTCGTTAAAAAAAATTATGAAAAATGCACTTTATTTTGCAGGATTAATATTCTTTTATGAACTTGAAAAACTGAGTCGAAAACCGCAAATTTTATCTAGCTCGAGACCGTACTTAAAAAAAAAATTGAATTACGCATTTCGTTGCTCTCTAAAAGACTTTTTAACTTTTGTTATTGTTATGATTTTAGCTTATTGAAAAAAAATAAATTGTACCCTATTGATGGGTATCTTAAGCAGGAATGAAATGTTTATATGTAAACGGTGCTTAACCAATACAGAAATTAACTAACTATTTCAAAATATGATTAATAATTTTTTTTATTAAAACAATCAAATAATCAATTGAAATTGAAACTACTGCAATTATTGTCAATGCAACTATTAAAATTGTAAGTTGAAGACGAAAATTTTTCAATTAAACATTTTGTTATATTTTAATTTAATTTTTTATTAAATATTTTGTTATAAATATAAAAAATTTTTATGGTTGTCTAAAATTTTATTTTTAATACAATTAACTAGTTACTTGAAATTGAAGCTCTACGATTTTTGTCAAAATAATGATTAATACTGTAAGATGGAAGCGAAATATTTTCATATATAAACTATCTAAATTTACGAAATTTTTAGTCATATAAATAGTTTTTATTGTTTATAAAAAAATGTTTAATTAAATTTTTTTTGTATCAACAATTTTCATGGTTGACTAATATTTAAATTTTAATACTATTAGATAATTAATTGAGTTTTGTGAATACAATGATTAATAATGTACGATCATAAGGAAAATTTTTCAATTAAATATTTTATTATATCAAAAATCTATTATGTTGAATAATATTTGTTTGTTCAATTAAATTTAATGATATATCAAGAATTTATATTTTTAGTAGAAAAATTTATTAATTAAACTTTTTGTTGTATTAACAATTTTTATTGTTGACTAAAAATTCATTTTTAATTAAATTTTTTTGTTAAATGTATATACAATTAATATGATTGGAAATTTTTTAATTAAATTTTTTGTTGGATTTGTAATATTGGAAATACACTATATTTTAAATAAAATTTTTGACCACATTAAAAAATTTTTTTGTTAAAAAAAACAGGAGATTTTGTATTAAGTTTTAATATTTTTATTAAATATTTTTCCGAAATTAACCTTTAGCTTGTTCAGTAAAGTATTAATTCTTTCTTAAAAATGCTGGATGCTGTGCTTATGTCAGTGCTGCTCATGCAGTTCATCAGGGAGCTTTTACCCCATCATTTCTCAGAACAACCAGAAATATTATGTTAAACTTTCATTGAAACAAATGAGAAGTTCATTTAATGTCGAAGTTGAAAAAAGAACTCAACAATCAATGTATTTTTGATTTTCTTACTTTACCATTACTATATTGACAGACTTTTTTTTAAGTTTGAATAAGGAAAAAGTTCAACAATTTTGTTACTCTTGCTTTACTAAATGAAATAAATGAACTGAATTACCGCAAGTATATGCTTTCCTGCAAGAAAAACATGAGTACGTGTAGATGTAAGTAAATGCTATCCAGCATTTCATTATAATATACTTACCCAAAAAGCTTCAAAAATACTTATACATATAAATTAATTTGTTGAATTTTGACTGCATATATTACAAAACATTTTATTGAAAAAAAAATCCTTTGTTTGTTATATCAACATTTTAAGTTGTTATATTAATTAAATTCTGTGTTTAAATTTAAATTAAATATCAACAATTTATTTTGTTGGTTACAGTTGATGATATTTTTTTGTCAAAACTACGAACAAGAATTCCAGACATCGTGCCAAAATCGCTAAGAAAAAGATTTATCGACATTAATTTCGAACTTAGTTTTTTTTTAGCAAAATCGATTATTTTCGATCATAAATAATCTGTTATCGTAAAAGACGAGGCCCAAAAAATGTGCCAATTAAGTCTCATAATTCGACTACGGCTCAATGTCAAATCAATAAATTTTTATATTTATTTTATTTTATATTTTTCATTTACTTCAAAAATCTATAAAATTTGCAACGGTTTGAGCTTGAAATCAACGGGAAGTTCCAGGGATGTCCTGCAAGGTTAACCGTATGCCATAACTTTTTTACTATGCTCGGTCCATTGTCCAATTATATTCAAATATTTTTTATTCTGCACACACTTTTCATCTGCCTTTTTAAATATTTAAGCCATGAAAAGGCAACAACTATTAAAACTACTGCAATAGCATCACCCATAAACACACACACACCCACACACTTATCTATACATTAGTATGTATGTGTTTTGTATAAATTAATGCCTGCACAAGTATGTTTATATGTAGACTTATACATATGCATATAGCCAGCAAAAAATTTCAAAAAAGGTAATCGAGTTTGGAATTAAGCATTTTTGGTGGAAGCACTTCCCTACTGGATTACCAACTTAATGATTTTAATAAGGCCTGAGACTAAAATAATCGATTCTTGAGAAGTACTTATTTATTTTATTTGGAAACTTGTTCTCGTAATCTATTTAATCTAAAAAAAGCATTCTCTTCATTTAGCAACTTGTACATAATTTTTTTAAATTTTAGGTAATGTGATTTGTAAGCGAGTAATGAAATTTGGCAATCAGAAAAGTAAGTCATTATATGGCAAGTAGTTCTAATGCTAATGTGTAATTTTTTGCTGGGTATGTTCGTACTTATGTATCCGTGTACTCAGCTCTCAGACTGATTCTCTGTGTTTGTACGAGTATATTAGTGTGACTCCTGTTTATGTTTGTTTGCATGTGTTCGTTAAATATTATGAAAAAGTGAACATTGAAAGTGTGTGCTTTATTTCAATTGTTTAAGAACAAGAGCAGTTAAATATTGTTATTTATTTTTTTTTTTTTGCTTTTTGTTGCGGCTGGGCTGGTGGGTTGTTATTTACTTTTTTTTTTTTGTTTTGATGACATTTTACAAACGTGTAATTTATGGTTAGAAAATGCATGCAGCACCATGTTTTGTTTGTTAAATATTTTATGACAACAGTGTGAATCAGCAGTTTAAGAAACATAAATGTAGAAAAAAAGAATAACTAAAATCAAACAAAAGAACTTGTAAAACAAATGACAGCAGCAATGGAAAAAGAGGCGAAGTAAATGCTATAATTTCAAGGTCGCTTGCGGTGATAAGTACATAAAAGAAAATTTAAGCTGTGTTAGATTTATGCAGTTTTTCCGCAGTGTTTTTTTAGGTTTCTTAGTTTTTGCCACATTTTATTTATTACGTAAACTTTCTGCAAACATTTTTTTTCAGTTTAAATATTTAGAGCAAGGAATTTAGAGCAGATCGCTCCTTTATTGTAACAGAGGCATATCTGAAGATATAAAAATATTTTCTTTTCTTAAGACACCCAAAAAGTAATAAGTTTTAATTTAAAAAAAAATCTGTAAAGTGCGACTTTGACTCCCACACGATGGGTTCCATACGGTCACTACATGTATAATACTATACGGACTTTATCCTTTATAATCGAATATCTTAACTGATGTAAGCATTTAGAAAAACACAATTTCAAATATCCGGTGAAGTGAATGAATTGAATATGAGTTAATGTAATATATGGAATTCCTCATTGAACTCACACCTCTTACGATTGTGATAAAGGCTACTGCCAGACAAAAAGTAATTAGCATCGCGGGGAAAAGCACAGACATGGACTGTCTAATTAGCCAATGGGAAGACGATTTCCCCTACTTGCGCAACCCTCTGACGTGATGAATAAAGTGTATGACTTCGATAAGAGGTTTGAAACTGTTCTAGCCAATAGAAGGGAATGGGTGGAAATAGAACCCCGGTATTCCTTTCAAAATAGTACCATCAGCTAGCACACTGATGGTTCCAGAACGCTGAAAGGTTGTGGTGCGGGATTCGTATTACCAAGGACTAACTACCATGAGTCGTTGGGAATATCTCCTACCATTTTTCAGTCGGAAGTTTATACCATTGAGAAATGCGCACAACTCAATCTTGATAGGGGCTACCGAAGAAAAGAAATAGCCATATGCTCGGATAGTCAGGCTGATGTCAAAGCGCTCAGCTCTTATGAATTTACCCCTAAGTTAGCGTGGGAATGCAGAATTAAGCTAAATCAGCTAAGCAGCATGAATAAGGTCACACTCTGCTGGGTTCCTGGACACGGCGGGGTATTGGGAAATGAAAATGCAGACAAAATGGCCAGAAGGGGGCTAGTACACCCATGGTCGGACCAGAACCGTTTTGTGGACTCGGAGTAATAGGGAGCACCTCTGGCTAAATCTCCCAGGATTAAGGCATGCGAAGCTAATGATTGGAACGTATTACCAAAATGGTTTCATAGCTTTCATGTCCTGGAGTAAAAACAATCTAAGAATGCTTACAGGCTTCCTCACAAGACTCACAGGACTGAGAAAACCCCTCAACAGACTTTGCCCTTGCAGATTCTGTGATTACGCAGATGAAACTCCAGAGCATATTCTGAAGGACTGTGAAGCGTTATGCCACAGATAATATAGCCAATTGCGCCAGCACCTATCGGAGGATTGGGAACTGCCAACTCTGGACCTAAAACTAAAAAAATCGCTATAACGCAAAATAAAATCAATTAAAGAAATCTTCAAAATCAAAAAAATCATCAGAATGACAAAAAAAAAATCCAAACAAAAAAAAAACGCCGGAAAACGAAAAAATCCCATACACAAACAAAAAATTCAATTTAAAAAACACTAATTAATAAAAAAAATTCATTGATGTTTTTTTTAAGATTCAATCAAAATTTGATTGAAATCTTTTTGAAGATTCAATTAAAAATATAATTGAAATGTCCTTGAAGATTTAATTAAAAGACTTGTTAGACATTTTAATAATCCAAAGGGGATGTCATATTCATTTTTTAAAAATGAAAAAGTATCTTTTGTGCAAAATAATTAGTTAATGGATGATATTGCTTTTCAAATTCGAATAAAACTCCAAAGTATTCGGTATTCGGCATTCGGTGCATATGGCTTTGTATAAGTGCTAATGCAAAAAATCGTACATATTTTGTTTTTGAGATTGTGTGCATATATTAGTGTTGGATTTAAAAAGAAACGCATCTCACATGGATTGATATTGTCCTAAATTTGCTATATCGATTCATAATCGCAAGAAATCTTAAGCAACATATTTTTTTTTACGAAAATCGATTAATTACGATGGCATATAATCAAATTTTGTCAAAAAATTAAGCTCGAAAATTATGTCGCTTAAACATTTTAATTAAAATTTTACTAATGGAAATAATGAACGGTTTTTAGGCTTACACAACTTATTTTAAATTAAATTAATTTTTAAGTTTAAAATTTTTAAACGCCCTAATAATCCCAAATTAATATTTTACTTATTAAGTAAAAATTTTTTTATTAAAAATACATTGAAATTGATTATTGAGGGGTTTAGCTGGATCCTATGCGCATTTCACTGTTGCTAATGCAGATCATCAGGGAACCTTTACCCAAAGCTTCTTAGAACAACTAGAGTTATTATATTATAAACTTTCATTTAAACAAATGAGAAGCTCAATAACAAATAACAAAGTTGAAACAAGAACTCAATGATCAACATGTTTTTTATTTTCTTACTTTACTATTGCTACATTGGCTGACTTTTTTCAGCTTCAAATTGTAGTCGTAAGAGTATGTATATAAAAGAAAATAAATGTAAATAACAACAACTGCTATTTAAGAATAGAGTGTTGCCACACAAGTATTTTTTTTTTAATTAATTAATTTTTGTTCCAAAAAAAAAAATTAATAAAGAATGAAGTTGATTGATGACTTTCATTATAATCTTTTTTTCTAACAAAAAACTATGTTTATAGAAATGAAAATAATTCCCTGTTTTCATTAACAATTATTTTACATCAATGTTGGCGCAAGTTTAAGCACTTAGCCGGTTTGAAATAAAACAAAATATATAATAGCACCTCTTGTGCAATGTAATGTTAATTTAATTATTTTTTAATAACCTTTACGATTTGCGGTAGAGAAATACAGAGCTTTAAAAACAATTTGTTTGATTTCCGTGCATAAAACCAACTGAACTATAAAACATCTTGCCAGTCTAAAAAGAATATGGTATACGTGACACATAAACAAGAACCGTTTTTTTGTTTCTTAACAAACCATACGATAAATTGGTTTTACATTAAGAAATACGGTGTATATGTAAATTCAAGTAAATTCGAACGACTAGTACATAATATATGCATAAATATGTAAGTATATACTTACATGCATATGTATGTACATATGTATATATGTATGTGTAATAATACGAGTTGAGACTTTCTTAAGAGAAGTTACAAATAATACATACTTATGTACATAGCGATAAAATAATATAAAATATCATGTAGATAAATGACGGCAACAATCAAATTACTCTAATTATGTATTTCTAGTAATAGTTTTCCAACATACAAAATAGTATAATTAATAAAGCATGAGGAAACAGAAAATAAAAATTGATTGAAGGCCCGCCACATGCTCCAACAATTACACCAAATATCGTTCACTGTCTCTTGATGTATAAGCCTAATTATTTCGTTGTAATAAAAGCTTTTTATATAAATAAATATTAAATTTCTTTATACGCTTTTGTAGTGATAATTGTTTGCTTTCAAAAAGACACGAAAGCAAGCTTATACATATGTTATGTATGACATTTTTATTAGTTTCCCTTTATTTCTTTACGATATTTTATGCCACCTGTATTATATACATTACATGGAGTCATGTTTTTTTTCTATACATTCTAGAAATAAAGACACGCATGAATATGAATATTGTTATCTTATAAAAGTATCAACTTTTCATGTAACTAATCATGTTAGACAGGAGCGTGGCTGTTTTGAAGTACAAACTTTGGAATTTTTTTAACAACAGTGTTTTTTTAATAGTAAAGCAAAGTGTTTGACAAAGTTTATGAACTTAAAGAAATTACTGTTTATGAATTGCTTGTTTTGAAAATTAGATTTTCATTTATAGGCCAACCTCGTTTTTTGTAAAAAATATATAGGCTTTATGAAGGCTTTATAAGAAAAATTTTATGTGAAAACAACAACAAACCTTTATATAGCATTAATAAGTTTTATAAATAAAGCTGCAAGTAATGAAATTTATGGTTATAATATTTTAATAATAACAGCAATATGAGTTTAGATGTCCTTAGTCAAAAAACTTGGAAGCTTTACACTTAAGGTTGTTATGTTTAATACACTTAATCAGGCTACTATGAATAAATTCGGAACTTTATTAGACTATATAATCGAATATATTACCTGATGTAGAGAGTTTTTTTCTAAATTTTTTTTTTTAGTTTTGATGGCTTTTTTTTGGCGCGCTTTGTCTGAGTTTAGACGGGCCAACATTTGGAAAGAAAACAACCCAGCAAAAAATTTCAAAAAAGGTAATCGAGTTTGGAATTAAGCATTTTTGGTGGAACCTGTTTCTTACTGGATTACCAACTTAAGGATTTTAACAAGGCGTGAGACTAAAATAATCGATTCTTGAGAAGTACTTACCTTTTCTCTGTGGAAACTTGTTCACGTAATCTATTTAATCTAAAAAAATCATTCTCTTCATTTAGCAACTTGTACATAATTTTTTTACATTTTAGGTAATGAGATTTGTGAGCGAGTAATGAAATTTGGCAATCAGAAAAGTAAGTCATTATATGGCAAATAGTTCTGATGGTAATGTGTAATTTTTTGCTGGGAACCGGAATTCTCTTTTGTTGTTTCCTTAGCGTTCACACAGACGAAAATGTTGCCGGCTACATTCCAATATTTTTGGATAATACCAACTATACATGTATATCGTTACCTTAATATAGAAAGGCTTTAACTCATTATTTCTTTGAAATTGAGTTTTTTGTATATTCCGATAGAAGACCATTAAAAAACGCAAAAATCTAAATTTAAAAAAATAATGAGTTAGGGCCTTTCTATATTAAGGTAATGATATGCATATATGTAAATGTAGTAAAGAATATGAAGACAAAGCGTGTCCTGACTACAAAGCAAAAAAATTATTCTCTCTTCCCCACCCGTAAAATGTTTTCGTGTCTAAATGCTGACTTTTATTTTTTCGAGCTTTGGGTTTTTAGTTTTGGCGTTTTTTTTATTCTTGGCGATTTTTGGTTTGGAGTTTTTTCGTTTTGGTGATATTTTTTCGTTTTTTGGCGATTTTTTTCGCTCTGGCGATTTTTAAGTTTTGGCGTTTTTTTTAGTTTTGGCGACTTTTTCTATTTTTGGCGATTTATTTTAGTTTCAGAAATATTTTTAGCTTGTGCGATTCTTTCGGCTTTCGCCGATTTTCTTGGCGATTTTTTTCACTTTAGTGTTTTTGGAAATTTCATGAGTTTGCCTCTTGCGACTTCCAAGATACAGCATGTTGTCAAAATTACATGGTCAAAATTACATTAACTGATAAAATGCCCTTTAATTTTGATTTGTTTAAATTTCAATGTTAATTTCTGTAGCGTACATAAAAATACTCTAAATTTGAATATTTTAAATATCTTTATATAATTGTCCGTATATTATTTTTAAATTTCAAAAATACTCATTTCTAGAAGAGTTAGAGGGTTAATGTATCCTAAAAAATTTTTGCTCGTAATGTTTTGAATAAATTTTCTGATGATGCTATATACCAAAATCCTAAGTATAAAACGGTTTTCTAATTTTTTGTTTCTAAACAAGCGTGCAACCTTAAATAGGCCGTAAAATCAGTTTCACGTGTATCCTTTTTTTAGTCCTTCTACAGGAAAGAATCAAATGACAGAGCATTTTTTTGTGTTACACAGTGCAATTGAACTAAAAAAAACATTTATAATTTATTAGCCCAATTCAAAATCTTGTGCAAATGGTCTTGCATCGTTGCATGTGCAAAATTGTATAGTATATTGATACTCACCACTAAGAATTGTTTAGTGGTGAGTATCAATATACTATACCATTTTGCACATGCAGCGATGCAAGGCCATTTGCATAAGATTGTGAATTAGGCTATTTTGTATCTCTCATGTGCACAAATTTCCCATTATATTGCCAATTGGGTGTCGCTTCTGGAAAATTTCTTGAATATACTTAAAAGAAGTACTTCAAATACATATAATTAGCCGTCAATGTTAGAAAGTTTTATTTTTCATATTGCATTCGCTGTCGCTATCGTTTTCTGTTTATTTTTTATTTTTACTATTTTTTTTATTATTACTATTTTTCTTCTACATCATATACTGAAAGAAACAGCTTTATTCCAAATTTAAGTTCTTTGACCTAAACAGAAGTATTTTTTGAATCCTATACTGTATTCCCTAAACACCGGAAAATTTATTTTTTCTAAATCAATTTTCTTTTCTAAGTTTTACTACGAGTGGTGCTTAAAAATTTAGGTGCACACAAAAAATATTGTTACGTTTTTACCCTTTAAAATAAAAGACCTAAGTGTACAAATTAGGATTAATAATTACATTTTATTTACTAAATATACTTATACTAATAAAATCGAGAGCTTAAATATACACACACACAACTTATATGATTCACAACTGGTTGCCACGACGTGTACTGCGCTGTTGTATATACACGTCTCACGATACTGTGTGCGCTGGCCTCGAAACAACACTCCCTTTCTACTGTTCTTCACACAAGACTCACTCTGCCAACGCTCAATGTTTATACAACAATAACGATTCACTGCCTTCGATAGAATATATGTATGCGGGAAGCATAAATTGTATGGAAGTCAGTTGGCTTGAATTATCTTTTACACCGTTTCGAAAAAGTCAGGTTCAGTTCAAAACGTTTTAAGTCCAATGCACATTACACTAAATTTTCTTTCCGAGATCATTCAGAGTTTCTGCTTTCCTAATATTTATGCCATTTGCAAACAGCATTTGCATTTAAATATTTATGGCTCTACATTTATTTTGACTGTATTCATGTTTATTTAAAAATAATTTCATGTGCTGCACATACAATTCATCTCCAGGAACAAACAAACAAAACTACAAAAGTCGAAAAAATCGAAAAAAAGAAAGAGTCAAAGTCGTACTTTACTGAATTTATTTTATTTACGCATGCTCTTGATGAATTGAACTTCGGATAAGAATCAAACAGAAAGAGATTTTTTAACAAGCCTAAGAAGGTGAGCAAATCACAAAGGTTATTTGTTTAAATAATTATTATATACATATATATACAACCACGATCACAAGTGTTCCATGCGTGACTCAGGCGTGACTCACACGTGACTAAAACTTGACTCACGCATAATAAAATCATGCGATTTTTGCATTTCAAATGAAATCACATGAAACAATAAGAAAAACAACAGCAATAAAAGTGTTAGCGGAAGTCCTTAAGCGCTTATTATTGTTAAAAAAAGCGTGGAGATATACTAATTCGTACATAACTTCTAAGGTGCAACGCTGCACAGCATATATTTTTTTAACGATCCTTTATTCAACTAAAAAAAATTTTTTGTTCAAATATTAACAAAATTTATTTCAACATTTTATTTTTATTTAACGCGTGTAAAAATGAATTAGAATTAAAAAAAAAATACTTTTTGTTAGCTTAGCACGTCTTTAGACACAGAAAAGTAATATGAGTAATTTTGTAATATCAATTGAAATATTTTGCAACATTTGCTAAAAAATTTATTAAATTTTCACCTATAAAAAAGATGATAATATCAGTTAAGTTTTGTTCACTCAAATTAATTAAAGAAATTAAAAATTTAATTGAATCAATTAAATTCTTATTAGAAAACATTAATGTGTGAATACTTTTTTCTGTGTACATGCTTTTCGTTGCTACTAAGCAACAAATCATTAGACTTCAAACACAATTAAAAAAAACTGACAAAGCCTCAATGGTTACAGAAAAATCTTTTTTTTAATTTTGGTTGAAGTCTACTGAGGTGTTGCTTGAGCAGCCACGAAATGCATCTATACGTGCTTGGCCAACAACAAATGAATATCTTCTTTTTAAATGAATGTCATGACATTTTTGCTAACTCGCTGACACAGTAAACAAACAAAAAAAGTTAATGTAATTAAATAGATTTACCTTTAGAAAAAAAATCAAATGCATCTTATTTTCTTGATTGTTCCTTGTCTTATTTATAAAGTTACTTTTCTGTAGTTTCCCTAGTGATTGTATATTAGAAAAAAAAATTGTGAAATCTCTATGCTTTTTACTCTGATGTACTTTTTGTCACTAGTTGTAAAACTTTAGTGTGTTTGCACGTCTGATCAATGCGTAAAATATAAATTTCTTTTCTTACATGTCATACAAGTAAATTGTTGTGAAACAATACAAATTCTAAGTGATAAAGTAAGCAAAAAGTATAAACTTTAGAAACTGTAGAGACATGCATTCGCATAAATATTTTTCTTTTCTTTTTCACTCGAGACTGACATATTCAAGAGAGAGATTTGACTGGCAGGGAAAATTAGTTATGTCAAATGTATTAGAGAAAAATTTTCTATAGGAAATTGTTTTTTTAAGGAGTTTAAAAAAAATTCTCTAACTTATTTGAGAAATGTGTTAAGGTATTATGTGCTAGTCAAAAACTTATGAAATATTTTCATTTTATAGTGTTGAGTGCAGTAAATGAAGCCCATTTAAGTAGAATACAAAAGCAAAGATTACTATAATATAATATAAAGGATCCCTTTAATGAATTGTGGTTCCTAGTCCGTTCTGTATAAAGATAAACTTCCTCTTTACAATGATAATGTTGTCATCGGCCTATGCTTGACATTTTGTGTTATTGCTGGTTAGCCTGTGGAGAAGTTCATCAACTGCTTGACTTCACAGAAGTGGAGAAAGTACACGCTTGATACAATACATTGCTCTAAGTTTTCCCCATGAAGCTTTAATCGATTACACGATGAAAGCTTATATATAATTAAAATAGGCGCATTGAGTTCTAGAACATCTGCCGGAGATTTTCCAATTACTGCGATACCTACACAGAAAAAACTAAATTTCGTTTTCAGTAACCAAATTCATTGAATCAGTAAATTTTTTGTGTGAATGCGGACCTACAAAGAAATTTGTAGATTCTGATAACAATTTTGTAAAAATTTAACTGGAAAAAAAATTTATTTTTAGTTAACTTATTATGGCATTAGAGAAAAAAGTTAACTGAAACTCAAAATATTTTCAGTCAAATGTATTAATAAGAACAGAAAAATATTTTTGCAGATTTTTTTTTGAAATTTGAAAAAAATAACTGAATCAAATGAAAGGCTCAACTATTTTTTATTACTTTCAAAAATTGGAGTTTTAACAAACTCCGTATGTTTATAGTAAGACTCTTAATACTATATTGAGAATCACAATATACAAACATAATAAGTTTGTAAACCTCAAACAAAAATCTTTAATAAAAATAAAATGTTTTTTATATCTATAAAATAATTGTTAAAAAAATTAAAAAAAAATCAGACAAATTTTTTTACAGTATATAAAAATAAATTAAACTGGAAAAATTCAAAAAAGTCACACAAATTTTTTTACAGTATATAAAAATAAATTTAACTGAAAATATCAAATTTAAATATAAAAAAAATAAATATAAAAAAATTTTTTTACAAATTTTACTTTATATAGATAATTTTCATTCTATACAGTTTTTTTACATAAAATAAAATTGGAACAAATAATTTACTGGAACAGTAAAAAATATTTACTGAAACTAAATTATATTTCAAAGCACGCGTTTGTTTGAAAAATTTTTGGGAATAATTTTTTCTGTGTACAAAAACTTACCGCCTTATTTATAAAACTTTTAAAGGCTTTTTAAGAAAAATTTTGTATGGAAAATTGTGTTAAAAACACTTTATAAAGCCTTAAAAAAAAGCTGTTAATATTTACTGCACTTTCACAGAAAATAAATATTTCTGCAATTAAAAACTTTAATTGAAAATAAAACAAAAAATCAATTAAAAATGTATTTAAGTAAATTAAATTTTTCTCTAAAAATGTAATTAATTACAAAGTTTAATTGACTCAATTACATTTTTAATTGTTTGTTGGTCTTATTTTCAATTAAAGTTTTTTTTTGCAGGAATATTTTTTCTGTGTTATGAGAATTACCCATATATACTAAATTATATTTAAATCCAAAATTATTTCGCGTTTTAGGTTAACTCATCTTAAATGAAGAAAGTCTTTAGCTATAAACAATATTTCAAGAAAATAAAAACGCATAAACAAAAGTTTAAAACTTCATGCTGACTTTGCCAACGAGCTCTCCTACCTACCTGACTCAGATTCTTCACTGAATTATTTAAAAGTTAAATATATATTCTTGTAAGTGATTTTCTTGCAAAATTAAAATTTCATATTAATTAAACAGAAACTTAATCAAAATCTCACAACTATCTCTCTTATATTCGTTGATAATCCACACATTAAAATTGTTAAGTAAAGAAATATTACTTTGTCTATAATGCGATGCAAAAAGAAAAAAAAAAGAAACACTTTGCTTCTATTTATTTTAAGAAATAGAAGTTTTAAAGTGAAAACTTTTTTTATTAATAAATTTGACAAATTATATGAACATTCAGAAATATGTGAGCGAAAGTATAAAGTTTTTTTGAACTCTTTGCCAAAGCCAAAGACATGTTCGTTTAAAAGTATCTTAGACAACAATACTTCAAAAATATAAATAAATTACTCACGTTTTTATTAAAGAAAAAAAAAATAAAACAAAATAGCAAATGCACATAAACACATGCATTTTTGGGAAATACTTGTAGCAAAGTTTTGCAAATATAAAACTATATATTTATTTCATAAATAATAAACAATATTGTGCCATAAAAGAGTATGATACTCAAAGTGAAATTTTAATAAGATGTTGCGAATAACAAAAGCTTAACTTTTTTTAATGAAATAATTTTGCAAACGTATAATTTTGCTTTGAAAATTTTATTGAAATTATGAAAATTTGTGCTAATGAAATATGAACTCATGTGCAATAAAATATAAATAAAGGAAACGAAATATATTAAATTTTAATGCAGTGGAGTTCGGTTATAATGAATTCGGTGGGAGAATAGTTTTGTTTATTATAGGTGAAGTTCCTTATAAGGGGAGTGAATAATGTTTTTCCAAAAAAAAAAAAAAAAAAAAATGTACAAATAAATTAATTATGATGATGTTATTTGTTCATTAGTAACTATCACATGTAATTTGGCTTAAAAAGCGATACGAACTTTATCCTGTTTAAATCATAAATATAGAAACAAATGAAGTTCGAAAAATAATAATTAAAATTAACTAAATTAATAGTCATCGGCTTGTGGCAAAAATGAAATAAATAGTAAAGAACAAACGACAATGGTAAGGCTGTTGTAAATTTAGAGATGGTAAAAGTGAGCTTTTCATTACAAAACATGTTTCAGCAAATTGAAATACGATGAATCAAAACAATTCGCATATTCCATTTGCAAAAAAGTTTCGTATATAAAGCAGAAATCTACATCAACTGACACCACACACAGTGGACCAAACACCAAGAACACTGATGATGGAGGTGTAGTGGCCATCGAAAACAGCTGTTTGTTCCGTTCAACTATGTGTTGTCAGAATATTTACAACTAACTTTGATGTTATTTGATCATTAATAATTATCACATGTAATTTGGCTTAAAAACCGATACGAACTTTAGCCTGTTCAAATCATAAATTAATTACCTTTTTTTAATATTGCATTGTATTCAGAAATAATTTCTTATTTGGGTTTAAGTCCAGTAATTTCAATTCTTATTGAATGAAATATTTTTATTAATTAATGTGAGTTTCTAAAGAAGAGAAGAAAAATTAAACTAGACCATTTATTACTTGGGGGAAATACCGATATTTTTCTGTGCAGCCACGCACTTCATCAGCACCCTAGACTAGTTAATAATGGAATGGCTCAAATGCATGGGTACATTTGCAATATTATTGTACAATAATTATTATTATAATATTGAATAAATAAAATAATTAGTGTGTTTTTATGGGAATTGTTACAATTTAAGTTTAAAAGTTTTTAATTAATAAATTGTTATTTGTTATTGAGCTTCTCATTTGTTTAAATGAAAGTTTATAATATAATAACTCTAGTTGTTTTAAGAAGCTTTGGATAAAGGTTCCACTGATGATCTGCATTAGCAACAGTGAAATGCGCATATTAAGGGTAAAGGTTCCCTGATGATCTGCATTAGCAACAGTGAAATGCGCATAGGATCCAGCTAAACCCCTCAATAATCAATTTCAATGTATTTTTAATAAAAAAATATTTTACTTAATAAGTAAAATATTAATTTGGGATTATTATTGCATTTAAAAAATTTTAAACTTAAGTAGAATATTAATTTGGGCTTATTTGTGCGTTAACAAATGTTTAACTTAAATTGTAACAATTCCCAAAAAAAAAAAACATTAGTAAATAACTTGAGTGCGCCCGGTCAAAAATACTTGTGTGGCAACACTTTACATATTCTTGTTTAGCTGTTGGTATGTTTTTACATTTAGGGCCAACCCCACGATCTCGACAACTTTCGACTTGTCTTACACTCACATTTAAAACAAAAACAAAATATTAAAATTTGTTTTTGTTTTGAATCTAAGTGTGCAATCAGTTGAACATTTTCGACATCGTGCGATGTGTTCTTATTTTCTCTACATATTTCTTACAACTACAATTCGAGTTGTTAAAAAGTTGGCCAATGTATTAAAGTAAGAAAATAAAAAAAAATGGTGATTTTTGAGTTCTTGTTTCAACTTTGATATTTGTTGAGCTTCTCATTTGTTTACATGGAAGTTTAACATAATAACTCTAGTTGTTCAGTTTCCCTGATAATCTTTATTAGAGACAGTGAAATGCGCATAGGATCCAGCTAAACCCCTCAATAATAAATTTGAATGCATTTTTAATAAAAAATATTTTACTGAAATAAAAATATTTTACTGAAGTAAAATAATAATTTGGGATTATTAGCGCGTTTATAAATGTTAAACCTAAAATCTATTGCAGTTTTTCCTTTCAACTTTTTGAATTTATTTCATAACAAATCGTTAGAATGTTGCCGGTGTTATATTTGTATGTGTCACGAAAAAAATTGTTTTTCAATTTTTGGTCTTATCCACTTCTACACGTGTATAGTGTAAGAAAAATGGGGCCATAAATGTATACTTCTATTTGAAATATTTTACAACTTGTTGAATAGTGTGAAGCAAATAATAAAAAATAGTAATATCAATAGCAAAAGCACTCAATCTTATCTGGGGGAATCAAACGGTAGTCTTAAGTGTCATAGTGTCATGTTTTGAATAATTTTTGTATTTGCTATTTTTTTTCCAAACAAAAATCTTAAAGCATTATGCCACTGTGACACTTAAGACTAGCGTTGAATCTTCCAAATAATTTTAAGTACTTTATTGCTATTAATATTGCTTTTTTCAATACCCCAATTGTGTAGTTTATGAGCACCCTAAAAGAGCGATATGTTGTCATACAAAATGACGATAATATATTAATGTGTTAAATTCAAACATATACATATGTATACACGCATATCGTTACCTTAATATAGAAAGGCCCTAACTCATTATTTTTTTGAAATATAGATTTTTGCATTTTTCGATACATTAGATGTTCTTCTATCAAAAAAGTCGATTTCAAAAAAATAACGTTTTAGAGTCTTTACTAAGGTAAAAATATATTAAGTTGCTCCTGCATTATGTGAAAAAAATTTATTTTCAGCTGTTTAAGTAGAACCTTTTTGTACTTAACAGGCAGATTATTTAAAAAAAAATCTTAACTGTAAGCCACAAAATTTCTTTTTCTGTCACATATTTGTATTCAGCATTATGTAACATTAAAAAAATTATTTGACCAGTCGTGTGAATAGAGCCCACCTTAATATTCAAAAACGTGCAAATTCTTTTTATTCCACCCCATTTTCGCAAACAGTCAAATGGTGGAAATTTAATTTAGTAAATTACAAACCAAATTTTATTAAAATATACACACGTGTAATTAGTAGTAAGTGGACTTTTCTCCATAAACACACACATCCATACAAACACATGCACACACATCAGTAAACACTTATTATTTTACATTTAAGTATATATGTATGTGCGTTTGCCGTTATGTACATACATATGGTTGAGAGAAAATGTTAATTTCGTCGCATATTAAATGTGAACATTTAAGTATATTTTAAATATTTGATGAACTTACATAAACAACTGACTGGTAAAACGATAAACTAAAAGATAAACTGAAGTAAATGAAAAGTAAAGGAAGCACTTTAAGATTAACTTGAAGATTAAAGGAATTGATGGTTAAGGCGAACACATATTTGTAGCCATTAGTTTAAGTATAAAAAACCCGATAAAAAATGGCTAATAAATAAAAAATTCATGAAAAGGGTTAAGTTATTTTTTTTTAGAAAGCATTTTTAAATAGAAAAAAGTACCTAAAAGCTGAATTTAGCAAGATTTCAGTCTAAATAATTTCAAATTAATTGGACTTACTGATTTTCAAAATGCATTGTTATTTTGCTATCAGCACTACTTACGGATTACAAGTTTGAGAACCTATTTTTTGTGTCTTGGCATTTTTTTTGGCTCTGTTTTTAAATTTTTCAAGCTTATGCGTTATTTTTCGTTTTAGCAATTGTTTGCTGTATTATTGATTTTTGCTGTGTTGTATTCTTTCAGTGGCTTTTTCTTACTTGGCGATTTTTTCTAGAAGTTTTCCCGTCGTAGCGGTTGATTTTTAAGCGATTTTTACTTTTATATATTTTTTTTGTTCTATGAAGTTTCAGTGTTGGCAAGTTTTTGAGTTTTATCGATGTGTTCTGCTTTAGCTTCTTTTTAACCTGCTACATATTTTTTCTTATGGACAGTTTTTTTCGTTTTAAAGATGTTCCCATTTTCGAAAATTTTTTTAGTTTTACGGATTTTTTGTTTCCGCATGTTGTTTTCGTTGCTTAAAATTTTGGCGATTTTTATTGTTTTAGCGATTTTTTTTTCTATATTTATGAAGTTTTCTGTTTGATGATTTTTCCATGTTGAAGCAAATTTTCTGTGTTAAGGGAAATTTTTCGTTTATTTTACTGGCGAATTTTTCTATCCTAGAGTTTTTTGCGTTTGCACTTGTACTTGGTTTTTTTTTTTGTTTTTTTTTATTCTACATGTTTGTCGTATCCAAATTTTTTTTAACATCTAGTGATAATTTCGTTTTAGCTAATTTTTCTGTTAAAAGTATATATCTGCCTTTAAATTTTTTTCCTTATTGAACATTTACTTTACAACTTATATATTCTTAGCCACAAAAATTTATCGTAGTAGGAGCATATAACGTTCACAAAATTTATACACAGTACATAGTAAAAAAATTTTGGATTAATTTTAATAAGAAGCCGGTGTATATACAGTCGAATCCCGATAATTTGTACCCCAATAAATCGTAATTCCTGATAATTCGTAATAAACTGTAGGTCCCTTGAAATAATCTCGTTAATTCGTAAAATTCCCATACATTTTGGTTCCCTCGCTAAATCGTAATTTTTTTTCAAATAAAATTTTCTGTACCTGTTATAAACCGTAATTGTTTGCTAACTAACTTATAATTCGTAATAAAACAACAGAAACATGGAAATAATGATTTTTTGCTTTTGCCTTTGTGTGTGTGCACGCATAAAAAAACTCTGTCGGTGTTACAAAAACAACAAATTTTTATTCTTTTTTAACAATTTGTTTATGATTTTTTATCGTTTTAGTAAATAAATTGAAAAACCCCGTTAATTCGTATTTATTTTATTTTAACCCCGTTAAATCGAAACCCCGCTAAATCGAAAACCCCTATAATTCGTAAGAAATGGCCGTCTCCTTGCGATTACGAATTATCGGGATTTGACTGTATGTACATTAGGGTGGCCGTCAGTTTTATTTTATTTCTTCTACCTCACCCCCCAAATCGGTTCAGTTTTATGAAAAAAAAAAACACAAAAAAATTTCATACCGATAAGTCGCTATTCACACTATGCCTTTTTAGCCTGCCTTGTATTGACAATTTTTTTTGAAACCCCTACGAAAAGTCACACACATTTACATTAAGCCTTTTTTATTCAGGTAAAGAGAAATGTCATAAATCCCCTCGAATTTTAATTTCGTGCCTTTTGTTCTACACCGCAAGCTTCTCACCCCCTCACCTTGCATAGGCAAGCTGAAAAGGCACAGTGTAAATTGCATCTAAGTTGTGTTTTAAGGGGTGCGTTCGGCCCTCAAGCCCATTTTTTTAGTTTAATTTTGATTATATGTATATGTATGAAATAACTTAATATATATGTATAAGCTCTTATTGTACATGCTTAAAATAAAAAATAAATAAATATAATTTTGTTACATAAAATTGTTGGTATTTTGTTGGTTATTTTCCTCATTATTTTCTAAAATATTAATTTTAGCAAAAAACTTTCTTTGAGACTAATGTTGTTGACTAGAAGAGCTAAAATATTGCCATATATCATGTTCTTGTAAAATGATTTCTTATAAAGATAGTTATATGCAAAAAATTAGATTGTAAAATGGGCTTGAAGGCCAACTTTGAGGGCCGGAAGCACCCCCTAAAACGCAACTTATCGGTATAAAATTTTTTTGTATTTTTTTTTTACATAAAACTGAACCGATTTGACGAGTGAGAGTAGAATAAATCAAAAAAAAAAAAGTTTTCAAACAATTAACTGCCACTCTAATATATATACATACTAGAGACCTGCGTAAAAGGTCTTTTAATGTAAATACGTCATGATTTTTAAATGTATTCAAGTCGCATGTATTGTACTAAACCAATAATAAATGCTGTCGTACTATAAGCGAAGCACGATGGATGTATTGGTGTACGTGTATATCAGTGTTAACAAGCGATGTCGCAAGACAGCTTGTTTGTAACAAACACTCAAAAGAAGTACTGTTGATTAGTGTATGCTTGTTATCTTTCATATTGTACGTTTGAGTGTGTGTGTAATATGTAGACGGTAAGCTATTATGTGGTTAACCGCATACAACTAAAGTTAATGCATGTGTGTGCCTTTGCATGTGCGCAGAAAAATAAAAAATCATACACACATACGGGCATGACGTTTGTACACGCGCTCATGCGTAGAAAGAAGCAATTATCACTAATTCTTCCGTCACGAAGTGTTTTCTTCTTTACTCTTATACCTACAATACTCAAACAAATTTCTTACAAGCTGTGTTGTTAACGTTTGTTTTATAAGATTTCGCTGTAGTAAAGCATTTGAAAAATCCCTCATGTCTTGAAAGTTCTTATAAGATGTCTTATGCAGGACACTAATACATACATATCGCTCATTTACTCAAAGAATGCCATAACTCAAAAAAACTAGTTTGCCAGAAAACGAGTTTAAAGTTTTCAATTTACACACAAATTAATGGGGAAAGAAAACTCAAGATATTTGTAAGAAATTTTTACACAATATGAATAATGATATAAGGTTTAATTATGAATTCAAAGAATCCATTTTTGACTTATGACTTTCTTTACCCCAGAATAGTAAGAATATAAATGAATTTTGGTTTTACATATAAAAGTTTGCGGATTTAATTTAAAATTTTAATTTCAAAATAGTCTTACTTGTAGACCGCTGAGTATAAACAAAAATTAATTAAAAAATAATATTTGTATATGCATAGATAATAATAATAGTTTAATTTTTTCTGTTATTAATAATAATGGATCTGTATTACAAATTTAATTCAGAAAACCTCTTCCATAATTTTTGCTAGATTTTCATAAATTTTTTACATACTAAATTTTCAATTTACAAACAATATTAGCAAGATTAAAATTCTTCCATTTTCCCAAACAATAACATATTTCTTAAAGCAGCCTATAAAATATTTATTCCTATTCATAAAACTGAAATCAATTAGATATGTACATGAAATATGCATATCCTTTGTGCTTAAATCCTTATGACATTAACTCGATTATTAAAAAAAAAACATTTCCATTTGCATATTTTAGTTAAATTAAAGAATTTGTTTTGTTGTTATTGGAAACAAATATGCCATTTCTTAAAAACAATTGCCAAATTTCTTAACTAAAAGTTTGTAAATAATTAAAATTTCATTACAATTTCAATACAATAAAATGAGTTTAACACATGACGTCCTTTTGAAATTAATTAATTTGAAAGTTGTTTGTTAAAAGAAAATTTGTTAAATATTTTAACATGCATACATACATACATATGTATGAATGTTTGTATATTTGTTTAAAGAAATATTGACATAATTATTCAAAAATTATTTAATTTTCGTGTAATTATCCCTTAAAAGCTTTTATTTTACAGATTGAACATTAGAAAGGATATTTAGAAATTTTATTAACAAATATGTTTGTACGTTAGAATGAGGTGGTTGATTTGTATGGAATATTAAGCATCAATAACAAATAAATTGTTCAAATTATTAATTATTAATACATTACAGACTTAATGTCAAATAAACATACTTCGATATTTTAAATAAATAAATAATATGATTAAAGTTATTTTATGTTAAAAAACATGTGCATAATAAGCAATAAATAAGTGAAGAAACACCAACGCAAGCAGAACGTGACAACATCCATTAATCGCCCTTAATAAGTGATTATTCTTTAGACTGAAGTAAACACAAGTTTTTTTTAATAAATTCTGAATTAAGGAGGCAACTAAACTGTATGTTGGCTGAACGAGAATCGCCATTAGCAACTTAACTTTTACTTAATTTTCTAATGCATATGCATGCTTTTCTTCATACCACTTAAGACAAACTTCAATGGTTTGATTACTTACACATATGTATAAATATATGCATTTAGTTAATTGTCTTTTTTTCAATGCTACTTTATATTCAACTCAGGCTCATGTAAACATCGAAAAGCTCAAGCTTTTAGTTATTTATTATTTTAATTAGTTTTATTGAACTTACATGTTTTGCTGAATTTGAGTTCAAAGTTATATTTAGTTTGCTATTAGGCAGAGTAAACTGTTATAATTTTCTTCAAACCGACTTCCATCATTTTCGTTATTTACGAAACATATCGCTCATTAACTTGAACACCGTCATAATGCCAAAATTAGTTTTAAGCGGCCCATACACTACAACAGCATGCACGCACAATCAAGCGATTGAGCATTCATGCTCGAACCACTCAACATACCAGCAAGCTGGTACAATATTCATTTCTTACAAAATTTCGGGAAGGGTGGTTATGAATAGTGATACATATTTTGTTGCAACTATTATTGGTATGTTGTTAAAATTAGCAGCTATGTATAACTAAAGTTCTTAAATTCTGTTTACAATTGAAACAAATTATATTTCAACAAATTATATTACTTAAATGCATGTTTGCTCCATGACAACTTTGCTCAACTGAGCTAATTTCACCATATACCACACCAGCGAGCTGGTACCATCAGCAAAATAGCAAACTCTACTTGACATCGCTACAGCAAACCGTACAATCGCACAAAATGCCCATACACGACCAAACCGCTGGCACAAACACTTGATTGCGCATGCATGCTGTTGTAGTGTATGGGCCCCTTTACATAAAAGGAATTCAAAGTGTTCAATCAACAAGACACAGCTTAATGGAAAAAGAAAATTTAATATTTTTTTCTCAGCAGTGAAGTGAATAAAATATTTATAAGAAATTTTTACATAATTTTATTAGCGTTATAATCTTTAACTCAAAAATCTAATTTTTCCAGTTATCACTTTGTTCAAGTGAGTGATATGTGTGCATTATGAAACACTTAAAGCAATCAACCCTGCGAAAACAAATTTATATTTAAGCAAGGGTTTCTGTAATGTTAGTTTCTTTATGAAAGTGTGTGCCTTGTGTGCATTCAGCACAAACTCAGTATATTCACATACATAATGTACGTATACGTTATGTGGCATTTTACATAATTGAATATAAAGTATACGCTCCTACGTTTCAAATATTTGCATCGTCAATTAGGCAAATTAAAAATAGTTCATATAAAAGTAGGTTAAATAGGATTACATGATTTACAATAGAATAAAAATTACAACAAAAATGTATTGCGAAATAATGGAGCAACAGATAGGGTAAAAAACGAATATTATTATTAAAAAAATATTTATAATTCAAAAAAAAAATTTTTTTAGTTACTACTTTTTAAGTTTTACACTATAAATTGAATGACTAAGAAATATATAGTTTTATTCGAAGAATATATGTAATTTGCCATGATTCAAGCAGAGGTGCCTGTTGCACGATATCAAAAGAAAAATATCGGCTTACAATTTATATTAAAAACAAAAGAAAATTTTCATTTATCATTTTATTGTTGTTTTCAATTAGAATTTTCAGTCGAAAGTTTGCTTTTATTCGATTATTTGGAAAAACAATTATCCAGAATGATATTTATATAATAAAATCATAAAAAATTTTATACAAAAATTATTTTTTTGTATATGTATGAATATATATATATATATATATATATATATATATATATATATATATATATATATATATATATATATATATATATATATATATATATATATATATATATTCATACATTTTTATACATGTATGTGTAAATATTCCCTCTACAGTATACAAAGTTCATATTTATACTCTTGATTCACAAAAACGCACTGCTGTGCAATAAATTAAATTACTAAAACTACTTTTTTTACATTTTGAACAGAAAGGTTGTACAGGGTAGGCCAAAAGAAACCAAGGGGTGCAAAAGTTTAATAACTTTTTTGTTTATTAACTTTTTTTTATTTTTTCTTTCAGATTATATAATATACAAAATGGAATTTTTTTTACACTAAGTATGAAAAATGATGTCTCTTAAATGACCACCGTTTTCAGCTTCGCACTGATGGGCTCTTTTTAGAGCATTTTCCATAACATCTTTCAAAACTTGTGGCTGTAGCGTTCGAATTTCTGCAACAATGTTTGCCTTGAGTTCAAGGATTGTCTCTGGCTTGTTCACATACACTCGCTCCTTCAAAAAACCCCAAAGAAAATAGTCGGGTGCTGTCAAATCTGGCGATCGCGCTGGCCAAATAATTTCTGAATTTCGAGAAATTATTCGCTCTCCAAAAATTTGACTTAAAAGTGCTATTGTGTCTCGGGCAGTATGGGCAGTGGCTCCGTCCTGCTGAAACCACATACCAGGTATGTTTTCAAGAGCAGGACGTAAAAAATTTTCCATCATAAACCGATACCGCTCTCCATTTACGGTTACAGCACTTCCATCTTTATTCTCGAAGAAGTAGGGCCCAATGACATTTTCAGATGTGATCCCACACCATACTGTACACCTGATGGGGTGCAATTGGCGCTGATGAATAGCTCTTGGATTTTGAGAACCCCAGAACCTATAGTTCTGCTTATTAACAAAGCCATTCAAATGAAAATGAGCTTCATCACTCATAATCAAATTTTCAATAAAGTTGATTTCATTTATTCATTTCTTATTTTCTGATTTTCATTTATTATTTTCATTCATTATAAATTCTCCAAGTGTTGTCTATATAAACTGAAAGAAAAAATTAAAAAAATTAATAAACAAAAAAGTTATTAAACTTTTACACCCCTTGGTTTCTTTTGGCCCACGCTGTATTTAATGAAACATTTGTTTGGACAAATAATGAAAAACGAACTAAAAGTCATTTCATTCATCATTTTAATTTAAAAGGTGAATCAATTTTTTAAAAAACTCAAAACTCATATTCCTACATAAAACTTAATTTAAGAAATCAGATTAAAAACTAATGCAATTGATTATAAAAGAAAAATAATCCGTCTAACAATAGTTTTCAATATAATGTGGTGCAGTAATATCAATAGAGAATTCTGTTATTTTCTATAAAAGTAATGACTGGATTATCCTTTTGATTATTTGATATATTAAATGGAGCCTCAATATATAAAATCATACAAGAATGGTTTTTTTGTAACAATAGTTTTTCCTTTTTAAACGTTTTTTTTTTTAATTTCCAAATCACAAGTGATATAATACCAAGCTTTTTTGATTGCAAAAACGATCTTATGTGAGATATCATGTATGCATACACTCTTATATTGCTCCATATATTAAATATTATTTCTATATATGGATCCACATATGAAGAGCTTCATAATGAAATTTTCATATATGAGCTCATCTATTATAATACATTTCATATATTAGTCCATATATTAATTCGTATATAATAGTTTTGCCATGTATAATCAAATATATTTCTATACATGACTTCATATATACCCATATATAGTTATATAAATTCATATATTAAAAATATATGGACCAAGTATAATTTTTTTTAGCTGGGTTAATCTTTTTTTCGGTTATGGTATATTCGATATTATCGAATATTGAAAAAATTTGCAGTAGTAATCTGTTGCCTTCACTGATTAAATATTTAATAAGAGACTTACTGATAATGAACTCGAATAATGGGCTCGTTAAGTTCACAAGTTTTAAATTTGATTCAATCACCTAATCGAAGATGTTTGAAAATTTAATTTGATTAAAGAATTAAAATTTTCATTTAAATTAAAAGCCTGGTAAGTTGAGCTCTGACATTTTTTTTAATTTTTTTTTTATTTAATTTAAGGACCAAATTTTTTTTATGTAATCGAATAATTTTTTTTGCATTATTCGAATATATATATATTTTTCAAAAGTTCTTCATTACTGCATTTGATATTCGCAAAAAATAAAAAAATTATAAAAAAGTTATAATCGTTTAATCGAGTTAATTTCAAATGTTATTCGAATAAAAAAAATTAAATTAATGCTGAAACTAATTTTTTTCGATTAATCGTATGAATACTGAGCTGCTTTTACAAAACAAAGTTCGTTTTGAGCGATCTTTTTATCATTTTAATTGACAATTTATTGATTCCAAATTTAATTTTTATTCGAGTAATCATTTAAATTTTAAACCGTCTTCGATTGTGCAATTTAATGAGAATTAAAATTTGTAATTTTTTGATAATAATAAGTTTGTACATTAGTCGAAATCTAAATTATATTGAGATAATCTTTAATCAAATATCAATAGGGGAATGAACCTATTGCAATTTTTTTTTTCAATATTCGGTACATATCAAATGTTTATTATTCGAGTTCAGAGCTCATAAAAAACTTAATTAGAAAAATTAAGCAATTTTTTTTTGTTATATTTATAATTATAATACAACAATATATTTATAGATTATAATCTATTTATTTTTTGGCGCTGTAGCTAGTTCAAAGTAAAAATCTGTATGCCATTTTAATTCCCTTAAACTATGCAGCATTTTTTATCAATATGAAAATTACCTATTAGTTGTATTTTGAAATAAATATTAACTTGTATCATTATATAAGATTAATCAATTAGTTCGAAAAAAAACATGTTGCAAAATATTTTCCTTGCAAAGGACAAAATATGTTAAATTCATTTCTACCATTTTTCTCTATACTATCCCGATCCTAGTTGGGGATGCTTATCGCCAATCCTTTAATATTTTATCCTTAAATCTTCGATTTCTTTAAAGACACATAACATCTTGATCTACGCAACACTTTCCTTTTGTGACTTAAAGTTCTATATTTACGCCCCTATTGGTTTACTAAATAGCTCGACATGTTTTTCTTCCCTATGCATACTGCAAATATTAAAGCAAATAAAAAAAAGGACATAATATAATATGAAACATTATTTATAGTTGTGGTTGTTAGTACAGGTACTAAAATATTTCCACATGTAAGTAGTGAATGTAAATTTTTTTCTCTTCATGCGTACGGCTTGTAGGATAATATAATATGTTTTACACTTGAGTGACCTGTCTTACATGTGTTGTTGTTGTTGTGTATTTGGTTGATTGCAAGTGTATGTGCTTACATGTACTCATAGATGTTTGTATTTTGGGGATATACAAAAAGGCTGGTATACAGTTTTCAGGGGAAAAATGAATTAGTCATTTAGAGAGTGTAGGTGGGATAGATTTTATTCAGACATCGACATGTGATGACTGACTTTTAAAGCAACTCTGCACAGAAAAAATTATTCCCAAAAAATTTTCAAACAAACGTGTGTTTTGAAATATAATTTAGTTTCAGTAAATATTTTTTACTGTTCCAGTAAATTATTTGTTCCAATTTTATTTTATGTAAAGAAAACTGTATAGAATGAAAATTATCTATATAAAGTAAAATTTAAAAAAAAAATTAGATTTATTTTTTTATATTTAAATTTGTTAATTTCATTTAAATTTATTTTTATATACTGTAAAAAAATTTGTCTGATTTTTTTTAATTTTTTCAGTTAAATTTATTTTTATATACTGTAAAAAAATTTGTCTGATTTTTTAAATTTTTTCAGTTAAATTTATTTTTAACCCCCGACTAAAAAAAGGGGTGTTATAAGTTTGTAGTGTGTGTCTGTGTATCTGTGTGTCTGTCTGTGTCCACGTACAGGCCAAACGGCTGGACCGATTTTCATTTAGTTTTTTTCTGTTTGAAAGATGACTTGATCGAGAGGGTTCTTAGCTATGTTTGAAAAAAAGATATAACATATTTTCTGAAAAAAGTCGGGGGTTTTTAAAATTTTTAATTTTTGTTATTATATACTGTAAAAAAATTTTTCTGATTTTTTTTTAATTTTTTCTACAAATTATTTTATAGATATAAAAAACATTTTATTTTTTTTAAAGATTTTTGTTTGCGGTTTTCAAACTTATTATGTTTGTATATTGTGATTATCAATATAATATTAAGAGTCTTACTATAAACATACGGAGTTTGTTAGCTAAATTCAAAAATTTTTTGGGTTGAAGTCTACTGACGAGCGGGAACGAAATGCTTAACTATAAAAACAAGCCAATTTTTGAAAGTAAAAATAAAATAGTTGAACCTTTCATTTGATTCAGTTTTTTTTTCAAATAAAACTTTTACTAATTTAAAAAAAAATTTAAGAATTGTTATTGATTCAGTTAATTTATTTTCTGATAATACGAAAAATTATAGTGAATGTGTTTGTAAATTATAAAAAAAAAAATTTGCTGAATAATACAAAAAAAAATCTGCAAAAATGTTTTAATAAATTTTACTGAAAATATTTTGCGTTTCAGTTAACTTTTTTCTCTAATGCCATAATAAGTTAACTAAAAATAAAAAATGTTTTTTTTTCAGTTAAATTTTTACAAAATTTTTATCAGAATCTACAAATTTCTTTGTAGGTCCGCGTTCACACAAAAAATTTACTGATTCAATATATTTGGTTACTGAATACAAAATTTAGTTTTTTCTGTGTGGATAATTTGTTAACGTTGTTCAAACTTCGATGTGTTCATAATGACTTGTGAGATCATACTGATCATATATGTCAAAATGTGAGCAAAATATCGAGCTATAACCTGTAAGCAACAATTTTTTGGGGTGTTTTTTTATTTTTCGACGAAAATGAATTATTTACGATCGAAAATAATCGAGTGCTACAACATCTTACTTTACGTGAAATGCTCAATACTCTCACAAGTATAACACAGATATAGTAGAATAAAACTAAATATTTTGATTCAAATAACGGTATGATTCACCCAGTTCTGCTATTTAGAATAAATGTTACTTAAATGTATTTTTTCATATTTATGATTTGATTACAAATTACAAGTGATAATTTTTAAAGAACAATTAGCGCCAAAGTTAATTGTAAATATACTGGCAAAGACTAGCAGAAGGGAACAACATGCTGCTTTCAAAGGCCGCCACACTATGAAGGTGTCAGAGTTATTGTGTTTGGTACACTGCGTGTGTTATCATTTGATATAAATTTCAGCTTTATACACTCAATTTTCAGTGCAAATGGAATATGTGAATTATTTTGATTGATTGTAATATGATGACAATTTGAGTAAAGCTTTTTTGTAATGAAAGCTCAATTTTACCAAATCTAATTTACAACACTCTTGCCACTGTCTTTTGTTCTACACTAATTATTCATATGTAATTTTGTGCGATTTGAATTAAAAATCTTCATGAAATTGTAACCGCCCTAATATCCACACAGGTACTTTAGCAGACAGCCTAAAATGTTTTTTTTTTTTTTTTGGTTGCAAATCCTATAAATCTTACTCTTACTTGGTTGTTAACTATATTAGTAGTTGTGTCTAAGTTTGCGTCAGTAAATTTCAATCTGTTTGTTTTTGTGTGTTAAAAAGGTAAAGAAATACTATTTGTAACTTAAACAACAAAAACACACATTATTCCATGTGTGTGTGCCTGAAATACAAAAATTATAAGGATGCCTAACAAACCAATGTGTTTAGTTCTCAGTTTTTACTACTCGTATGTATGTAGAATATAAAATATGCTCTAACTTATAAAACACATTTTCTTGGTTTTTAATTTTGTTTGATTTACTTGACTTCATTTACCCATGGGCAACAAGTTTATTACCTACGGCCACGTTAACGTGTGTGTGTATAATCCTTTTGGTCATGTTTTATAATTAGTAAACGAATTTAATTTGCAAAAGGAAATAAGCATAAATTATTAAGGCGTTCGTACAAAAGATAAATTATATGATAGGCCTATTTGACTTTAAAGAATTTTTTACCTTTTTGTTTTTTTTTTAAATAAAAATAAAAGGGTTTCATTTAATATTTACTTTCATTTAAAATTTAATGGACAGGTCTATAAAGTCGGGTATTAAAGGGATATGCATAAATATTAAATAACAGACAGGCAGTGTTTTGAGTCGTAAATTAGAAATACAATCACCCTTATTCAAAATGTCAACTTCAATATAAAATGTTATTGCTTGGAGTTTCTTACTTTAGATTGTTATTTGGGTTGTGGTTATCGAATATTATCGATAACTGGCAAACAAATGATCCATAACGAAAATAAGTAAACCAAGTTTTTACCCTTGAAATTGGTGGTAAAGAGTTCCCATATTATTTATCAACCTTAGCCTTGGCCTGAGTGATGCCTTCTTTCCGCAAAAAAAAAATAAAAAATAATACTTAATGAGCACACGAAATTCACTTCTTCCCAATTTCTTTTCCAATCACGCGACAGTCTTCTACAAGTCGCTATCAAACACAAACTAAAGCAAAGAGCTTGTTCTGATTTAAACAGGAGTCAACTGACAGTTGGTTGTTGATAAATGAATTGTTTTCCTTTCAGTAAAGGGGCGGGAAATTAAAATAAATTCAGTAAAGTGCGACTCTGACTCGCACACGAAGGGTTCCGCACGAACACTAGATATGTAATTTAATACAAACTTCATCCTATATAATATAAAGTTTTGGCATTTTTTAGTTTTTGGGGTCTTTTCGGGTTTTTTGTTTTGGCGTTTTTTGCGTTTTTCGGTTTTGGCGATTTTTTTAAGTTTGGCTCTTTTTTTAGTTTTGACACTTTATTTTCTTGTTTTGGCGATTTTTTTCGGTTTTTTGGTGTTTTTCCATTTTAACGATTTTTTTTATTTTTGGCGATATTTTTCATTTTTGCGATTTTTTTATGTTAAATTTTTTTTAGTTTTGGCAACATTTTCGCGTTTTGGCGATTTTTTTCGATTTTTGGAGTTTTTTTCATTTTGGCGTTTTTTTCATTTTGGCGATTTTTTCGAATTTGGCGGTTTATTTTAGTGCTAGAATTTTTTTTTAATTTTGGCGATTTTTTTCGTTTTGGCGATTTTTTTTTTTTTGGTTTGGCGATTTTATAATTTTCTTTTTTTTTAGTTTTCCCGTTTTTGAAAATTTCAAGTGCTTGCTTCTTACGGTTTCCAAGATATAGCAAGTTGTCAAAATTACATAGTCAAAATTGCATTTACTGGTGGACCACCCTTTAATTAAATTTTTTTTAATTTTTTAGTGATAATTGTTCTAGTCTATATAAAAATACACTAATTTTACAAATTTCAAGTTTTAATATACATATATATGTTCATACAATTGTATGTAAATTACATGGAATTTTAACATTTTTCGTTGCTCGTTTTTGAACACCCTTTAATTTTTAATTCTCATGTATTTGTTGTTATAGCGGCCAAGGTTCTACATACTCCGTCCAAATTTCAGGTCCGTAGCTCTTACGGTTCCTGAGAAAATACCGTGTAACGGACAGTCGGACAGCGTAGCGAAAACAATAGGGTTCCTTTTCACCTTTGGTGTACGGAACCCTAAAAAGTAACGGTCTTCTTGGCGTGCCCTCTTGTTTTAAATATATTTATTGCATCTTCAAAAAAATGAACTAACAATAAGTATTCAAATCCTAAATCTAAATAATATATTGTGTCTTATCCTTTATAATTATTTGTAAATAGTTTCGTTATTAATAAATTCAGTAAAGTGTGACTTTGATTCGTACACGATGAGCTCCGTACGGACACTACATATTGCTCATTTACTCAAAAAATGTCATAACTCAGAAAATTTAATTTTTGAGTTAATGATGCAGACTCAATTCTCTTATCGTTCTTCATATTGTGTAAAAATTTCATTCAAATATTTTGCTTTCTCAATCAAAAATCAAGTTAAAATGTATTAATTAAACTAATTAAACTTTTGTTTAAAAATTTAGTTAACTGCAAAGTTTAATTGACTCAATTACATTTTTAAATGATTTTTGGATAATTTTTATTTTTTTATTTTATTTTCTTTACATACTTTTTATAACTACAATTGGAGCAGAAAAAAAGTCGGCCAATGTAGTAAAGCAAGAAAATATTATTATTATTATTATTTAGTTAGCACAAATAAAAAAAAGTGCTACTCCAGAGATGGAGTTTCTAGCGATAGAAAGAAAATATAAAACATGTTGATTATTTAGTTCTTGTTTCAACTTTGTTAATTTGTTGAGCTTCTCATTTATTCGGATGAAAGTTTAACATAATAACTCTAAGTATTCTAGAAAAATTTTTGGGTAAAGGTTCCCTGATGAGCTTTATTAGCAACAGTGAAAAAAGTATGGAATCCAGGTTAACTCTTCAGTAATCAATTTCAATATATTTTTAATAAAAAAAATACATTTTACTGAATAAGTAAAATAATAATTTGGGATTATTGGTGCACTAATAAATGTTAAACTTAGATTTTTTGTTTTATTTTTAATTGAAATTGTTAATTGCAGGAATAATTCTTCTATGTTGAAAGTAAAATAAAATTTTCTCTTTCCTGAAGTTGTGTGTAAATTGAAAACTTGAAACTCGTTTTCTGGCAAACTAGTTTTTTGAGTTATGGCTTTTTTTGAGTAAATGTGCGATATGTAATGCCATACGCACTTTAGCTTATATAAACGAAAATCTTAGCTGATGTAGGCATTAGATTTTTTTTGAAGTACCTGGTAATTTTTTTTTTGTAGTTCTAGTGCTTTTTCTTTGTTCTGCGCTTTTTTCCTTTTTTGATTTTTTTTTCTGTATTGGCATTTTTTAGTTTTGGAGTTTTTTTTTATTTTTGACGATTTTTTCTGTTTTTGAGGATTTTTTTTTGTTTTAGCGATTTTTTGAATTAGGTTTTTTTTTTTGTTTTAGGAATTTTTTTTTTGTTCTTGGAACTTTTTTTCGATTTTTGTTGTTTTCTTAGTTAAGGCGTTTTTACGGTTATTGGCGTTTTTTTTGTCGTTTTTTGTGCTTCTTCTTAGTTTGGGCGCTTTTTTGGTTTTATGGCTTTTTCGTTTTTTGCGGTTTTTAGTTTTATTGTTTTTATTTTTCGTTTTTGGCGATTTTTTCGGATATTAAGATGTATTTGACTTTTAGACATTTCTTCTAGTTTTGGCGCTTATTTTCGTGTTAGCAATTTTTTTTTTCAGTTTACCGTAATTTTCTTGAGCTTTTTGGTAATTTTTTTTATATTGTTTCTTTTTAGTTTTAGCGTTTTTCAAAGTTTCAAGAGTTTGCCTCATACTTTTTCCAAAATTACAGAGCCAAAATAACATTAACTGGCAGAATGCCCTTTAATTTAAATTTTTTAAATTTCAGTATTAATTGAAGTAGTCTGCACAAAAATAAAAAAAACTTTAAATACATCAAGCGACTATAAAAGTCCTGCGCAAGACAATTTATAAGACCTTTCAAGACATGAGAGATTTTTCAAATGCTTTACTACAGCAAAATATTCTAAAACAAACGCTAAGAACACTGTTGGCAAGACATTTGTTTCAGTTTTTTGTCTTGCCAACAGTGTTGTTTAGCGTTTCTTTTAGAATATTACGCTCTGTGTTAAAGCAAAAAAAAAAAAAAAAAAATCTGTCATGTCTTGAAAAGTTTTATAAATGGTCTTGTGTAGGACATTAGCGATAATTGTCTGTATACTACAGTAGGCTTTCAACATGTTCCGTTTCGCACTTGAGAACCCTCTTTTAATTTTAGCTGTCGTGTATATATATTTTTGCAAATTCTGTGAACATTTTAGGTCAGTAGCTCTTACGGTTCTCGAAGAACAGCCTGTTACAGACAGACAGGTGGGCGGGCGGACATCGTAGTGAAATAAATAGGGTTGCTTTTCACCTTTGTTGTACGAAACCCTAAACACGAACCATATTATGTGTACATATAAAGTAATATAAAACAAATAAACCAACAAACATATCCATGGCTATAAAGTATAACATTCCATTTAAAAAATATATCAAGAGATTGAAATTTTTATTGTATTTAAATGTTTGATGTAACTCTAGTCAAGTGTCAAGTACCTGCTACCTGCCATCAAGACATAAAATATAAAATTGATTTAGAAATTGTTTTTAACACGCAACCTGTCAGCATTTATTACAATGACATCGCATGCAGATATTATATTTGTTACAACATTTACAAAAAAAAAAAGCAAGAGCCCTCTGCAATTCATTAGCTTACGAAATCTTAACCTTTTTTTATCTATTTCTATTTTCATATTTTCAGACATAACAAATAAATATGCTTGTAGTAAAAATTTCATAAATACAAAACTTACTACCTCCCCCTGCAGGCAGAGAAGTGTCTAATATTAAAAAGCAAAAATGACACTTAAATAGTAAAGGTATTTAAAATCAGTGAATGCAAATAAAACAAAAGTAAAATACTGCAATCTGCTGTACCTTATGAAAGTTAAATTTTACTATCACCTTTAAGGCTACAGTGGGTGAATAAAATAAGGAGATTTTAAAGGTTTTCATTTATTCAAGTTCGTAATTGCGCATGGAATAAAAGTCACGCGTATTTTATTTTAATTTAAAAGGAACACTTTGTTTACCCAAAAATGGTTCTATTCACCATAATAAATTCTTTGTTGCAAGAATACCATAGTTTTTTGCACTGTTCTTAACATAAGACGGAGTTCGATGTTAATTATATGGCTCCTAAGACGTAACTAACTTCTTAGCTGACATCATTACCTTTTTAGAGTTCCGTACAGCAAAGGTAAAAAGGAACCCTATTGTTTTCGCTACGCTGTCCGTCTGGCCGGCTGTCCGTCACAGGCCCCCCCAGGGGAGTCTATTATAGACTACGGGTGTGGCAACCCCGGGGCCCCAGCTGGGGTGATGTGGCTTTTTCCATTAACGTACCTTTGGTACATTACCCATAGAACTTATGTGTTACTACCCGATCTCTGAACACAAACAGAGCAAAGGATGTGCACATATTTATAACAAAAGGAAGACAGGTCCTGTTGATGTCAATTAGGTGCAGCGTCACCTAGAACTGCCCCTGAGTTCAAAAGACGATAGAGGTGAAGCCCTTGTGGTGGAACTTCGAGGTCTAACCAGAGGCTACTTCTGGTGCCACGGGTGCCGGTGGCCCGACAGCCGAGCTGCTTAGAGCTGAGTGCATGTAGCGGTCGTCAGTTTCCTTTGCTAAAATGCCGAGTTCGTCCTACCTCACGGGGTTAAAAGGATGATTTTGGTATGTGTGGAGTAGGCACTGGTTATTTGGCGACACAGGCATGGGTTCATCTCGGATGAGTGGTTGAGCTGTGCCGGCAATGGTTGAGGAATTCTCATGGGGACCTCGCTATGGGTGTATACACAACACCTTGGCGTGGAAGCCGGAGAATTATCGTGGTGGCTGTGGTTGCTACCAAAATCGCTGGGAGAATAGTCTTGGCTTCCCAGTATGAAATCAATACTAGTGGTTGGTCTGACCCGGTCAGCCAGGCACTATTCTAGGTGCTGTTGCCATTCAACAGAAGCTGCTATGGACACGGACATAGCAGCAGAGTTTAGATAGCTCAAATTACCTCAGCAAGGTAATTGAATATAGTACAGGGATAACTATGTATATTAAAAGATTGCAACCTGTGTGCCTTATGGAGTGGGCTATAGGTTCATTCTAATAGGGTGCATGGGGGCGTTGGTCTGGCGTCTAACCCACACCCAGTGCTTTGGCACACGTGAGATTAGGCCGTAATGGCAGGTACTCACGTAAAGCAATCGCACATCTGTCCGTCACAGGCTTTTTTCTCAAGAACCGTAGGAGCTACGGACCTGAAATTTGGACAGAGTGTGTAGAACCTTGGCCGTTACAACAACAAATACATGAGAGTTAAAAATTAAAGGGTGTTCCAAAACGAGCAATGAAAAATGCTAAAATCCAATATAATGTACATACAATTGTATGTACATATGTATATTGACACTTGAAATTTGTAAAATTAGTGTATTTTTATACAGATTACAACAATTAACACTAAAATTAAAAAAATTCAAACTAAAGGGTGTTCTATCAATTATTGCAATTTTTACTATGTAATTTTGACAATTTGTTGTATATTGAAAACCGTAAGAGGCAAACACTTGAAATTTTCAAAAACGGTAAAACTAAAAATCCCACAATTATCAAATCGTCAAACCGAAAAAAATCGCCAAAAATTAAAAAAAAACGCCAAATCGAAAAAAATCGCCAAAATTAAAAAATATCTAACACTAAAATAAATCGCCAAATTCGAAAAAAATCGGCCAAATGAAAAAAAAATCGCCAAAATGAAAAAAAGCCTAAAACCAAAAAAAAAATCGCCAAAACGCGAAAACGTGCCAAAACCAAAAACAAATTTATATGAAAAAAATGCTAAAATAAAAAAAAAATGCCAAATATTAAAAAAATCGCCAAAAATTAAAAAAGATCGCCAAAATTAAAAAATCGCAAAAAACCTAAAAAAATCGCCAATACGAGAAAAAAAGTGTCAAAACTTAAAAAAGCTCCAAAGCTAAAAAAAACGTTCGAAACCGAAAAAAACTCAAAAACGAAAAAAATGCCAAAACAATATTTTATATAGGCTGAAGTTCTTGTCCGTACGGAACCCTTCGTGCGCGGGTCAAAGTCGCACTTCACTGAATTTATTTATACTCATTATAAGGACTTCTCGAGATTGGTGGCAAACATCTAGAAATTTTAAGCCCTTAAGGACCATTACTAAACATAGAATTTTCTGACCAAAAATTTCTCTTATGTTTTCTTTTTCAGTTTTTGTTCGCCACTGTTAACCCAAAAAGTCTAAAACAAATTTATTACTATTTTTCATTTTTATTACTATTGCTGCATATTTTCTCTCTATCTCTTAAATATGATTTGTTTGAGCATTTGCACATAAATCCATGAAAATGTTACGAGTGATAGACAAAAAATAAATGAAATGTGAAATTGATTTAATAAAATATGTCGTTGTTTTTTTTTTTTTTTTTTTTTTTTTTTTTTTGAGAAATATTAAGCTTAATTGTATGACAGCTTTTAATTGGGAAAATAAAACGTCTATCAATTATTTTTCACAAAAAAAATAGTTTAAACATATATGTATGTGATATTTAAATTATGAAACGTATAAATGTGAATAAAACTGGGGCGGAATTTCCTTGCAGTCACCAAAAGTAAATTTACTAATTAATAAATTCAGTAAAGTGCTACTTTGACTCGCACACGACATACATACATACTAATAAACAAACATCCTACCTGATATACATTTTTAAAAAATGCATAGTAAACTTTTTTCGGCTTTTTGGCATGTTTATAGTTTGGCGGTTTTTTCTTATTTTCTGCGTTTTTTCGACTTGGCGTTTTTTCGGCTTTTGGCGATTTTTTAGTTTTGGAGTTTTGTTTAAACCTATTTTTTTATTTCTGGAGCTTTTTCCATTTTGGCGATTTTTTTATTTGGAGATTTTTTAGTTTTGACGCTTTTTTAGTTTTTGACATTTTTTTTCGATTTTTGACGGTTTATTTTAGTTTTAGCGATGTTTTGAACCTTGACACTTGCTTGTCTTGGCGATTTTTTGGTTTTGGACCTTTTTCTTAATCTTGGCTCTTTTTCTTAGTTTTGGCGATTTATCGTTTTTGGGATTCGTTTGGATTTTTTGCGTTTTTCGAATTTTTGGTGATTTATTTTAGTTTAAGCAATTTTTTTAATTTTTGCGATTTTTTATTTTGGGACTTATTAGCTTTAGAATTTTTAAAAAATTTCAATTTTCTCTGACGGTTTCTTATATATAGCAAGTTGTCAAAATAACATAGTCAAAATTAAGTTTGATTTTTTTTAAGTTTAGTGGTAATTGTTGTAGTGAATATAACAACTCACTAACTTTAAAGTGTCTATATATGTGCCCTTAATTATGAAAGAGGTCTAAGTCATATATTTCTCTGTTCAAGATATTTAGTAGATTACATTCGAAAAAATAAAAAAGTATTTTTATATTATGCAGCATTTTAATTAAGAGTTGTACTAGTCTCGATTTATATAAATTTGTTTAATATCTTTTAAATAATTATTGAAGTTTTTCAAAGATTTATTTGATGTTTCGAAATGCACATGACTTATGGCATTTTCCTTTTTGGAAAAATATTTTACCCTTATTGCACTTTTCAATGAAAATTCGCCATTAAATGATTTTTTGAATTATACATTTTATTAGAAATTAATGTATCATCCCCTGTGAGCTTAAATTTTTTCTTTAAACGAACGCTAAATTGTATTTTTTTTTAATAAAAACTTCAAAAATGTTACACTTTTTCCAGAAAAGAAAACGCCATTAGACCACTTTCATAATTAAGGGCACAAATAATTGTATGTATATTACATGGAATTTTAAAATTTTTTGTAGCTCAGTTTGGAGCATTCTTTAACTTTTAACTGTCATATATTTGTTGTTGTAGCTGCTAAAGTTCTACATATTCTATCAAACTTTCAGGTCCGTAGCTTTAAAGGTTTTCGAGAAAACAGCATGTAATGGACAGACGCATATCATAGCAAAAACAATAGGGGTCCTTTTCATCTTTGGTGTACGGAACCCTAAAATCGCAAAATACCGATATATATTAACACATCACTGTAACATTTTCGATTACTTCATTTTTCCTAAAAACCTACGCGCTTGGTTTCACGATAATTTTAATATTAATTAACTTGCAAATTAGTTGTCTAAAACACACATTGATTTTGTTCTATAAAATAATAACAGAACATAATACACTGACACACTAAAATCAACACACCCACACACTATTTAAATGCTTACATACATACATGTATATGTATATAACAAACATTAGAGTGGCTCACTTTTTATGAAGATGAAAAACAAGGATATTAATATTATTCAACATTCGTGAGCTAAACAGTGTTTAAAAAATTTCTGTCTCAGCACTTTTTTTGCATGATTTTGTATTTTCTCCCAAGAATACTTACAAAAAAAGTTAAACTTACTGCAAGCTGTGTTCTACTCATGTTTTTAATGAGTAAAGGGAAGGATATTTTTTAAGGCACTTACTCACTAGCAGTATTGAAATAACTACAATAATAAGTACACAGAAAAGATTAAAAAAAATAATTTGTGGCTCGATTATGAAAGGCAACCGAACTTTAGTTGCGTTGCCAAATACAAATATTTTATTCCTGATGGCTAATGGCAATTAACGGCTGATAATTCCAGTTACCAAATTTTAATTAATATTGGCTTTTGGCCATTGAAAATATTTATTTAAAAAAAGAGACATTTGTAAATTTTCTGTTTGGAGTTAAGAAAATGATTGATGACCCTAATTAAATTTGGATACAACGGCGCTAATGGGAAAAATTTATAATGATTTTTTTTTTGTACGAGTTATATTGATATTTAATTTCTTTTTCTCGTTAAATCAAATGTAATTTAAAATACTCAGAATTGATTTAAGTACATGTATTTAGATACGAAAATAGTAATTAAATTTAATATCTGTTAACTCACTAATTTTCCAGAAATTTTGTTTTACTTGTGCAGTAAAATACGATTGAATATGATTGTTAAAATTAAATAATAATTATTTTGAAGACCTACAAAAATGTCAGGGTTTTTTTGTACACAAAAAAATCTCCAACATCTTAAATAAAAAAAAAAAAAAATTCAAGTAATAAACTACAAATTCAGTAAAGTGCGACTTTGACTCGCACGTACACAACATATCTAATACTATACGAATTTTAGCATATATAATCGCAAATATCATATCTGATGTAAATATTTTTTAAAAAAATTTCAACTACCAGGTAAACTTTATTTCGGTTTTTTGTTAATTTTTTTAGTTTTGGCGCCTGTTTAGTTTAGGTTTTTTTTGTACTTGTTTTTTTTTTTGCCTTTTTTCGTTTTTGGTATTTTTTTGGGATTTGGCAATTTATTTTTGTTTTTCTGATTTTTTTTTTGTTTTGACAATTTCTTTTAGTTTAAATTTTTTTAGTTTTGGGGCTTTTCTTGTTTTGGCGCTTTTTTCGGTTTTTCGACAATTTTTTAGTTTAAGCGATTTTTTAGTTTTGGCGCTTTTCTTGTTTTGGCGATTTTTCGGTTTTTCGGCAGTTTGTTAGTTTTGGCGATTTTGGGATTTTTTAGTTTTAGGGTTTTTGAAAATTTTAAAAGTTTGCCTCTTACGGTTTCCAAGACACAGCAAGTTTGTCAAAATTATATAGTAAAATATAAAAATATAAAAAGTACATTAACTAATAGAATACTCTTTAATTTGGGTTGTTAAAGTTTCAGTGTTAATTGGAGCAATCGCCTTGAAAATGTCAAGTGTCTGTATATAATTATCTGCATATTACATTAGGACTTCAACATATTACGCTGCTCTCTTTAGAATACCCTCGAGAAAACAGCCTGTGACAGACAGACATACAGAACACATCCTAAAAATTTTATTAAGTAAATTGAGCTTAAAATTTAATTAATTAAATTAAACTTTTACTTAAAACCTTATATAATGAAAAGTTTAATTTTAAAATTTAATTGAGTCAGTTTAACTTTTGCTTAAAAATATAATTAATTACAATGTTTAATTGACACAACTAAATTTTTAATTCATTATTTGGTTTTTATTTTTAACTCAAGGTAATGATTGGAAAATATATTTCTAGGTACAAAATCTTGTTGATGATAGCACTTATGGCCAAGTATAATTTACCATTGAATGCGGCTTACACAACAGGCCTTTAAAATAATGCATTTATTTTTTATATGTTGTTTTGAAAGTAATTTCGATAAAATTAAAAAGTCTTAAGCAGGACTTTTTCAAACGTGCTGCAGCTCTCAAGTGCTTTTTTCTAGACTCCCAAAATGTCTTGGGAATCCTTATAAAAAAAAGTATTCTAGTATCTGAGACAGATAACAAATTTTTGCTTGTGAGCCAATCTTTTACACATAGATACATAAACATTTTCTATTAACCAGCAATAGCTATTTATTCGTTACTCTTTAAGCCAGTGCAAACGTGTGGTATGAATTTAGCATAAATATGTAAAATGACAAACCATTACATGACAAACCGAAGTTGATTTACATTTACAGATACATATATTTACATAGACTTTGTCCATAGCTGCTATATTTGCTTAATTATATATGCACATGTGTGCTCTCTATGTGTGAGGGTGTGTGTACGTGAATCCTTATACACATACCCTATCGGAGAATGTGTCGTTGATTACAAAAGTAATCAACTTGTAGTTATTTTTTCTTAGACTAAAAGCTAACTAAAAAGACATCCAGAACTGACCCAAATTAATTCTTAAGTTGAGTGCTTAATCGGATTTGGTAAAAGCCAACAATTTTACTCTCCGCCACTTCGAAACTCATTTCAATTTTACATTAACACTTTGCTATTATTTTAGATGGCACCTCAGCTGGGTAGTAGCGCGTTGACTTTAAAACTTGTGATGATACATATTTCGAACCCTAAAAACATTTTTTGTCAATTTGGCTAATTCATGTCAATTTGGCTAATTCATAGATGGTTTTCAGTTGTATAATAGAGAAATGCACATTTTTTCATGTATGACTGGTTTGCATAAAATTATTTTATTTAAATTGGTGACATTCACTTCAAACAAGACCATGTATGTCACCGCTGCACAGTGGTTCAGTAGTAGGTAGAGATGGCTAGATTAATCGCAAAGATTAAATTAATCGATTAATTTTGACCAATTAATGATTTAATTGTATCGTAGACTTGCTTTCAATTAATTGCAATTTTAATCGATTAATTGGCAAAATAATCGTTATTTTTTTTAATAAATATTTTTGGTATTTTATTAATTTTTTTTCGATTTTTTTATTTCGAGCACATGTTTTTATCTGAGCTTGGCAGCATTGTTTCTTTGTTCTTTCTTACATCACTAAGATTCTTGTTACCCTGGAGTTAATGTCGACGTCGTCGACGGCGTCAAATGTCAAAAAAAAGTTGAATCGTATGAAATTGTATGATAGCAGTTAATCTCAACGCGTTGCAACGCCGTAAAAGTTCAATCTGTTTCAACTTTTTCGTCAACGACGTCAACATTAACTCCACTAACATTGCGCGAAATGGCACCTATAAAAAGTAAAGCGTGGAAATATTTTATTAAAGAAAAAAATAACCTGGTTGTGTGTAACTTTTTTAAAAAAAAGTTAAAATTTTCAAACAACACATAAAACATGTTCCAGCATTTGAAATTGAAACATGCAGCTGAAGTTGATAAGTTTAAGGTAAGATAAAATAGTTAATTTCCTTCAAAGATTGGGTGCGTAATGCATTATTTTATAGCATGATTCCAAAAAAAACGACGATGACAGTAAAACCATTGATGAAAATAGTGTGGATACTGTGATCGACATGTCAAATGAATCCGAAGGTAGTACAGATGAAATACCGAGTAGTAGCGCCAGTCAGCCAAGTAGCCGGCCAAGTTAGTTGAGGAGCACCGTCAGTCAGCCATTACTTTTAAAAGCATTTTCCAACATTCAGAACTATTCCTCCGGACCAAAAAACAAAAAAAATTATACGTGAAATCATGCACATGATCGTCAAAGATAATTAATAATAATAATTAAAGGTTCTGGCTTCTTAGATTTTATGAAGGAAAATTTCCCACTTTACAAAATCCCAACAAGGAACACGATAAAGGCTGAAATTGATAAACTGTATGAAGTGGGAAAAACAAATGTGTGTCATTGCTTTCAAATCTGCGTTGTGTAACCCTGACCACTGATATATGGACTAATATAGACATGAAAAGCATGTTGGGAATAACCGTTCATGGGTTGCTTGATACAAAGCCATTTAATGGAACAATTGGTGTGTATGAATTGAGTGAGTCCCATACAGCTTCCCATATATCTGAGATTTTGTCCGATGCAATGAAAAATTTTTCTATTGAGGAAGATAACGTTAAGGCTGCTGTCACAGACAATGCAAGAAATATTGTCAATGCAATCTATGAAAAATTCGGAAAAAAGCGTCATATTCCATGTTTCGCCCATACGCTGAATTTGGTTTGTTCGAATTCATTAGATATTTCTGCTGTACAAGGTATTATTTTAAAATGCAAAACAATTGTGAAATGGTTCAAACGCAGCGTTAAAGCCAATGACGACATGCGAAAGGTGCAAGCAGCCGCTGACGTACCAGAGGGTAAATTTTTGAAACTTTTACTAGATGTAAATACGCGCTGGAATTCCACCTATTATATGATCGAGCGGTTCATCAAACTTAGCGCCTACGTCAGCCAAGTTTTGTTAAATTACCCGGATTCTCCGCCCATGATAACGTCAAGAGAAAAGGATGAACTAATGGAAATATGTACATCTTTAAGACCTTTAGAGGCCATTACAGTGCAGATAAGTGGCGAACGACATGGAACTCTCAGCCAAATAATACCTCTAGTTCATTGCGGTCTTGAGCAAATTTCGAAAATTCACCCATGTCAACCAGCAGCACAAAACCTGAAACAAGAAATTTTAAAGCAATTTGATAAAAGATTTGCGACCATAGAACAGTCTTTCCTCTTAGCTGCATCCACTATCTTGGATCCCAGATTTAAAAGGGTTAATTTGGCTTTGTCGTCGGTATTAAGATATATTCGTGCTGAAATAACCGAAAAAGATGACAAAATGGAAACAGCAAGTGAGTCATCGGTTGAATCAGAACATGATTTTGATTTCTGGGCTCCACACAAAACTCTCGCGCACAAAAAAAAGAGATTATGTGACGATGTGCAACCTCAAGACGAGCTCACTTTTTATTTAAACTCCCAAGTTTTGCCACTTAAATCAAACGTAGTGGATGCTTGGGATGACATGAAAACAGTTTATCCCAAGCTCTATGAAGTCTCTCAAAATTATTGCCACTTGATTGGAACATCAGTGCCTGCGGAACGGTTGTTTTCCAAGGCTGGATGCACCGCAACATTAAAAAGAAACCGACTAACAACTAAAAGGTTGTCAAAATTATTATTTTTACAAACATGGCTGAATAAAAAATAACAATTTTTCAAGTAAATTGCTTTTAATTATTAATTTTTTTTTATAAATCGGCAATTAATCGACAATTAATCGATTAATTCTTATTAATTGCAATTAATTGCAATCAATTATTTTACTTCTGCAATTAATCATATGATTAATTAATCGATTAATTTTTTTTTTGCCATCTCTAGTATATAGTAAGACATAGTGGTCAAATGACGATGTTGGATTTTTTCACCGTTAGTGCGCTCTAATACTCACTATTAGTGGTACTACTAAAATATGCAAAAAGATTTGCAATCAGTTGTTTTTTACATTTACTTTTGTGGAAGTCAACAAATCAAAACGACTTTCCTTATCTTTTTCAGCAGTGCTAATAAAGTTAATTTCTAGTGCGTGTTTTTCAAAGAAAAAACATTTTTGACTTATTGTTTTATATAAGTTGAAGGTGTTTACCGTTATTATTATGTATTTAATAATTTTTTAAGCAAAACGTATTTTTCGGAAAGCGGTTTCACGCACGCAAAGAAAAAATATGGTTGAGGCAACCATAATCAAAGAGCAACATACTTTGATTGAATTATATGGTTTCAGTCAAATCATATTATTGTTAATAGCAAAGCAAACTTTAATTTTATTATTATCTGAGTTAATAATAATATTATCTACAAAAACAATAAACTTTTTTACACCTAATGTTAGTACTATAAATATGACAACACTATTGCTAGATGTGAGTAAAATATAATTGAGACTCACCATACCATGATCTAATATTATATTAATATTGTTAAATACGACCACAGTATTATTTAATATAATAATACTATTTTGTTTTTTAATCATATTTTTATTGTAGAAACAGCTGTGCGTTAAATTCGAAATAAAAATAAATTAATATTATTGACATAAAATGTATATATGAAATGTATACTTACACGGCATACAGACATGTCTGTATAAAGAGATACACAAATGTTTATATATTTTTATTGGCCAACCCTTTTGTTTATACTTTATTTATTTATTTATTTATTTATTTATTTATTTATTTAACACCACCCGTGCACTACCGATAGCTTACAAACAAAATACTAAACTGACAGATGTTTCTGAAAAAAAATTTTTTTAAACTTAAAATAGTATGATTTTGGATAACATTATATTGTTATTTACATCATATTATTTTTAAATAATAATACAAATTATGTTGTAGTCATAAATTTTTAACAAGACTATATTATTAAACTCTAACCATATCACACTTTTTTATGGATGTGATAATGTAATTATTAAATTCAAACATTACTCTGTTTATCGTAACGAAATAAATGTTCAAAATAACAATAACTAGTTTTCAACGACCACACATTTGTTTCAGAGAACATAATATTGTTTTCTCAACCATTCTACAACCATATATTTTCTTTGCGTGCGATAAATCAATTTCCACGTGCATTTTTTACGATGTTTTTCCCCTTAAGGTATTAACTATGTTGCCGTCTTATGCCGCTTTCAAGTTACATATTAAAATGTTACTCTATATCTGTACTTTTAATTTAAAAAGAATTTATCTGCGTTTGCTTGCGAATGTGCATGGTACAGAGGGTATTTGTCTCTACGACTAGTTTTTTGAATTCAGCTATATCAGCTGAAATAACTGGCTTAGATCAAGCAGTTATTGATCGGTGTCATCATCTTTTGCAATGTCTTTCGTCGGGATACAAAATTAATAGTGTAGAACTTAGAGGTTACTCGTTAGGAACCGCGCGAATGCTTATTAGTACGAATGCATGGTATAATTTGACTGCTTCAGCTCATAAAGTGTTAATTCATAGATCAAAAGTAGTTAATCACTGTCTAGTTTCCATAGGCGAGCTCTCTGAAGAAGCCGCTGAATCTTGTAATAAATTATTTAAATTATTTAAGCAATTCAGACGAGACAACCCGTTGATTTCTTCTTTACGTAAATTACCACAAAAGAAAAAGTCTATGCTATCACCTGAGACTTTGCGTATGTTCAGTTTTTGAAAATAATGTGCAAATGTTGTATTAAATTGCCGTTATAAAATTTATTATTTTTTCTTTACATTTTTGGTAAATAAATTATTATAATCATGAATAAAATTCCACGTGAAATTTTTCACTAGGAACAATTCCAACTAATAGCAAGCAATAGGGAAAACAAAAAATTCTAATTGGAAAAGGGAGAAATTTTACGCGGAATTTTATTCATGATAGTCCTGAATATTATATTTAAAGACTTTTTTATATTATTTTACCCTAATTGGTCCATAAATACCGTAAACATAAATATTCATATTAATTTTGATGACTATAGCTGAGAAAACTACGTATGACCGCCTTCCTTAGAAACTTGAACCACTGTGCGCTGTGAACATCCAGTTAAATTGTCTACACATCCCTGTAAAGTCAACGAAATAAAAAGTTAAAGAATACAATAAATAGATAACTTTTTTTTCAAAATATATATATATATATATATATATATATATATATATATATATATATATGTATATATTAGTGTCCTGCACAAGACTATTTATAAGACCTTTCAAGACATGCGAGATTTTTTCAAATGCTTTACTACAGCGAATTATTCTAAAAGAATCGCTAAGCAACACTGTTGGCAAGTAATTTTTTTCGGTGGTTTGTCTTGTCTTATAAATACTCTTGTGCAGGACACTAGTATATATATATATATGTATATACTTGTAGGGTGTTTCATTACTAGTGTGAGGATATCAACGTGCAAATATATATGCAAATACCCGCCTGGATTTAGCTAGGTGGCGCGCATTGGAAATGTCCAATTCCCTACACTTGCATATGAGAAAACTTGGATCCGTGCAGAATATCCAATCCGGCATAAGCTCTGTCCGTCCTGGCGTTGGTATCAATAACATATACTTTTGGCAAATAGAAGTTACTAATCATTGAAAATGGGGCAAATACGCGGAACGTTGCCTGAATAGAAAATTTTATAATTTGCAGTCATTTTTTAACGCTATATCTGTGTGATTTGGCAAAACAGACTGAACAAATAACAGCCAGTTCAACATATGTAGTTTCAACTATAAAAACTAGGAACTGCCCATTAAAATATCCTTTATATTTTCGATACTAGGACAAAAGTAGCTAACTACAAAATAATAATAAATACACAAACTAAAATTTTTTAAATGTTAGCTATTAGCAAAATCTAGTAGATTTCCCATACAAGACTAAATTTGCCTCACTGGATTTTGTCAAAATCTACTTAAAATGTAGTCGAACTTAATGATACAACTATGGATTTTTTTTTGCCCAAAATTGTATTTAAAAAACTGTGCGAATTAGCTATATTATAGTTGTTTGGTTGTAGTTAAGGAAAAATTTCATTCAATGGTTTTTGTATTGGATGCGACATCTTAATAAATGTCAATAGAACTTAGTGCAAACAGCAAAGGTTTTGATTAAGATGTTAATTGAAATCTGTTATATAGGGTGTTTTTTTCAGAGGTATAGAACTTCGAATTGAAATAAAACACAAGAAAATCGTTTTAATGTCCATCAATTTAGCTTTATTGGAAGGATAATTTTATGCCATTAATGTTTAAATATGATTTCGGGCATGTGGCCGCCGCGGCTACCTCGAATAAATCCAATTCTACAGGTCCAATTTTCAACCACTTTTTCGAGCATATGGGGCCGTATGTTGGCAATAACGCCACGAATGTTGGCTTCCAAGTCCCCTAACGTTTCTGGTTTGTTGGCGTAGACGAGCGACTTCACATATCCCCAAAGAAAATAATCCAATGGTGTCAAATCACACGATCTTGGTGGCCAATTGACAGGTCCATTCCGCGAAATTATGCGCTCATCGAATGTTTCCTTCAATAAATCGATTGTGACGTGCGCTGTGTGGCATGTAGCGCCGTCTTGTTGGAACCACAACTCATGCACATTCATGCCATCCAATTCGGGAACAAAATAGTCGGTTAGTCGGCTCCAATTGCTGTGCACGGTGGCGAATCGATTCATTCGGGTCCTCTTCAACACTTTGCTCTACAGCGGCAATTGTTTCTTCGGTGCGCACTGTTCGACGTCTCTGCGGATGCGTATTATCACATAGAGTAAACGTAGTGCGAAAACGATCCATGGTTAACCGAATTAATTGCTCTGATGGACGATTATGTCGACCATAAAATGGACGGAGCTTGCGGTAAACTTCGCGAACTGAACCATTATTTTCGAAATAAATTTGCACGATTTGCAAGCGTTGTTCTTTTGTCAACCTGTTCATGATGAAATGGCAAACCAAACTAAATATTAATCACTTGACAGCTGACAAAATGGCCACCAGTTAAAAAAGTGATGCCAACTTAAAGTTCTATACCTCAATAAAAAACACCCTTTATTTCATGCAAGTGTTTTTTTTTCTTTGAAGAAAAAATTAAAAAAAAAGTTTTTCGAGTTTTTCGTGTCTAAATTACAGCTCTAGTGATTTTATGGCTTTACAGATTTTTTAATTATTATGCATTAAGGGCTAATTTTTAACTTGGTAACCAAACTGTAATTATTTTTAAGTTCAATTTAAGTACAAAATTGTGTTTTTCAAAGCATATTCAAATAACACTTAAATTCCCAACCTTGCTTATTTAAATTCTATTTAGGTTTTATGAGAATGCCATATTTTTTTGTGCGTGTAATCGTATTAATAATAATTTTATATAATTTGCATAAATATATAACATATATCAGTACACAATTTCATATAATGGAATAAATAAATTGAAAAATTTATTCTGATGCTTTTTCGGTTTCATAAAATGTGTTTTTATGTAATTTTAATTTTTTACTTAACTTTCTTATTTATATTAAATAAGAAAGCAATTTTTTAGGGCTGCCGTACTTTCAACGTAATTCAATAATAACTTTTATTAACCACTGAAAAAATTAAATCGTATTTAAATACAATTTAAATTTATATACACACAAAAAAGTAAAATGAATGATTTTGTAATATTAATTAAAAAATTATTTAAATTTTCACCTATAAGCAATTTGATAATATCACTTAAGTTTTTCCACTCAAATTAATTAATACAATTAAAAATTTAATTGAATGAATTAAATTATTAATTGGAAATATTAATTGGTGAATACTTTTTTCTGTGTACAAATTAGATAAATTAGCACTTTTTATTTATAAATCTATTAATTTTATTTCAATTTTAAATTTAAAATTCATTCTTAATAAAAAAATTGAATCTGCTACAGCAAAATGGTTTTAAAGTACCCCTACCCTTTCATTAAATCAATGTTGTCGTAGTGGAATTTTTTAATTATTATCCGCGTTTTAATTCATTATATCTTATTAATGTCCAATTCAATTATTGTTTTTATTTCTAAAATATTGTGGGATGAAAGTAATTTTATTTTGAAGCCATTATCGCCATCATATTTGACGTTCTTCACATATCCTTCTTTGCCCATTTTCGACACAAATAAAAATTAAATTTCAAAAAATTCTAGATGAAATGTTTTTACTTATGTTACCAGCTCTTAAAATCTTTTAAATACAAATAGTTTCACGATTTTGAGTTAAGTTCAAAACTAGGGGTAAGACATTTATTTAAAAGTTATTATATTCCTTATATAAGGACATAAATATTTTTTTTTTTCTATTAAAGGAAACCCTTCGTACCTCATATTCAGCAAGTTTAATTCCATATTCACTAAGAGCAGCTCGTTATGGACTAAATATCCATCTTAATATTTTTTAATTATACTTTGAATAGACATAGATACATACAAAAGCACAAGCATACTCGTATGTACTCGTATGTATGTATGTATGTATATATGTGTATATGTTATTAAATGCAGGCATTTATTTTATTGAGCATGTAGTTTTCAGTATGTACATATGTCCATGATTATTGTACTTCAGAAGCTTGTAAGCGTCGACAATATCCACAAGTACTAAAACTAAACATACCGCTCGCTTATTGCAACAGAGGCATAACTCACAAAAGCTAGTTTTACTAGTTTCAATTTACATACAACTCAATGAAGTTATAAAAATATTTTTTTTCTCAAGAGTTGCGCGTAAAAGCCTTTTTGTATAAAATTTTTACACAAGATTAAATATGATTTAATGGAAAAGCATTTTTTTTAGATATGTCTTTGTTGCAATAAAGAAGCGATATGCATGAATGTACATGCCAAAATGTGTATGTGTACGCTCTTGTGAACTAATTACAAAATCTGATTACTTATGCCATTGATGTCACGAGATGAGCATAAAATATATGTGTGTATGTACATACATGTAACATAATTATCATTATGTCATAGTCATCAATATGAGCCTAATTAAAAACAGATTTTTTGATTTTAGGTTAGCAGTTGCAATATTTATAGTGGTTTCACATATTCAACCGTTGATTTGGTTTTGACACTCTACATTCCACTATCAATCGTTTTTTTAAAGTACAACTACACACACAAAAAAAAATAGTTGAAAGTAAAAAATAAATAATTTTTTATTAAAAACGAAACATTTGTAAAATAGAATTAATTTTTTTTTTGTTTATTAATTATATAAGAAACCTTCCTATTTTAAAAATGATTTTTAAAACGAATACCCAAAATTCTTGTTATTTCTTTCAGTGTATTATAAAGTATGTCTGCAATCACCCGCGTAAAATGGCTCATAATTGTTATTTCTAATTTCAATGGCTTTCTGTTTTTTCCGTTTGTTGGCAAACTAAAATTGAGTTTGCATTTGAAAAAAGGGGAATTGTGAACTAGTTAAATTTAATGCGAGTATTTAATATGTTTTTTTAATCAATGTTTGTTAAGGCATTTATTTTAGAAAGTAACCAGTAAAAACTAATTCACACTGCAACTCTCACTGTCATGATAGAGCTGTCATGACATTTTACTTCTATGAGACAGTCAAAATTCAATTCAATTCAATTCAGTCAAGCTGTCAAATAGAAGAAACTGCAGGTGTTTTAGATTAAAATTTTTAAAATTGTCCGTTTTTTAATTAAGAAAATCAACTGTCAATGCCAATAACAATAAAGCATTTTCTGCCAAAGTAGCGGCAGCCAGTACATCACAAAATATTTATAACAAATACTCGAAAAATTTGGCCAACCAGACAAACAGAAATATCGCGCTACGGCCCATTCCAGCTCGGTGTGATATGCTCAGTAATGCTTAAAGTTCACACAGTGAGCTTTCAAAGGAACAGCTTCTAATCTTCTTATAAATATATTCTCAATAATGTACACACTTATTATTCAGCTTCAATAGAAGTATAGAATTATAGTATAGTTGAATCGCTAACTGTAGCTATAGAAATTTTTTTCCTCTCTCTTTATTTCCGACTTGCTTTTCTCCCTTTTTCTGTAGGTATTACAAAGAGTTTTAATTAATTGAACCCAATTGAGCTGAGCACTTCTTTTTTTCTTTTTTAGTCTAACATATCAATAGTATTGAAATTAAAACAAAACTTGGCAGCACTTTTAATAAAAATCAGCTGGCTTATTGGCACGCTACACAGAGGTCCAGAATGGTTTTCATCTTCCAAAACTCTGTAACTTTTGAACTAATGAATATTTTTTTAGTTCTTTTCTTAAGCGGATCGATAACATCTCAAACTTTTATTTAAAATTAAGTTTCATTGGAATCAGTACAGCGGTTGCTGAGAAATTTAAGGTGGAAGTTAAACTTTCGAGTTTTTTTTTATTTTACATAAAAATGCTCGCTTTTTTATTATTATTATTATTTTTTGTTAAAAAATGTCTTATAATGAAAATTAAATCTTATTTTGAAAATTTAATACAAAAGCCTAGTTTTTTTAGTAATAAAAATGTGCCCATGGATTTTCGAAAAAAATTTAAGGACCAAACTCCAAGCAACCCAAAATAAAAACGAATTTTGAAAATCTATTGACAAATGACAGAGTTATGCGAAATAGCCCTTTCATTTAAGATAGAAAAATTTACTCGTTTAAAACAGGGCATTGATTTAATTGTTGTAAGGCATGAAAAAACATGTTAAATTTTTTATGTCTTTGTTTTGTTATTGTTGTGAGTTGTGTAAGTTATCACGTCGTCGAGCTTCTTTGAGAACAATTCTATCTGTTTATAATATGGGTTGCCTGCCTTGACCCCAAACTAGGGGAGTGGTTTTAGATTTTGTGAGACCCATTTCAATTATAAGTTTTCACAAATAAAACTGGTTGTATGCCAGCAAGTGCACAAAATTTTGTACTAACTAGATGTCACAAAATGTCAGCTGAATTCTTAAAATTTTGTTATTTCACAAATAATATTATTTTCTGTAACATTAAAATTATCTACCAAAGTAAATGTGAAATACTTTTTTTTCTTTTTCGCAACAAATGCCGCATAAATCCATAATTTATCAACATTTTTGAGTCCTTAAATATTTAAATACTTCGTTACTAACATTTATGATTGCATTTTGCTATAAATGGACAAGTTAATTTATTTATAAACATGCACACAGTCATACATAGATACATACATACATACATACAAACACATTAACATCCATGCATAAATGCACATTTGTACGTGTAAGGGGATCTTTGTTAGCCAAACACAACAGGCAGTTGGATGAAATTGGTATTCAACTATTATTTGCTGCTGAAATATTTGAGCCTCTTTTACATTAATCTTCGATACTTGAATGATTGTGTAAATTTGATGGTTGAATATATATTCGCCATATTGCTGGTGTTAATTAAAAATGCAGATTCTTTCTGTTATTTGGCAATACAAAAGCTTTTAAAGGATTTCTTGTGCGCTGTCATAAAACAGAGGGAAATGTTTACAGGCTTATAGTTATTTATTTTATTTTGGTTTCCTTTAACAATTTGTTTTACTTTTATTGAGGGATATTTTGAGTTTAATTTGAGCTGTTAACAATAATATAAAAAAATACAGATAAGGCTTATATAGGTAAATATTTGCCAGAATTTTATGGCTTTGTTGGCAAAAAAAATGAAAGTGGTAGCGGTCGCCTGGGGTATACTCTTGATAGTGCCTTTTAGTTATTTACCATCTCGCTATTAAATAGATTAAGTTGTTGATTTCATTCCGATATTTGAAAATCGAGTTTTCTTCAGTACCTGGATTCAGTATCTTTTTGGAAACCAAAAATCGTAACATTTATCGGTACGTTTTTATCCTTTAAAAACGCTTTTTTGTGGACCCGAATATATGCAAATGAATTAAACATCCTAGTGTACTATTTAAGATTAAGAATGACAATTTCTTTACTAAACAAATACACTTATGCTAACCAAGAGCTTAAATATATGCACACAACTTAAATTACATAAGCCATAGCTGGTCAAAGTGGCACCAGAGTGCCAAACTTCATTGGTATTGCAGCAATACCCCTTCTCTGATGTTCTCTACAGAAGACTCACTGTTTGTACAATGACTCACTGGCTTTACTTTTACACAATTATATATGACCATCAAGTGCTTTGTTCACTTTACTCTTCACTCCAAATAACAAGACTTCACGATAAACTCATGCAATTATCTTCACAATAAACATCTTTATGATTGACTACTAGTCAACTGAACCCCAGACTGACTTCTTGATAGAGTGATCTGTCAGCAGATGCGTTGCGCTTTTTATACTTCACACAAGGATTCCAGAATGTGACACCAACCTCTAGACCAGCGGTAGGCAAAATAAGGGCGCCGCGCCTTTTCTTATTATCTTTTATTACGTATGTGTACACACGCATTGTTGAGAAATAAACAACACTAATCAGTCTAGCTAAAACATTCAAGCAGGCAGGTCGTGTACATCGCATACTGTTAAAAATCAGTGTTGCCAGAGACAAACTCTTCCCAACAATAATAAATTATGTGTGATGAAAATTTACTAAAATTTTTATTTTCAGAAAATTATTTTGGCAAACCAGAATGTCTGGTTTGTGAACGGGCATTGTCACACATGAAAAAACATGACATGCAAAGACATTTTGAAGCATATCACAAGGAATATGAAAATATTACTGGTGATGCAAGAGAAGCCCTTATTGTTCAGCTTAATAAAGCTTTTTATGAAAAAATGATTGCTTTCTAAGTTTTATAAGAAAAGAAAGGCCCCTTTTGTTGTTGCTGCATCTCTTGCTAAACGTTGCCGTCGTTGACCAATGATGTATTAAAATGCTTTGGTGACAAATCTGAAGACATTCGCATGCTTATAAATGACATTCCCTCTCTCCTCGTACAATTGTTCGACGTACTGAGCAAATCAGCGCATTTATCTTTTCAAATATTAAGAAAAGAATGCTTAATTGCCAATTTTTTTCCATATGCCTTGATGAATGCACTGATCTAAACTATATATCTCAGTTAATTATTTGTGTAAGAACTGTCAATAAAAATTTTGACGTACATGAAGAAATGTTCTCCCTACATAGCTTACATAACAGTGTAAAAGGAAAACTTATTTTCGACATCATAAACGAAAATGTTCTTTCCTTTACTGATAAGAATAAGTTTTGCTCTGTATGTACTGATGGTGCCAATGTAATGGTGGGTAAAAAAGAGGGTTTCGTAGGACATTTGCTTAAAAGTGGTTTAAATATATATGTTTTTCATTGCATTATTCACCAACAAGCATTATTTGCAAAAAGTTTGAATGTAATGAATACAATGAAAATCGTGATTCAAATTGTTAACAAAATACGAGCTGGCCATAATGCCTTGAATCATAGAAAATTCAAAGAATTTCTTGATCTCGTGCATGCCGAATATGGTGATTTGCTTCTGTATACAGAAGTAAGGTGGTTAAGCAAAGGTCGTTGTCTTCAAAGACTTTTCAGTCTTCGTGAGGAAGTTGTATCGTTTTTGGATCAAAATAAAACACCTGATACCAAAGTATTGTCGGAGCATTTGAACGATAATGTTTTTTTTTTTTTTATTAGATTTTGCGTTTTTGACAGAAATAACTGAGTTTGTTAATCAACTAAACATACAGCTACAAGGAAACACCAAAACAATTTTTGAGCTATTTTCTGCAATAAAACAATTTATTAGAAAAATTGAAATTTTGATACAAAACCTTAAAGATAAAAATGTAATAAGCTTAAAAAGGACATTTGAAATTTATAGCAAAATTCCAAATAGCAATAGCAAACTACAGGAATGTCTAAATGTGCTTCAGGCTCTACTAATTAATTACAACAATCGTTTTCATGACTTTAAAAATATTGAAAATTTTATTGAAATGCATAACAACCCTTTGTTATGTAATATAGAACACCAAAATCAGGATATTAACGCAGAGTTAATTAAAATGAGGGAAGATCTAGCTTTACCATTAACTAGCGGGATAGAGTTCTGGAGAAGTATTTCTGCAGATGTATACCCCAAGGCAAAAAATTAAATTTTAAAATTATATTCAATGTTTGGAGCTACCTATATTTGTGAGTCAACATTTTCCATACTAAAGCACATTCAAACTAAAAGCCGAAACCGTTTAACAGATAAACATTTAGAAAATTTAATACGCATAAAATGTTGTCCGTATGAAATTAATATTGAAGATGTAAATAGATTCGAATAAATTGTTTTATTGCAGAAAATCGCAAATTTTTTTCGTTTTTCTTCGCAACCAGATGTTAAGTTGATTAACAAATTCATACACCACATTCGGCAAAGTCGAGATGAAAAAAATCTTTTAACTCTCTATTATTTATTTTCTTCAAAATTTTAACCACTATTTTAATTGTACTCGTTACATTCAAAGTTTTTTCAAATAACGCCTGTTGTTGAATATTGCAATGAAAAACAAATATATTTAAATTATTTTTAGCAAACTTCCTACGAAACCCTCTTTTTTATCGAAAATATGCTTTCATTTTGCATTGTTGTATAAGCCATATAGGGCAAAAATTCTTTGTGTACGTCAAAATTTTATTGACAGTTCTTATACAAATAATTAACCGAGTTATGTCGTTTACATCAGTGCCTTCGTTTATTTCTTTCTTATTATTTCTTGATATTTAAAAAGATGAATGCACTGATATGCTGGGCATTCAAACTTATCGAAAAATCAAATACATATAAATTATTTGAAGAAACCGTCCTACAAAACCCATCTTTTTATCCACCATTACATTGCAACAAAAGATGCATTTCTTTATATAAAAAAATTTTGTGTTTCTTCTGACCGTAATAATATCAAGTTTGCCTTTGGAGATTTCAAATTAGTGAAATGAGATACTGGCAACACCGGATCGTGGTGAGAGTTTAACTCACACAATTGTAAAATGCAATTGTATGGGTTGCCGACCACTGCTCTAGACAATCTAAGCAGCATTTCCAATGCTTGTTTTCAATCGCAGAATTACTGCATGAGCTAACTATATAGATATTTGTGTATATTTGTATATAAGTCATTACAGAAGCAATTTATGGTGCTTGCTTACTTTATATTTTTTTGCACCACCATGAATGTGTGTTTGTATGTGTATCTGCTTAACAAGCAGAAGCTATTTCGTTATTGTTGTTGCTACAGTTTGTTTATGTTTATTTAATCATTTATATGCGTATTCTGAAGAATTCTTTTTGGTTGCCAAATGTTTTTGCATTAACTCTCTTATCGGCCATTTCCGTAACAATATTTATACGTTTGCTGTAATGATAATGTCGCCCCTACCACTATCCAATATGCAAATCTGAACTTTTGAGAAGAGCACGAAGACCCGTCAATTGTGAATTTAATGTCGGTGTATACCTAAAATTGCACTGCTTCAAATATTTCTTATTGACTTATCTATCGTCCATGAGAATTTCAGCATTCTTAAAAGAGACATATCGTATAAATTCGAATACCAAGATAACGACTCTAAAAATACAATTTTGCATATTGGATCGTTTGGCACAAAGAATATAAAAAAATTAACATAATGGGTGTTTTTTTATTGAGGTATAGAACTTTAAGTTGGCATCACTTTTTTAACTGGCGGCCATTTTGTCAGCTGTCAAGTTATTAATATTTAGTTTGGTTTGCCATTTCATCATGAACAGGTTGACAAAAGAACAACGCTTGCAAATCGTGCAAATTTATTTCGAAAATAATGGTTCAGTTCGCGAAGTTTACCGCAAGCTCCGTCCATTTTATGGTCGACATAATCGTCCATTAGAGCAATTAATTCGGTTAACCATGGATCGTTTTCGCACTACGCTTACTCTATGTGATAATACGCATCCGCAGAGACGTCGAACAGAAACAATTGCCGCTGTAGAGCAAAGTTTTGAAGAGGACTCGAATGAATCGATTCGCCACCGTGCACAGCAATTGGAACTTTGTCCATCAACTTTATGGAAGATTTTGCGCAAAGATCTTAGCTTGCGACCTTACAAGATCCAGCTTGTGCAAGAATTAAAGCCGCGAGACCATGCAATGCGTCGTGATTTTGGTGTATGGGCCGAAAATGAGATTGATCTCGATGCTGATTTTCATCGCAAAATTTTGTTCAGTGATGAGGCTCATTTTTGGTTGAATGGCTACGTCAACAAGCAAAATTGCCGCATTTGGAGTGAAGAGAATCCACATGAGACCCTTGAGACGCCATTACATCCACAAAAACTGACTGTTTGGTGTGCTCTATGGGCTGGTGGAGTCATTGGGTCATACTTCTTCCGAAATAATGCTGGAGAGTCAGTTACCGTTAATGGAGACCGGTATAGAGCCATGATAACCGACTATTTTGTTCCCGAATTGGATGGCATGAATGTGGATGAGTTGTGGTTCCAACAAGACGGCGCTACATGCCACACAGCGCACGTCACAATCGATTTATTGAAGGAAACATTCGATGAGCGCATAATTTCGCGGAATGGACCTGTCAATTGGCCACCAAGATCGTGTGATTTGACACCATTGGATTATTTTCTTTGGGGATATGTGAAGTCGCTCGTCTACGCCAACAAACCAGAAACGTTAGGGGACTTGGAAGCCAACATTTGTGGCGTTATTGCCAACATACGGCCCCATATGCTCGAAAAAGTGGTTGAAAATTGGACCTGTAGAATTAGCTTTATTCGAGCCAGCCGCGGCGGCCACATGCCCGAGATCATATTTAAACATTAATGGCATAAAATTATCCTTCCAATAAAGCCAACTTGATGGACATTAAAACGATTTTCTTGTGTTTTATTTCAATTTGAAGTTCTATACCTCTAAAAAAACACCCTGTATAAGTATGTATGTAAATGTGTTATTGTATTTATTTTGCTGAACTGGTTGGCATATTGAAATATGCAACATTTTGAAAAACATAAATTTATTGCATCAATAGTTTGTAAATTAAAACACTTCTTTCCTACAATGCGATTACATATAGTCATAATAAATTGGCAATAAAAATCGTTTTTTTTCATTACTGGTTGATATTTTTAAATTGAAGTTATCAGGAAATTTTGGCAGTTGGAAAAAGCAAAAACACTAAGTTATTTTTTTTTTTTTTTTGTAATAAAGATATAATGTTGAATTACAAAAGAGTTCACGATTGTAAGAGATTAAAAAAGTGCCAAATAAAATATACATGCATGCATATGTATGTATGTATATATACGTATGTATATAAGCTCTATTGATATACATTTTTTATGAATATAAATTTATCGCTGTATAAAAACCCTTCTTTTTAAATTTGAAATATACACAATCACTTAAATATAAATCTATCATGATGTGTGTGCATAAAGCACAAAGTAAAACACATTTGCACATACTTTACTGTACACATCCGGATTGTATTAATATATGCTTGTGTGTGTGTGTGTGTATGTATTGGAGTGTCCTCGTCTGTATGGTATAATATGGTTGGTAAATAAAATAATAATTTACATATGAATAAAGAGAATGAATGGAATCGTATTATATATGCTTGCATGTCCCATTATGTCGTTATTAAAATTTTTCTTCTTTTATAAAAGATTTTAAAAATATATTTGAATGTATTTTAATAAATAATAAAATTTAATAACTGTGATTTCTTTTATATATTATAATTGTTTTCTTTTTTTACTCATATTTCCTTTCTTTCATATCTACATATGTATATATTTTTGTATGCAAGTATGTTGTGTATTTTGAGGGTTTGTGTACTTTATAAATGGAAGCTTAAGACTTGTTGAACTCTTTTGAATACGCCAACCAATTAAAGATATAAGTAGCATAGAATATGTATTGGAATATTTTTGCATTTAGAAATATCATTCCGTAAGAAGTAGAATGCAAGCTCTTGAAAATATTTTAAAATAATTGACAGATATTTCAAAGGTAATTTCTCACATCCATCCTAACAAATTCTAATAAGTAGCATGACTCTCTGCAAAAAAACAATCATATGTCTGATTGTCGCCATAAGGTTTATTGAAATATAATTGGTTTTTTTAAGGATGACCATATAATATCAGTGAGGTTTTTTTTTCAAAACTTTAAAAAAAAACATTAAGAAAATTCTAACTACTTTGAAAGCCTTTGACTGAACCTTTTGGAAAAGTGTACTGTGCATAGCCCATTAAGATTTTGCTATCTGAAAATTGGACTATGTATAGGCCATTGAATTTTTCTATATGAAAATTAAAATATGTATAGCCCATTGAATTTTACTATATGAAGGGTGCGCTACGTTTGTACAGCCTATTGATTTTTCAAATACACAGAGAAAAAACTGCCTAATAGAACCAAGAAAATTTTCTCTATGAAACATTTTTAGGCTAAGAGGTATCCCAGCAGAAAGAAGCGGAGATTTTCTCATAGAGATTCCTTATTATTTTTATGTGCTAAATTTTCTTAATTTTATCAAATAGAAAATAACATAAAATCACGAAGAAATCTTTTTATTCACAATTTTTATTCAATTTCCGTTATTATACATCGTCCATTTTTAAATTTTTTATGAAAAAATTTAATAGACTATAAATCGTTCACTTCGTATGCAAACAATTAAAAAGACTATACATTGGCTTCTTTTCATGCAGAAAATTAAATAAAGTATACATACAAAATTTAATGGGCTATACATCGTCCATTTTTTAAGTTTTTTATTAAAAAATTTAATGGACCATAAATTGTCCATTTCGCACGCAAAAAATTAAATGGACTATATACCTCGTCCATATTTCGAACAAAAAATTTAAAGGATAGTACATCATCCATTTTTCATCAAAAAAAAATTTTTAAGAAAAAATTTTATTTTTTTTAATTTTTTATGAAAAAATTTAATAGACTATAAAATCGTCCATTTCGTATGCAAACAATTAAAAAGACTGTACACCGTCTAATTTAATGGACTAAAAATAAAAAATTTAATGGGCTATACATCGTCCATTTTTTAAGTTTTTTATGAAAAAATTCAATAGACCATAAATTGTCCATTTCGTACGCAAAAAATTAAATGGACTATATACGTCGTCCATATTTCGAACAAAAAAATTTTTTAAGAAAAAATTTGAATGGACTTTAATGGTCCATTTTTACGTTTTTTATGAAAAAATTTAATAGACTATAATTCGTCCATTTCGTATGCAAACAATTAAAAAGTCTATACATTGTCTATTTTTCATGCAAGAAATTGAATGGACTTACATCAAAAATTTAATGGGCTATACATCGTCCATTTTTACATTTTTTATGAAAAAATTTAATAGACTATAAAATCGTCCATTTCGTATGCAAACAATAAAAAAGATAATAAATACATCGTCCATTTTTCATGCAAAAAATTTAATGGACTATACATACAAAATTTAATGGGCTATACATCGTCCATTTTTTAAGTTTTTATGAAAAAATTTAATGGACCATAAATTGCCCATTTCGTACGCAAAATATTAAATGGACTATATACGTCGTCCATATTTCGAACAAAAAAATTTTTTAAGAAAAAATTTGAATGGACTATACATGGTCCATTTTTACATTTTTTATGAAAAAATTTAATATACTATAAATCGTCCACTTCGTATGCAAACAGTTAAAAAGATAATAAATACATCGTCTATTTTTCATGCAAAAAATTTAATGGACTATACATACAAAATTTAATGGGCTATACATAATCCTTTTTTAAATTTTTTATACGCAAAAAATTAAATAGACTACATACATCGTGTATATTTCGTACAAATATTTAATGGACTAGACATCATCCATTTTTCAGGAAAACATGTTTTAAGAAAAAATTTTAATGGACCATTTAATCGTCCATTTCTAAATTTTTTATGAAAAAATTTAATAGACTATAAATCGTCTATTTCATATGCAAACGATTAATAAGACTATTCATCATCTATTTTTTATGCAGAAAATTAAATGGAGTATACATACAAAATTTAATGGGCTATACATCGTCCATTTTTTAAGTTTTTTGTGAAAAAATTTAATAGACTATAAATTGTCCATTTCGTACGCAAAAAATTAAATGAACTACATTATACCTCGTCTATATTTCGTACAAAAAATTTAATGGACTATATGTCGTCTCTATTTCGAACAAAAAATTGAATGGATTATACGTTATCCATTTTCCATGAAAAAAAATTTTAAGAACAAATTTTAATGGACATCGTCCATTTTTACATATTTTATGAAAAAATTTAATAGACTATAAATCGTTTTTTTTTTTATGCAAACAATTAATATTTTTTATGCAAAAAAATTAAATGGACTATACATACAAAATTTTAATGGACTATTTATCGTGTATTTTTTATTTATGCCTAGCCTTTGGAATTTTTAAATGACATTTGGACTAGCCCATTTAGCCTATTTAATTTTTTTTTAATGAAAAATCAAGAACGTAGTGAAGCATATAGAGCAATAAATAATGTACAGAAAAAGATAAAGAAAATTAAACAGACTATACAGAGCAGCATTTTCATAAAGAAAAATTCAATGAGCTATATACTGCAGAGTTTTTAAATATGTAGTTATGTATAAAAGTACAAAACGTTTGCAAATAAAGTTAAGCCACTAATAAACATGTATTTTATTTATTTGAAATTTCAAAGTACCTTCTGATAATTTCCCCAAGCGATTAAGACCAAAAACTTTAAAAATGCATGCATGCATCCACAACTTCTCACATAATCGTACAATAAATAAAAAGAACTCATACTAACTATCAATAAAATGTTTAAATAATTCATAAGAACGGGGTTGTTTAGTGTCGTTTTTGTTTTAGTTTTGCTAATAATTCCCAACAGTGACGACGACGACACGGCGATGATGTTTGCGTTGTAAAATAACTGATGAATGAGTTTCAAGTTATGTCACGTTTTGCAGTCAATTTTATTGTTCTTTATATATATATATTTTTTTTTTGTCTTGGCCGTAATTGTCCTATTGTCTTTGACATGGTTTGGGAGAAAGGGGAGAGCAGTTGTCAATTTTCATAAACACGTACTTATTTTTAAAGGTGCACAAATGCACATTTTTAAATGTATAACTTACAAATTCTTTGTATGATGAAAATTTTTGTGATGTTGCTTAAGACAATGAAGTTGGAGGTATGTGGGTAATTGTCAAGGGTTGATGTATATTTTGAATATCAAAAGAATAAATGGGGGTTGCATTGTCAACACGTTTTTAAGTGATTTGTCAAAAGGAAATATGCTAAATTGAAATTTGTTTTAGAATTTGGCAAACATACATACTCTAAAATTAAGCTATTGAAAAATATAAATAAAAAATTAAATATTTATTAGCTATGGGAAAAAGTCAATGTCTATTTCTCCAATAACCCAGCAAAAAATATTTGATGCTCAGAAGCACTTAAAACTGTTAGAAGCAATGTATTGCTTGCGAGATTTGCTATTGCTTCTAAGTGGCTCATTGCGAACAAATATCGTGTATTATAAAAGCGCAATTGCAAGTGATTCCATTTCATTGTCTCCCTTACAAAAATGCTGCCAGCAATCAAAAATTATTGCTAAAAATGTGCATACATATATATATATTCCATTGTAAAAAAAAACTTATTAGCTATGTGAAGAAGTAAAGTTCTGTTGCAAAGTTTGATAGAAATTCAATTTTATAATTTCATAAATATTTTTTCTTAATTAAATAGCAGCACTTTATTTACGTCAACCATTTCTGCAGAAATTATTGCTATCTCTTACCTAATAAAATTTCTTAAATCATGCAGACATTTGCTTATTGTTTATATTTCTAATTGTTTGCTCGTATTCATAAATGCGTTTTGATTTTTTAAAAGCTTGTAAAAGATTTGTATGCTAATTGACATTTTATTTAAACATTTTCTCGATTGCCCTATTGCAAATGATTCATTAACAGCAATCCATTAAAATTTTAAATGCATAATTTATGATAATTGAAAGTTTGCAATTTTTTAAGGGCTTTAAAAAGTCTATTTAGATTATATTTTAACTTATGCTGAAGTTATTAGACAATAAGCCTTTATTTTTGTCCTTTCTGTTTGTTAATAAAATAAATGCTTAAAGCTTTTATGATTTGAAAGCACGTATTGTACACTGATTGGTTTGCACATCAAGTGTCAATTAAGCTGCTTTCATACTAAAAAAAAAAATGCCTGGTAAGGGAACGGGCTTTAATTTATACCTTTTTTATACTAAGCAATTAAAAAATTTTAAATTATTGAGCAAAATTTTCTCTATAGTGGGTTAAGTGAATAAAAAGCAAAAAGCAAATGTATTTTTTATTCACTTTACACAATATCTGGTTTAAAAATAAAGTATGAAATTTTAAATATTTTAAAGGCGAAATTATTATAAGTTCAACATTCTATAAAGGTGAAAAAATAAGTTTGATTAGATTTTATGTGCAAAGTGTTGAAGGCGGGTGCTATTTTTAAATATTTATATATATGAAACAAAAACAAAAGAAAATTTTTTTTGCCTGAGTGGCTTTGCTTCGCTGCCATTGTTATAAAAGTGGGCGGTGTCATGCCCACTTAATATATTCCTTATATTCTATGTACTTATATGATTCAAATGGAACCTGGCACACATCTTGAGTTTTGAAAGTGACAATATCTAGCATTTAAAAAAGTGGGGCCACTAATATTTTTAAAATTATTTGTGACCACGTCCCTTAAAATTTAATATAAGCAATAAAACTTAATAAATTAAGGAATAACAAAAATTAAAAATTTTAAAAACCCCCGACTTTTTTCAGAAAAGATGTTATATCTTCTAAACGGCTGGACCGATTTTTTTCAAACATAGCTAAGAACCCTCTCGATCAAGTCATCTTTCAAACAGAAAAAACTAAATGAAAATCGGTCCAGCCGTTTGGCCTGTACGTGGACACAGGCAGACACACAGACACACAGACACACACTACAAACTTATAACACCCCTTTTTTTAGTCGGGGGTTAAAAAATATTGGAGCGACTTTTTTAAAGTTAAATATAATCTAAATTCGATTAAATAAAATATTTTTGTAGGTCTTAGCTTTAGTTCTATTCGAAGTCGAAGTACCAATCAGGTTAGCAAATTCTAGTTTTACATATTTATGTGCTAAGTTTTCATTAAAATTCTCATCGACTTCGAAAAGCGCTATAAGTAATACATATATATAAAAATATTTTACTTTTCTTAAGCTAAATTATTTTTAAATTGTTAGCGCTTATTTTTAAAGTCGTTCAAATTTTTTAAAGCTTTATTTTTATCTTTTTAGTGGCAATTTAAAACTGTTAGGGTGTCGTCATGCCCACTTTTGCAAATATTATTGGCTTCTTCATCAATTTTTTAAAGCATAAGATAATGCCAATTGAAGAGCCCAAAATGTTTTCCCTATAGGATAAGTAGATGTACATGCATGCGAATTAATATTAAAGTTTAATGGGCATGGCTCCGCCCACTTTTTTAAATGCAAGATTGTTCCGCTTCTAGAACTCAGGGTGTGTGGCGAATTTCGTAAAAATCGGTTTAGTAGAAGAACCTGTAATAAAACATTACATTTTAATAGGCGTGGCTTGGCCCATTTCTTTTAATTCAAGACTGTGTTAGTTAATGTGTATCCCACGCTGTGTGCTAAGTTTTGTATTAATTGGATAAGAGTACATAAAAAAAGATAAAATTAAATGGGTGTGGCTCTGCCCACTTTTTTAAATGCAAGATCGTTTCTCTTTTAGAGCTTAGGATGTGTTACGAATTTTGTGAAATATGATATTAGATTTTGATGGGCGTGGCTTCGCCAATTTCTTTAAGTTTGCACTTGTGTCGGTCTAAAAATACAGGAGCTATAAATAAACATTCATAAACAAATAGAGACTAATTTATATACTTTTTTGAACGCGGTTAATAATATATGGGAGGTATGATTGAATTTGAATGGTATGAAAAACATTAACTACACTTTCACTACATTTTGTTTAATATTACAGTAGTAATTAACCCCCTTATGCAAAAACGTTTATTAAAGTTAAAGCATGTCTTAAAATCGGTTTTGCTATACAAAATTCGTTTGTTAAACCAACTTTAAGTTTAACAATCGTTTTTGCATAAGGGGATAAGTCTATGAAGTTAAACATACATACATATGTATTTTGATGTATGTCCTTGAACTATTATTCTTGAAACTCAAGAATTTACTAAATTTTTTATTTTAGGCAACAACATAATGGGATAATTCTTTGTGGTTTTGTTCATTCATTCTGTCCTAAGAATGAAGCTATTGGTGACGTTGGCTTTATGAAATAACAATAACATGCATATGTTAAGGAGAAGACTGATCCCTGGATAAAAGTTTTTATATGCTAGACTGAAAATTTGTTATTGTTTTTAATGTAAGTATAATTATCTCTTATAACTGAAATTTATTTACTGGTGGTTAAGCTCTGCCCTAGACGATTTGTTAAAGCATCAATGAAATGCATATAGACAATGTTTTATCACCAGCAAATAAACTTCTCTTATAATAGAATTATGACAATATATTGAATAATAAATTTCTTTAATGTATAGTGATCTATTTTTTTATTATTATTTATTAATAGAAATAACTGTCATCCGTTGCGAAAAATAGTGCAATGTTGAAGCGTAAATTTAAAAAACTGTGATATTATGATGCAAATTCTAAAAGGAAATAGAAAGGAATAGCAACATTTTCCTTGCATATAACAATCTGAAGCCTTGATTGTGAGATTCCTTGTGAATTATTTGGGAATAAAAAAAAATTATTTTTATCCTCAGCCTTGTCCGCGAATGCACAACTCACAGTTTAATCTCTAATTTTTTATAACAATCTGGCACATAACAATTTATACATAAAAATTATTTTGATTTTATAACGGATTTATACGCTCAGGAAAAGAACGCGTCACATTAATTCAATTACATTCAATATAAGAGAAAATGTATATTGAGATACTTAAAAATAAATAAAATTAATAAATTAATACTGCAAATAAATATTTTTCCATATTGAAATAAGAAATTTCAACATGACTAGACTTTCGTTAATGTTTCTTATTAATACAATATGGTTTTTATTGATTTTAAGATGTTTTTTCTGAGCGTAGAAAAAAAAATTGTATGAAACTCCTTTAAATCTACAGTCTTGTTTGAAAAAATTAAGGCTTTATAAATGGTTTATAGAATAGATTTTCATAAAAATTTTTTTTATTAAGCCTTTATAGAGCCTTAATAATATTTTAAAAATATGGCCTCTAAAATATTTTCTTATGAATAATGGGTAGTATGAATAAAAAAAAGCATTTGCTTTTTACTTAAAAATTTGTTTTAAACTCCAAAATGTGTATGTGTTTTTTGTTTTTTTTTTAAATTTTTAAGTAAAAAGCAAATACTTTTTTTTATTCATACTACCCAATGCCTTTAATATATATAAAATTAAGTTTTTCCTAAATTTTTTATGAAAATATATAAAATTAATTAAATATAATTTATTGCTCTGTGCTAGATTTTTAATCATTCTACGTATGTTTAAGCTCTTTTAAAAAAAATCCTTTCACATTTTAATATTTATTGCTATTTTTTACTTCTCTTTTACATTCACACTATTTGACCAAATAATAAATAAAATTGCATTTTACTCTTTGGCAAGTATTTGATGACAATTTAAGGTTGAAATATGAGGTTAAACAATTATTATTATATTTTTATTGTTTTATGTCTTTTTTTAATCTCTTTTAGTATTTCCTCTGCAAAAAATAAAAATAAAATAAAAATAAGAACGTTAAACTATTTAGTGCACAGTTGTTGTTTTTTTTTTATTTTTTTTGTAATTAAATTTACTTAAACAATGCATTAAGGATATTTATACTGCAATTCCTGTTTTGCTTGAGTTTATTTTTCATACAGTTTCGCACTTTGCACAGTCGAGATACATACATTTATTTTTATACAAATAATCTTAGCTTCCTCTCTCTCTCATACTCTCTTTCTCTCTTTGTGTTCACAGAACATTGTCATATTTACTGACAATACAATTTCCCTTAAGGATACACCAACGACCTGAATGTAAAATAGTATAAAATTAAATTGCATTTTTTCCATTCATATTGTACCAGTTGGTATGTTTTCCAGGAGCACAAAGACGAGCAAACGAGTGCTGCATACAACCCATACAATTCATTCATTCATTGTAAATATACAAAAAAAAAAACAGAGACGCAAAGTAATGCTAAAGAGGTTAAGATAACTAAAGAAAAGTAAAGTAAAGAAATGTAAGTTAAATAAGAAAATTATTATGAAGTAAAGCTGAACGAATATAAAAGAAAGCCTACCTAATAACAACGAGACGTACTATGTAGTTTACACTCACTCAAGCAAATGACTACAAGGTATATGAATAAGAAATGTTTAACATTATGATGGGGTTTAAGTAATATACTTAATATACGATCAAAATGGTTTTTATAACTGGTTTGAACGAAATATTGGAGATTCGTTGAAGTTCAAAATGTGTTATTCATTTTTATAAAGTAAAGTTAAATAAAAGCTGTTGAAAACGATTTTTAAAACATTCAATATTGCTTGGCTTTTAAGTGCTTCAAATCAGAGATACAACAGCTTCAATTTATGGCAGATTAACAAAATTTTTCTATCTGGATCACTTTCCAACATCTTGCGAGGCATACTTTACTTCTAACACAACCTTGAATCATTGAACAATAATATTAAAAACTATCTGCTTAAGAAGTTTTAAACCATTATAACTGTTAGATGGCCATGATATCTTAAGTACCTTAAGAACAGCCAGCTTAAAATGAGATCCTGGATAAAAATCTGCTCAGCCCAGAGTAAAAAGCTCTAAACTTTTCATTTCCTTAAAAGAACTTTTGCTAGAAGCTTAGTTTTGCCAGTACTTAGCAGCGAAAATCTCATAATGAATTGAAAATATATCGCCAGCTGAACAACAAAAAATTTAAAATAGTATTTTTAATTAATTATTAATTAATTATTATTATTATTATCTTATTATTATTATAAATTTCCAACAAAAAAATATGAAAAAAAAGAAACTTTACTTCAATCCTAATTCAGAAATTTTGCTTAGGTTTTTTCTCTCTCCTAACGCTGCAGCCACACGTTCAATAAATCGCTTTCAATTTCATCACACATACTGTGTGACAAAATTCCTTCAAATTGATAGCTGTGGCACAAATTGATAGTCAATTTCATTGTTCAAATGCCACTGATAAAGAAACAATTTAAATTTATAGCTCCAATCAATGTTTGCTGTGACCAGCTGCTCAAATTGAAAATTAAATTGCAATATAAATGGATAGGTGAATTTGAAAGCAATCTAGTTTTCAATTTAAAAAGATTGAGTGTGTTAGTGGAAAAAGGTGTGAGTTTGTTGCAAATTGAATGGAATTGAAAGGCAAAAATTGAACGTGTGGCCCTCAAGTAACGATACTATAATCGAAACTAAATATCGCTTATTTACTCAAACAAGGTCATAATCCAAAAAAGTAGTTGAGTTTAAAGTTTTCAATTTACACAAAACTTGGAATGGAAAAAGAAAAGTTTGTTATTCTCTCAAGAGGTGACTAAATTGAAATATATATATATATTTCATATATATGAAATTTTTAGACTATATATAACGATATGAAGATTAATTCTGCATCATTAAATCAAAAATTAAATTTTTTGAGTTATGAGCGATATATATATATATATATATATATATATATATATATATATATATATATATATATATATATATGTATGCTTGCTATCACACACCTATTGTAGGGCACATTGTAGACGTATAACAAAATTCTTTTTCTTTTAAGCTTTCAAGTAAATTTCTGCAAAATTTACTTAAGACAATAGAGAACATAACATACAATTGAAAAGATATGCCAGAGATGCAGAACAGGGAAAGAAAAAGAAATAATAACACAAAAAAAATGTTAAGAATCAGACAGACTATTGTTATGATTTCTTTGCTTATTGCATTTATTTGACTTCGTTATGGCATTACAAAATGATTTTTATTTGGGTTTCATTTTGCTCACTGTAATGAAATTTAAATATGTTTTTCCAAAAATAATATTTACATAACGAGCCATAACCTCTAAAATAGCTTAAGCGACATATTTTTTGGACTTCGTTTTTTTTGATGAAAATTTACTATTTACTATCGCAAAAAATCGACTTTGGACAAAAAATTAAGTTTGAAAATTATGTCGCTTAGACTTTTTTTTTTAGAGATTATGGCACAATGCCTGTATATCCTTTTGCTGACTATTTGAAATAAAAATGAGTGCCAAAAATATATTGATATATATTAGATTATTGTTTAAGGAAAAAATAAAATCAATTAAATGCGATTGTATCTTTTTTCGCCTAAAGTTTGTTTGATAAAAAAAAAACAACTATAAATGAAAAATGTGGAATAAAGCAGAAAATAAAATGTTAAAATATTTCTGGAATTAAGTTTAAGATAATCGCATTTTTAATTTGAAACAAAATGCACTACAAGCAAATATGCAAACAAAATTTAAAAATTTTTAATGAAAATTTTAAAAAAAAAATTAAACATCGAATAGGAATATTTTTTCGTGGCGGTTTTGCAAAAATGTTAAACCATTTGTTTTGAGATGTCTTGTATAAATTTATATCAATTGTTTTAAAAATGTCATTAAAAAAATTTAAGAAAATGGCATGAACAAATTTCATGATAGAAAGTTTTTTTTTTGTAAGCTCCATAACTTGAAAATTGCTTTAAATTTGTTATTAGACAAGAATCCTTGCTAAAATGTTTTATATAAATGTGCATTACAATATTGTGTGACATTATTTTTCATTTGAAATGCTTGTAATATTGTGTTGAAGAAAATTCTTGTTTAAGAATGAATTTCTACTGCTAACTTACTTGCAGAAATGTTGGTTTAGTGTCATTTTTTTTCTATTTTTCTCTTGACTCTGTCAATCTGTGTCTCTTATTTGGAATTTCTTTTATTAAATATTCTCTGAATGTTACAAACCATACAAACATTATTTTGCAATTGTTTTAAGAATTCACATTTTTTATATCATTCTATGTGTATTTTCTTGTTTTACTTTTGTTAGTTTTAAAAGAATCTGAGATAAGAATTTAAATGCATTAAAAAAAGACAAATAAACATATATAAATATTTGTGAAAAATTTGCAATTACCATCGAATAAAACAGACAACACAACATTTCAGTATATCTAATATATCTAAATATGTACATACTAAATTTATCATGTTTTTTTTTTTTGAAATATATGTATGCAAATTGGAAAACTAAAATAAACATTTAAATTTATTGGTTTCTGGTGCCTATTGATTTTTATGCATAATAAAATTACAATTAAAATTGCATTATTTATTTATGAATTTAGTTTTCAAAAATTAGAAAATACAATTTGCAAGAAATATATTTGTGGGTCAGTAAGAAAGCATGAGTATTTTTGAGTAGTTTTTCATTTTATGTTTGGCACTTACACAATGCCTCATTATTTTATTTGTTAAGGGAAATTTATATAAAGAATTGGGTAGAGAGTATGGCAATGCCATCAGTTTGCTTACAAAAAAAATATACAGTACAGTGTTACCAACAGCAAAATTCAAAATTACACAAGCTGAAGCCAAAATTACTCCATTTAACTTAAGTTACACATGATCACATATTAACGTTGTATTTGATCAAAAGTTTACAAAAAAAAATACGTGTGGTACTCGGGGACTGCCGCGGTAAAGCTATTGCTTCGCATTTTTTTTTTTATCAACTTATGCAAATTTATTTTTTAAAACAAAAAACCTACGAATTGTCTGTTTGTTTGTATTTATCATTTTTTGTAAACTACAATTGCTCTTAAGTACGCCACATTGTATTTTCCTACATGTAAAGATCTGTTCTAGCAATACTGTATGTTAATGAAATCAATAGCATACTTTAGGGGTTAATGTACACTGTGGGATTCAAATAAAAATAGTCTTAGGTTTTTTCGTTACAGAATTTCTTGATTCGGTCGACACCCTCAAAGCCTGCGATAAAAGCTATGCAATAGCTTAAAAATGAACACTAAAAATTCATTTAAAGGAGATCAATATTATTTATACTATTTAGATTTACGAAACTACCTTGAAAACATTCAAATATATTAAGCAAAAAAAATTTTTTTTCTCAAGAAGCTACACATAGGAGTGGTGAAAAATCGATGTATAAACTAAGTTCAATTAAATTAGAGAATTTTATACTATTAATTAAAAAGAAGTAAAAAAATTATGAAATAAAAAACCTTAAAATAATGAGTCCAACTTGCAAATTTGATTGCATATATCTAGGTCTGGGTCAAGATGATCATTGTCGTTCCTTTAAACACCTTGTTCAGTATATAAAATTTCTGTAATTGTTTCAAATGCCCGTCAGTTTATCAAATCAATCTTACAGATATTAATTGCCCTAATTCAGTAAGAAGATTTTGGACGTTTTTGTTTGAAAATACTTTTGAGTTATTCTGTTTGTATACTCTAAATTATTTTCTTAAAAAATGGTTGTTATCTTTGATAATGAAAATATATAAATATATGAAAAATATGTGTTATAGGGCATTTCCACCTGCATAAAATCTAGCAGATTTTAACTAAAATCTTCATGAAAATTCATACCATTTACATCATGTTTTTTTGAGATTTGTGAAGATTTTTTTATCCAAAACAAAACCCATTCACTGAAAAATGTACAAAACTATAACCAAGCACCTGCATTATAGCCAATTCAAACACCTTTTTAAGCAGACCGTAGCTAATTCAATAATCTTTTATATAAATATTTTGTACAGGGTAGTAAAAATAAAATAAAAATATTAGATTTTGAGTAGATTGTCTGAAAATCTACTCGCAAGTTAGATTTTGTTTTGTATGTGAAATCAGGTAAAAATCAGTTAGCTTTAGCTCGAAATCTCGTAAATACCAGATTTCGCGATAATGTAAATGCATTGTTAGAAATAACGTTTGGAACGAAATCATAAATCAAATACACGAACCTTCTAGCATAGACAGTAAATAATAATTGTTTTAAATAATCACAACTGCGGCTTTTTTTCGTCCATAGACAAGATGATACAATCGTCGAACAGAATTAGGACATAAGGGTTCTAACTACATCCTCTCAACTGAAGCATTAGAAATGCCAAAATAAAAATTAAAATTTTTTACCTTTTGTAATATTGCAGGCATAGTATGTATATTCCCCCAGGCTAACTCTTAGTTTGAATGCTTTTCTCTATTAAAACTTGTGTTCATTATAAAGCTCATATTTATCGACAAATATTAAATTCATCACTAATAACAATCTCTACCCAAGTAGATAGACTAGGGTGCTGATGAAGTGCGTGGCTGAACAGAAAAATATCGGTATTTCCCCCAGCTAAAAAGTCTAGTTTAATATTTCTTCTCTTCTTTAGAAACTCACATTAATTAATAAAAGTATTTCATTCAATAAGAATTGAAATTACTGAACTTAAGCCCATATAAGAAATTATTTCTGTTTAAAATTCTTTAAAATTTTCAAGTATACCCATAATTATGAAAGTGGCCTAAGTCATATATGTGTTGTGTCGGGATATTTATTAGATTACATTTGAAGAAATCAAAAAATATTTTTATATTGTGCAATATTTTAACTTAACGGCGAACGTTGTTTTACCACATAAATTATTTCTAGAGAGTTTCTAGGACAGAAAATAATAACTTGCACATTGCAAATGTGTGAGGATGTGGTATATGAGTTATAGAAGCAGGGAGCATTGTGAACGATGACGGAATATAAAAATAACAAAATAAACATTTACGGCCCTATGTATAATCAAAAATTGGCATAAAGTCAGCACAAAAGGCAAAATTGAACATGGTCTGAACGTCATGCTAGGATGTAATGGTGTGTTAAAACTACATTATGCGGTGATTTTTAATGTCAAATTGTATAGAGAAACTCGTTAGCACGTAGTTCAATTTTGTCACTTATGCTAACTACATGCCAATTATTGATTATACATAAGGCCATTATTGTTTTAAATTTATTATAATTTGTACTTACACAAGATTATATTAATTGTATTCAAATTAACACATACCAAATTTGAAGACTCTTGCTATTATAGCTTCCAAGATACAAGATTATTATTAATTACTTTGCATTGTGTATGTCCCTTCACCCGGTCCTATTCTACCAATATTTTAAATTATTTCACAACTCGTTCTCAAAAGAGCTCACACCAAATTTGAAGAAGGGGTGTCCCCTGGCTCTAATCTGCCAATATTTTGGCATACTTCACATCTTGCCCTCGGAAAAGTCCATACTAAATTTGAAGACTCTTTCTATTATACACTCAAAATATTTCATAGGTGATATAAACGAAAAATGTGCTTTAGTTTACGAAAATATTCGTTGGTTTTACGGTACGAAATGCTTCGTAGATAGTAGAAATGATATTTGTATACTTTAGGAAATACTTTTTGTCTGCAAATAACAAAATTTTGTATTTTTACAATTTTTTTTTTGTAATTTTACGAAACGTAATGCTTATGTTACAAAAGAAATTCGTGAATAATGAAAAGAAATTTTGTGTAATATACGAATTTTTGTATAAGCCTAAAATCTGTAAAATATAAAATTAAAAAATTATTTTGTGGAATAATCTGTAATTCTTGCAGTTAAAGGTCGTAATAATTATGGAAAGAAAAATATAAATTAAGGGGAATTGTTGCAGCCTCTGTATTTCTCATACAACACATACATACATACATATTTTGAACTGAAACTTACGAATTAAACTGGGAACACAACTGCACGAAAAGAAAAAATATGGTTGAGGTAAACATAATCAAACAGCAACATACTATGATTGAATTATATGGTTGCAGTCAAATCATATTATTGTAAACTTTAATAATATTATTATCTGAGTTAATAATAATATTATCTACAAAAACAATGAACTTTGTTACACCTAATCTTAGTATTGTAAATATGACAACACTATTGTTAGATGTGACTAAAATATAATTGAGACTCACCATACCATGTTCTTATATTATATTAATATTGTTAAATACGACCACAGTATTATTTAATATAATAATACTATTTTATTTTTTAATCATATATTTATTGTAGAAACAGCTGTGTGTTAAATTCGAAATAAAAATAAATTAATGTTGTTGAAATAAAATGTGTATATAGAAATGTATACTTACACGACATACAGACATGTCTGTATAAAGAGATACACAAATGTTTATATATTTTTATTGGTCTACCATTTTGTTTATTCTTTATTTATTTATTTATTTATTTATTTAACACCACCCGTGCACTACCGATAGCTTACAAACAAAATACTAAACTGACAGATGTTTCTGAATTTTTTTTTTAAACTTAACATAGCATGGTTTTGGATAACATTATACTGTTATTTACATCATATTATTTTTAAATAATAAGACAAATTATGTTGTAGTCATACGTATTTAACAAAACTATATTGTTGAACTCTGACCATATCACACTTTTCTATGGATGTGATAATGTAATTATTAAATTCAAATATTACTCTGTATATCGTAACGAAATAAATGTTTAAAATAACAATAACTAGTTTTCGACGACCACATATTTGTTTCAGAGAACATAATATTGTTTTTTCAACCATTCTACAACCATATATTTTCTTTGCGTTTGGGACGAACAACGAAGTCATAGAAAAGAAAACACATTGTTCATATGAAAATTAACACTCCACCTTCCAACGAAATTTTTCGTGCATGACGAGCTCTGCGATCGACTTATTTCTATTTCTTACGTCGATGAAATCACAATGGACCCAATTCGGTCTCAGAGTGGTGGTGCGGTATATTACCACCCTTCCTAACCTACTCTAAAGAACGACGGAAAAACAATTTTATCTCTCTTTACACAAGCCAATATTCAACCAATTATCCAATTATCAAGTATAAGATATGTTACTTTTTCGTTGTTGGTGTGCCGTGGACGAGATTTGTCCTTCGTCCCAGTTGTCTTCCTAGCATAAAAAAACTAATCTTTTATTACAAATTTTTTTTTATTTTAATTGAAATTTATTGAATAATTTTGTATACAATGACAGGAAAATAAATGAGGAAAATATTAAAAACTAAAACAAAACAACAGTTTTTATTCTTATATTTCAAAAAAATTTTTTTCGTTAAATTCACGAAACTTAGAGTCTGAATACAATGTAACGATTATATATTGCGGTGCGGTTTTTCATACGATTTTGAAGTAAAAAGCCGCATTGCGGGACGGAATAAAATTAAAATCTATTTTATTTTAGTTAATTTTAATTATTATTCGAACTCCATTTGTTTCTATATTTATGATTTTTAACAGGCTAACTTTAGCCTGTTAAAAATAATAAATATAAAATCTATTTTATTTTCATTGCGGACTTTCTTATTCTCTCAATTTTTGATACTCTTTCTCTTCCTAATGTTGCCATAGTTTTTGAATAATTGGCGGTGTTCACAACATTATTGTAAACAAAAAACATGATTTTGAAGCTCAAAATTTTTTTCATAAAATATAAAAGTTTAAAAATATATCAAACATATTTCCGAATGTATAAAATGTCAATTATTTTTTGTTTTTAGCTACACAAAGAATAAATTTTTTAATTTTTTTTTTAACAATGAATGAACAAAAAATTAATAAAAAATTAAACAAACAATGGCAAGTATTGCCGTCGCCGTCTTCCGTTGTATTATGTTTATTTTTCTCTCCCGCAACCAGAAATCGCACCGCACCACAAACATTGTGTTTAGACTCTTATATAGATTTAAGAATAATTTTGTACTGCAAAGAAAATTATAAAAAAACAAAATTTTTTTATATTACGAAATTTCTAATTTTATAAAATATTTTTTATTTTCTCTTAAGTTCAATAAAATAAACGAAAAATATGGTGCTATATACAAAAATAATTGTACGAAATAATTTTTGTAAATTAATGAAATTCGCAAAACTACGAAATCTGTTTTCCTGCACATGCTACAAACATTTTCGTAAAATGTACAAAATTGTCGTTTATTGTACAAAAATTATTTTACGAAAAAATATTTCGTATTTTTAAGCATGGAATATTTTGAGTGTAGCTTTCAAGATATAAGACTACTATTAATTACTTTGCACGGGGTGCCCTTTCCCCCGGCCACAGTCTATCAATATTTTGAATTAAAAGTAATTTTTCTTTTAGTTTTCTGCTAAACAAAATCACAAAATTTTACTTAAGCATTTAGTTTCTATATTGACACGACTATTTTGGTTACTAAATAGTTGTGAAAGAAAACTTCTAAATTGTCAATACTTCACAGGGCTTTTGCTAGCCACCACTAAAACCTTAAAAAAAATAACATTCCTTACCCAATTCGAGAATAAATGAATTAAATCTGATTTATTATAACTTTGTCATTTTACAACTTAAGAGACTCATAAAATATAAATACAAAATTGATTTCCATTTAAATATCATACCAACAAGCGGCTGTAGAATATTTAATGCATACAGATGCTCTATTACGATTGTAAGCCAAGCAAACTGATAGATTTATCTGGACAAACCAACACACGCTTAGCAATATTATAAATAACCAAACACATACATAAACATACATATAAATTCATCCAAAAATAGACTACACGTGCGCCAATCTGCATACAAATGACCAACTAGGATGAAAAAAACACAACACTTGAAATACATCACACAATAAAAACGGATCCTAAATATGAAAGTAAGGAAAAAAAAGGAAACAAATAACTTGTTCCAGTTTAGGTTCATCCATCACAGCAGTTGTCAACATTATTCATCTCAAGCCTGTCATGTCGATTTTAACCAGTCTGTCATTTAGTTAGTGATTGTTGCAGTAATACAAATGCAAACGTTTATATGTGTGTGTTTGCAAGTATATATGTGGCAAATATTAGCAGTAGTGATGGTGGCATGAAACACTACACTATTTCGCCTCTAGGATCAGTAATAGCGAGAACAATCGACTATCTGGCATTTGAAAAAGAAATATTTTCGATAAGTTTGAATGCTCTTATTTATTTATTTTTTTCGTTACTTATTTCTTTCCCTTTTGTATGAAGAACGTATTATTTAATTTGCTTGAATGGCATCAAGCGAAAAAATAAAACTAGTTGACTGTCTAAACATGTTAATATTTTCTAATCATTGCCTTTATAATGATGGTGATGACGCTGTTGTTATTTTAAACAATAAATGCAAATCAAGGATAGTATTTCATTTTAATTCATTTGTACATATCATATCATTGTTTAAGATTTCATTCATAAAAAACACTTTTTTATGAATGAAATAAACACTTTTTTTAAAATTCTATCCATCATATTCATAAAAAAATAAAATGTATTAAAAATCTAGTCTAAGAAAAAGTTTTATGAAAAATTTTATATAAAAAAAATTTAAATTCATACCCTTATTCTGAACTTTGTGACAAATGACAAAATTATACTAAATGACAATTTTTATATTTTAAGCAATGTAAAATTTGTCATTTGTTATAATTATTATTTTGTCACAGAGCTTAGAATACGAGTGTCATTCCAAAGTTAATAAATATGGGGGACAAAATTTAAAATGAGTTTGAAATGTATTTTGTTTAAAAAATTGCATACACAATTTTTTTAAACTGGATTTCAAATACGTTTTTTTATAAATATAAGAGTATGCATATAAGGGAAAGACTTTGAAAGTATTTAATTTTGCTTTCTAAATATGAGTCATATAAATTTATATTAAAATATTATTAAATTTTTGTCACTATAATTTTTTGCATTTTATTTTAAATACACACTTTTAAGCAAAAAAAAAATATTAATTTTTCTTAAATATTTTCACTTTAATTCTCTAAGTAAAAATCCACTTGTTTTTATAGTTATAAAATGGTTAGAGCACAAAAAAAAGTGAAAGAGAAATAAAAATGTTATAAACCCCAAAGCACCTTAACAGCTATTTGTTGCTTGATGTATGTACATATGTGCCATAAAAATACTTTATTTCTTTACAATGTTATATTATTTTCTGTTTAAGAAAAATATTGTAACATATTTTTTGTCATGTTGACCTCGTTAGACTATGAACAATATTTAAAGGATTAAAAAAAACTAAAAGCTTTGAAGCAAGGACACGTATATTTAATATGTATTTTTTTATATTAAAAAAATAGATTACACTTACGTCATCTACATACATATCATACATGCGTAGTATTCCCAAAGCTTGTACATACACAAGTAAGGAAGTTTTTTCTAACTTATTTAAGTATGTAAGTAAGAAATGTCAGTGAAGCAGGACCGGCTACTTAATGTTTTACATCCGTTGCAAAATATTAACTAATATTGTAAAGAGCTATTGCGTGCATGAATGTCATAAAAATGAATATTTCTTTGTATTCTGCGGAAACTATTGCATAATTTGTATTATTTTTTTTTGTATTTTTTCATAGTTTAAATAGAGGCCTTAATCAAACACTTTATGATAATTATATTTGTAAGTTCTTAATAGAAAAAAAAATTGATTTTCCAAATTTTTACAATTATCATTATCGATTTCATCATAAGCATAATAATTGTAAAATGGAACAATTTATTTTTATTAATTTAAGCAATTTGATTATTAACATTATTTTGTTATACATATGTGGCATTTTTTTTTTTCATTCCAATCATTAACTAAACTTTGTGTAAGAACTGTTATCAAGTGATTCATGTTATTCCATCACTTCTGTAAATGTTCTGTTAACAACACTCCAAAAAGTATGCTACAGTTTTCAGCTTATGTATTCGGCAGAGAAATTTTTGTATATTACTCATACGCCCTGCATCACTATCTGCTTCTCAATACAAATAATTCAATGAATACAGTACTTTTTGGGTAAATTTAAAAACTACAAGGACGATCAGTGTTGCCGTTAGGGAAACTGGGTGAAATGCTTAAAATTATATATTATCAACACTAAACAATATAAAACATTATATGCACGTATGTACATATGTATGTACCATACCATTTTGCCATAAGCAAAAAATATTATTATATATAATTTTGACAAATTTGTTCACCGAAACTAATTTAAAAAAAAATAAATATTTAAGAAATAAAATTCAAAATTATGTTTTTATAAGAGGGAAGAAAGAAGCATAGATTTAAAAAAACTTATTCTCAAAATTAAAAAAAAAACACAAAATATTTATTTATACATACATATATATAGTAATGGCGTTTTCTTTTCTATAAAAAGTGCAAAATTTCTAAACTTTTTATTAAGAAAAATTAATTTAAGCGTTCGTTTAAAGCAAAAATTTACGCTCACAAGAGATGATAGAGAAATTTATAATAAACTCTCTATTTAAAAAACGCTTTCTAGCAAACTTTCATTCGAAATTGCAATAAATATAACATTATTTTCTATAAAAGAAACTATATACCATATTACATGGGTGGTCAGCGTTTCAATTAACAAAAAACATATAAATAAAATTTAAACAAAATAATGCAAGAACTATAAAACAACCAAAAATAAATTCTAACTTAAAACTTTATAAGACACACCGACCTTAAAAAATCTTTGGCAGAAATATATACATAGCAAGAAATCTAAGAACGTTTACTTTCTTCAGACTAGACACGAATGACCAGCATTGCCGCAATTAAGAACTAATGAAAAAATATGAGATTTTTTAAATACTGGGCGTAAATTTTCAGTATTACGATTAGCATTAGGCAATTTTTTTTTTGTCCGGGCTGACATAAATGTAAGTAGTGTGCAACAAAATCATGCTATTTGATAATGGGCACCATATTATTTTGAATAAATTATATTTTAAATTGTGTATTTAAGTAAACATTTGTAATAAACATTGTTTCGATTAGCTTGCTTAATTTTTATAATAAATCCACTTAATATAAACTTTATTTTGATTTCTTTTTTTTTCAAAAAGAAAAATCTGAAATCTATCTCGTTTTTAACTTTGAAGAGACTTAGTAGACACTATCGATTCAGCAATAGTCATTTTAAATTTAAGTGTTTGTAAGAAACCAAACAGTTATAGATGCATGTGCAATTTCAACTAAGGTTTATATACAACAGAAACATCAGCACTGATTAATTACAAGCATATTTATTAAAACCATCACCTAAAGATAAAAAAAATATTGCTGAAAGAAGTTTTGAGAGTTTTTTAGGGTTCCGTCCACCAAAGGTGAAAAGGTACCCTATTGTTTACGCTGCGCTGTCCGTCATACGGTTTTTTCTCAGGAACCATAAGAGCTACAGACCTGAAATTTTGACAGAGTATGTAGAAACTTGGCCGCTATAACAACAAACACATGAGAATTAAAAATTAAAGGGTGTTCCAAAACAAGAAACGGAAAATGTTAAAATCCAATGTAATATACATACAATTGTATGTACGTATGTATATTGAAACTTGTAATTTGTAAAATTAGTGTATTTTTATACAGACTAAAACAAATAACACTAAAATTTAAAAAATTTAAATTAAGGGGTGGTCCATCAGTTAATGCAATTTTGACTACGTAATTTTGACAATTTGCTATATCTTGGAAACCGTAAGAGGCAAACACTTGAAATTTTGAAAAACGGTAAAACTAAAAAATCCGAAAGTTATAAAATCGCCAAACCAAAAAAAAAATCGCCTAAAATAAAAAAAATCGCCAAAACGAAAAAATCGCCAAAATTAAAAAAAAAATTCTAACACTAAAATAAATCGCCAAATTCGAAAAAAATCGCCCAAATGAAAAATATCGCCAAAATGAAAAAAAAACGCCAAATAAAAATCAAAAAAAAATCGCCAAAATGAAAAAAAATCGCCAAATTGAAAAAATGACAAAAAACCGAAAAAAATCGCCAAAAAGCGAAAAAGGCGCCAAAACTAAAAAAAATCACCCAAATGAATAAAAAACGTCAAAATGAAAAAAATCTCCAAAATGAAAAAAAATCGCCACATTGAAAAAACGCCAAAAACCAAAAAAAAAAAATGGCAAAACTATATATTATATAGGCTGAAGTTTATATTAAATTACATATCTAGTGTTCGTACGGAACCCTTCGTGCGCGATTCAGAGTCGCACTTTACTGCATTTTGTTATATAAAGTTTTTGTGCATACTGTGATAGCACGTGTTTTTTCTCATATTAAATTAAAACCTTAAGTTGGCAAATGTAAATACATTAAGCCATATGAATACATTACAATTTGTACTAGCAAACGATTTTCATTATAATTTAACGGGAAATTAACTTTTTTTCCACAATACAGATCGTCGACTTGGGTAGAAAATTTATATGAAAAGCACTAATTTTTTTGAGTGATTTTCCTACAAATTTTCCAAACATTTAAAATATACATATGTATATATATTTTTTGTTTTCCCGCATATGAGGAAAAATTTATAACTTTTAAGAACATCCACGCAATAAACGTGCTAGGTATCATTTACCACAGACTCTTAGACACACATGTCTTGAAAATACTATGATGACAAGTACCCAACCTCAATAAAATTTTTCATAAATTTAAAAAAATATATTGGCAAGAGTTAAGTAATATAAAAAATTTATTAGACGAAAAAAAGAACAAAAAGTGCTCGCTTAGAAAAAAGTTGAAATTAAAATAAACATACGTGCATACAGCTACATATATGAAAGCAAAATATAGCGAGAAATAAAACTATTTAAAGTACGTTTACCTTCTGCTCACGCATGCTAAATAAAAGTAAATGTCCTTATTAATGTTGATGATAGACAAAGCAGTAGACTTGCCCAAAAAAAATATATAAAAATAAAATATGTAATTGCAAACACTTAGAGAAATAAACTGTTAAATAAGTGAATAAAAGGAATATGGAATAATATGCAAGAAATCGATTGCTATTAAATATTATTTTGCAAGCTTATTGTTTTGGCGTGTCCATTTAACTAAAAATCAGCTTAAATTCTGAATTAAATTTTCTTGTTAAATTTGTTTTGGTCTTATACTATTGTATGGCCTGTAGCACGATGTTGAAACGTTCGATCGTCAACTTGTATTGAAAACAACAAGAAAATTTGTTTTTATTATTGATCGAACGTTTTCTGTTGACATTGTGGGAGAGACCGTAAATATAGGCCGTACAAGGAGTCTACTCTGTTATTCGAAACGAAAGAGAATGCTTTCAGATTTGCATGTAATTAATATAAAAATGTGACAAAGCACCATTATTTTTAATTATATTTCCAATAAAAAAAAAATACTACGCATATTTTTTTCCACATTGATTTTTACAGAGAGCAAAAAGTTTCTTAAATTTTAAACAAATATTTGCGATTTATTTAAGTTAGTATTTAAATTATTCAAATAATACGGCCGTTTTGAAAAATATTAAAATGGCTGATTGCTGGTTCTGCACATCTTCAGATATTGAAATTTTTTCATGGCTTAAATTATACGCCATTCATTAAAAATTTAAAAAAATATATAAGAAAATTTTAGAGCGACTTAAAATTTATTTTGGGAAAAGCTGCAACTTAAAAATAAGAACGCGTCATATTAATTCAATAATTTTTCATATAATAGAAAATTTATATAGAAGTACTTAAAAATAAATAAAATTAATAAATTAAGGGCCATTTTCACAACTTGCCGTTAACTAAAGGTAGGATTTTGTCGGACCGATAAATGGCTTCGCATTATTAAATCTTCATTTATTGTTTTTTATCCATTAAATATTGATAAAAATAACTATAAAAAATTGAAATAGTATAGGGCAGACAAAATCCTACCTTTAGCTAAAGGTAAGTTGTGAAAATGGGCCTAATACTGTAAATTAATATTTTTCCATATTGAAATAAAAAATTTCATCATGACTAGACTTTAGTTAATGTTTCTTATTAAATCAATAATTCAATACTTATTTTAAGCTGTTTTTTTCTCTGGGTGTAAACTTAAAAAAAAAATTCGGTTGAATAATCTTCGAACACAAGTTTTGTAATAGATTTAGGAACATCGCAAAATTTTTCTTTCATCTTGGACCAAAATGTCATAGTCGCAGTCGAAATATCCAATCGCGCTAAGGTCCATTGTTTATACATTCATCAACCACAATATGGGTGATAAAATCGTCAATTATATATGTACGTGTTTGTCAATCAGTCTAGTAATAAAAAAAATTCAACGCATGTGTTTTTTCACTTTTCCCTGTTCTCCTATTATAAATTTGATTTTTCCCCTTTTTTACCAAATGCGTCAAGAAAAATTTCCCTGAGGAAAAAGTAGGTAGTCGTATTATGAACGCAGCTGAACTTGTTCTTTTTTTCACAAAAAAGTTTTTCCTTCCAAAACACTAGGAAGTTTACTTAAAAATATAATAAACATTAATTAAATGAAAATGTACATTTATTTATATACTTATTTACTTATAATAATATTTTACATTCCTTATACTTCGAAAAACAGAAATAATGCTCCAAGACATCATTTGTAATCCTTATTTTAATATTTATATCAAGTTGAGAAAACAAAATGTCAACAAATAAGCAAAACAGCTGGCTTTTTTATGCGGTGATGCCACTTATTGCTGTTTTTCGTTCCCAAGGAATTTATGATTGGAGGATTCCCCATGGAAAATAATTTCCAAAAAAATATTCCTGATTGAGATAAATATTTTCCGTGAGTGCCATTTTGGCAAAAAAGGTTATGAGCAAATGTTCTAAACTGTATTTTAAATAAATAGTTGATCGAGTCACAGGCCTGTTGTTATGCTTAAAATTGTAATCAAAAGGTCTTCAAACAAAAACACATCATCTATAAAATGTTTTTAATTTGAAAGATTTTTTTAATTGACTTTTCAAATACTACTTTAAACAATGCGAGTACAATATGACTTGTGAATTTAGCAAAGTATAAAATATTTCCCTTGACTTAAATTACAGACATGGCCTACTGGGCATTAGCTAACACCAGAACACCTCCACATCTATGAATATAAATATTTATTTCTCTTTTTATAAATTGATTTTGTTTCTTGTGTGTGTTTCTTATTAATTAATATAAATTACCCCAGCGCCAGTAGAAAATATGTTATTAGTCACTTTTGTAAATGTTTTTAATTTTAATTAAAACATTTTGTAAAATATATATTCTGGTTTCACAAAAAGTATTTTCTTTTTTCCTCTGCTTCCTAACTCCAATCTTAAGTGTTAAACCAGAACACATGAGTGTTATATAAATTATGTATGATTAATGGAACTACACTCATATGTCAACGTCTGCTCTTGGCAGTTTGATAATTAGTGCGTTCTTGTAAAAAATTTAATATGTGATTTTTATTTCTTAGTTTTAGTAAATTTTATTTAAATTAGTATATATAACAAAAAAAAAGGGAAGAAATTTAAATTTAATGCAAAATGCAATTGAATTGGCGTTAATAAAAGGAGAACAAGTCCTCGGCTAATGCGATGGGTACAAAAAGCACACCCAAAAAAGAAGTGGCAGTTGCTTAATTGCCAAAAAAATGCTAGTTATGCTAACTTAGAGACCAGACTTTAAGTTTCAAGAAAACTTAAAGAACCACTTGAGGGAAAATAAGGTCAAAAAACCAGTTTAAAAAGTCCTTTGTTTAAAAACCGCATTACAGAAAGTATGGAAAAAAATTCATTTGAATACGACTAATAAATTAATCAATTACTTTTGTAATCGCTAACGAAGATAATCGATGACTTTTAATATATTACAAAAGGCTCAAGGAAATAACGACTACATATCAAAATAAAATAAGGCCCAAAAAATTAACAAATTTTTAACTGGGCTTTATTTAATATTTTTTTTTTTTTGCTTTATTTCATCTTGAGTTTTATTTCATTGGGCATTTTGTTTCATTTATATTGGATGTTTTTATTAATTTTCTTTTGGTTCCTATTTCATTTCTTATTTGGGCGTTATTTTCTTGGGCCTTAATTCATAGCGCTATTACAAAATATCAGCTATCGTAGAGTCTAGCTGTCGAAAATTCATGCACTGTATTTTTTATTTTTCTAAGAAAGAAGTGCCCAAATTGTAGCAACAAAGAGATTACTTATTTTATAATTGATCCACTTAATATAAACTTTTTTTGGTACACCCTGTGCATATGACAGTAAATAAAGGGTATTTTTTTTTTCTAAGCCCAAAAGAACTTGCCAAGGGGTGAAGTATGTCATACTGCATGCAATTTTTGACATTTGTGACCAGTAAATCATCATGAACAAATTTATGCTTGAGCAACGCTGCCAATATATCCAGACTTGTCAGTCAGCGATTTGTCCAACTTGTAGACGATTTGGTAATTTTTTTGGAGAACATAATCTTTCAATTGAGCAAGCCATCTCTCGAACAATGGATAGACTTCATAATAACATAAACATGCCGTAAATTCGTTCGCTAAAATGCTGAACAAGTATAAAATTAAACATTTTTGGCAAAGACATAAAACACTGAAATTTTAGCGGATTAAATTTTTAAGTCATTGCCAGCTTCAACAGTGCACATTTGAAAATTGCCGAAAATTTATAAATCGACTTCACATATTTTTAGCGATAGAGATATAGCTGTAGTGAGTTACAGAAAAAGGATGCTGCAGGGAATATCGCCGAAGAAAATACCGCTGTAAACGAAAATTTGGAAGAAGATCCACGTTTATCAAGTCGTCGTTAGTTGTGTAGTAAGTACGTTCAGGAGATCATCATATGCGTCGTTCTTTTGACAATTGGGCTCTAGAGCAGTTGAAAACTGATCCGATGGCACGTATTAATTTTAAACCGAGTACATATAAATATAAATATCCAACAGCTATGTTTATAGAAATTTTTTAAATTATGCAGCAAAAACAACTATAACTAAAATTTATAAACTACATGAGCTTCAATCATACACATGAGTATAAAAATACTCTGACTATTAACCGGCCAAAGATGCGTATATCAGGGCTATTTTATTTACGCATATACATAAAGCATGTTTTTAAACAGCCATACACACACTCCTACACATTTTTCATTCCATTTTATATACAAAACTGTATGTTCCCAGCAAACAATTTCAAAAAAGGTAATCGAGTTTGGAATTAAGCATTTTTGGTAGAAGCACTTCCCTACTGGATTACCAACTTAATGATTTTAACAAGGCGTGAGACTAAAATAATCGATTCTTGAGAAGTACTTACATTTTTTTTATTTGTCAACATTTCACATAATCTATTTCGTTAAAAAAAACTCATTCTCTTCATTTAGCAACTTGCACGTTATTTTTTTGAATTTTAGGTAATGTGATTTGTAAGCGAGTAATGAAAATTGGCAATCAGAAAAATAAGTCATTATGTGGCAAGTAGTTCTAATGGTAATGTGTAATTTTTTGCTGGGTTTACTTTCTCGAATGTACTCATACTTATGAGTACAAAAAATACTCTGACTGTTAATAGGCTACACATACGTATGTATGTATACACAGGGCTATTTTATTTATGCACTCACATAAAGCATGTTTTTAAACAGCCATACACACACACCTACACATTTTCCGGTCCATGCAAATTTTTTTTTTAATCGCAATTGGAGTCATTTAGTTTTTTACTTCAAGAAATCATGAACTTAATATCATAACTATTTAAGGTAGTTATAGATGCCTTAAAGCACTTCCAAACAAAGGCATTAAATTTTTAACAATCATAATAAATTCCTGTCTGAAACTCTGCTATTTTTTCCAAAAGTTTAAGGAAGCTAAGGTTATCCCAATTAAAAAACCTGGCGAAAAATCTGATTGTCCATCTTCATACCGCCCTATCAGCCTATTTTCGAGTGCAAGTAATATTTTAGAAAAAGTCATTAAAATTAAATTGACTGATTTTATGCAAAAACATGATATTGGGTCTCATGCATAAAACGTGAGCTTGAGCTAGGACTCGATTGTTTGAGTAAAAGGTGCTTGTCGTATGCATAATAAAATTTGATGTATTTGCTTTTACTCACTGCTCACGTTTGATCTCGTGTTGTCCAGTTTGAACTAAGCTATATGAGCTTGTGCTCATTTTCATATGCATAAAAACAGGCTTTTGCTTTCTTTTGTGAGCTCTTGCTCAAATTTTGTTGAGCCTGCCTTATAGTTGACTCGCGTACACTAAAAAGGAATCATGGCTGAAAATTTTGTGCCACAAAGAAATACAAAATGTTATCAACAGCGTAACAAAAAAATTAGCAAGTGAGGATAAAAAAAGGGTGTTTTTTATTGAGGTATAGAACTTTAAGTTGGCATCACTTTTTTAACTGGCGGCCATTTTGTCAGCTGTCAAGTGATTAATATTTAGTTTGGTTTGCCATTTCATCATGAACAGGTTGACAAAAGAACAACGCTTGCAAATCGTGCAAATTTATTTCGAAAATAATGGTTCAATTCGCGAAGTTTACCGCAAGCTCCGTCCATTTTATGGTCGACATAATCGTCCATCAGAGCAATTAATTCGGTTAACCATGGATCGTTTTCGCACTACGTTTACTCTATGTGATAATACGCATCCGCAGAGACGTCGAACAGTGCGCACCGAAGAAACAATTGCCGCTGTAGAGCAAAGTGTTGAAGAGGACCCGAATGAATCGATTCGCCACCGTGCACAGCCATAGAGCCATGATAACCGACTATTTTGTTCCCGAATTGGATGGCATGAATGTGGATGAGTTGTGGTTCCAACAAGACGGCGCTACATGCCACACAGCGCACGTCACAATCGATTTATTGAAGGAAACATTCGATGAGCGCATAATTTCGCGGAATGGACCTGTCAATTGGCCACCAAGATCGTGTGATTTGACACCATTGGATTAGTTTCTTTGGGGATATGTGAAGTCGCTCGTCTACGCCAACAAACCAGAAACGTTAGGGGACTTGGAAGCCAACATTCGTGGCGTTATTGCCAACATACGGCCCCATATGCTCGAAAAAGTGGTTGAAAATTGGACCTGTAGAATCGGCTTTATTCGAGCCAGCCGCGGCAGCCACATGCCCGAAATCATATTTAAACATTAATGGCATAAAATTACCCTTCCAATAAAGCCAAATTGATGGACATTAAAACGATTTTCTTGTGTTTTATTTCAATTCGAAGTTCTATACCTTTAAAAAAACACCCTTTATTCTTAATTATTAATTTTTTTTATATAATTAATAATAAAATGATAAATACATAGGTTTGATGATAGTAGCATCTGCTGGTTGGCTTATTACTTTTTTGAGGAGTCAGAAGAAACACGTGGAGGTGCCCTCAGCAACATTGATAAAATTCGACTGTATTTGAGATTTTGTGCAGATCATGGATTCCAAAACTTTATAGCCACAGATATTGGAGTCCATCAATCCACTGTGTCGCGAACTATTGCAGAAGTTGCGAAACTTATATCTGCCAAAACAAGCGAGTGGATAAAATTCCCGAAATATGCAGATGAAATAAAAGATGCTCAAATGACGCAAGTTTCTTTTCACAAGTTTTTCTTGCAAAATCTGCATTTTTGAAGGAATCACCCATCTTGTTTTGCTTTAACAAAACAAGCCTCTGCAGACTTTGAAAATTCAACTCCCTTGTCTCATCAGTTTCATAACGACTCAAAACTGCTGTTTGACCTTCAAAAATAAACTACATATAGCAAAATCTAAAATAAGATTGCTTAATTTCTGTTACACATGTTTCTATTATTTGTTTTTTATTATTTTTACGGCCTGTCCCACGATGTCACCAAAAATCGTTCGATCGAATACTTATATTGAAAAATTTTCTAATGCTATTGTTTTTTGCAATACAAGTTGTCGATCGTACGATTTCTGGTGACATCGTGGGACGGGCCGTAAATGCCTGGTAATTGACTTTTTTCTAGTAAATATTTATTTTATTTTTTCTACTAAAAATTTAGAAATGTCGTCAGTTTGTATTGTATTATTATTATTATTTGATTCTACTTCTACTTCACTTTCACTTGACGACATGTTTGCACTTCAATAACCATTAGACGTTTGATCTCCCTTTACTCAAGTAATTGCAATTGGTTTGAACTCATTTTTATGCATACGAAATTGAGCAAAAGCTGTTGCTGTTTGATCGAACTCAACTTACGAGCAATTGCTCACCTGACTCAACTCAGCGCTTTTACTCGTTTTTATGCATGAGACCCATTATCTCACCTCAACAATTTGGGTTGCGCAGAGAACTTTAGTCAAAACAAACTTTAACCATCAAATATCAACTGGCATGGTTCTATTGGATGTCAAAGCTGCCTTTGATCCACTCTGGCATGATGGTCTCATTTTTAAAATGATAAATTTAAACTTCTTAATAACTCTGACAAAAATAATTCACAGTTTTCTCACCGATCGTTCCTTTAAAGTTCACATTGGTTTACATCATTGTGAAAGCCATTCTATAATGGCTGGTAGTTCCCAAGGGTCATGTCTGTCACCTGTTCTTTATAATTTACATATATAAACCTAATTTTCCTCAATTGAATAACTGTACTTTGTCTATATTCGCTGATGACACAGCAGTCCTAAGCTCTGAAGTTATGGCTGCTGATATAATAGATAATCTATATAGAGCATTATCTGATATTATATCCTATTTCAATAAATGGAAAATAACATTAAACTGGGAAAAAAAAACACAGGCAATATATTTCACAAGGAAACAAAAAGATTGTTTTATACCACAGACCAATATTACAATAAATAACAATTCTATACAGTGGGAACAAAAAGTAAAATATCTTGGTGTAATGCTAGATCCGAAATTGAAGTTTAAAGTTTATTATGTAATAAACGAAATTAACATATTAACCCGTATCATATACACTTTCATAAATCGGAAATCAAGCCTTAACATTAAAAACAAACAAAAATTATTATAAAGTCTATTTTTAATGCTATAATGTTCCATGCAGTCCCGGTTTGGGCTACTAGCGCATCTTGCCATATTAAAAAACTGCAAATAAGCCAAAACAAATTATTAAAACTTATGAATAACCTGCCTTGGTTTTTTTCTACCATACGCCTCCATGATATTGCTGGATTGGGACTAGTTTCAGAGAAGATCAATAGACCTACACATAGTTTTAATATCAGGCGCCTGAATCCTGAGTTCGTTCATATAAATGAGCTGGTATTTAAGGTACTTTACTTAGTTCAAAGACCCAACAAAAAAACTGATTTGGAAGCAATGATAACAAAAGCTTCGAAAAATACTTCTGAAAAGCACTAACGTAAGGCGGGTTCACCCACAAAGTGGAAAAAAAGTAAAAAAAATTCCAAACCAGTAACTTTTGCATCTGAGCTTCACAAAAAGTATACATTATTACTTCTGTGAAGCACTTTAGTAAAGCAAAAAATTAATTGCTTCCAGCTGGCTCATCTCGAACAAAAACAAAAAAAATGCTTAATCATACACAACAGCAAGTGATTCTGTAACAGTGTGTCCATTACAAAAACGCTTCTGAGAAGCAGTAATTTTTGCTGGGGAACTGAATTCATTGCTTGAACTAATTTGTTTTTGAACTATCCAAGACTATTCGAAAGTCATACACGCAAAGAAAAGATATGGTTGTAGAATGTTTGAGAAAACAATATTATGTTCCCTGAAACAAATGTGTGCTCGTTGAAAACTAATTATTGTTATTTTAAACATTTATTTCGTTACGATAAACAGAGTAATGTTTGAATTTAATAATTTCATTATCACATCCATAAAAAAAGTGGGATATGGTTAGAATTTAACAATATACATTGTTTTGTTAAAAATTTATGACAACTACATAATTTGTATTATTATTTAAAAATAATATGATGTAAATAACAATATAATGTTATCCAAAACCATACTATGTTGAGTTTTAAAAAAAATATTTTTCAGAAACATCTGTCAGTTCAGTATTTCGTTTGTAAGCTATCGGTAGTGCACACATGGTGTTAAATAAATTAATAAATAAATAAAGTATATATAAAATGTTAGACCAATAAAAATATAATGCTTATATTATAAGCATTTGTGTATCTCTTTATACAGACATGTCTGTATTTTGTGTAAGTAAACATATCTATATATACATTTTATTTCAACAATATTTATTTATTTTTATTTCGAATTTAATGTACAGCTGTTTCTACAATAAATATATGATTAAAAAACAAAATTGTATTATTATGTTAAATAATACTGTGGTCGTATTTAACAATATTAATATGATATTAGATCATGGTATGGTGAGTCTCAATTATATTTTAGTCAATAGTAACAATAGTGTTGTCATATTTATAGTACTAAGATTAGGTGTAAAAAAGTTTATTGTTTTTGTAGATAATATTATTATTAACTCAGATAATAATATTATTTAAAGTTTGCTTTTCTATTAACAATAATATGATTTGACTGCAACCATATAATTCAATCACAGTATGTTGCGGTTTGATTATGGTTACCTCAACCATATTTTTTCTTTGCGTGTATTCAAATCAAACTGATGAAGAATTATATTTAGACCAATGCCCTGATTCAGTAAGATGTTTTAGGATGTTTTTGTTAGAAAATACTTTTGAGTTCTTGTGTTTGAAATCTCTAAATTATTTTCTTCAAAAATGGTTGTTGTCTTTGATAATGAAAAATAAAAATATAATTGCCATGTTTTTAAAACGTAAAAATTAATTTAAAGTATTATACAATAGTTTGAAAAATATGTGTTGAAAATAATGTTTGGAACAAAATCATAAAGCAAAAACGCGAAACTTCTAGCATAGACAATAAATGATAATTGTTTTAAAGAATCACAACTGCGGCTTTTTTTTTCGTCCATAGACAAGACGATACAATCATCGAACAGAATAAGGACATAAATTCCAATTTTTTCTATAAATAAGCTTCACTGCTTCAACATTTACTCCAAATTATTTCAACTTTAAATAACTTTAAAATTTTTTTAAAACTTCAGAACACCAAAAAAAAACGATAATAGAAAAAGGTGAATGAGTATAAAGAAAATTTAATAATAATAAACAACAGCTGAGTCCTGCTGCTTAGTAAACAGACACCAATGCAACATACATGCCATCACAAAATTACAATTTTAGGAGACATTTTAAATATTTATAAAGCATACACAGAAATCCATGACCTTAACTCTAGACATATAAAAGTGTTATACATACAATAAGGTACATATCTCTACATGCATACAGGCATAAGTATGTATGTCTATACATTTATATGTATGTGTATGTATGTGAAAGCTCACCTGAGCAACAGTGTCCTTTAGTTGTAATAAAAGCATTTCACAACCATTTCAGTTGGTTTTATCTTCCTGTTGTTTGCTTTTTTTCTCAATGTTAAGATTTCATGATAAGTTTTCATAAAATTTCCATACGAGACACATGAAAATAGGCGCGTTTGAATGTACGTACATATGTGTGTGTGTGTGTGTATATGTATGTATGGACGTCTGTGGTAGGTCCGTTGTTAATGTGTAACTAATGGTAAAAATTTAACTGCATTTTAATATAGAGGGGAAGACAAACCTGCTTTTTTTTGCTATTTACCAAGAACCTGTAGTTGTATTAGACCCATTTAGCCACAAAATTAGCACAGGTTAACGGAACAGCAAAACAGTAGAAATGTCTGTCTGTATATTGCCACTGCACCACAAAAAAAAAGGATTAAAGTTGTTTGTTTTTTTTTGTTGTTTTTTTTTAAATTGTTGTTTTTGATGTGTGCAGGAAATTTTATAATGCTTTTGGTGTTGTTTTGTTCGTGGAAATCATTATACTGCTATTTTTGCTATCATTGTTGATTGTACAGAAATAGAAATGGGTTTGGTTTGTCTAATGTAAAAGGAATGATTCCGCAATAAAAATAATGGAATTAAGAAAGCAGACAAAATTGGCTTAATGTGGTAACATTTTATTTTACACTAGGGAGAGCCGAAGGGAATAACAACTAATATAATTAAGGACGAGTGTTATTATATGGAAACACTGTAAAGTATAAACTTATTTTAAGCACTCTCCAATGTTGTTGTCAGATCTTCTATTTTTATTGTTGGTCATTCACATGTTACTTTTATACTTGGCACAAGTAACCACGATGGTAATATAAATTTAGGCTGAATGGTTTTCTAGAACTTCGTACCATACTTGAACCTTTCTGTCAAAATATACAAAAGAGGCCCAAGTGAGGCAAAGCTATAGGATTAAAATTATCCAACAAAATCTTTCTCGTTAAAAAATGTCAGGTTCGCATGATTTTCTAGGCATATTAAATAAAAATTGGAAAAAACACTATACTCAGTTTAACGATTTTGGTGACCAAAGGTTTCGAAAATCAGTGCGCCCTCAAAATATAGCGTCATCAGTTTTTTTATAGAGAAGTAACACTTAGACAATGAAGTAGTTAGCACTTTGGCTACAAAACCGAAGGTTCTGGGTTCGAGCTCGGTATCCAAAAGACATTAAATAACAACACCATGAATTTTTCTGATGTGCCTTAGTGTCCATTTGTGTCAGTTGTTGTAGGACCGACTTCAGCAGATACTAATCCTAATGTAACATCAGAGCCACCTTCTTCGTTATTTAGCTGGATCATCGGCGAAGTGAAATAATCAATAGAATGGCTTCTAAGCACAACTTAAAAAAATCAATACGCCTCATTTAACACCAGAGTCGCTGCAACACTGCATTATTAAAAACGTGCAAATAAAAACAGAGTTGTAAAAGAATGAAGCTTTCCTCTATCTCTACCTGCACTACCTGTCTTCTCTATCACTGTCTCTTTCCTAAAGAAGATAACACCTAGTAGCCTGAGTGCTACTTCTATTTAAAAAAAAAAAACATATCAATATAATCTCACCACTGTTGTATGTTGCTATTGCTCTGGCTTTAGCTGCACAAAGATCTTCACAGCACAACGACTGTTAAGTTTCAGCACTGTCGGTAGTCGTTCGTTTGTCTTGCTGTCGGCTCCAAAACTTTACGCAATCAGAGCACATTCAAAGAGAAAATATAAAAAAAACTAAATAAGCACTTTCAAACGCTGGAAGCAAATTTCGCCGAATAGAATATCGCTGTAAACGAAAGTGTGGTAGAAGACCCAAATTTATCGATTCGTCGTCGGTCGCAGGAACTGGTCTTCTGCACGCCTACTAAGTAGAAAATTTCGCGCACTTTAAAAATATAGATGATGCAGTTATCAAAGTGATGTAGCCATCATGTGTATCGTTCTTTCAACGATTGAATACTAGAGCAGGTGATCCAATGTTTTATTGCAAAATTGTGTTCAGCGATGAAGCCGTAAGTGGTTTGTTAATAAATAAAATTCTAGCATAGTGAGTGAAACTAATTTACAACAGATCCTGCTGATGCCATTGTATCCAGCTAAATTCACCGTTTGGTGGTGGCATGGTTGGAGCTCGCGTTATGTATTAAACACATACACTCGAGCAGGCTACCGACTACATGACTACAATTTTAGCCAAGTAGCTAGCAGCTTAATTATTTTGTAAGCCGCAGCGACATCATTAGCATCTGATATTGAAATTTGTACACATATTTCAGTGGTGCCACTTTTAAATACTTCACATTTATAAAAAAAATTACTTATCTAAAATGTTCTTATATCGCGTATAAAAAATAATCAATGCATACCTTCCCAGCCATATAATGACTTACTTTTCTGATTGCCAAATTTCATTTCTCGCTTACAAATCTCATTACCTAAAATGTACAAAAATTATGCACAAGGGGCCTGTGCCAAACGGTAGCAAAGTACTAGTGTAAGTAAATTTTTAACACTTCTGAGGTGAATAAAATTCCAGTAGAAATTTTGACACAACAAGTAAACTTTTGACAAGCTGCAATAAAAAGCATGGTATCATAAAATTTAAATCCACCGCCGTCGCTTCGAGCCGTCGCCCAATACAAAGATTTTTACGTCTTTTAAGTTTAATTAGACTGTGAAAAAATCATTGTTTATTTTAGTTTGCGAAAAATGTTGCATCATATATATAATATTATATAGTTTATTGCTACAACAATATTGTTTTATATAAAAATTTCCTCTTAAAAATTTGTTGGTAGCAGCGGGCTTGTAGTCAGGCGAAGCAAAGCCGCCGCTAGAACAATTGTTTCATCAGCTTCTTTCTATGCTAAAGCGAATTTGTCAAAATTTTACATTTTCAAAAAAGATATCATTTGGCACAGCACAAAAATGAAATTTTTTCCCCACAGGCAAATATTTTTTCACCATAGTACTTTTCTACCATTTGGCACACGCCCAAGTTGCTAAATGAAGAGAATGATTTTTTTTTAAATAAATAGATTACGTAAACAGGTTGCCAAATAAAAAATGTAAATACTTCTCAAGAATCGATTATGTTAGTCTCACGCCTTGCTAAAATCATTAAGTTGGTAATCCAGTAAGGAACAGCTTCCACCAAAAATGCTTAATTCCAAACTCGATTACCTTTTTTAAAATTTGTTTTCGCTGGGTTTATAAGAGTTTTGAGATTTTCTTTCTATTAAATAATATCTAATAATTTCAAGCTTTAATTCATTTCACATTTTATATTATATTGGCAGCACTGTACCCAGCAAAAAAAATTTCTGATTTGGGAGCACTAACAACTGAGCGAAGCAATGTATTGCTTACTAACGTAAGGCTGGCTCGCATAAAAATTATATATTATTTCTTTTGTGAAGCATTTAAGTACGGTAAAAAAAAATTCATGGCATTTTGAACACTAAATGTATTGCTTCTAGCTGGCTCATCTCGAACAAAAAAAAAATGTCATATTCATGCGCAACTGCAAGTGATTCAGTAATATTGTCTGCCTTACAAAAACGCTTCTGAAAAGCAATAATTTTTGGTGGGGTATTTGCTCATTGTCTACAACAAAAATAGAAATTAGTCAGCTACAAAAATGGTCGTGTAATCGTGTTTTCATGAAAATAATAATTTTAATATATGTGACGCGCAAAATAGAAAGGGACCAAAGGGTAAAAACCGGTTTTGTTCAGGAGAGCCATTTTAAAGATTTAAATACGTGTATCTTTGGTGTACCACCACATCATAAAACGCGCATATCTCTGGGAGGGAACACTTTTGGGCCATGGGATCGGTCTCATTCGATGCTCAGAAGTTGTCCACATAAAAAAAAAGAGAAAATTGATTTTTTTACCCTTAGGTCCCTTTTTCTATGCGCTGTCACATATACACATGTATTATATTTTGTACAGATTCTAGTCGATAGCGTGGTGTGGTGAATGTGTTCAATACCTTACGGGTAATGGAGCTCGTTGATCCCCCCCACCCATCATGAGCAATTAGCGTTTTATGGAAATAAAACTTTGGTAATAAGTTGAATTCGAGAAATTTACCTTTCAATAGGCCTCCAAATTCGTGCGGTTTGGTTTCCCGTGGAACCACGTGAAGTCCACCAGCTACAATTGACTCTTAGAGGCCAATATTTTGCGTGTTATTCCTGACATACGGCCAGCAATACTCCAAAAAGTGGCCCCAAATTGCACGTGCAGAATGCGCTTTATTTAGCAAGAACAGCCCACTCTGGCCATATGCCCAGAATAATTTTCAAATGTTAACGTTATGTACTCATTGTTCGAATAAAAAAATTTTGATTAAAATGAAATTTTTTATGTGTTATTTTTTACAATTTAAAAGTCTATCGATCTTAGAAACTCTATGTATTTTTATGTTTGATATCCTCTGTCAGAATCAATCCTAAGAGTCTCAGCACCAATATCACCAATTCTATTTATATATCAATTTATATTTAAAATTTGTTTTTCATTGGAAAAAAATTAATAAAATATATATGTATATATGAAAAACAATTTTTAAATACATATGAAATGATATTTAAATAGAATTGGTGAATTTTGCCTTTAATGTAATTGTTTTGTGTTTTACAGTAGGGGTATTCGGTGTTTGACGCAAAAAGTCTGGCGTTAGTGTAAATGTAAAACATTTTAATTTTTCATTAAAAGCCAACAACAAAATACACAAACAATCCAAAGAAAATCTAAAATAATTCGCATTTACACTTAAGCAAGACAATTTGCATCAAATACTGAATATCGCCAGTATCTGTTAAGTTGTGGCTATGAAGTTTATCTGGGCTTTATAGCAGACTATTTTCTTCTGGCCTCATTAACACTTTCCAATAATCGCTTTTTCCGAGTCAGACTTTTGGAACTAAGGTCTTACATATACTTACTAGGGTTTCTTTTAATTTTTATTTAAGAAGGTAGTGTGCCTTCGCTAAAAAAATTTTTCCTATTTTCTAAAATTTAAGAACAATTTCTTTTAGTTTATTTTTAAATTAAGCTTACACATGTTTAAATGTTTCCTTATCGATGTTGATGTTTGGCCATGAGTATTATTCTCCAAGGACACGCAAGTGGCATAAGATTACAACTAAAATACATTATCATAAAGTGTAATAAGCCTTTTTTTGTGTAAAAGATAATCTGGCAAATGCTTTAAAGACTTTCATACTATTTTATTTTTTATTTTTATATATGTATATGATATTTTTTTTGTCTTCTCTTCTTTATTTTATAGCAAGAAATAGGAGCATTTGCTTTAAGAATTCCATGTAAATAATTTAAATAAGATTATTATTGCTGGTTCTCAGAAACATATAAAAGATTAATTCCATAAATTTATATTATTAGTTTCTGTATACCTTTTGTACTGTCAGCCCCATATCTTTTTATGAACTAGAATTTAGCATTTTGACATCAGTTTAAGTTTAGGAAAAAAATTTCTTGAGTATTTTCCTTATATTAATGTGTTAGCAATAGCTATTATAACAATGTTTATACATATATATTTTTAAAGTATTTTGTAATACTTTAATCTTACTTTATGTGTCTTTTTAGTTTATTTTTTGTCTACTTTATGCTTTTTAAAAAAGAAGGAATCAACTTATTTTGCTAATGGCTTTTGCTGACTGTTCTTGCCCCTCTGCTACTATTTTGCTGCGTTCTGTTTTTGTAAAGGTTACATTTGTGCATTTATTTGGTCTTCTTTTCAAAGGCGAAATGGTTATAAAAAATTTAAATATATTTTTCTTCGTTTTTGTGAGAAAGTTTTTTTTTTTTTGTTTATTTTTTGTTTTTTATATTATGCTGTCACTTTTTTTGCATCATTCATGAACATTGAACCCTTTTATACTGAGAAATAAATGAGGTTAATTTAGTCAGTAAAGCAGCAGCAAATATAAGGAAATAAAGGTCAGTCACTTTTATTAAATTTGCATACGAAAAATCGCCAAAAACTAAAAAAGCGCCAGAACTAAGAAAAAGAACCAAAACTAAAAAAATCCCCAAAACCAACAAAAAGCAACCGAAATAATTGCAAAATTAAAAAAAAAATGCTCACCCCCATATCCAAAAAAAAATTAATATGTGCTTGAAGTGTAAATTAAAACAAAATTTCATTAGAATATCCGGTTTGAACGTACACTTCAAGCACTTATTATTTTTTGCATAAGCGGGTTTAACTTTAATAAATCATCAAAAACCGAAAAAATCGTTAAAACTAAGAATCACAAATCGCTAAAACTAAAATGAATTTCCAAAAACCGATAAAATCGAGTTAAATAAAAAAATTGCCAAAAACCGAGAAACTTGTCAAGACGAAAGAAGCGCCAAAACATAAAAAAATCCAGAACTGAGCAAAAAAGAGCCAAAGCCGTGAGATTAAAATATTTTAAAAAATGTCTACATCAGCTGAGATAAACAAAGATCGCATAAACTTAAATAAATTACCAAAAATCGAAAAAATCTAATGAAACGAACAAAAATCGCCAAAACGAAAAAAGCGCCAAAACGAAAAAATCACAAAAACGAAAAAATCACAAAAACGAAAAAATCACCAAAAATTTAATAAAGCACCAAAACTAAGAAAAAGAGCCAAAACTAAAAAAAAATCGGCAAGAAAAAAAAAAGTTTAAAAGAAAAAAGAAAAAGTTTTAAAAGAAAAAGTTTAGCGTGTAGTTAAATATAAAAAAAATGTCTACATCAGCTGAGATATTCCATTACATAGACTAAAGTTCGTATATTGCATATGTGGCGTACGTACGGAACACTTCGTGTGCGAGTCAAAGGCACACTGAATTAAATAAATTCCAATTTGTCTAACTTTATCCAAATTTATATTCGGCCAGGTTCTACATTCCACTACAATATGAAAATGGAAACGTTTTTAATTCCGAAAAGTCGATATCACTGTGTTCTAGAAAAGTAATGAAACTTTTTTTCCACGACGATTTCATTCCCAGTTTATTTCAAATAAATATTTCAAGCAACATAGAAAAAACACATCTTATGCTATAAACATAATTGGAACTAACGGCGAACTTCGCATACTTCGACGAACTTGCCTTAAAGAATTCGTTGCGAAAATTCGTCTTTTAAAGTACAATTAAATTCGACGACCCAATATTTGCATATACATATATTCACACCAAAAAAATTATGATTATGAACTTGCAATAAAAATAAATGCAAAAATCTATATCAAGCCTTGAACTTGATTAAAAGTCGAATAAATCACACATTGCGAAAATGTGGAAAATTCGCAATATTGGAAACAAACAATAATGATTAAACTCGCTGAAACTGTAAGGTTAACTCGGGAGAAAGCGCAAAACATTATGATAATTCGCCAAAGCTTGCAAAAATTTTAATTTTAAGTTCTTAAATATAAATAAGTAAAGAAAGCCAAAAACGTTGCAAAAATTAAAAATAGATAAAGACAGCCAAAAACGTTGCAAAATTTTACATCTTTCGCAAAAATAACAGAAATTTGCGAAAAATTTAAAAATTTTAAACAAGCCATAATTTTTATTAAAAATTGCTAAAACTTTAAGGAATGCTAAAAATTCGGTAAAAAAAATCGCGAAAATTCGCAAAAAATTAATAACAGTGGCATAATAGCAAAGTGTAATATTCTTTAAAATTCGCGAAAACTCATAGGAAGCAGAAGACTTGCAAAAATTCGCTTTCATTGCGAACAATGCAAAAATTCGCGAGAAGTTGCAAAATCGGAAACAAGCCTTGAAATTTATTAGAAGTCGCCAAAGCTGTTAAAAATAAAATAAACTCGGAAAAAACGCCAAAAATCGCAAGTTCGCGAAAAAATTGCAAGTTCGCTAAAAAATTTCTAAGCGCATTGAAGAAATCACTTACAGAACCCTTTAGCTAATCGCGGATTTTTTCCACATATTTTAACAACGCCACCTCTTTCTCCTGGTTTTTGTTCTTACGCCTTTAAAACACAAATAAAATAAACCATAAAAAAGAATTTATATAAAAATGTTATTTATTTGCTTACATTTTCGTATTTTTGCAATAAATTTTTACAAATATTTCATTTTTACTAAAAAGTATTTTCTTTCACTATGTTGTTTGCTGCCGAATTCAAATTACTTTTTTTGTAGTGAAATTGGATTACAGAACACTTCAATTTCATTTGAAACAAACTGAAAATGAAATTTTACTTTTTAAATCACTTTTACGAAACTGAGAACACAAACCAAGAGAAAATTTCACTTTCATTTCATTTTACGAATGTAGAACCTAGGCGATTATTTTTTAATTTGAAATCAGCCTTCAATATCCTCATACAAAACACGTATGTGTAAAAAAATTTAACTTACCCCCAATATTTTTTTTATTTTTTTTTTAAGTAAAAATTAAACTATTGCGTCCTCATTGTACTGTAGAGGTTTTGAAATGGAATTTAAATTACTTTAAGCTATGCAAATTTATATGTAAACGTAACGCACAATTTGGGACAGATTCAATGAGCCCACATGCTTTGCACAAAGTTTTAAGCGATAAACAGACACACACAGAAAAAATAAATTATGTTTTCAATAACACAAGTCTCTGGGTTCAATAATTTTTTTAAAATTTCCTGTTTTAAACATTTTTGCAAAGCCGAATAACTACTCCAAATACTTTAATTTATCACTCAATAACTGTAAATATTAAACTGGTAATGAACTTTTTTTGAAATTTAGGGCGAACATTAAATTCGATCCAATATTTATATTGGAAACAAATTCATGTTCCTTATTTTTGTATCTTATATAAATTTTCGATCGAAGCTATTCTTCGCACTTAGATGAACAGGCCCTTATTAAAAGCCAAGGACTTAATTGTATTTACTTCTATGCTTTTGAATACATGAAAATATTTGACAATTTGCTTATAATTTGCTTTTTATTGAGGGATGTGTTCAAGTTGCAGTACATACTGATAAAAACTTTTATCAAGCTAAAGAAAAGTGTTATTAAAAAAAATTCTTTTGTCCTTTTTTTTGGTTTTTTTAACTAATATATCATTTTATTTTTGTTTTTTTTGTTTTTTATGTACATATATGAAAAATGTTTGCCTATTAGTACGAGTACTCACCTCATTGAACTAATGTGTGTTTATTAGCATCTTTAAATTTGTAAAATTGTCACAAAATATTTACTTTTATACTGTACGTATGCCTTGAAACGTTTTACCATGAAACATGTCACAATACAGTAATACGATGTTTGTGCAAATAGACTTTTTGCCTGTTGTAAATATTATGTGTTTACCATAAAAATTGAGGTCGTAAAAGAAAATCTTATAAAATGGGCTCAAATATCAGAGAGAAAAATCTTATTTGCCAATTGATATTTCCATATTATGTATGTAGTATGCACCTTGTTGTTGCAGCAGTATAATTTTACATTTGCATACTCAGTTATTTTAAAAATGGCAAATGGCAGATATCAGGTACATTTTTAAGAGCAGGAAATGCTAAAGTTTAAGTAAAAATTGCAAGTGTTTAATAAAAGTTTTCCAATTATAACTTACTTAAATGGGAATGTATCCTTAAAAAAATTAGTGGTCTTGACAAGGCAACTGATATTTTAAATCCAAAAAGGAAGACAACCGAATACGCACCTGTAAGTCCTTATTTCATATTCACACGTACACATAAATGAACATTTTTTTTACTCACACATGCAAAGAAGTAAAATTGATACACAAATAAGTATTACAAAATAGCACAAGAACAAGCATACATACATAAAGGGTCCGCCATCTAACGTTTTTTTTCAACTAGTGCTTATTTCGTGAATGGTAATACTTAGCTCATGTCTGATTTGACAGATAATTAGTTTTATTATTCCGCTGAACGAGCCAACTGACCATCCAATGCGTTTTCGCTTCGCTAAGTGGGCCTGCGATCGACTTACAGAAGATGCCGATTTTGCCAAAAAAAAAAAATCATCTTTTCAGATGAAGCTCATTTTGATCTTGGCGGGTATGTAAACAAGCAAAATTGTCGCATTTGGGGCACAGAAAACCCGCACGCATATATTGAAAAGCCGACGCACCCAAAACGAGTCACTGTTTAGTGCGGATTTTGGTCCAGAGGCATAATTGGGCCATTGAGCAAGGAGTGGCCGTTACAGTCAATGGCGATCGTTATCGGGCCATGTTGAACGAATTTTTGTTCACAAAAATTGAAGAGGAGGATATTGGCAACATTTGGTTTCAACAGGACGGCGCTACGTGCCACACAGCCGAAGCTTCAGTAGTTTTTTTTTATAGCATTTTCAAAAAAAAAAATGTTATCTGGCGGACCCTTTATACATAAAGAGACATATGTAGACACACACACACACACACACTCATACCAAAAGCAGGCCTTATGTATAATACATGAAAGCATTGCCAGGTTGAAGTAAAGGTAGATTTAAAAAGAAAGATGCAAAATAAACAGCATACAAAAAATTTAATATGTTTATGTGGGTGGGGTAATACGAGTGTGATGTGGAAATTTAATACAAAAAAAAAATAAATTCAGTAAAGTGCGACTCTGACTCGCGCGCGAAGGGTTCTGTACGAACACTAGATATGTAATTTAATACAAACTTCATCCTATATAATAAATAGTTTTGGCATTTTTTTTTCGTTTTTTGCTTTTGCGGTCTTTTCGGTTTTTTTGTTTGGCGTTTTTTGCACTTTTTGGGTTTTGGAGATTTTTTCAAGTTTTGGCTCTTTTTTCAGTTTTTACACTTTATTTTCTTGTTTTGGCGATTTTTTCGGTTTTTGGCGTTTTTTCATTTTGGCGATTTTTTTTATTTTTGGAGATTTTTTCATTCTTGCGATTTTTTTTATTTAAAATTTTTTTTTAGTTTTGGCGACATTTTCGCGTTCTAGCGATTTTTTTTCGATTTTTGGCGTTTTTTTTCATTTTGGCGTTTTTCTTCATTTTGGGGATTTTTTCGAATTTGGCGATTTATTTTAGTGTTAGAAATTTTTTTTTAATTTTGGCGACTTTTTTTAGGTTTTGGCGATTTTTTTTAATTTTTGGCGATTTTTTTTTTTGGTTTGGCGATTTTATAATTTTCGGTTTTTTTAGTTTTACCGTTTTTGAAAATTTCAAGTGTTTGCCTCTTACGGTTTCCAAGATATAGCAAATTGTCAAAATTACATAGTCAAAATTGCATTAACTGATGGACCACCCTTTAATTTAAATTTTTTTAAATTTTAGTATTAATTGTTGTAGTCTGTATGAAAATACACTAATTTTACAAAATTCAAGTTTCAATATACATACGTACATACCATTGTATGTATATTACATGGGATTTTAACATTTTTCGTTGCTCGTTTTGGGACAGCCTTTAATTTTTTACTCTCATGTATTTGTTGTTTAGCGGCCAAGGTTCTACATACTGTGTCCAAATTTCAGGTCCGTAGCTCTTACGGTTCCTGAGAAAATACCGTGTGACGGACAGAAGGACAGACGGATAGCGTAGCGAAAACAATAGGGTTCCTTTTCACCTTTGGTGTACGGAACCCTAAAAACTGCCGCCTTATAAGCCTCTCACGCTTTAAAGAATAAAAATAATAAAGAAAAACAGACAATTTTTCATGAATCAAAGATACTTTTTATTGTAATACTATGTAAAATTTGTTAATTTTTTTTTTTTTTTTTTTGATATAAACTTTAAATGAAATTTAAAGGAAAATACTTTTAAAAAAATTACTTTAAGGTAAAGCGATCACTTAAATCCGGGACAAAATCTACCAGTTATAGTTTGCTTAGAAGTGCCATAATTTTTACTTGACAGACAGGAGATTTAGACACACAGACGACCTTCAAATGCTGGGAGAGCACAATGATATCCCAGCCAAAAATTATTTCATTATAACCACCAAATTGCTTTTGTATACCACTCTTAATTGTAACTGAAAATAAGTAAAGACAACATAAGGCCAATATTTCGCGCTAGTAAGTGTATTCAGATTTACAAAAAGGAAAGAATTTCCCATTTTGTGTTTGAACAAAAATTGTTATTTCATACATAATTGTAGTGTAAAAATCAATTTTTAACATTAAGGATATATGAAAGGTATGAGTGTCCTTGTAATTAAACTTTCCAGAGAGATAGAAATTTTTATTCCATAAGCAGGCACAAGTTATTTTTATATTTCCCTTATTATTGAGGCTGGAAATCTATTTTTTAAATTGAGTATAATAAGGAAATTATCAACAAAACTTTAATTTCTTATTATAGTATATGCAGGCGCAAATTGTTATTGCATTCCGTTTGAAATAGCATTTTCTAATGAGTGTCCTTGTAGCTCTTGTAATGAAATTTTCAATAGAGTTTGGATCTTTTATTTTAATTGAAAATACAAATTGTTATTATATACTCTTTGTTATTACATTTGGAAATCAATTTTTAAGACTAATCATATATGGGAGGTAGGATTGTGCTTGTAGGGCTCTTAATAAAATTTTCAACACATATATATATATATTCTATTCTATTCTATTCTATATTATATATTATATTCCAATAATAGGTTTATTATTATATTCTTTTAATAATAGCGGCTGGAAGTCAATTTTTGAAATTAATGCTTGGTATGTATATTTTTTACAGGTAGGTGTATACTTGTAGTGATTGTTAATTCTTTTGATTCTTTTTATTTTAGTATCAAAATAAACAGAATCAATCTCTAGTCGCTTACTTCGTTTTTGTTTAACTTTTTTTTTCATATTTTCGCCAAGTCTCAAGTGCACTCAAATTCTTTCCCACAATTTAATTAAAATAAAATTAATTTATTTCTCACACATTTGTGAAGCCAGATATGAGAACCATCATATCAGCATAATTGACGAAATAAATAAAACATTTTATTTTCCACGTGTGTTTCAAATTACCAGCCAGACAGTAGTGAAATTGAATATCTGTTTTGCTTAGCTTACGATGGGAATGAATTTGGCAAGATAATAATGAACAATTTCTGGCTGTTTTAAATTATCTTTGTATTCTTACTTTTTTTATTTTATTTATTCTAGTTTTTGTTATTGTATTAGTTTTAAGTTATTTTTTTACATTTTGTATAAATATTAAAGTTATTGAATAAAGTTTATGATTGCAACTTAAATCGTCATTCACTTCACTTCTTTGAGTCAATTAGATTATCCTGGTGTACTACCTGAATAACTAATTGATTCCTCCACAAATTGATTTATACTTGTGTATCACTTGGATAAAAACATCAAAATCTTCTTTAAATTGCTTATCCTTGTGTACCACTTGCATAAGCCCCACCACTTACATCTCAGTTAAGCCAGGCAAACGAGTCTGGTATTAACAGTGATTATAATTAAATTGTCAAGAAATCTTGGATTTCTTATTAGATATGCAGGCATACATTGTGGTTGCTTTAACGGTAAATTAATTTTTGAAATTAAGGATATATGCATGAGTTAGGCGTATCCTTGTAGTACCCGTAATAAAATGTTTAATAGAGTTTGAATGCTTTATTTTATATGCAGGTGTAATTTATTGGCAGGTTTATTTCATAATTGGGCTGGAAATCAATTTCTTAAATTAAGAATATTTGTACAAGAGGTAGTAGTGCCTTCAAAGCTTTTGTAATAAAGTTTTCAATAGAGTTTGGATCTTTTATTCTAAATGCAAATACATACAAATTATTATTATATACTCTTTATTATTACATTTCGAAATCAATTTTTAAAACTAATCATGTATGGGTGGTAGGCGTGTCCTTCTAGGGCTCTTAATAAAATTTTCAATAGACGTTGAATACTTTATGCTGTTTACGGGTTTATTATTATATTCCTTTAATAATAGCGGCTGGAAATCAATTTTTGAAATTAATGTTAAGTATATATGTATGTATGTATATAGCAGGTAGGTGTATACTTGTAGTGATTACAATGAAATTATCAAGAAATCTTGGATTTCTTATTACATATGCACACATAAATTGTAGTTGCATTCCATTTCATAGTTTTAGCTGAAAATTGATTTACGTTAAGTTAAGTAGCGATTGAAATGAATTCCAGCAGAGATTTCAAATATGCAATTCTTTAAATAACAATAAAAAATAAGTAATAAAAAAAAATAAATAATAAAAAAATAATTAAGAATGTGTGGAAAGTAGTCAAGTCCTGGCAGCCATTTTATTTTAAAATGAAAAATTTTCATGATTTGTTTATCAAGCACAATTATATCAAATTCTTGAAGATTTGCCTTTTTTTGTTAAACGCACAGAACAGAAAAAATTATTCCAGAAATATTTTGAAACAAATGTTTATTTGAAAAAAATGTATAGAGCAGAAACAGGCAACGACGCACAGTGGGTTGAATGGCAGAGAAAGTGGCGATTAATTCATAGAAGTTGTAATTTTATAGTGTTGTTGTTTTTAATTGATGAGTATTAATAAATACATAAAAAGCCAGCATTTAAAAAAACATTTTTTGAAAAAAAAAATTTAACCTCTTGTGGGCTTTTTTGTATTTTGGAGAAAATGGTCTTATTTGACTATTTTTGCTGTAACTTTGGAATGAAAAAAGATAAACTAGTAAATTAAATTGTAAATTAGAGCATACTTTATGTGCCTTTAAAAAATACTTTTTTTTAGTTAATTTTAATTATTATTCGAACTCCATTTGTTTCTATATTTGTGATTTGAACGGGCTAAAGTTCGTATCGCTTTTTAAGCCAAATTACATGTGATAATTATTAATGAACAAATAACACCAAAGTTAGTTGTAAATATTCTGACTAACAACACATAGTTGAACGGAACAGCCAGCCGTTTTCGAAGGCCACTAAACCTTCATCATCAGCGTTCTTTTGAGTTTGGTCCACTGTGTGTGGTGTCAGTTGATGTATATTTCTGCTTTATATACTTAGCATTTTATTGCAAATGGAATATGTGAATTGTTTTGATTCATCGTATTTCAATTTGCTGAAAGCTTTTTTGTATTGTTAGCTCAATTTTACCATCACTATATTTACAACAGTCTTACCACTGTCGTTTTGTTCTTTTTACTAACGTCTGGCTGTTCCGTTCAACTATGTGTTGTTAGTCAGAATATTTACAACAGACTTTGGTATTATTTGTTCATTAATAATTATCACATGTAATTTGGCTTTAAAAGCGATACGTACTTTTTTTTTGTTTAAATAAAAAATAAATAAATATTTAATATGTATTTTCCACATTGATTTTTAGCAACTGGAATTCTCTCACAAAAACCTTCATAACTCAAAAATCGCATAAGTGAGCAAATAGGTATTCTGGGATTTATTAGCTAAAATCTTATGTTTTAAGAGCATAAAAGCATTTTTCCCTGCACTCATCCGCAAAAATGCTGAAGCCTAATGTATATATCAAAAATACATTTTTAGAGCAATTTAATTTCTAAAACATTTATCTAAACAAAAAATAATTTTTTATATGCTCATATACCTGAAGTTGACGGTTCCATTATAAAACTTTTACTTACACAGGAAAAAATTATAATACAGGCAAATCCCGGTATAACGAACGATATAATGTCAGGCCCATTCGTTATACCGAAAAATTCGTTTAATCGCAAAGTTTTTTCAAGAGTTATTTTAATTATTATTATTGTAGACAAGATACAATGTAGTAAAAATAATAAGGGTAATTTGTTTTCAAATAATATACCAAATACAAAGTAACGGTATCACATTTTTTTTTGCATTTTCATTGCGGCTGTCGATTTTCTTTAATATTTTTGCCGTTCGTTATATAAACCACATATGTACCTATTTATCAAAATATTGGCTATATAAGGTAGAACTAAATGTTAGAGATATGTTCCTAGCAAGTTTTTGTGTTATATTTTGCGATCTTTTCTTTATCATTCGTTATATCCAGTATAAAATTAGGATAATATTCGTAATATAAGGTAGTTAATGTAAAAACTTTGGACGTTGGTTATATCGGATTTTCGTTAAAGCGAGATTCTTTATACCGAGATTTGCCTGTACAATTAATTATTTTTAATTAATTAATTTTTTTTATTATATCCATTAAGTAATTAATTAATTTTGAACCTACAACGACTTTCGTAAATACAATTAACGAAATTGTAAGTTAAAGGAAAATCTTAAAAACATTTTCACTTAAATATGTCAACAAACAGTTTGTTGAAATTTTATTTATTTTTTCAACATTATTTTTTGTTAGATTTCAAAGTTATTTCAATTAAAGTTGTTGTTTTATTAACAATGAGAATTGTTGAGTTTTTGTAAAAATTTTTATTATCATAATTGTTGTATATTAACAATATTTTTTATACACAATCACAATCCTCGAAACGATATTTTGCTTGTCTGCGAAGAACACTAAATGCCTTTGGGCGGACTTGAACAGGCAACCTCAAAACTAATAAACCAACTTACTTACCTCTCAGCTAGAGAGCAACACTTTATTAGATACGCAAATAATGAATACACACAAAATATGATTTCTTGTTTCTTCTACATGTTCGCATTCCGTTATGATATAATTTAAAAAATAATTTTGTTAAGTAATTTAATTGACTACAAAAATTAAAATTTGTTACATCAACAATGATCATTGTTTATTTTTAAATTAAATATTAACAATTTGTTTTATTGGTTACATTTCGATGATATTTTTTTCTGTGTATATAAGTCTTAACAAAAGCTATAACCACTTGAAATATCAAAATTTTCTCTTTTAATCAATGCCCGCAAAAATAACTAAAATTATTGAACGTTGAACACACACTGCAAATAAAGTAAACTACCAAGAACTTTTATTTTTGCAGTAAGTTATGTAGAATTTTATCTACTTTCATATCGTACCAAATACGGTTGTGAAAGTTAAAGTTCATCTTTTGAATTAATCGCCACTTGTGAAGGCTTTTACCCCACAGTGCAACATTTGTTGGCTAGTTGACGGTATTTAAAGCAGTTTTTGTTAAATCCAGGGAATGCTCATTTTTGTTTTTAATACTATTCAGAATTCATAATTTTCCTCAAAGGGCCTGTGCCCTAGTAATTAGTAGCAAAGTACTAGTGTAAGTAAATTTTTGACACTTCTGAGGTGAATAAAATTTAATTAGCCCTGGAGGCTAGTAGAAATTTTGACACAACAGGTAAATTTTTGACAAGCTGCAATAAAACGCATGGTGTCATAAAATTTAAATCCACAGCCGTCGCTTCGAGCCGTCGCCCAATACAAAGATTTTTACGTCTTTTAAGTTTAATTAGACTGTGAAAAAATCATTGTTTATTTTAGTTTGCGAAAAATTTTGCATCATATTCATATATAATATTATATAATTTTTTGCTACAAGAATATTGTTTTATATAAAAATGTCCTCTTAAAAATTTGTTGGTAGCCGGCGGCTTGTAGTCAGGCGAAGCAAAGCCGCCGCTAGAACAATTGTTTCATTAGCTTCTTTCTATGCTAAAGCGAATTTGTCAAAATTTTACATTGTCAAAAAAGATATCATTTGGCACAGCAGAAAAATGAAATTTTTTCCCCACAGGCAAATATTTTTTTACCATAGTACTTTTATACCGTTTGGCACACGCCCAAAATGTAGCAGTATTTTTCCCCCAAATTTTTTGGAAGAAATGCACTTAGCATTCAAGAGAGTAAACCGATCCATCTATTATACAATATTATTGCATATGATGTTGTACATTTTATTGTCGTTTTTACCTATACTATGCAATAAATGGCACAATAGTTTCAAAGAAAATATTGCCCAATTTTCCTGAAAGTAAAAGAGTAAACAACATTGAACAATGTTGCGACCACATTGCTCAGTTGTCTTGATTGTATAATAAAAATCAAATGTCTTTTGATATTTGTCAATATATTGTGCTACCTTGGAATATGACACACACATTGGCGATATTATTGCATAATACGAAAAATTGCACAATTATATTGCAAATAGGTGGGCCGCTGAAAGCAGTTTTCCAGAAATGGTCTGCATAAATTCTAAGGCGGTCCATTAATTATACAATATTATTGCATATGATGTTGTACATTTTATTGTCGTTTTGAACTATACTATGAAATAAATGGCACAATATTTTTTAAGAAAATATTGCCCAATTTTCCTGAAAGTAAAAGAGTAAACAACATTGAACAATGTTGCCACCACATTGCACAGTTGTCTTGATTGTACAATAAAATCAAATGTGTTTTGATATTTGCCAATATATTGTGCTACCTTGGAATATGACACACACATTGGCGATATTATTGCACAATACGAAAAATTGCACAATTATACTGCAAATAGGTGGGCCGCTGAAAGCAGTTTTCCAGAAATGTTCTGCATAAATTCTTAAAGGAATAAATGGAGGCATATTATGTGCGTCATGGCGTATACGCAATATTTCAAATTTTTATATATTTCATTTATTAAGCGACCCATCCGTTATACAATATTATTGTATATATTGTTCCTCATATTTTTTTATTTTGCTCTTTCTCACAGTAAAATTCAAACATACACTATAACCATCCCTCTAAAAATCCAAACATAACGTAAGTATTAACATAATAATATAATTTATTTTAATAAGTTTAGTTGTTGATTGGCGTCAGCTTTGCGGAAAGAAATATTGTACAATATTTCAAACACATTTCACAGTATATTACACTTCCTTTGGTTGTACAATAAAAATCACAAGCATGTTAATTTTCGCCAATTGCGCAATTATATTGCAAATATGTAAGCCGCTTTAAAGCAAACTTCAAATTTGGAAAGCTGCTTGGATAAATATTTGAAAACTTAAAATTATTTTCTTTAAATGGTCCATTCATCTCTCCGACTGTCCTTGTCAATATAATGAAATTTTTCGGGAATGCTAAAATTTTAATAGCAGTTCCCACAGTTTTATAAAATAAAGCGGTTTTCTAATCACAATTTTTCATTTTAGAAAATATATTTTGTCGCGTAAAGGGTTAAAAAATTTCTTAATAATGTAAAGTTTTTTTCGTGCCTCTTATTTTCAAACACATCCCTTCACATAAACAACAAAGAATGTTTGTAAGCACACATGTTACCATTTAATATAAAAAAAGTTTAAGAGGTATAGCAAACATTCCTTTAAAGGTGTTGACAATGAAGGAATTTTGTTTTTATTTCTTACACCAAAAAAAAAATATATATTGCTTTCTATATTATTTTTTAATACACATTCCTTTGTATGCAGTGAATTTAGTGTTAAGTGCTTGTGGAAACAACATAGCAATTTGTTAAGTGAACAAACTATTTTACCCCATTTATTTTATTTTAATGTATTTTATGTTTAAAAGGACATACATTTTATCGATCCTTGAAAAAAAAGTCTTTTCGTTTGGGGTAATTTGTCAAACTAAATATGTACGTATGTGTGTAATTATATGAGAGAAACTATGTGAGCAAGTAAATTATGTTAACTTGTAAATATAAATAATTATTTTTAGTGTATATGTGTATATGGGTCATTCCACGCCAGATGGAACGAACGCACTACAAGCAAAGTAATACGAAAATGATTCGAAATCGTATTGCTTGGAAGAAAAATATTATTGCGGCAACAATTATATTCGCATTGCGGAAGTTTCCCCTTCGGGAGAGATTATGCGGGGAAGGCGATACTTCGAAACTATACGAATGCAATACTTCTAGAAGATAAAATTGTGATATGGCTAGCTCATCATCGAATAGAATTATTAATGATGTTGCCAGATTATCTTTAGAAAGATAAATTATTTATAACGATAGATTATCTCCTAAAGTAAAATTTTACAATTTTGCTAAATTATCTGAAGGAAGAAAAATAAGGATATCGTAGTCACCCATCAATTAAAACTACCATTAATTTAAATTTAAAGCAATTTTTTATGGTCAAATGAATTCAATTTATCATCACAGGAGTCATCATATAATGGGTGTTTTTTATTGAGGTATAGAACTTTAAGTTGGCATGGCATCACTTTTTTAACTGGCGGCCATTTTGTCAGCTGTCAAGTGATTAATATTTAGTTTGGTTTGCCATTTTATCATGAACAGGTTGACAAAAGAACAACGCTTGCAAATCGTGCAAATTTATTTCGAAAATAATGGTTCAGTTCGCGAAGTTTACCGCAAGCTCCGTCCATTTTATGGTCGACATAATCGTCCATCAGAGCAATTAATTCGGTTAACCATGGATCGTTTTCGCACTACGTTTACTCTGTGTGATAATACGCATCCGCAGAGACGTCGAACAGTGCGCACCGAAGAAACAATTGCCGCTGTAGAGCAAAGTGTTGAAGAGGACCCGAATGAATCGATTCGCCACCGTGCACAGCAATTGGAGCTTTGTCCATCAACTTTATGGAAGATTTTGCGCAAAGATCTTGGCTTGCGACCTTACAAGATCACAGCACCCGACTATTTTCTTTGGGGTTTTTTGAAGGAGCGAGTGTATGTGAACAAGCCAGAGACAATCCTTGAACTCAAGGCAAACATTGTTGCAGAAATTCGAACGCTACAGCCACAAGTTTTGAAAGATGTTATGGAAAATGCTCTTAAAAGAGCCCATCAGTGCGAAGCTGAAAACGGTGGTCATTTAAGAGACATCATTTTTCATACTTAGTGTAAAAAAATTTCCATTTTGTATATTACATAATCTGAAAGAAAAAATAAAAAAAGTTAATAAACAAAAAAGTTATTAAACTTTTACACCCCTTGGTTTCTTTTGGCCCACCCTGTATAAAATTTTTTTTAGTTTTGGCGACATTTTCGCATTTTGGCGATTTTTTTCGATTTTTGGGATTTTTTTTTCATTTTGGCGATTTTTTCGAATTTGGCGATTTATTTCAGTGTTAGAATTTTTTTTTAATTTTGGCGATTTTTTTCGTTTTGGCGATTTTTTTTAAATTTTTGGCGATTTTTTTTTTTTTTTTTTTTGGTTTGGCGAGTTTATAATTTTCGTTTTTTTTAGTTTTACCGTTTTTGAAAATTTCAAGTGTTTGCCTCATACGGTGTCCAAGATATAGCAAATTGTCAAAATTACATAGTCAAAATTGCATTAACTGATGGACCACCCTTTAATTTAATTTTTTTTTAATTTTAGTGTTAATTGTTGTAGTCTGTATGAAAATACACTAATTTTACAAAATTCAAGTTTCAATATACATATGTACATACCATTGTATGTATATTACATGTGATATTAAAATTTTTCGTTGCTCGTTTTGGGACACCCTTTAATTTTTAGTTCTCATGTATTTGTTGTTGTAGCGGCCAAGGTTCTACATACTCTGTCCAAATTTCAGGTCCATAGCTCGTACGGTTCCTGAGAAAATACCGTGTGACGGACAGACGGACAGCGTAGCGAAAATAATAGGGTTCCTTTTCACCTTTGGTGTACGGAACCCTAAAAAGTACGTCGTGTTATGTTGCCGACGCCAAATAGAATGAGGGTGATTGATATTATAAATTTATTGCGCATGTGAGAAAACCAGGCTGCTACATTTTAATAACATAAAATACCAAAATACCCTGTTAAAAAAAAAAATAAATAGTCAATACATTTTGAACCGTTCATTCAAAAATTGTCACTAAAATAAAAATACTTTAATATCAAAAAACTATTGCTTTGATGATTTTCTGCTATATGATAAAAATAAGATATTGTATTTATATCTTCTGGGTAGGATATCTTCCAAATGTTTGTAGGGCGTTTTGGAGATTTGTTTGTTTTGATTTCTCCAATGTTGTGATAGTTTTGAGCGCCTTCAAAAACCTTTTTGGGTAATTTTGGTAATTTTTTTATCACTCCTTTAAAATATGTTTAAATGTATTCCAATGAAAATATGGTAAAACAAAGTGTTTTCAACGAAAGTGGAAATTATCTTATGTAATTACACGTTTTTTTTTATCTAAGAATTAGTCGTAATTGTAATGCAAAAAAAAAAATGCAGCAACACTTACACAAAAAGACTGCAGCATCGACAGTTCCACTTTTCATGATTACCTCCCCCCCCCCCCCAAATCACTTTTATATAAGAATTATTTTAACCAACTTTATTTAGTATTTGTTTCTTTTTAAATGTCTGGTAAATAAATGAAACTGTGAGTTAGTTACTTTTCTATTATTTGCTATTACGAGTTAGTTATATGCTTTCAGGCAGTATATTTTTTATTTTTCCTTAGCACACAAAGTATATAAAAACGAGTTCTATGGAAAACACTTTTTACTTTTAAAAATGTCTGAAGTATTTCTTTTGTTTTTTAATTAAAACCAAAGTCTTAAAACCTTAAATAAAAATCTTTAGAAAAAAATTTTGAAGTCAAAGGATAAAGTAACCAAATTAAAATCTTGTTGGATATATCATGATTTTATTGTTTTAATTACGTGTTATTTACAAATTTTTGATAAAAACTTTATGTTTCCTGAATTTATTTACATAAATATTAGAACTTTATTTCTAATAAATATTTTTGTTTGAATTAAATCGATTTAATTAAATTTGTCCTGTAAATCTTTATTAAACAAGAACTTGTATGTATCTAATTATTTCAAATAACTTTAGTGTTTTATAAGATTATAAAATAAATTAAATTTTCCCTCTCCTTTCATTTTCCTCCTTAACCACATTTGACTGCATATATAATTTAAAAAAAAATTGCAAGAGTTTTCCAGATAATTTAATTTTCTTTGCATTTATGTGGTTTTACTTTTAATCCTTCTTTTTTTTCTTGTAATCATACAATTAATTTAATTTCATTTAAAATTTTAATATCTTTTTATCTTTTTATTATTTAAGCCTTTTAAATGTTTAACAGCGCATTACTTTAAACATTTATTTAAATTAGTTAAAATTTCGTATTTCGATGAAGCCAAATGGGTATATGATAATTTTTAAAAAACAAATTACACTTAAGAAGATTTTCATTATTTCGACAAACACAAATAGCAGAAGGGAACAATGTGTGTGTTTTAGCATCTTCATCATTAGAGTCAGCATCTGGATTCAGTAACTTTTTGCGAACCGAAAATCGTAATATTTATATATATATATATATTTATTCGTTTGCGTTAGCGATAATGTGATTCTGTAACTTCTTTTTTAATATTGTCGTAAAAGAGGCAGAGATGCAATAAAATTAAAAAAGCAAAATTATTAACGCTATACTGTAGTTGCCAAAAAAGACCATTTTACACGATTTGACGATTTTTTCTCGACAAAAGTTGAAGTTAAAAAAAAATTAATGTGGTAGTTTTATTTACTGCAAAGTAAGCATACAAGAACATTCACATTTTGTATGAAAGAACTATATTTGTAAAACCTGTTACTTAGTTAATTCAGTCGCAGTTGTGATTTGTAATTTTTCAATCGCTGTGCAAAAGTAACAGGTATGACAATGTCGCGCATCTCTAGTATGTACTATGTATGTATGATCCTGGCCGATTTGATGTTGCTATCCTCCTTGGTCATGTAATTTTAATGCAGCGGTTAGTTTTGTAATAGTTGGAATTGCTGTGGATCTCCTTGGAAAGTCCCTATTCACACTATGCAAGTCTTATTGCTAAGCTGATTGGTTTATTAAGAGAGAGAGAGAGAGAGAGACAGGGGGAAAAGAAACGTTGCTGTTCTCCTCGTCTCTCTCTCCCTGAAACTAATCAGCTTAGCAATAAGACTTGCACAGTGTGATTTGGGACAAACTTTTAGGTCTTATTGAACACAGCCTACAGAAACGCTTCCTTATTCAAACAAAAATGTTGCACTAAGCTAAAATAAAGAAATTTGTGTTTCAGAACATATTCCGTTACAGATGTTTTCTTACCTGCGGCCATTTAAATATAGTTTTACAAGACCTAACTCTTAAGACTCGTCACTGTCGTTTTCCTCAACAAACCATAGCGCTACAGAATTCATCACTTTATTTTACTTTCGATTAAAAACTGTTAAAAACATTTCACTTTCTCTCTTACGCATCGCAATAGAGAGTATCCCCTTTATATTATATAAATTCGGGGAGATAATTTAAGAGCAGAAGTCTGTTTTCTTTAGACACTTTTTTAACACAAGTTACACTTTCTATAGCTACATACATATCGTTACCTTAATATAGAAAGGCCCAACTCATATTTTTTTCCAATCGAGATTTTGTCATTTTTCGATACATTAGATGTTCTTATATCGAAATATACAAAAAAAACTCGATTTCATAAAAATAATGCGTTAGGGCATTTTTATATTAAGGTAGCGATATGTATGTATGTATGTATAAGAAAAAATACATTCAATATTATATTATAATTAGTATTAAATTGTGTTTTGTTATATTTGAAGAAATTCTTTAGATATATTTTTTTTATACGTACTTACATATGTAAATATCGAGCCTTATTTTCGAAAATAGACTTCTTTATTGAAATTAAAATGTCATGGCCCTACCAATAGTTACGAATTATCAAAATGCTAAAATTCTTAATATCTTTTTGGATACAAGATTTAAAATTTTATCTTAAGCGACAATTAACGTACAAAAACATACACATATGATGAAGATTCAGTGGCCTTTGAAAACAGCTAGTTGTTCCGTTCAACTATGTGTTTGCTAGAATATTTACAACTAACTTAGGTGTTATTTGTTCAATAATACGAGTAGTTGTCACATGTAATTTGGCTTAGAAAGCGATACGAACTTAGCCTAATCAAATCATAAACATAGAAACAAATGAAGTTCGAACAATAATAATTAAAATTAACTAAAATTAATAGACAAACCATTAATAACAAACCAAAAAAAGTTTTTCAAAGTAGAACAAAAAAGAAGCAAATTAACTAACATGTGCATAATTAAAAATTGAGCTTTCATTACAGTACGAATGGACGAGCAAATTTTTATTTCTGAACATAAGAACCCAGCAAAAAATTACACATTACCATTAGAACTACTTGCCATATAATGACTTACTTTTCTGATTGCCAATTTTCATTACTCGCTTACAAATCACATTACCTTAAATTTAAAAAAATTATGTACAAGTTGCTAAATGAAGAGAATGATTTTTTCAGATGAAATAGATTACCTCAACATGTTGCCAAATAAAAAAAGTAAGTACTTCTCAAGAATCGATTATTTTAGTCTCACGCCTTATTAAAATCATTAAGTTGGTAATGTAAGGAACAGCTTCCACCAAAAATGCTTAATTTTAAACTCGATTACCTTTTTTGAAATTTTTTGCTGGGAAATAACGTCGGCAGAATGACGTCACAAAAAAGTTTGTGTTCAAACTTATTTTCAAGGGTGGCTAGACGTATAATGTTAAAACACAAAATTTAGATTGTCGTATGCATACAAAGTGCTCGTTTTTCGTTTTGATTTTTTAATACTTCTGCCACAGAGCATATATTTTGTTCTTCTACTTAATTTTTTTTTTGTAATAAACCTATTATTTCTAGTTTCCCGCCATTATTTTCTACGGAAAAAGTAAATTTGACAGCTTGCGTCCTTACATAATTGCTCAGACTTGTGTTTGAGCAATTGTTTCCAAACATGTGTTCGAACACTGACATTTACGGTTTACGCAGTCATTTTTTGTGTTAGCAACAGATTTTGACAATTGCCAACACAAAAATTTCCAAACTTATGTCAATCAAAACAATGTACATATTCCATTTGCAATAATGGCTTAGTAATATATAATGCAGAAATCTACATTAACTGACACACACACAGTGCACCAAACACAGAGAATGCTGATGATGAAGGTGTAGTGGCCTTCGAAAGCGGCTACCCTACAAATAATATTGGAGTAGGTGGTCCAATCTAGATGAAACAGACTAGTTACATCATGGTCCCATGTAATGCAGTCATGGATCATATCGTTTTCATACAAGCATTCAATGCTGTACGATGAGTGTTTATGTTTAAACGAATATGATCGTTCTTCTTAGCCACACACAAATTGTATGCGAGTAGTCTATAACTATTCCATATGGAGTAGTTTTGAGGTTAGTCCGATGTAATGCAAAGTTGTGGTCCAACCCTAGGACATCACAATGTTAAATCGACCACCTTTTTTCATATATTTGGAGTAGTTTTGTGGTACTCCTATTCCTCTTTGGACTAGTCTTTACATGCATGTGTGGACTAGTCGCATTATTTACAGGGTAGTTGTCCCGGTTTACTATATGTTTGTCAGGATATTTACAATTAACTTTGCTGTTATTTTCTCATTAATAATTATCACATGTAATTTGGCTCACAGAGCGTTACGAACTTTAGCCTGATCAAATCATAAATATAGATACATATTTAAATATTAAAAAAAAAGTTCTCCTGAAAACTTTAATTATTGTCGCTTACGATAAAATCGAAAATAAGGTTCGATATCTAAAAGATGTCCCAACAAGAACGCAAGATTTAAATTTGGCGCCATTCGAAGTGTCATTATTTGACATTTGAACAATTATATTGTTTGCTAGTAGAAGGTACGAGGTTAGTAAAAATGGAGTGCTACACGAATGAACAACGCATTCTCATTGTGAAATTGTTTTACCAAAATGGTGAAAGTTTTGCGGCTACAGTTCGCAAATTGCGATCAATTTGGGATCACAATAATGCCCCAAAAGAGTCAACTGTAAAGAGATTAATGGATAAATTTGCCGAAACTGGGTCTGTTAGTGATGTAAAGACAACAACGCGCCTTCGACCAGGGCGATCGAACGAAAATATCGCAGCTGTACGTGATGATGTCGCTCAAACTCCATCCACCTCGATTCGACACCGAGCTCAGCAAATTGGTGTCTCCAAATTCACTATGCAGAAGAAATGAATGTGGAGGGCATGTGGTTTCAACAAGACGGCACCACATGTCATACAGCCAGAGAAACAATTCAATTGCTGCATCAGTCATTTCCAGGTCGTGCTATTTCGCGTTTTGGAGACTAGAATTGGCCGCCTAGATCGTGCGATTTAACACCATTAGACTTTTTTCTTTGGTTTGCGCGAATAAGTCGACGACGACTCAAGCCTTAAAAGAGGAAATTGGACGCTGCATTAATGAAATACCGCAGCATTTATGCAAAACGGTCATTGAAAATTTCATTAAAAGATCGTGTGTGTGACAGCAAAGGCGCCGCGGCCATCTGCCCGATATGTTGTTCCACACATAACCTCATTCTGTCTACTTTACGATAAAATGAAGTTTTACGATTTTTGATGTGTAAACATCTATACGCTAGGGGGTAAAAATCTTTTGACTTTGATTTCTTTGCTGAGATTTCTTTGCTGAGATTTCTTTGCTGAGATTTCTTTGCATTGTCAAATCGGTGTGAGCTATGTATGAGTGTTTAGTGTTTGAAAGAAGCAATACCAAGCAGAGAAACAAGTCGACCGGCTCGAAGCTGACGGTGCGCCGCCGCCGGTTATTTTTTTGTATATTTCCGCACACCAAAGGTGAAAATGAACCGTAAGAGCTACGGACTTGAAATTTGGACACAATGTGTAGCCATTTGGCCACTACAACAACAAATACATGAGAGTTAAAAACTAAAGGGTGTTCCAAAACGAGGAAAGAAAAATGTTAAAATCCCATGTAATATACATACAATTGTATGTACATATATACACTTGAAATTTTAAAAGTTAGTCTATTTTTATACAGACTACAACAATTAACACTAAATTTAAAAAATTTAAATCAATGGGTGTTCCATCAGTTAATGCAATTTTGACTTTGTAATTTTGACAACTTGCTGTATCTTGGAAACCGTAAGAGCAAAACTCTTGAAATTTTCAAAAACGGTAAAACTAAAAAATCAAAAAAATATAAAATCGCCAAATATAAAAAAATTGCCAAAAACAAAAAAAAATCGCCAAAACGAAAAAAAGCAAAATATTAAAAAAATCTCTAGGACTAAAATAAATCGCGAAAATCCGGAAAAATCGCCAAAATGAAAAAAATCCTTAAACAAAAAAATCGCCAAAATGAAAAAATCGCCTAAATAAAAAAACCCCAAAAACAGAAAAAATCACCAAAATGAAAAAACCCCAAAAAAACAGAAAAAAATCGCCAAAAACAAAAAAAAAATCGCAAAAACAAAAAAAAGCACCAAATTAAAAAAATCTCTAGGACTAAAATAAATCGCGAAAAACCGGAAAAATCGCCAAAATGGAAAAAATCCTTAAACAAAAAAATCGCCAATATGAAAAAATTGCCAAAATAAAAAAATCGCCTAAATAAAAAAAGCCCAAAAACAGAAAAAAATCATTAAAATGAAAAAAGCCCAAAAAAAAAAACAGAAAAAAATCGCCAAAATGAAAAAAATTGCGAAAACTAAAAAAACCCAAAAAGAGAAAAAAACGCCAAAACGAGAAAAAGCGACAAAACTGAAAAAATCGTTTAAACTGAAAAAACTTAAGAAATTAAGAAAGCTAAATAAAAAAAAAACTGATCAAAACCGAATGTGCGCGAGTCAAAATCGCACTTTACTAAATTTATTTTAATTGCAATGAGTACACAACAACAAGAACAGCAACAATTAGACGATGAACAACAGGAATTAAAAATTAAAAAGCAAAAGTAAAGGCATTTACCATAGATGAGCTCTGCAGCAGCACTAAAGTTTCAGTAAAAACAATAAAAAATGTTTAACAAGTAAATTTTTACTAATTACTAAAATTTTTTTCTACAATTTTTATAAATTGCCTAACTCATTTGTTATATGATGAGGTGCATTGAATTTTCAGTAATCAGTAATGCCCGTATTCATAATGAAATTCTACCAAGTGGCTAAATGTTTTTCATACAAAAGTTTCAAAATTTGAATGAAAAAACTTTGCCACTTGCTACAATTTTATTATGATTACGGGCCTACGATTTTACTGGTAATGCAAATTAAATTTCATTAGCAGTAAAAATTTACTGAATTTTTTTTAGTAATCAGTAAATTTACTGCTTACTGCAATTTTGAATGCAGTACATATACATATACTGCAGTGTGCCCATTTACTAACCAAATAAGTTTAATAAAACAAACAAAAACCAACAAATTCATATGTATTTACAATATTGAAAGTTTTGATACTTTTAATTAATTAATTTAAAAAAAGATACTAAAAGCATAAGTACTTCCAACTTAAAAAAAAATTTCATTACTAGATGCTTACACATCTCCTCTGCGATCGGACTCACATTGCTTTTTTTTTAATATCTGTGTTTTATTTAAAATTTAAATCTGGCGTTCTTGTTGGGACACCCTTTACATACAGATATAAATAATTAAGTAAAATATTTAACTTACATTTTCGTTTCCTTCGCTTCTTCTACGCTACAAGGTATTTCAAAAGCCTTTTTGCTTGCGACTAAAAAAAAACACAAATGATTGAATTAGATTGGCTGCTTATTATCAAATGCTGTTATTAGATATTTCGATATTTGTTGTTTGAAATGAGAAAATCCCAACAGTTAAAAAACTCGCTCGTGCTCGAATACGAGAATTAGGACTCTGATTTGTTTCGCCAATAATTTTATTGATGAATGAAAAAAAAAATGATGCAACTAATTCGTTTAAAAAAAATCTTTGATATAAATTAAATAATATTAAAAATCTGTACCTTTTAAATTATATATATTTTTTTAATGTATTACTTAAAACGGCAAACAAATGCATAACAAATTGAGAGCTGTAATTAAATTATTTACTTTCATTTTAATGCAATTCCAAATAAAATTACGTTTTTATTAATTTTTTGTCAAGTTTTTCATTATATTTTCAGTTTTATTTTACTTTTTTCTCATTATTTCATACATGTTTATTGTAGATACTTATACCAATTTTATTTTAATTTTTTTCTTCTTTTTTTTATAACTAAACTTTTGTTTTTAGTTAATTTACTTAAATAGTTTTATACATACATACAAGTAATAAAAAAAGAAGAGGGGGAAAATATATATAAACACATTTTATACATAAATTTGTAATTTTTATTAGTTTGGTAGCTAAAAAATAAATGCATTTACATTATGTTTTTTATTACACACTTTTCCTTTCGTTTTTTTTTTTTTTCTTTTTGCTCATTAATAATTTTTTTTTCTATCTTTTATATAGAAAAATATATGTTTAAGTATATTTTACAAAGATAATAATGTTGTTTATGCATGTTATGCATAAATATTAAAAACTAATAGCTTTTTCCATTTAAAAGGGAAAGAAATAAATTAAAAACTAATGCTAAAAGTATTAAAAGGTTTTTTTGTTTTAACTATTTACAAAAATAAATTTAATTTTATGGCTTAAAAGACATATTTTTTTTAATTTCCACTTTTCCTCCATATTTAAATTTAAATGGTTAACTTTGCTTTTTTTTTTGGTATTCAAATATAAATGTTTAAAGTCAGGAAAAATTTCACCAATTCTATTTATATATAATATCATTTTTAAAAGTTATTTTTCATTGCAAAAAAATTAAATACGAATTGATATTTAAATAGAATTAGTGAAACGCACTGAGTATAAGTATCATAATGATAGGGATTAGACCCCTGCACAAGACCACTAACAAGAACATGAGGGATTTTTCAAACGCTTTACTACAGTGAAATCTTCTAACAAAAATTCTAAACAACAATGTTCGCAAGAAATTTGTTTCAGTTATTGCAGGTATTGGAGTAACGAAGAAAATACTTTGTGACGGAAGAATTCGTGATGCTTGCTTTTACATACGCATGGGCGCGTATACAAACGTCATGCATGTACATACGCACACACGATGTGTGTATGACCTTTTATTTTTCTGCGCACACACAAACGCACACATGCATTAACATTAGTTGTGTGCACTTGCTTTAAAAACCACCCTTAAATACATAAAAGCTTACCATCTACATCTTACACACACACACACTCAAACGTACAATATGCAAAATAGAAAGCATACACGCATCAACACTACTTCTTTTGAGTGTTTGTTACAGACTAGAAGTCTTCGTGACATCGCTTGTTAACACTCATATACACGTACATCAAAACATCCATCGCGATGCGCTTATTAAACGACATCATTTATTATTGGTTTAGTATAATACATGCCACGAGAATGCACTTAAAAAGTAGGACATATTTACATTTCAAGATTGTTTACGCAGCCCTCTAATAGGTACAAGTGCACGAGTAATTAAAACAAAAATTCTTAAGAGATTTAAAAGCTGCTAACAAATTATATATAATTCTCATCTTTGAATTTTAAAAGCAAAGTTATACACTTAATTAATTTTTTACAGAATTTTGTGCTTCTTATTCGGCAAAAAAATAAAATAAAATTTAAAACAAAATTTTCAATATCTATTCATTTCATATACTTTACATTTTGGTCTAATATTATTAGGTATACACAGTTTTTATAGTTATTTTTACGCTTTTTTTTCAATATAAATGGTTTCATTTATTATTTTTTAGCTGCTTTACGACTCTTGCTATTTGTGTAATTTTTTTTCAATAGTTTTAATCAATTTTATTTAGCAATTTATAATAATTTTTTTGCATCTTTTTTTTATTAAAAATTTTTAATTTATTTATTATAGTCTTTTCGTGTTTAGATTTTTCTTATAAGTTTTGCTGCTAACTAGATTTTGTTTTTCTTATTTTTAATAATTTAAATTTATTTTAGTTTATATACAATATTTAATTATTTTTTAATTTCATTTTTTGTTAAAATTTTTTTTAAATTAATTTTTCTATATAAATAATTTTGCCTCGATGTAGCAAAAGCTCTTAAAACTTTTCAGTTGTGTTTTGAATGAAGTATTTTTTACCGTTTTTTGTTTTTTCATTTTGTTTAAGGGATAGTCAAAGTTTCATTTAAAAGCCAGCATAAAGTGTTTTAATACTTAATTTTCATACATTTATATAATAACAAAAGAAGCCTACTTTATCGAGTTAATTCTTGTACGTTACTTAAAGTCCTTTGAGAACATTATTTCCTTTTATGCTATACACTGTAGTAAATGAATCTGTGTATCCCTATTATTGTGGCATTGTTTTTTTTCAGTTTAAATTTATTACATTTTTCTTTTGTTCTTTATTTTTGGTTACTATTGGAAGTCTTTATTTAAAAATTTGTTCGTTCGGGTTGCAAAGTTGATTAAAAGAAAATGTAAAAAAATTTAAAAAGTAGAACTCAACATTAAATATCTTACTTACAATAACAGTGTCAACGCATCAGAGTCCTTAAAGAGAAAGTATATTAAAAAAAAGAGCACAAGTTTTGATTTATTTTTCACACTTGAATAATTATTTGCAGTGATTTTTAAAATTTTCTTTTGAAAAAAAATTGTTATGCTTGGCTGAGCTATTCAGTGATGTTTTTTTGTATTCTTTAATATTATATTGAAATATTTTATACAAACTTTTTTGAATTTGGGGTTTTAATTAAATTTAGTGTTAATTAAAATTTTAGCAATGAGAGGGCATATTTTTTTTTAGTGTAAAAATATCTTGCTTATATTTTGTTAATTAACCAAAAAGTTCTTATTAAAATTAATTGAAGCCAAACGAACTCAGTTCTCAATTATTTTTTGATAAGACTCAATAAAGACCCAATATTAAAAAATAAATAAGTAATTTTACTTCGCAGGGTTCATATCCAAACATGTCATCGGATGATATTTTTTATTTTTTATTTTTTATTTTTAGCGGGTAATTCAGTAATGTTTAAAATAATATACGAAAAAAAAACTTCGAATCAAATCTACTATACTGTAGCACTACTGACTAAGTAGTTATTTTGGGACCACATGGAGACATTGGCACCAAAGATTCACTAGTAAATTTTAGGGCGTCTAGTCTACAATATTGATATTTCCTCGCCTTATGTCAATAGTAAAATTGTAGTGATTTTCTAGTGACATTTATCAATAGTGCTACTGACTAGGTGTACCCCAGCCAATGTAATCGCCTATTGACACATAACATAAGGTTGTCATTGAAAATCAACCAGTTGACTTTAGCACTGTTCTTTTACGACCATATGGAGACATTTTAACCAAAGATTCACTAGTACATTTTAGTGACCGTCATCTACAATTTTATAACGGTTGGGGCAACAAAGTTAAACACAAACATACATATGTATATATATTTCTTTTTTAAATTATTGCACATCATAATAAAAAAAAAACAAACTACCCTGCAGAAAGTGCGAATAGAGAAATTGTGGTGATTTACTAGTGACGTTGTCAGTAGTACTACTGACCAGGTTTACCCCAGCCAATGTAATCATCTATTGACATTTAACATTAGCTTGTCATTGAAAATCCACCACTAGACTATAGCACTACTGACTTAGTACCTCTTTCGGGACCACATGGAGACATTGGCACCAAAGATTTACTAGTAAATTTTAGGGGCTCTAGTCTACAATATTGATACATCCCTCTCGTTGTCAATAGTAAGATTATAGTAATTTTCTAGTGACATTGTCGATAGTGCTACTGATTAGATACTGAATACTGATAGACTTTAGCACTATTGAGAAGGTAGTTCTTTTACGAGTATATGGAGATATTTGAACCGAAGATTCACTCGTAGATTTTAGTGACCCTCGTCTACATATATTTATTTAATATTATTGCACAACATAATAATAAAGAAAAACAAACTATTGACGCGTTAATTGACAATATCACCAGAAATACACTAGAACTGTCGTCTCTAACGTATCTCTACTCGCGCATAAAAGGAAAGTTGTCGACATTTTAACTAGTGCAATTGTCGCTGGAGAAAGAGTATTGACATAGAGACATATGGTTCTAAGTTGACTAGAGGGTATTGACACGTTTATTGACCATAGAAAAGAAACAAATTGTACACACAAGAACATTTTACATTTGTTAGCGTACTAATAATCTCAAATTATTATTTTACTTAAAAATAAAAATATAATAATCAATTTCAATGTAGTTTAACGTAGGCACAGAAAGTAGACTTGTGCTGTAAAAGAACGAACTAGTTCAATTGAACTATTCCCATAAGTGAACGATGTGAACTAGTTCAGTCTAGTTGTTCCTTTTTGTTCTTTTGATCTTTCTTGTTCTTTTGGTCTTTCTTGCTATATTGGTCTTTCTTGTTCTTTCGTTCGTTTTTGGTCTTTATTTCGTTTTGTTTATCTTAGTCTCCTCCTTTTCCTGACCAATGCACATGTAAAACATTTCATTTACAAGAGACAAATGTAGTGTGCCTATTAAATTTCTAGCAGAATAATCAAAACAAACAACAGAAAATGTATGCTTAGTGAAATATACAAGCGAGTTTTACAAAATTGAAAAAAAATAATAATTTGCAGTATTGAATTAAAAACCAGATTGTGACAAAGATTATTAGAATTAAAAAAGTGATAAAAATTTGTTTTAAACTGATTACGGATTTCATTAAAAAAAATTTCGTTCAAAAATATTAATTTTTACCTTTTACTTACTTGCGAATGAGAACACAAAGTGCAAATAAAAATACTGATGAACAAGAAACATTTTTACTAAATTCAAAAAAAAAAAAAAATAAAGAATTTGTTGTGTTGAATATGAATCAGTATTAAAAAATTGATTAAAATTTTCTTTCAAATGATCACTGACTTCATTTTAAGTATTTTCAATCAACAATATTAATTTTAACCATTTACTTATAAAAACTATGCATCGAATAAGGTCACTAATAAGCACTAAGAAGAAAACATTGAAGAGTAGACTGGTGACATTTAGTTCATTTCAGTGACCGATCATTTTAGTTCATTATTTGTAAATGGACTAGTTCGTTCATTTAGTTCAATCGCTCTTTTTAGTTCAATAAACTAGTTAGGTCTTTTTAGTTCAATGATTTTACATCTACAATTCTACATGCATATGTATGTATGAGTGTTTTGGTCTTTGATAATATTAAAAACACAAAATCATACTTTATGAAAATTAAAATAAATTAATTAATTAATAATTAAATTTGCTTTTAAAAAAAATCTCATAAATCCAAAATATTTTTTGTGAGTAAGGTAGTATAAGTGTTTACTTGTGTTTTCTTGCTTATTGCATTTTTGGTAGTAGCCAGCGATGAACAAGAACTAAATATACATACATACATACATACATATGGATGAGTATAAAAAATAAGCAAACAAACAGTAGAAAAGTAAAGCAAACATTGAAAACCTTTTAGGAGGCTGTGACTCTTTGTTAGTTCATTTTGTGTATTAGTTCTTAGTTCAAAAAATGAGCTAGTTCAAAAATTGAACTAGAGGGCGTAAAACAATTGAAATAGTTCACTTAGTTCAAAGTACTGAATCGTTCATTTGAACTAGTTCGTTCATGAACTACACAAGACTATTGAAGAGGATTCGATGACTACAATCTCTGTTCTGTTGTTCACTGAACAACTGAGCGAAAAGAACAACTGAACGAAAAGAACGAACTAGTTCTTTTTGTTGTTGGGAACAAAAAGGAGTAATCCGCAAGGGGAACACCTACGCCCAACTCTAATAGAAAGGCAATTCATGGGAGGTACAGTGCTCTCCAAGAATTGCTGTTGCTTCCCCCAGAATTATAAAAAACTGCATGTAATTATTTTTTTAATATTACTCATGAAAATCACCAGTCATAAAGCCCCCCTTGCAAGAAATGCATAGCTACGCCAATGATTTTTAATAAAAAATATTTTACTGAATAATAGCATATACAGACGGCAGCGTTAATTTGCATTAACTGTCTTAATTCAAATTAACTTGTGAATTATCCTCATCCCAATGCGTATTAGATTTATGCACTAAATGAGAGTGAATTAGACTTGGATCGAACTCGTTCACTAGTTCATTTTTGCCACAAACCAATGATCAAACCCATGTAATTTAAATGGGTTTGATCAGTGGTTTCTGGCAAAAATGAACTAGTGAACGAGTTCGACCCAAGTCTAGAGTGAATTAATACTGAATTTAGCTATATGATAACACCGTCCTAATATGGTAACACCGTCAACAATCAATCAAATTTTGTCAAATTGTTTTAGTTTTCAAAATTAAAATGCGATTCAGACAAGAAATATAAGTTATTTTAATTGTTTTTAGAAAAAGAACAAAGAAATGTTAAAATCGAGACACATTTTTTCCATTTTAATATTTCCAAGGAAAATTATCGAAGTGTGTGGTACGAAATGGTTTCACAGATTTCGTTTACTTAATGCAAATACTGTGGTCTGTCAAGGTAAATTTTTAATTCACATTAGTGAGATTTTAATGCAAATAACGCTGTCGTCTGTCGACGCTATAAGTCAAATAATAATCTGTAATAATTCTCAAAAAAAAAAAATAAAAAAAAATACTAATTACGCACTGCTACAAAAAAAAAACACTTTTTGTCAGAACTTGAAAAGCGACCTAGTGGGAGTTGTAGGACTAGGTGTTTTCAAAGATTGAGAAATACCCTTGAAATTTCGTGTTATTTAAAAAAAAAACTGTTTTATTTGATTATGCCAAATCATTGAGAAAGATAATGGTAATGGCTGGCTTATACAGTTTTCGAACACTGGAACAGCTTGTACAAATACTTTCGGGTTCATATCACTTGCTGCTAGAACTATGTACATATATCAGCAATTAAAAACTGTTGTTGAAGACATGATTTACGTGGATGCCAACTTCGCGCAGGCATTCCAGTAGAATTCAATAATACTTATCATAGCCTGCAGAAAAAGTTAAACTAAATTTAAAAATTGTTAAATGATTACAAAAATTAAAAACTTACTTCTTTTAATAAAAAAAAATAAATATTAAAAGCACTTAACTTGTCACTAATTTTAAACTACTCTTCGCTTTCGATAACGAGCTGATTCGATCACATTTTTCAGTTTGATATAATGGCATTCGATATCGAACAGTGCAATAATATGGTTCGATATCGAATGCCATCATCTCAAATGAAAAAAAACGTTATCAAATCAGATCGTTATCGAAAGCGACGATTAGACACCAGGTATATATAACTGGCTTGCAATAGAATGTGGGAATTAGGCCCCAGGGTAGGATTTAGTAGTGGGTTAAAGCTACATTATGCGCCGATTTTAAATGTCAAATTGTATGGAGGAACTCGTTAAGACCATATTTCAATTTTGCCAACTCTTCTCTATTATGTTCTTTAGTTGATTGTTTTTTATTCATATTTTTGCGCTGGGTGTTAATGAAAAGTTGAATAAATTTTACAAATTTTATCTGATTTGAAAAACTAAAAACATGTTTTTTTTTTGGGGAGGGGGAGGAGGGTGAAGGTTTCCTGATGATCTGTATTAGCATTAGTGCAATGCGCATATGATACAGCTAAACGCCTCAATAATCAAGTTCATTATTTTACGGAATAAGTAAAATAATAATTTGGGATTATTAATGTGTCAACAAAGGAAACATAGCCGTGAATAAAGTTGTAAAAGACAATTTTTACAAAACCAGTTTTTTACAGATTACCGTTAACATTACTCTCTTGCATTGTTCAAACATCAAACAATCCATCAAACATGCATCTAATCGCCGTCAAAATATAATTACAAGCAGTCAGTCAGTTGAAAGAACTTTGTAAGTAACTAACAAAATCAGGAAACGAAACTGTCGAAAACAATTGATAAATGTAATAGAGATACAAATAGAAATGTTAATGCTAATTATGATTATTTTCGATAAGCTGAAAAAAATTACACAAAAAAATAATCTTGCTTTAAAATACGTTTTTGGCTCTCCTAAAAAATTATTATTTTGTCACTTACAACCTTATTCGCGGTTAACCTTCAAATGTTAAACTCAAATTAAAACAATTCTCAAAAAAATATATAATTTACGTTAATTGAAATTAAATAAGGATGGCAGGCACCCCACGGTAACTTTCAATAAAATGTTAAATTTTGTTTCTTTATGACGTCACAACGCAAATAACATTTTTTCGTCAATCAGACTTGTAGACGATTAAGTAATCATCTGTCAAATAAAAAATTTTAACTTTCCCAATAAGCAATTTTGCTTGAAATCAAGTGTAAAACAACTGCTATTCAAGCCACACATTCAATTGTCAAGGGTTGAATTATACTTGATTTACACTTTATTTCAATAGCATTCTCCAGTGAAAAGGAAGCTTGAATTCAATTCAAACAATTCAGTTTTAGTACAGTGTAATTCAAGCCTTGAATTATACTACAATTAAACCTTGTATTACAGTTGACTTCAAGTGTATTTCAAGCTTCAAAAACAATGCTTTTAAAATAGAAAACAAAATGCAATTCCTGTTTTCCTTCGCTATTGTTTTCACGATTTTAGTCACCTTTGTTTTTCAAGTTCACATTTTTATTTATTTATTTTTAATGTATGTTGTTTGATTTTTTATTTAAAAATATTTTCAAACTTGTAAACTACTTGAAAAATTACTTAAATTCAACTTTGGTTCCAGTTAAATTTCAAGCGCTTGAATTTTAGTTTTTTAAGTGCTTATTGGGTTTTGGATTTTCATTTATCATTGTCAACAACGCGTTCGTGTAAGCGAATAGAATACGACTGCACGCACACACAACTATGTGATTGATGAGTTTATTTGATGGTCTCCAGTGCACTTAAAGTTGTTGATTAAACATCAACATTAACATCAAGAGAAAAAATTTTCTAGGTGATAAAAATACACCAGGATCAGCTATTTTTAAAAAGTTTTTTTTGTGCTGTGTTACAAATACTTGTTTTTAATTTCAAAGTTATTTTTACTTGCTTTGTTTGAATAAAAAAAACTGTTGAACTGCTTTCTTTTTTGTATAATAAAAAAAAATTTATTTTAAACAAAGAATATAAATTTGCCTCTGATTTGTGACATGTGACATTTTTCCTAAATGCTTCTGACGGTTTTAAGAATTTTTTTTTCGAAATTTTGACGATTTTTAAACAAAAAAACCCAAAAACCTTGTACACATTACAAAAACTCGAACATTTTTTGTTAGGTTATTTGAGGTTCCTAAAAGTGTGCACAATTTTTTAATTATTCTTCCTTAAATATTTCCATATAACACAAAATCGAACATATATTTTTTTGCAGATGAAAAATATATAAAAATCGAAAACATATTTTTTTGCAGGTGAAAGATTTACAAAAAAAATTATATAAAAATCGAAAAAAAAAAAATTTTTTTTGCTGGTGAAAAACCTATAAAAAAGTATATAAAATCGAAAACATAATTTTTTATAGACGAAAAATTTATAAAAAATAATTAATAGAAAAATCCAAAACATTTTTTGCAGATAAAAACTCTACAAAAAATTTATATAAAAATTAAAAACATAATTTTTTTGCATTTGAAAAATCTATAAAAAAAATATATATAAAAATCTAAAACATATTTTTTTTGCCAGATGAAAAATCTGTGTTTAAAAAAAATTTATATAAAAATCGAAAGCATAATTTTTTTGCAGATGAAAAATTCATAAAAAAATAATATAAAAATCGAAAACATAACTTTTTTCAGATGAAAAATATATGAAAAAATTTATATAAAAATCGAAAACATAGTTTTTTTTGCAGATGAAAAATCTAAAAAAAAAAATAATATAAAAATCGAAAAGCTGATTTTTTTTGCAGATCAAAAATCTGTAAAAAAAATTTATATAAAAATCGAAAACATATTTTTTTGAAGATCAAAAATTTAAAAAAAAAATTAATAAAAAAATCGAAATCATATTTTTTTTGCAGACAAAAAAAATCTATTAAAAAAATTTATATAAAACACCGGAAACACAATTTTTTTTGCAAATGGAAAATCTATAAAATATTATATTAAAATAGAAAACACTATTTTTTCTTTGAAGGTGAATCTGAAATCTGTAATAAAATTTATATGAAAATAGAAAACACATTTTTTGCAGATAGATATTATGCAAAAAAATTTATATACAAATCGAAAACATAATTCTTTTGCAAATGAAAAATCTGTAAAGAAATGAACATAAAAATCGAAAACATGATTTTTTGCAGATGAAAAATCTATAAAAAATTAATATAAAAATCAAAAGTGTGATTTTTTTGTTGCAGATGAAAAATCTATAAAAAAACTATATAAAAATCGAAAACATAATTTTTTTGCAGATAAAAAATATATAAAAAAAATTTATATAAAAATCGGAAACATAATTTTTTTCGGATAAAAAATCTATAAAAAAAAATATATAAAAATCGAAAGCATAATTTTTTTGGCAGGTGAAAAATCTATAAAAAAAAAATGAAATAAAAATCGAAAATATAATTTTTTGCATATGAAAAATCTACAAAAAATTTATATAAAAATCGAAAATATAAATTTTTTGGCAGGTGAAAAATCTATAAAAAAAATATATAAAAACCGAAAACATTATTTTTTTTAAGACGAAAAATTTGTTTCCTTTTACTTTCGTATAGATGATAAGATGATTTAAAAGAATTTTTTTCTTTAATAAACTAATGTTTACCGATTAAATTTCGACCTACTGATCCATGTTTGCAAGAAATATATGTTAATAAAATTCAAATCTTATTTTTACTGAAAATATTCACTTTAACTCAATTGTATTAAAGATAAAAACACTGTGCCTGACACAAAAAAACCATTTGTGATTAAACGAAAATTTTTTTGTTGCCCCTTTTAATATTTTCCTGGAAAAAGAATTCAATTGAATTACATTATGAAGCATTTGACTTAATAATACCAGAATTTTTTACACAATTTAGGAATTGTTTTTATACATTCATAAAGTTTTTTTTTTTTTTTTTTTTATACAAAAAATTTAACGAGGTCTTTCATCTTGTTGGAAAACACGCTAAATAGCAATTATACGAATAATTAAAATTAAATTAAATATTTCCTATTACAATGAGTTTCGTTTTGTTTCCCTCAGCAGTTGGTTTAAGCGAAACTGTGACGTTCATAATTTTATTCTCAAAAATTATTCAATTATTCAAATTAATTCAAATTAAAAAATTCAAAACTAATATAAAATTTTGTAATAATATTTAATGAAAAAACAAACTTTAAACTGTTTCTCTAGGGACCTCAATTCGTTCACAACTGTTTTATTTTTAATATTAAAATTTTATATCTGCTTCAAACTAAACTAAGTTGCAGGTTTTTGTATAACCAAAAGAAAAAAAAGTTGTTCTTTTTTAATTGTTCTCTTAGTTCATATATATGACACACAAACACACAATAAACAAAACAAAACAAAAACAAACAAATAAAAAAAGGAACACAACTAAAACAACTTACCACATTAAAATTATAATTCTAATATATGTATATGTATATTTTCTTTTATCTACACTCTAAACAATTGTTGTACGTTCGGCCGAGGACGTTGTTGTTGTACACGTACTACTGCCACCAATACACACCAACTGACATTTAATGTCATCTTTCGGTAATTCTCAGGAAGATATCGTTTCATAGTTGCCATTGCCCAATAAAGTGCTGGTGGCCAACAGTGGTGATTGTATTGTTGTTGCCGTTGAATTGCTGTAAGCCGAATGTGTGCGCGGTGACGTAAGCAGGGAATGATGTGCAGCACCAATTGTTATATTCCCCGATGTCAGCGATGAGGTCAACGCTGTCGTTATTGGATTTTGATGCTGATTGTGTTGTGTATTAGGATGTGGCAAAGTATTGCAATGGCCCATTGAGCTAACGCTGGTTAAACTCAGTGTACCGCCGACACCCACACCCATACCCATACCACCACTGCCGCTACTGCTGTTGCCACCCACACCATTTATACTGCCAATCATGCCAGTACCTGTACTGCTATTTGTTTGCAGCGAACCATTTGACTGTCCACCCAACAGAGGCATGGTGCAGGTGGTTGTGGAGCCGTAGGGAGAAGTTGGCGATGTGCGTGTCTCATAAGCTGGCAAATAGGTGCGTCCGGGTATGCGTGTATAAATATTTGGTGGCGTTCGTGTAGACAAGAGAGGTGGTGGGGCTGTGTAGACAGGTCTTTGCGTGGCAGGAGCACGTTGTGGTGTATTATAGAGACTAAAGGCGGGATTGGTTGTTAACGACAGTTCGCCGTACTACAGAGTGCATGCAAGAGAAAAGAAAAAAATATTTATAATGTAATAGTAGTTTGTGTTTTGTATTATTTTAAAGCTAAAAATTATTAATCAGAAATAATATAATAATATAGTTCAATTAAAATCTAAAAATGGCTAAAAATTATTTTTAATATTAATTTTACTGATTTTTAGCTGTTCTCTACAAAGTTGTTTGAGCTCCGGACCTTAAATTTTTACAGAGTAAGTAAAAAATAAAGGGTGTTCTAAAGTGAGCAACGAATCATGTTGAAGTCTAAATGTAATATATAGACAATTATATACAGACACTTGAAATTTTCAAAGTTAGTGTTTTTTATGCACACTACACCAATTAACACTAAAATTAAAAAACATCAAAATTAAAGGGTATTCTACCAGTTAACGCAAATTTTACTATGTAATTTTGACAACTTGTTGTATCTTGGAAACCGAAAGAGGCAAGCTCTTAAAATTTTTAAAAAAGCTAAAATTAAAAAAAATCCAAAACAAAAAATCGCAAAAAGGAAAAAATAGCAAAAAACCGAACAATATCTTCAAAATTAAAAAAGCACTAAAACTAAAAAATAATTGCTACTAAGTCACCAATCAGCGAAAAAATCGCTGAAATCGAAAATAAAATGCCAAAACTAAAAAACGCGAAAAATCTAAAATCCCAAAAACGAAAAAAGCGCCAAAACTAGGAAAAAGCGCTACAACTAAAAAGGCGCTAAAAATAAAAAAAAATCGTCAAAAACCGACAAAAAAGTTTACCGCGTACTTAAATTTTTAAAAAATTTACATCATTACATATGTATGTGTGACCTTCTCCGAGAAAAGGGACCTAGTGTGTGAAAATAAAGTTTTGGGAAAAACGCATTTAAAGTTTCATAACGCATTATAACTTTGAACACACAACGCTTTTATGGGGTAAATAAATTTTTCTCAGAAATATAACTCATTTCATCGTATTCTACACCCTTTTAGCTACCAGAATCCACTCTCAAGTCCAAACCCGTTTTTTTACACACTAGTTCCCTTTTCACGGAGAAGGTCACATATACTGTCCGTACGAAACGCTTCGTGTGTGAGCCAGAGTCGCACTTTACTGTATTTATTATTTAATAAAATTAATGTTAGTTGTCAAAAATTATTTTATGCAATACCTTAAAAACTAGAACCAATCTTAAAAACGGAGTAAATATTTGAATGCAAGAGTAATTATTATATTATGCAACATTTTAATTTAGAATTTTACTAGTCTCGATTAATTTATTCTATCTGTTAATGTAATTCTTAATGTAATTCTTACAAATTGCAGTATCTTGGAAACCGTAAAAGGCAAATTTTTCTATTTTGTTCTATTTACGCCTGCAATATGAAATATTAAAAAATTGTTATGAAAAAGAACTTCATACTCCTCTTGGCGTACTTTAAAGTTAATAAAAACTATCCAAAAATTTTAATGATCGTCAGTAAATAATATTTCAAAATGAGCAAAAATTTCTATAAAAAACTTAATTAAATTCGTATAAACTAATATTTTTATCCATTTATTTAAATTTGGTTTAGGATTTATGCATTTATTTATTTAATTTTTTGGAAAAATATTCGTATTCGCCTGAGTTTGATGAATACGAATGCGAATATGAATATTTAAAAATTGCCGAATATTCGGCCATCACTAGTACAGAATAAGCATTAATAGAATCGTTCTTTTTACCTAAGAGAATCTGAAATTATTTTGTAATTTTTCTTTTATTTCCTTGCACATTTCTGTTTTTACTTTTATGAATTGTAGAATTAAATTTTGAACGTCGCGTTCTGCTTATGGCAAATAAAGGCCTCTTAGTCTCAGAGCACATGCGTGCCAGATGTAAACTCGGCCTTAATTGTTGTAAAGTTTTAGCTATTGTGCTAGTGACATGACCTTATTATTGCGCCATCGCATTCATAAAATGAATAACGACACTCATCAAGTTGCCATAATATCAAAAAAATCCCTGGAATTCTCGTACATTTTCCGGGAAATACCGTTTGAAAAACACTAGTATAAACGTTTATAACCAGGCTGTCAAGAGATGCGTCAGAGTGCCGAAAACCAATCGGCTTTTTATAGAAATGAATACACATGTACCTATACCTTTCTCTCGGTTTTCTCTCTGTGGGCAGCTCCGATCTAAACATACTTATGCATGTAAATATGTATGTTTATACAAACATACAAGTTTACACTACACTAAACTTAGTTTTTTTATGTTACTGTTTACTAAAGACTTTATGTAAAATTACTTACTTTTAACTTAATAAAAAGAGGTTTTTTGCTATATACACTGTATGAATCAATAAACTTCACAGTAAAAGCGGTATAACGGTATTTTAAACTCGATAACGGTATGTACCGGTAATACCGATACCGAAATAAAAAAAATATCGTTACCGTTACCGATACCGAAATTTTGAAAATAATTGTATCGGTATCAATACCGATACCGTTATTTGTTTCGGTTTCCAACCTTGCCAAAAACCGAAAAAAGTCCAAAATCGAAAAAAAGCGCCATTGCTGGGTTTTTTATAAGTTTCTAAGACTTCTACGCTTACTTTTCTTTTGTGGTTTTCAAAAGTATTATTATTTGTGAATTCTCAAATAGTTTTTGAAAGTCTGTGCATAAGATAAAATGTGTGCTTGAAGTCTACTGATGATTTGTTACAGCAAAATGAAATGCATAAAAACAACGCTGAACCACCAGCAAATAAATTTCGAATTAAAATGAACTTATGGCAATATGTCGAATAATAAATTTCTTAAATTCTCCATATTATTTTAGTAATACAATTCTATCAAAAAATGTACACATTTTGAGCCTATTGCACAAGCAGTAGGCTCAGTAACTTATACAAAACTCAAGGCTTCATTAGTCTTTACTTTCTGTTGCTGTTCTGTGCTTTGCCGTTCTGCTTCTAAATTTGACTACCCAGCTAAAAAAAAATTATATATGGTCCATATATTTTTAATATATGAATGTATATAACTATATATGAGTATGTATGAATTCATGTATTGAAATATATGGGATTATATTTATTTACATGGCAAAACCATTATATATGAATTAATATATGGACTAATACATGAAATGTATTATAATATATGAGTTCACAAATGAAAATTTAATTATGAAGCTCTTCATATGTGGATCCATATATAGAAGTAAGATTTAATATATGGAGC